>OX439005.1:8501666-9173333 GCA_949316495.1 Amphiduros pacificus | reverse complement strand
ATGTGGACACACCCCTTTCTTTTCTGCAAACCCCTCCATCATCCCCGGAACCACGTTTATGTTCGCACAGATCTAGTAGTATCCGCCCTCCGAAAACTTGGCCCTTGTGTTCATCACCTCCCCCACATACTTGGCCATTTCACACCTCCAGTAAACCATTGTGCTTTGACTGTGTTTTCCGGCCATTTTCACTGCCTCCTCCCCCAATTAAATCCTCCTGGATACCTAAATTGCCCAACAGGAAAATTCAGTTGTAAGACCATACAGGTGGAAATGAAAAAATTTAAACATTTCCCCGTCCACGTCCCCCAACGACGGATACTCACAAACCATGGGTAACATTATTACCACGCTGACAATCACGATTCCCTCGGAATCCATTGCGACCGTTAGACCTGTGATTTCCAGCTCCAAACCGGGCAGGACCACGGTCAAAATCATTGCGTGGTCCGTGAGATCTCATGGTACAGTGAACTGCCATGTGGTTATTCCTGCCACAATGCATGCAATTATGCCGGGCCTTGCAGTCCCTGATCCAGTGTCCAGGGTTTCTGCAGAAGAAGCAATAACTTTCGTCAGGCCCCTGTGGGGGTTTGAGGCTTTGGACCTCTTTAGTCATGTCAGCGACTTCCTCCCTGATCGCAGCGAATGTAGAAGCTTGCTGGGACAAAACCTGAGAGGTCATGTCAGGCGCCTCTAAACCATTTAAGGTCATGGAAGTATCACCAGATATTGCAAACTGTCTCGGCTAGCTTAATTTGCTGAATCGTATCTTCAAGTAATTTTGGTGACTTTCCCACTACAATAGCTTTCAATTTAGGCATCAGCGACACATCAGCGGCACCGTGAAACACCATAGGA
This sequence comes from Amphiduros pacificus, assembly GCA_949316495.1. Classification (NCBI taxonomy): domain Eukaryota; kingdom Metazoa; phylum Annelida; class Polychaeta; order Phyllodocida; family Hesionidae; genus Amphiduros; species Amphiduros pacificus. The sequence goes on along the minus strand of OX439005.1, from coordinate 9,172,472 downwards.
CATGCCAGGACTCTCAGCTCCTCTGGAGTGTGAGAAAGTTGGGGATATGTGAGAAATTTATTCATGAAGCATAATGGGTCGTCCGAGGACTTGCCGTAATATGGAGGGGGCAAAAGAGCTTTGGATCCCTGCCTCTGTTGGTGTATCTTATTATCACGAGATTGAGCCTGCAGCATATCTACTATATCGGTCTTAGCGCCATCTAAATCAATTTTATGCAGGTGACCAGCCACTTGCTGGAGAATACCTTGAACATTTTGCTCCTCAGCCATCTTGAATAAAGGGGCGTTCTGACCCAGAATGATCAGGATCGAGGTGAAGATCAGAGATTTCAGACAAGGTGAAAGATTCCTGGTCACTATCTACAGCAGGGTGGAGGCTAAAGTGAACGTCTGAATTGGAGCTAGGTAAGTGTAAACTCTCCGGTCTGAGGGACAACTTGTTACGTGCCGATTGTGCCTACGGGGACATATGCGGGGATATATGAATCTACTCGCTGGGTAATGCCTCAGTCACAGATGCCTGGCCGATGGGTATTTTTTATAAAATCGGCAGGCAGTTCAGATTGCCGTGCGGGCACCGGGAGATCATCGGCCACAATTGGGCATCTTTAAGACGTCGGGCGGGTCATCGGGAACTTTTATCTCGAACATAAAAGTTGCCGGCGTTTCCCCGATGTCTTATCAGCAAATATCATCTTAAAGTACACGGCAGGGTCCCGGCAGTGTCCCACAGGGACATCAGCAGATTATCTTTGGGCTGCCGGTGGCATCGTGTGGTGAAAATAGGATTAAATATTTTTTTTAAGCCTACCCAGACGTCTTAAAGACATCCTGCAGACGTCTGTGTCATAAAACAGACGTCCTAAAGATATCCTACAGACGTCTGTGCTGTCGGATCTTCATGATACTAAATGAACCAATCACAGCGCGGCTACGCCGTCGCATCTGTACTGAAATAGAACAATATACGCATTACAATGGCCGCCGGTCTCCGAGTTGTTTCTTCATGAAATCCCTCAAATATATCAACATAAAGACATAACATGGTGTCAGAAAGTGGTACTTACCTGAAGAGAAGTCATGTCCACGCAATGAGACAGTTTTGGGAGAACTGCACACAGGTTGTGTAAGGTAAATGAGTGCCCAAACAGAGAACTTTTCCAGACCATGTGTTTTGCCCCACATTGAGTGACAGTGAATACACACAGGTTGTGTACTACAGATTCCAAACTCCAAATATTAACTTTGCTAACCAAAATGGCATCAGGAGGGTTTAAGTGCCCTGTGTTCAAGCCCACACAGAATGAAGCTGGGGACTGGATAATTCATAAAAGAGAAATGGCAACATTTTTCTTAGCAGCTGATTTAGAGAAAGCTGATGACAAGAGGAAAGTAGCAATGTTACTTTATTACATGGGATCTAAATACCAAGCAATGTTTGATAACTTTGGTCTGTCTGATGACGACGCCAAGAAATTAGAGACCGTGATAGCCAAGTTTGATGGATATTTCCAACCAACCAAGGTCACAAAATTATATATGAAAAAATTCGAGGACAGGTACCAGATGCCCGGAGAGTCAATAGCACAATATATTAGTGCATTAAAAGAAATAGCAAAATATTGCGAATTTGGTGAAACTATACAGAGACAGCTATGCAAGCAGGTCAGCGTTGGTGTACGAGATACACAACTGAGAGACAAGTTATGGTCAGAAGAGCTCACACTGGATCAAATAGTAACCAAATGTCATCTACATGAGCAAAAGAAAGAATCTTTGGGAATAATTGACCCAAAACAGGTGAACTTTGCTAGTTCATCAAGACCTTCCAGAGGTACATCAAGACCTTCCAGAGGTACAGCAAGACCTTTCAGAGGTACATCAAGAGGAAGCTACCCGCGTACAGGACGAGGTCGTGGCAGATCATCATCCAGAGGAAGATTCCGAGGGTCCTACAGAGGTTCCTTTAGAGGAGCACACCATGGTGGCTCCCAGTGTAGTAGATGTGGAAGAGAACCACATAGTAAATTCAATTGCCCAGCAAAAGACAGATATTGCAATTATTGTCAAAATCAAGGTCATTTTGAAATAATGTGTAGGAAAAAGAAACATGTAAATACTGTACAAGTAAATGAACAGATGTATGAAAAACCTATGTACAGCAATGAAATGTATGATGATATGTATGAAAATGTTGATGATGACTACATGTATGACTTTAACTCCCTTAGCATTTATACTGTTGGAGTGAACAATTCTGGTCCGTCCAAGACAAACTATTGGTCCGTCTTGTTGAAAACCCCATATGAAAATGGCAAAGGTGCAGTCCAAATGAAAATAGACACACAGGCAGAGTGTAACACAATGTGTATGCGTACATTCACGAGAATGCAACCACATGCAGGTCTGAAGTTAGAGCCAACTCAGGTCACAATCAATGCTTTTGGTAACTCACAGATCAAACCTGTAGGCAGAACAAGGTTCACAGCAATACACAAAGATAAATCTTATGTGCTAGAGTATGAGGTAGTAGAAGGAGATGTCCCAAATCTACTAGGAGGACAGGACAGCATCAGATTAGGATTGGTGAGCAGAGTGCACAGTGTCAAGACTAGTGTAGACAAGTCTAAAGAGACAAAGGTCAAGAAAAACAGGGACAAGGAACAAGAGGAGCAAGAGTTCCTAGACAGAATAGTAGGAGACACTCCACAGAGCATCAAAGAAGTGTTGCTAGAGTACAGGGACAGGTTCCCATCAGATAGAATAGGTAAGATACCTGGCAAATGGTCCTTATCCCTAGACCCGGACTACAAGGATGGTCCCATATCGCTACCCTCGAGACCTGTTCCCGCAGCCATGAGAGAGAAAACTATGGAACAATTGGACTATTTAGAGTCCCAGGGTATAATCAAGAAAGTTCCAAAAGGTACCCCTACCCCATGGTGCAGCCAGTTGCATGTTGTACATAAAAAGGATGGCAATTCAGTTAGAATTTGCATTGACCCAAAATTCCTCAATAGAGCCCTACTCAGAGAGTACCATCCAATCAACACTTTAGAAGATGTACTGACAAAGACAGATGGTAGCAAGTTTTTCACGGTGCTAGACGCAAACATGGGTTACTTCCAGCTACAACTAGATGAGGCTAGTCAGTTACTCACTTGTTTCAATACAAGCTGGGGAAGATATATGTATGCCAGACTCCCAATGGGAATCAAGTCAAGTCCTGAGATCTATCAGAGAGCAATGGAAGAAAACTTCCAGGGTCAGGAGAGACTAAACAACTTCTTTGATGATGTTCTCCTAGACACAGTGACAGTCACACAGATGTGTGAAGTACTGAGACAGACACTACAGACTGCCAGAGAGAATGACGTGACTTTCAGATTGTCCAAGTGCAGGTTTTCTCAACCTGAAGTAGAATATACAGGTCACATCATGACTGGAGATGGTGTCAAAACATCAGATGACAAGATTAGAGCAATCATAGAAATGCCAGAACCACAGAGCAAAGAGGAGGTTAGAACCATCCTAGGAATGGCTACATACTTGTCCAAGTACATACCCAACTTCTCAAACATCACTGAGCCACTGAGAGCAGTGATAAAGAAAGATTCAGATGAAATCTTTGGAGAACCACAGAGAGAAGCCATAGAAAAACTGAAGAGTGCTTTGACAAATGCACCAGTACTGAGATACTACTCATTGACAGAGCCATTGACATTGTCAAATGATGCATCACAGGGTGGACTAGGTTCTGTACTACTTCAAGGTGGTAGACCCATAGCATATGCATCAAAGAGTTTGACAGATACTGAGAAAGCATATGCCCAGATAGAAAAAGAACTACTTGCAGTAGTCTTTGGGTGTAGAAAATTTCACCATTTATTATATGGTAGAAAAGACGTGACTGTAGAGACAGATCACCTTCCCCTTGTTAGAATACAGGACAAACCACTTGCACAAGTTCCATTGAGATTGCAAAAGATGTGGTTAAAGCTTCAGCCATATGATATCAGATTGGTAGGAAAAGCCAGCAAGGAAGTCCCAATAGCAGATGCTCTAAGTAGGTTCCCTAGTAAATCTACACATCCTGGTCTAGTTGATGACATGAAGGAGTGTCAGGTTTGTGCAACAGAAATAACAAGCCTAATGGCTTTCACAGAAGAAAAGCAGAAGAAACTTAGAGAGGCTACTGAGGAAGATAGAGAATTTCAGGTTCTGAAAGAACAAATAGTGTCAGGTTGGCCAGAGACAAGATCTCAAGTTCCACCAGAGGCAAGACCATATTGGGATTATAGGGAAGAAATGACTCAATATGATGGAATATTGTTTAAAGGAGAAAGAGTGATGATACCAAAAAGTATGAGGTCACACATACTAGACTTGGTACACTCCAGCCACCAAGGAATAGTCAGATCCAAACAGTTGGCAAGGGATATCTTGTTTTGGAGTGGTATGAATAAACAAATAGAAGACTTAGTATCAAGATGCCCAACTTGCATAGAGCTTAGAGCTTCTAATCAGAAAGAGCCAATGCTAAACTTAGAAGTACCAACCTTACCATGGCAAATAGTGTTAACAGATCTGTTTGAGGAAGATGGAAAGCAATACCTATCAGTAGTAGACCATTACTCAGGATACATAGATCTAGAACACCAAGAAAAAGACACAACATCTGAAACAGTCATAACATTCCTAAAGAAAACATTTGCAACACATGGTATTCCACAGAAAGTCTATTCCGACAATGGGCCTCAATACGACTCTCATGAATTCAAGGAATTCAGTACAGCCTGGGGATTCACACATGTGACTGTGAGTGCAACATACCCACAGGCTAATGGACATGCTGAGAAGGCTGTCCAAACCGCAAAAAGTTTAATCAAGAAAACGAAACAGGATGGCACAGACATTCAACTAGGATTATTAGATTTAAGAAACACACCGAGAGAGGCCAGCTTAGGTTCCCCTGTACAAAGGAGTATGAACAGAAGAACCAGAATGAGGCTGCCAACAACAGCAAAGTTATTGGTTCCCAAGGTACTAGAACCCGAGCAGGTGACAAGGACACTGCAGAAACATAGAGAAGAGAGCAAGAAAGTCTATGACAGACAAGCAAAACCGTTGCCAGAGATTGACCCGGAAAAGACTATTAGGTACAGAGTTGATAAAAAGTGGGTGCCAGCTAAACTGGTTGGACCCGCTGACAGACCCAGATCATATCTGTTACAAACCCCCACAGGTAGGACAATATGCAGGAATAGGAGACACTTGTTGCAAACACCAGAGAAAGATACATATGATGACGCAAGACAAGCACATATTAGGAGGAGACTTAGAGATGATTTGTTAGTAGGAGAGGCTCAGACTGGAGAGATACCCCAGGTTCCAGTTACACCCCCTAGACCAGCAAAATCACCCCCTATACCAGCAAAATCACCCCCTATACCAGCAAAATCACCCCCTATACCAGCAAAATCACCCCCTATACCAGCAAAATCACCCCCTAGACCAGCAAAATCACCCCCTGCACAGAAAGTTGTTGCTCCACCTAGAGTGACAAAACCAAGTACACCTGTTAGAATGCCTATGCAAACTAGAACAGGCAGAATGTCCAAACCCCCTGCTAGATTTGATGATTATGTCAAATAAAAGCATTTAAATGATGCTTACACAAATGTTAAGGGACAAGTTTCCTAAACTTGAGATAATTTTTTATGTTCAAATGACAGCAGAATGTTCAATTCCATATTTTGAGATTTGATAATGTTTATTATAGTCATAATAAGTATACCAGATATACTGAATACTCATACTTCACAGATAGAGACTGAATACCATTATTTGCAGACAGAGACTGAGTATTACTGCAAAATGGTTTTGTGTGGTCTTGAAGGATATACAGATTGCATACTGGATATGTAGATCTGATGTGAATACACACAAGAAAAAAGCCATATCAAGAGACTCCTGATTTTGCATTGATATGTGCCATATACCAAAGATCAGAATGTTTGTTGTTTAATAATGTTAATGTTTATTGATAATATATGCCAACTGGAATGCTTAAATATTTTATTTTTATATAAGATATGACATGTATGATACATAGATTTTTTTTATTAGAATATTTAATTTTTTTTAAACCAAAGAGAGATGTATAATAAGTTTTTATTTTAAACAAAGAGAGATGTCGGATCTTCATGATACTAAATGAACCAATCACAGCGCGGCTACGCCGTCGCATCTGTACTGAAATAGAACAATATACGCATTACAATGGCCGCCGGTCTCCGAGTTGTTTCTTCATGAAATCCCTCAAATATATCAACATAAAGACATAACATGTGCCATTCAGTCTTGCACGTGCCGTGCGGTGACCATTAATAATGTGACCACAGCTACGGCATCTCTCAGGTTGTTGGTGATTAACTCCTCTGCGCCCGACAGATTGTGAAGTCGGCCGATTCTAACTTCCCTGCCGGCGCCCAGTGCAAATGTGACTGAGGCATTAGTGAGCTGGGGCCTTGCCTAGCTACTTAACTATACCTATATGCTGGGGAGGTAAGAAGGACTGCAGACTCAGCATATACTCTCTGATCTCTGCCAGATATCATGATTGCCTATACTTGTATATAAGTGTCTATAGATGGGCAATCTGTATCCTACACTTTTACCATTCATTACTGCTATCTTAAACAAATCACTTTCTGATTCCATGCTAACTGAAAATGGCTATTATAACGCCACTTCTAAAAAAACTAGGATTTGAACTTATTCCAAAAACTATAGACCAGTCTCAAACTTAACCTATGTCTCTAAACTCACTGAGAAAGTGGCAGCTGACCAATTCGTCCCACACTTTATGAAAAATGGCCTAAATGATAAATTTCAATCAGCTTTAAAGGAGGGCCACAGTATTGAGACTGCCTTAATTAGGGTGCAAAATGATATCCTGAGAGATCTGGGTAACAGGAAGTCAGTAATTTTACTGTTACTAGACCTCTCTGCGGCCTTTGGCACCATTAACCACCAAATATTATTTAAGAGGCTGGGGTCCAGATGCAAAATAAAAGGTAATGCCCTGACCTAGATACAGTCATTTACAAAAATAGTGTGTTAAGGAAGGGACCCACAGATCATCCCTTAAACCAATAAAATTTGGCGTCCCACAAGGCTCTGTTTCAGGCCCAATATTACTCACCATATACATGTCCCCCTCCTTGCCGACATCTTGTCCAAATACAGTCTCAACTATCATATTTATGCTGATGATATCCAGATTTACATCCCCATAGACCACTCTTCCAGTCAGGATGTTAGCATTTGCACGTGCAAATTGGAGGACTGTGTGCAAGGCTTTTTCTCATCTCCAAAAAGATGAAGATTAATGATAGCAAGACCGAGATGCTACATACAACATAGCTTCGTTTCAGTTTATCAAATTATTATCAATGTTTATCATCACACCATTTGACCTTGTTGGCACATGCAGGTGTCAGAGAATGATCTGATGTGAATATTTTTGAGAGAACAGGTTTACTTTATAGGCTTTGAAAATGGAACCGCAGCTCTGTTGTCGTCCGCAGGTCAGTTGTCGTCGGCTATAAACCATTCAATTTTGTTGGCACATACAGGTGCCACGGTCAGAAAACAACAAGTCAAGAATATTTTTGTAAGTGCTGAAGCACATAAAACGCTTTGAAAATGGAACCGTAGCTCTGTTGTCGTCCACAGCTCTGTTGTCGTCGCCTGTATTACGCAAACCATTACATAAATTTGCAAACTAAGACTGAAGTGGAGACTGGTCAAGCATTAGCTAATTCCACCAGAGGGCAACGTGGTGACGCAAGAGTGAGATCGCACACTCACATCAGTGGCACATCACAGTGGCAGCTTTTCGAATTCAGGACACTTTGTGCACACTGGTATAGTGACGTCATTAGTTGCAGTGGATGGCACCCTTTTCTGCTACCTGCACAACGTGGTCGTTTGAATGATTACATACATATATAAAAAAAGCATGAACGTGATCAGAGAGGAAGGGTGACGAGATTTGAAAAAAAAAAAAAAAAGTTGCTGTGTGAGGTATTGGCCGCAACTAAAGTCGCCACTGATAAGGGTGTGTCATCTCGCTGTTCCGTCACCACGTTGCCTGCCCTCTGGTGGAAATGACACTAAACTAATCTCCACTTCACTTTTGTTTTGCAAGTTTATGTGAAGGGTTGCGCTTTTAACATATTATGAATGGCATAGTTATCATTTATGTTTTGTCAGAATTACATTAGAAATGAAAATTACCTCCAATATGCCTATATTTCTGTAATTAGAGCTTTGTTTTCAACCATCGATAAATTGACCTATTTATTGACCTACTTATTGAGGCCCTGCTAGGTTTTGTACAAAGGGGCCTATGTGGGTAAAATGAAGATATTTTTAGCCACCACGATCATGCAATTGGGAGTTAGCTGCACAAGTGAGAGATAGCAAGTGATAGACTGCTACAACAGCAAGAGATAGCTGCATAAATAAGAGATAGCTGCATAAATAAGAGATAGCTGCATAAATAAGAGATAATTGCATAAATAAGAGATAGCTGCATAAATGAGATATAGCTGTATAAATAAGAGATAGCTGTATAAATAAGAGATAGCTGCATAAATAAGAGATAGCTGCATAACTGAGAGATAGCTGTATTGAGACATGAAAAATAGCTGCACAAATAAGAGATAGCTGCATAAATAAGACATAGCTGCATAAATAAGAGATAACTGCATAAATAAGAGATAGCTGCATAAATAAGAGATAGCTGTATAAATAAGAGATAGCTGTGGGAGAGACAGCTGCACATGGTGAGACAGCTGCATATGGGGAGAGATAGCTGCACATGGTGAGAGATAGCTGCACATGGGGAGAGATAGCTGCACATGGGGAGAGATAGCTGCACATGGGGAGAGATAGCTGCACATGGTGAGAGATAGCTGCTCAGTTTGAGAGATAGCTGCACATGGTAAGAGATAGCTGCACATGGGGAGAGATAGCTGCACATGGGGAGAGACAGCTGCACATGGTGAGAGATAGCTGCACATGGGGAGAGATAGCTGCATATGGGGAGAGATAGCTGCACATGGGGAGAGATAGCTTCTCATGGGGAGAGATAGCTGCACATGGGGAGAGATAGCTGCACAGTTTGAGAGATAGCTGCACATGGGGAGAGATAGTTACAACAGTGAGAGACAACTGCACAACTGAATGACAGCTGCACACGTGGTAGTTGCACAAGTGAGAGACAGTTGCACATGTGAGAGATAGCTGCACATGGTGAGGGATAGCTGCACATGGGGAGAGATAGTTACAACAGTGAGAGACAACTGCACAACTGAATGACAGCTGCACACGTGGTAGTTGCACAAGTGAGAGACAGTTGCACATGTGAGAGATAGCTGCACATGGTGAGGGATAGTTGCACATGGGGAGAGATAGCTGCACATGGTGAGAGATAGCTGCAAATGGTGAGAGATAGTTACAACAGTGAGAGACAACTGCACAACTGAATGACAGCTGCACACGTGGTAGTTGCACAAGTGAGAGACAGTTGCACATCTGAATGACAGCTGCACATGGTGAGGGATAGCTGCACATGGGGAGAGATAGCTGCACATGGTGAGAGATAGCTGCAAATGGTGAGAGATAGTTACAACAGTGAGAGACAACTGCACAACTGAATGACAGCTGCACACGTGGTAGTTGCGCAAGTGAGAGACAGCTGCACAAGTGAGAGACAGTTGCACATGTGAGAGATAGCTGCACATGGTGAGGGATAGTTGCACATGGGGAGAGATAGCTGCACATGGTGAGAGATAGCTGCAAATGGTGAGAGATAGTTACAACAGTGAGAGACAACTGCACAACTGAATGACAGCTGCACACGTGGTAGTTGCACAAGTGAGAGACAGTTGCACATGTGAGAGATAGCTGCACATGGTGAGGGATAGCTGCACATGGGGAGAGATAGCTGCACATGGTGAGAGATAGCTGCAAATGGTGAGAGATAGTTACAACAGTGAGAGACAACTGCACAACTGAATGACAGCTGCACACGTGGTAGTTGCGCAAGTGAGAGACAGCTGCACATGTGAGAGATAGCTGTATAGGTGAGGGCCGGATGGCTGCATATGTGAGAGATAGGTGCACAATTGAGAGACAGCTGCACAGGTGAGGGATAGCTACAACAGTGAGGGACAGCATCACTTCCCAGCCGAAGGCACTTGTGCCAGTTAAAACAAGGGGGACGATTTTTTTTGTATTAAGATGATGTGATGAATTGTTTTAAGTTTTGAACCTTTATCTTCAGAAATAAAGAAATGAGAGCAATTTGATATTATGTATGTATTCTTTGACACATAGAGTTTAGTGATGATCATCATTAAGGAAGGTTGTTGCATATTTTGTACAAACATAAATTTGAAAAGCCATTAATTTTGCAAAACAATGGATTCATATAAAACGCTTGGTTTTTTAAAATTTTAATGGTATCTTAGACATTAACAAAATTACTTTACTGTGAATGCTGGATTGAAAAACCTTTTGCCTGTGCCACTTTTATAGATTTAGGTTATATTTTGGCAATTCCCATTATATTCAATGTAAATATTTCAGGGTTAATGGACAAAATTTAAGTGGCAAGGGCAATTTTTTGTTACAGCCTAACAACTAAGATTGATGCACCACAAGACCATATAGTTGTACCAAGCTGTCAGAAACGGCCAATTTTTTCCTACCATTTCCACTAGAAAATACTTCACCTTGATCTTAAAACTTTTAAACTACTGTAAAATTGGTTCCAGTTAATATAATTTCATTATTGTTGGTGTTCTGATTTTGTGTTATCCTAAGGAATATGCATTACGTGTTTTTCCCTTAAGCCAACATACCTGACAAAAAGAGGAAAGTCTCAGGTAAGGGTACCGTAGGTAGAGATTAAAAATATGAGCTGGCGTCCTGCTGGGAACACTTGCTTACTGAGATTAGTACTCAGATTAGTGGGGTGTGTAGTCACTTTCACATGTCAAAAATAGTGGGCAAATCACTGTACACACATCTGAGCATTATTACTACACATGTTTCTTATTCAAATTGTGGTTTTATTTGACAATTAAAATAATGATTGCAATATTTGAATTTATTTCAAATATAGAAATTCTAATTCTATATTGTTAGTAGTGTTTAAACAACTGTGAAACTAGAGAACTATTTTAGAGGTATCGACACCATTTCCAAGAGGTGATCTTTGCACATATGAAATGTTGAGTGAGCAATCCTGCCGTGAGAAAAAGTCAAAGCATATCATCAGACCTGTGAAACACATAATAATGCTGAAACATTGGGAACTATTGCATCGCACTGGATTTATTCAGAGATGCTCAAGGTTGGCCTCTTGATCAACTTACTCGAAGTTTAAAGTCTATGATAAATTCTTGAAATTGGATCCATGTTATAATTCGTTTTTTTTCTAAACTGAAATAAAATTGGAATATGAGGATTTCATATTTGTTTTCTGCATATATTTACCATTTTTTATATTTTCTATGTTGGCAAAAAACATATTCAATTCTATATGTTCTGACATGCATATTGCTCAAATATTACCCCAGTATGAAGATTTTATATTTGTTCACTATATAAAGTCAGTATTATTCATATTGTCTATGTTTGCAAAATAAAATAATAAAAATTATATTCTTCTGATATGCAAATTGCTCAATAAGAACTCCAATATAAAGATTTCATTTTTTGGGAGGTATCAAATCATTTCTATTATTTTATATTCTTCTGCATTTGCAATAGACAAATCAATTTATGTTTCCTAAAGTACATATCACTCAAACAGAACCCTAATATTAAGATTTCACCTTCAGCATGAAAATAATACTTTTCCAAACCAGGATTCGAACCCTGGACCTTTAGCATAGAAGACAGACATCTTAACCACTGAGCCATGTATCACCCTGTGTCAGTACTTGTATGAAAATTGAAATTGTTCCATTTCTTGGCTAATAAAGACATTTTATTTTATTTGTTTGTATTTTCTCCATTTGCCAAAAAAAAAAAAAAAAAAAAAAAAAAGAAAAAACAAAAGAAAAAACAAAAGAAAAAACAAAAACAAAAGAAAAAACAAAAGAAAAAACAAAAGAAAAAACAAAAGAAAAAACAAAAGAAAAAACAAAAGAAAAAACAAAAGAAAAAACAAAAGAAAAAACAAAAGAAAAAACACATTGTATGTGTTCTGACTTTCATTCTAAAAAGACCCCAACATGAAGATTTCACCTTTGAAGATTTCACCTTTGTTTATTGTATCGTCATTATCTTTTATAATTTCTATCAAAATAAAAAATGTTTCAATTCTGTATGTTCTGATGTGCATGTTGCGAAAATAAAACTTCAAAATGAAGATTTCAGTTTCAGCATGAATAAAAAAAAAATATTGTTCCTGGTGGGAATCGAACCCCAGACCTTTAGCATGGGAGACAGATGTCTTACCCACTGAGCCATGTTGATTAGTATGATTTGACTTTCCCACTGATAAATCACACAAATAGTCAACATCTTTATCACTTGATCAAGTTATTTTTGTAAAGGGATATTCCGTTATTTCACACAACAGCCTAAATTAAATTTATAGAGTAAAATTTTCCAAAAATATGTTTGTCTAAGATGATATCAATAGTAATGCAAATCGATAAAAAGAAACAGATATCTATAACTCATTTCTCATTTAAATCTAACCATTTTCTAGTTGATTCTCTGTAGGTAGGTATATAAGGTTAGCATGTAATAATTTTTATTGAATATGTAGTGTGTCATTTAATGTCCATACACATTTTATATATTTAACTCGAACACATAAAACAGAGAATTGAAATTAGCCAAAGAAAATCAGTTACTGGAGTGGAGCACATTTTTCTGGAGAAGTCATATGGAAAGTAGTCCGGTAGGATGTTAATTTCATAGGGAATTAATGTGTTAATATGTACTCAATGAGTTCACTCATAACAGAAATCAAGATAGCCGAATGTTGGTTGAGAAAGTCCTTGATTTCTCTTAAGGGGAGTACACGTCATGATTATTAACATTTCCTGTAAAAATATGTGAAGTTTCATTGTTTTTTTTTGCTCAAGGTCAAACAAAGGTCATCTCAATGTCAAAATTTTTCAAATGAGAAACGTCAGCTCAGGTCATAGACTACATATCTAAGTCAACATAAGTGATAAATAAACTTAATTTAAAGATATGTAGGTTGTCCTTTATACCCTTCCTCTATGATCATTCATGCTTTTTTTATATATGTATGTAATAATATTAATCTTCGTGATTGCTTATCCCACTCTCATTTTCAAATCAGTCCGCAAGGTTATTTGGTTTATTAAAACGTGACACTGTTCTTTATTACTCCAGACTTTCGCTTGCGGAGGTATCTGCAGAATTTCTGAGACACCCACCACTTGCGAATACTGGCGTCCTCCTCCTTCAGCTTGCTGAGCGCCATCTCTCGGGCTTGGATCAACTCTCGTGTCGTTAGAGAACTTAACCAGTGTTCCGCCTCTGCTTTCTGCTTTTCCAAATCACTTATTTTAAGCACTTTCGTTTCTTTTATATTTTTATCGGCTTCTTCGGTTTCTTTTCTTCTTGATTTGACATTACCATAATTGATTTGTACTCTCAGATGAGGAGGTTTCTTAAGTAATTCCAACATAGTGAACGATTTGTTCTTTGCACTATTGGCTTTAGTGGTGGGGTCTGAGGATTGGATTTTTGTTTTGGGGGCATTTATAGCAATGATGCTGGGGTGCTGGAGCTTGGCACCCAGTTCATATGCTGCTTGAACCACTAAGCTTTCTGGTCTCCGCATCTGTTGGTAGGGCCGGCTGAATGCCTTCCCTAACCCCACCAACTTATCCCTATTGTCTTGTTTGCGCTCATTCATCTTCACATATAAATCGGGGTTTGCTTGGACCAGCTTAAGATATTTCAAAATAGGGCCTATAGAGAGCTGCTCATCTTTTTTCGGCCCATACCCATCATTGATGATATCATTGAGGTTCACTTTCTTCCATTCCTTGCCGCTTATTTTCTGGGTGTGATCAGCATCCCCCGCACTTGATATCGTGTCAGTCCGCTGCCGTTGTTTGTGAGCTATATCCCGTGTCATCTCTTGGTGCAGTTGTCGCAGATTATAGCCGGCCGCCCTCAGTGCCTGGTCGTGGCAACTGTAGAAGCTCTGTCGCCGAATGAAGTCCTCGTAGCGCACCGACCGCGGCCCGCACCCACTCTTGGGTCTTTTTGGGGATGTTTTTTTAAATTTCTGTGATGGTATATTCTCGATTGTGCTTTTCTCAAGTGAAACATTCTCATCTGTATATTCGTCCTTTTGGTCCTCTGACAGATCATTTTTAGCGGTCTTCACATAAAATGATTCAATTTCACCTCTAGTTGTTGTTTCTTTCTTAATTGTTCTCTTCACATATCTTGGCTTCTGACTGGTTAAGCTCTTGCATACATCTGTATTGGTTCTGTGGGATTTTTCTAGCACCATGGTGAGGAAGGTCATACGGTTTGTTGTGTTACTGGCAGCAGAGGAGGACAGGGACCACGTGTCAGAGTGGTCTTCCCTGTTGGCCTCTGTTATGGTGTTGAGTATTGCCATGTTGGTGTCTTCTACCTTGTGAGCAGACTTCTCAGGTCGCCTCGCTGGGCCAGCTCCAGTACCCTGGGGCCCATACTGTCTGCCAGTAGCTAGGTCCTGCTCCGCTTGCTCGCCTCCCCACGCAAGCACGGCTTTATTCGGCGGACGTCTGGCATCTCCTTCAGGAATATCTCTTTGTTTCGGAGGACTTCTACTCGGAGCAGACCTTGGTCTCCACACTTTTGGGTTGGACATCATAGATTTATCTGAAATTAAACATCATATGTTAATATTTGTCCTGTAAAAGATGTAAAAAGAGATGTGCACACATTATGATTATTTCAGACATTCTAAAAGATTAGTAGACAAATATCACACGAACTACATACCAAATGGATAAGGGTGAGCTGTTAAGCCTATTGCGGATGAGGCCCTTGATACCAGCGTCCCTGATCAGAGCAAGATGCACTGATAACGTGAAGAGTCCGTGTGGAGTCCACTGGTCTACTATTTCTACTGACTTGCCAACCAAACATACCGGCATATAATATATTAATCTACTTGTCAGTGATGATCCCTAGCCTCCGTGTACAGAAGCTCCACTCCTCAAGCTTGACACTGATCCATTCTGCCACATGGTGGGGCCTTCGTGGCCTGTATGGCGACCGCAACCACAATGCATTTTTTTCACAAAACTTTTCATAATGTGACATACTTTGTAATCCATGGGATCATGTTTTCCATGAGCCCCGCACTTCTGCCAAGAAAAAATATGTTCTTGTAGGTTTGGTTTAAATCGTATTTCATGCACTCGCTATCAGATTGCATTATTTGGGAACTCACATGAGAGAAGTCAGGAATTTCTTATAACTCTATACCGGTCTCTATACCGAAATGAAAGATACAAATGCCTTTGCTCGTCTTGTGAATTGGTATCTGAAATAAACTTTGGTATATTTCAGCACCCAGCTGGACACAATTATTTGTCATTCCATCCTAAATTGCTGTTCACAAATCGAACATTTACAATTAAAATGTCATGATATATTTCTCTTCCATTGTCTTGTGTGCAGCTGTTGAGATTGAGCAGTGTATAAACACTCGGAGATCCCTCAGCGAGGTCGTACTGTAAAAGATCTCTGTCAGGTCTGTACATCTAGTCTCTATGTTTGGCGTCATATTTCACAAAATAGGCTCATTACCAAACACCAGCACACTATGAACCAGAGATATTGAAACGTGTATTAAATGTCTCTGTATGAAGCCTCTGTTGAAAGCTTGCCATGCACGCACTGCGCTCTGATTCAAAGCCAATTATATCCTATCTGATACAGTGTGAGCAATATGTCTGTCATATGTACAAAGCATTTGACAGCACAGACGAATTTACATGAAGTATGGTAGGTCACAGTCGTGCCAAACATCTCCCACATGGAGCTATACCAAACACTTAGATAGAGATTTGATATAATTAATCCTGTATACATTCCCTAATCATATCAATGGTGTGACCAATAATGCATAACAGGGGTAAATGTCCAGAAATAAAAACATGCTACAAAAACCCTATATTCTTAAAAAAAGAGTGAAAGTATTCAATCCATTTTGCATATTTTCCGGTGTCCCGTTTTTCTCATGATAAACTGCTTATAAGATTATCAAATCCTCTAAAGGCTTATAGTAATCGGTCCGTATTACCCGTGTGTTGCAAGTCTTTGACTTTCGAAGTCCTCATTCACAGTCCTCAGCCAAGCATCATAAACCAATACCTGACAATGAGGGATAATCCCACGTGGTGGCCAGCGAGCAAGCTCTCACAGGCCCTCAAGGTCACTCATTAGCACACCATTCCAAGACCCATGTTTTAATTAAACTTGGTCATCTTTGTCAATTTGTCCATTTGTCATAGATTGGGCCACATGATCAGAAAATATGGTACATCATTTGGTTTCAAGAACGAAATATTTATTCTCAAGTTATAAATGTATATAGACCATGGAGAAGTGAAGTTTATAAGATTCAGCAGTGGATATTGTGGCATTGTGGATTTTGTTTGGTAGCAGGTTTGGGTGACAGCAAGCAAGGTGGGCCATTGCCATATATAGCACACATAGACTTATACTGGGATAAGCTGGGTCAGGTTGGGGGTCAGTGGTGTGTGACCACTGCCCACTTGTCTTGGCCAGATTTTACACCCCCCAACAAGGTATCAATCTGAACAGGTATAAAATCTAATCATGAAGTGTGCTAACAAAGACTGTGATGGTAAGGTGACCAGAGGCCAGAAGATTTGTGATGACTGCCAGAAGCAGTCTGCCTCTGTGGCAAAGTTAGTGGTGTGTGAGCTGCTGACCTTTGTGATGGCTAGGCGGCATGAGTGTAGCAGCGACATGTTGAAGAAGTCCATTCTGGGCTTTTATACAGATGAGGAAATATCTTCTGCTAAGGACATCATATGGAGTGCCTTCACTGAGGAGGTCCTTGGAAAGAAGCAGAAGAGAATAAATGGAGAAAGGAGCATTCAAGAAAAACAGGTTGAGGATATTTTAGATGCTGTGGACACGGTTGACCAAAATAGAGCATTGTGGGATACTGTAACTTTTTGTGCAGTTAACTTGTCACGTATCCCAAAGTTCTCACCAGAGGAGCTGGATGTTATGTCAATTGTGGACAGACTGGCAACTTTAGAGAGGAAAATGACCAACGTTGAGGCAGTGACAGGGAGTCACACCTCACAGCTTGCTGGTGTGGTTGCAGAGGTGGGTGATCTCAAGAGGCCTGCATCTAATCCAGGACCACTACAACTGCCTCCAGTACCACCAATGTATGCTACTGTGGCTAATGCTGGTTTGTCCAGTTCTTCGACAGGCCCACTACAGAACCAAAAGGCACCAGTGGAAGCAGCACAGAGGAAAGCTCCTGCTGGTGGGGCTGCAGCAGCTCCACTGCCAGTGGGTACTCAGGGTGCTTCTGACACTCCTTCCAATGAGGGAGAGAAAGGAGCCAGGAAGAAAACACACCGCTGGATGGACAGTGTTCCACCTGCAACCAAGGAGGAGGCAAAGAAGCTGTATGAAGATCTCCCTACAGGCTTCAGGTATCCGGCATCCTATGCCAAGAAGTTGAGGGTAGTAGGTAAGAGCAAGCCGAGCAACAGCAAGATTCAAGGGGCGCCCACACAGAGGATCCTCTTTGTAGAGAATGTGGCCAAGACAACTGAAGACCAAGACATGGAGGAGTTCATCAAGCAGATAGTTCCCATCGAGGAGTTCCAGAGGACATCAGTGGATGTTGCATCCAGGAAGTCCTTCAAGTTCAAGGTCCATGCAGCTGATGCCACCAAACTCCTAGATCCTGAGGTATGGCCTGAGGGCATCGGTTGTAGGCTGTGGCAGTTCAGAGGCAGGAATGGTCAGGGAGCAGGACAGAAGCAGAATGGAGCTCCATGATGCTTCTCCCAGTGCCGGTGGTGACAGACATGCTACTGGCACTAGCACCTCTAATACGGTGCAGAATCTGCGAATTTCCTCTTTCAATACAACTGGATTTAATCAATTAAAACTTCATAAAGTTCAGTCTATATGTGAGAATACTGATATCATGTTAATACAGGAGCATTGGAAACTACCAAGTCAGCTTGAAAAAGTAACAAAGTGTGTGAAAGATTTCCATGGTGTGGCTATATCTAGTGTGGATGCTGCTGGCAGCATTCTTTTGGGCAGGCCCTTTGGTGGGTGTGCTCTTCTGTGGAGAAAGTCATTAGATGGTATTGTTAGTCCTCTTGAATACTCATTTATGACCAAACGTTTATGTGGAGTAACCATAAATGTGAATTCATCCATTCTACTGGTATTATGTGTCTACTTTCCAACTGATCCTGGTCTTGCCAATTATGATAGCACAGAATTAGACACAATTTTATGTGATATATCAAGTGTATGTCAACATGTGAACCCACAAGGAATAGTAATTGGTGGTGATATTAACTGTGATTTTAACAGAAACAGTGGATTTGTGTCCAAAGTATCTAGGTTTTTACAAGAGAAAAATCTACAGACTGTGTGGAATCAGTTTCCTGTGGATTATACATACATTCACACGGATAAAGAAAGTTTATCAACCATAGATCATTTTGTTGTAAATGAAATGGTAAAAAATTTATGTTCATCTGCTGATGTGAATCATTTGTATTCAGATGGTAATTTCACAGTCCCATAAATATGCAGATTTGTGTGAATGATATCCCTGTGTGTGAACAGAATGACAGTTCTTTTAATCCCAAACTGGCATGGTATAAAGCAAGCCAAAGTGACAAGGAGAAATACCAGAACACTTTCGAGCAGGCTTTAAAGGATTTAGTGCAACCTGATTGTATTTGTAATTGTGATGATAAATTTTGTACTAATGACTCCCATAAAGATGATATTACCAAATATTACAGTGACCTTTTGGAAATAATGATTACTGCAAGTGACCACATTCCAAGGACTTGTAAGCCCGAGGACAATACAAGAGTCCCTGGGTGGACTTCTTATGTGAAACCTTTCAAGGACAGGTCCATGTATTGGAAGGCTCAGTATGATGGATAGAAGCCCAACCCATCTCACTATGTGACAATGATGATGAAGTCTTCTCGCAATGCATATCATTATGCTGTGAGGAGGGTGAAAAGGCATAGAAAACAATTGCAACGCAGTAACTTCATGGATTCTATGATGAAAGGGGACAGACAATTCATGTATGAGGTCCGAAAGATCAAAAGGCACAAAGGACTGTGGCATCTCAGGTAGACAATGCTACAGAACCCCAGGATATTGCAGACCATTTTGCAACAAAATACAACGATCTTTTTAACTCATGTGATTATGATGGGAATAGTATAGATTCCATGTGGCAAAAAGTAAACAGTGATATTTATAGCTCTAGTCAGGACACTGTTTATAATTCATCAGATATCTCTAAGGCTATTAGTTGCCTGAAAAGCGGGAAACAAGATGGAATATGTGATGTTATGTCAGATAACTTTGTAAATGCACCATTGTGTTTTCATGAGTATCTTGCAAAGTTTTATAATGCATGTATTAGTCATGGTTTTATTCCAGAGAGAATGCTAGTGTCAACACTTGTGCCCATTCCTAAAGGGTCTAAGAACAGCAAACTGTCAGACAATTATAGGGCAATTGCTCTCTGTGCATTGTTTTTAAAAGTATTTGAATATTGTATATTGAATAGTAATAAGGACACATTGTTAGCCAGTAATCTACAATTTGCGTACAAGTCTGAGCATTCAACGTCACAATGTACGTGGTTGGCCAAGGAGATCATTTCATATTATAATCAAAATGGTTCAGATGTATATGCATGTTTATTGGACTGCTCTAAGGCATTTGACAAGATTAAGCATGATGTACTCTTCACAAAGTTGTATGACAAATGTTTACCACCTGTTATTGTTCGTGTTATTATGAATATGTATATGCATGGGAGTGCACAGGTGCGCTGGGATGGCCACATATCCAGTGCTTTTAATGTTACCAATGGTGTCAAACAGGGCTCAGTTATATCCCCGTTGTTCTTCACTCTATATGTGGATGATCTGATTGAGAAGCTTCAGAAGAGTGGATATGGATGTAAGGGTAACAGGTACTATGGCATATTGGTATATGCTGATGATATATTTTTATTGTCTCCTTCAGCATATGGCCTACAAAAGATGTTGAATGTTTGTAGTGATTTCTCAATGCAAAAAGGCTTGCAGTTTAATGCTAGAAAGACACAATGCATTAAGTTTCATACAAAGAAATGTAACACACCAACTGTAAATATGGTGCTAAATGGAGATGTTCTGGAGTGGTATAAAAATGTCACCCATCTCAGTCACAATTTCAGTTGTTGTCTAAGTTTTAGCAAAGATATTAATGTTAGAAAAGCTTGTTTTATTACATGTGTGAATGAGATCAGTACAGAATTTGGCTTTGCCCATCCAAAGTGCAGGGCCAAACTTCTCCAGATATATGGTAGTAGTTACTATGGGTCCAATCTATGGGACTTTTATAGCAAAGAGTTTTTATCATTGTGTAAAACTTGGAATGTCGCAATACGTAAACTGTTTAATCTGCCATGGCAGACACACTGTCGATTTCTGCCACATATTTGTAACTCTTACCATGTAAGCCACATTCTGAAATGTAGATTTTTCAATTTTATGGCAAGTAATTTAGTCTCCAAGAATTGTCATATTGCTTATGTTGCTAAGATGTGCCATATGAATGCCTTGACTTGCTCAGGGAGAAATATAAATGAAATTATTTCTGAATATTCCCTGCTGTATAGTGAAAGAGACTGTTTGAGATCTCTGAGGCTCAAAATGGAGCAAGTGTATTGTGATAAAATTGCTAAGGAAATCGAAGATGAAGAATGGAAGATTAACATGATCTTAGAAATAATTGACTGTATGTATGACAATGTGGAGAATGATATGACACAGGAAGAGAATTTGTATATTTTAAATGATATATGTGTTTCATAAACTTTTAATCTAGTCTGCATTTATTGTAATTGTATTTATATGTTGTGTACACTGACTATACCATTGTTTTTAACTTTGAGTATGAATAAATGATGATAATAATAGTGCGGATTAAAAAGAATAGACGCCTAAATTCCACAAGCTCTGAGGGTACCCCTTAGACAAATATTTCACTCTGATATTTAGTACCTATATTAATCATACTCATCCATTCTAGGGTTATGGTGGGTTTACTGATCCTCTTTTATTCAGACCTGATTAGGCACCTGACGTGCCAAGAACAATTTCCTTTTGGATTCAATACAAATGTGGTTAAAATGCTTTTAAAAATCATCTCGTGTTTGATTCTGCTTTGCTCACTCAAGAGATGCCAAAACACCCCATTCAGAACCTTAGGAAAATTGTATGATGACATTTCCTCATCAAAGTATACAATCCATGAAATAAGTATTTAATACAAAGCATAAGGTGACGACCCGGGGTGACGAGTTGGTCATGTCATGCCTCAGTCACATTTGCGCCGATTTCAGCAAAGATGCCCGGCCGATGAGTATTTTTTACACAATCGGCCGGCAGTTCAGATTGCCGTGCGGGCACCGGGAGATCATCGGCCACAATTAGACATCTTTAAGACGTCGGGCGGGTCATCGGGAACTTTTAGCTGCAACTTAAAAGTTGCCGGCGTTTCCCCGATGTCTTATCAGCAAATATCATCTTAAAGTGCACGGCAGGGTCCCGGCAGTGTCCCGCAGGGACATCGGCAGATTATCTTAAGGCTGCCGGTGGCATCGTGCGGTGAAAATAGGATTATTTTTATTTCATGTGTCCACAGACCATCGTCAGATGATCTCACAGGCTCCTTGCGATATCACATAGACGTCTTTAGGATGTCCTTCAGACGTCTGTCAAATGAGACAGACGTCTTTAGGATATCCGACAGACGTCTGTCAATGATCTAGACGTCTTTAAGATATCCTACAGACGTCTGTGCTATTCAGTCTTGCACGTGCCGTGCGGTGCCCTTTAATAATGTGACCACAGCTACGGCATCTTTCAGATTGTTGCTTATAAACTCCCCGGCGCCCGGCAGACGGGGAAGTCGGCCGATGTATACATCCCGGCCGGCGCCCGGTGCAAATGTGACTGAGGCATTACTTCAGTCAGACATTTATAAGCTTTCACACCACTGTCTTCAAAATCATCTGAAGCTAGGACCAGTTTTGTGATCAAAGGGTTTTTCTGTAATTGTTTCCCAGCTCAAGCTTGGAAGGGGAATCTTTGTAGCCTTTGTGTCATCTGAATTTCAGGTGTTATGTCTTCCTGAGAGCAACAATGACATAATAATGAGGCTTGTTTACTTTTTGAACAGGAACCATGCTATTTTCAGCCTGTACTGGGCATGCTCAGATTGTGTCATGACATCACTATAAAGTTGTTTCCTTTTGACAGGAATCATGTGCATTTAATCTCATACTAGAAATGTTCAGAATGAGGATCCTGGGTAAATAGAAATGGAGGTCCAAAACTACATGGCCAAATGTTCCCCGCCTGGCAACCGCATGGCAGGTAAATCATGTGTCTGCCATGTGGCTGCCAGGCGGTTTTCGCCTGGTTTTATGCCAGGCGGTTACCACCTGGCAAATATCACATGGATATTGCCTGGTTGGACAGGAGGTAACCGCCTGACTTTTTGCCAGGCGGTAACCACATGGAATTGAACCAGATGATTACCATGTGGTTATCATGCGTAAACCAGGCAAAAACCAGGAGGATGCCAGGAGAATTGACAACAGGTGATTTCCATGTGAATTAAGCCAGGTGGTTTTCATATGAAAAGGACTTATAACAAATCAAAGCTGAAGGCCAACATTTTAGCATTGATCTTTTTTTAAAAGGGTATTATGATTGAACTATGGCTAAGGAAAAATACATGGGATTAATCCACAACTTCTTTTCAATTTTATTACTGATTTTGTGTGAATATTATTTGTCAGTGTAAGAAATGTGGCAGAGAAACAAAAGGGGAGATTTAGGTTGTGACTTGGTAAATGAGGAAAGAGGGCTGAGATGAAGGAAGAGGGCTGGACTGAGGAATGAGGGCTGAGATGAGGGAAGAGGGCTGGACTGAGGAATGAGGGCTGAGATGAGGGAAGAGGGCTGTCTAATTGTATCTTCCACAGCTCTTACACCTCAGCTCCCTCACCTCAGCTCCCACACCCCAACTCCCACACCTCACCTCTCTCACCTAAGCTCCCACACAGCTCCCTCACCTCAGCTCCCACACAGCTCTCACACCTCAGCTCCCACACCTCACCTCTCTCACCTCAGCTCCCACACAGCTCCCTCACCTCAGCTCCCTCACCTCAGCTCCCACACATCAGCTCCCTCACCTCAGCTCCCTCACCTCACCTCCCTCATATCAGCTCCCACACATCAGCTCCCTCACCTCACCTCCCTCACCTCAGCTCCCTCGCCTCGCCTCTGTCACCTCAGCTCCCACACAGCTCCCTCACCTCAGCTCCCTCACCTCAGCTCCCACACCTCAGCTCCCACACCGCTCACCTCCCACACCTCACCTCCCTCATATCAGCTCCCTCACCTCAGCTCCCTCACCTCAGCTCCCACACCTCAGCTCTCTCACCTTTAGCCCTTGAAAAATATCACATTTGGAAAATATTACCCTTGGAAAATATCACCTTTGGAACACATCACTTAGCCCTTGGAAAATATCACCCTTGGAAAATTATAGCCCTAGGAAATGTTAACTTAGGAAAAAATTACCCTTGGAAAATGTTACCCTTGGAAAATTGTAGCCCTTGGAAGATTGTAGCCCTTGGAAAATTGTAGCCCTTGGAAAATTATGGCCCTGGGAAAATTATAGCCCTGGGAAAATTATAGCCCTGGGAAATGTTCCCCTTGGAAAGTATCACCCTTGGAAAATTATTGCTCTCAGAAAATTTATTGAGATATCACCTTTGGAAAGTTTTAGCCTTTGGGAAAATTAACCCTGCGAAATGTTACCCTTGGAAAATGTTACCCTTAAAAAATGTTAGCCCCCAGAAAAATTAACCCTTGGAAAATCTTTGTCCTTGGAAACTTTTAGCCCTTGGAAAATTATAGCCCTGGGAAATGTTGCCCTTGGAAAATATCACCCCTGGAAAATGTTTGCCATTGGAAAATATAACCCTTGGAAAGTTATACTCCTTGGAAAATATCACCCTTGGAAAAATTACAACCCTGCGAAATGCTACCCTTGAAAAAATTTAGCCCTTGGAAAATTTTATCCCTTGGGAAAATATCACCCTTCGAAAATGTTAGCCCTCAGAAAAATTAACCCTTGGAAATTTTTGTCCTTGGAAAATATAACCCTTGGAAAGTTATAGTCCTTGGAAAATATAACCCTTGGAAAGTTATAGCCCTGGGAAATATTACCCTTGGAAAATATCACCCTTGAAAATTTCACCCTTGGAAAATATCACCCTTGGAAAATATCACCCTTGGAAAATATCACCCTTGGAAAATATCACCCTTGGAAAATATCACCCTTGGAAAATTATCGCCCTTGGAAAATTATTGCTTAGAAAATATATTCAGATATCACCCTTGGAAAATTTTAGCCCTTGGAAAATATTACCCTTGGAAAAATTATAACCTTGCAAAATGTTACCCTTGGAAAATTTTAGCCCTTGGAAAATGTTAACCCTTGGGAAAATATCACCCTTGTGAAATTTTAGCCCTCAGAAAAATTTACCCTTGGGAAATGTTTGTCGTTGGAAAATATAACCCTTGGAAAGTTATAGCCCTGGGAAATATTACCCTTGGAAAATATCACCCTTGAAAATTTCACCCTTGGAAAATATCACCCTTGGAAAATATCACCCTTGGAAAATATCACCCTTGGAAAATATCACCCTTGGAAAATATCACCCTTGGAAAATTATCGCCCTTGGAAAATTATTGCTTAGAAAATATATTCAGATATCACACTTGGAAAATTTTAGCCCTTGGAAAATATTACCCTTGGAAAAATTATAACCTTGCAAAATGTTACCCTTGGAAAATTTTAGCCCTTGGAAAATGTTAACCCTTGGGAAAATATCACCCTTGTGAAATTTTAGCCCTCAGAAAAATTTACCCTTGGGAAATGTTTGTCGTTGGAAAATATAACCCTTGGAAAATTTTTGCCCTTGGAAAATTTTTGCCCTTGGAAAATTTTGACCTTGGAAAGTATCCCCCTTGGAAAATTATTGCTCAGAAAATATATTCAGATATCACCCTTGGAAAATATTAGCCCTTGGAAAATATTACCATTGGAAAATTTTACCCTTAACCCTTGGAAAATGTTTGCCCTTGGAAAATTTTGACCTTGGAAAATATAACCCTTGGAAAGTCATAGTCCTTGGAAAATTTAACCCTTGGAAAATATTTGCTCTAAAAAATATCACTCTTGGGAAGTTATTGTGCTGTCAGAAAATTATTTGGAGATGTTTGGTTTGTCCTGATCTCCCTGTGTAAAGTTGACAGCTTGTGTTGTGTGTTCATTTCAAGCCTTTGAGGCGTCACACTGCCAAGTGCAGACACATTGAGCAGACGACATTGAAGAGAAGGCAGAAATTTTCAGGTCTTGCTGTATGAGAAACGTCTCCATTGTTTTGAATCAATTCCTATACAGATTTATAACTTCAAATGGAACAGATTTCAAATGGAACTGAATGAAGAGACTACAATATGAAAGTTGGACAAATGGTATGCATGCTTGGGAGAATCACTACCCTAGCAGCTATCCCAAAGTTTGTGATTAAGCATCACTTGTATTGTTGATGTTTTATGTGTTTTGTATGTTACCCATATGGTTTGTACATCACTTGTGTGGTTACATTATTTATGTGGTTTGAACACCACTCATGTGGTTTGAACACCACTCATGTGGTTTGTACACCACTTGTGAGGTTCCCATCACTTGTGAGGTTCTCCATCACTTGTGAGGTACCCTATCACTTGTGAGGTTCTCCATCACTTGTGAGGTACCCTATCACTTGTGAGGTATCCTATCACTTGTGAGGTACCCCATCACTTGTGAGGTACCCTATCACTTGGGAGGTTCCCCATCACTTGTGAGGTACCCTATCACTTGGGAGGTTCCCCAGCACTTGTGAGGTACCCTATCACTTGTGAGGTACTCTATCACTTGTGAGGTATCCTATCACTTGTGAGGTGCCCCATCACTTGTGAGGTTCCTATCACTTATGAGGTACTCTGTCACTTGTGAAGTTCCTTATCACTTGTGAGGTTCTCCATCACTTGTGAGGTTCCCTATCACTTGTGAGGTTTCCATCACTTGTGAGGTTCCCTATCACTTGTGAGGTTCTCCATCACTTGTGAGGTACCCTATCACTTGGGAGGTATCCTATCACTTGTGAGGTACCCTATCACTTGTGAGGTACTCTATCACTTGTGAGGTTCTCCATCACTTGTGAGGTTCCTATCACTTGTGAGGTACTCTGTCACTTGTGAGGTTCCCTATCACTTGTGAGGTACCCTATCACTTGTGAGGTACCCTATAACTTGGGAGGTTCTCCATCACTTGTGAAGTTCTCCATCACTTTTGAGGTTCCCTATCACTTGTGAGAAAGCACTTTTTCAAATTACTCGTTTTCCTTGTTTTGGGGATCTCACATATCAATAATTCATGAATCCTATTTCTCAATGAAGATAAAGGTAGTGTTAGTCTTTTTTCATTAAATTTGATATCTAGTGGGTCCAGATCCTCTTGAAGCACTAAGTATGATACTATAATATATGTCAAATTTTTTTTAACAGGACGAGTAGTCACAACCATCCATGCAGAATGAGCAGACACCCATCCATACAGGAAGGACTCCGTGCAGAATGTGTAGTCATCCATCTATGCAGGAAGGACTAATCCAGAATGAGCAGTCACAACCAACCATGCAGGAAGGATTCAGTACGAAATGAGCAGATACCTATCCATGCAGGAAGGATTCAGTACAGAATGAGCAGTCACAACCAACCATGCAGGAAGGATTGAGTGCAGAATGAGCAGATACCCTTCCATGCAGGAATGGCTTAGTGCAGAATGAGCAGATACCCATCCATGCAGAACTTAAGGACTCACATGACCACACTTTGATGTGTACCACTATCTTACATAAGATATCAGTAGGAAAGATTCAGTGCAGAACGAGCATAAATAAAGGGTCCTGTGAGGACTGAGTATTCACATTACCATAGAAGGGACAAAGTACGGAATAGAAGGGACTAAGTACAGTACAATTACAAAAAAAGAAAAGAAAAAAAGATATTCCATGCAAGAGTGACAGTTCAGTATGGCATGTCACAAAATTGCAGAATGGACGATGATAAGTCACAAATATGATGAATGGACCTTTAAATCTAAAACTACCTGAACTGTTAAGATATTGACAGTTGAAATGTGATTCATTACTTGTGACCAGCAGGTACTTCATATTGTAATTCAAGATCACCAAGGAATGATGTCAAAATAGGCTGGTTACTATGCCAACTTTAATGTTAACCTCTAGGTTAACAAAAGCAGAAATGTGCCCCAATAGCTGTTTTGAGCTCCCTGAGAAAGATATTATGTCATGAAATTAAACATTCATTCATGCTGCATAATAATTTTCTTAAACATAAAGAACTGCTTAATTTATGTTCTGACAAAATGATTTGAATATCTTTGTAACTGTATTTATTAAAATGTGTACTAAGATAAATTATGTTATTTAAATATTTGTACATTGTTTAAATTATGATATTGGTATTGTGATGTATCAAGATTAAAACATTTGATTACTATATTGTGATGAAGATTGTTCCAATAAAGACATCTCTGTTGAAATAAAAATGATGCTTTTGTCATTGATAAAAAAAAATCAATCAGCAACTATAATAATTTTCATTAAACTAGTAATTTAGTAATTTTAACCAATATCCCAGCAAGCATAAACCACCCTTACCCCATATCCTCAATAAACCATATTAAAACCACACAATAATCACCAGGCAATAATATAAGACCAATAATAATCCAGCAATAGCCCACCTGAGCTAACCTGGAATAGCTGTGAAATTCGCATCAAAACCACCTAGTCCCTGCCATGCGGTATCCGCATGGTTGGTAAATCTCATGGAATTCACATGGATGCCAGCTGGAAACCATGCGGCTGGTAAATCTAAAACCGCCTGGTTACCATGCGTCTTACTTTTTTGTGAAAACCAGCTGTTGGAAACCACCTGGTTACCGCCTGGTTTTCAGCCGGTAGCCATGCGGCGCACATTTTCTAGTGTAAAGTAACTCTTATTTTGCGTACCACAACTCATAATCTCATGGATACTCATATGCCTCATATATAAAGAAACCCAGTACCTTATGCTTAACACAATAATGGAGAAAATATACTTTGGTGTTTGGGACCAAATTTTGAAAAACAAGAAAGTCTTTTTAAAAAAAAAAAAGAATTTGTATACAGTTTCCTTTTTGAAAATGATATTTATATTTTCTCATCATTTTGAAGTTTTGAAGTAAATGTAGAGTACAGTGACTGGCAACTGGCAGTTGAAACTCAGACATTTTTGACACAGTCAAACATATAGCATACCTTTCTTTTGTGCATAAAGTTATTAATTTTCATATATTCTACATTTGCAAAAAAATATTCAAATTCTATGTTTATTTATGCAGTTGAGGTGTCCGCCAGTCTGTGACATTGACAGGCAGGTTTGTGATCTGCAGGCCCCTCAGAAGTACATATGGCTCCAAAATTCTGTGTTATAATACCCACCACTAATCGCAATTGAGCTGAATGTTGTGTCTCACATGTTATCTTGTAATTCCACTGTCTTTCAAAATGTTAAAAGTGTTTATTTGTTTTCACGGCACAAGTGATGTGCCAGAAGCCATGATGACTAAGGAAGTTAATATCACAGGTTGCCAGAGAGTGCCCAGTCCCAGCCCCTCTCTGTCTCAGTCTTATATATTAACTATTAACCTATATAAAAGTAGTGATGGAAGTAAAAGTTGCCGTAAATGTAGACTACACTGACTGGAATATATTCTACGTTTGAAAAAATCCAATTCTATGTTTATTTATGCAGTTGAGATGTCCGCCAGTCTGGTCCGTGACACTGACAGCCAGGTCTGAGATCGGCAGGCCCCTCAGAAGAACATATAGCTCCAAAATTATGTGTTATAATACCCACCACTAATTGCACTTGAGCTGAATGTTGTGTCTCACATGTCATCTTGTAATTCCACTGTCTTTCAAAATGTTAAATGTGTTTATTTGTTTTCATGCACAAGAGAAAGTCCCAACCACTCTCTTAGCATGCTAAGTATTAACCTAAATAAAAGTAAGTGATATCGCCCTGGCTGCCTGTGGTGGAGGTCGAGAGACATATGTGACCTAATTCCCAAACCTTTACCCTGTATCTGTCCCCCGAAGTGTTGAAATTCAAAACTGTTATAAATTTGTCACATATACACTGACACAACACTGCAACCAGGGGCGGATCCAGGATTCTTTAAGCTGGGGGAGGGAGGGGGGCTCAAATGTGCTAAAGTAAGTGGCTCCAGTCCCATAAAGTAAGGGGCTCCAGTCCCATAAAGTAAGGGGCTCCAGTTCCCAAAAGCTCCCTAACCACAGACCCCTCCTGGATCTGCCACTGACTGCCTCGTCGCCTCTGTTCGCTTATATACAGTGTGTTATAACACAGACTTTATTATGACATATATTTCTTACAGGTTTAAGACCTGTATACAAAAAGGCATCTGTGGGCAGTGATGGTACCATTGGTGGTCAAGACGGTGGTAACACTGTGTGCGAGTGTGATCACTTCCATACTTGGGGTACACAGATTGAAGCCGGCGGTTTCCGCCAAAATCCGCCGCAAATCGCTGGCGAAAGCGGCGGTCCACCAAATCCGCCGGGCCGCCGAACATGTTCGGCAGATAGACTTACACACGATTGGTCCGGCGGAAAGTGCCACTTTGCACACGATTGTGTATAGGCGGGCGGGTCGGCAGATTTCGCTGCCTTCTGCCGGCGGGTTCCAATCATGTGTACCCTCTGTCACAGTTGCCTAGCAAAAGATCAAAGAATAATGCCTCCTGATGTTACATAGGCTTATATAACCAGCAACAAAGGATCAATCCCCCCATCTCATATTATATAACCTTATGTAACTTGCAGTTGACAAATGAAGTAACAATGTCAAACAGGGAAGAAACACTCAACAGGTACCTACCAGTAGTACCTTAACCCCTAATGGACTAGCTAAATTTTGTTGATTGGCAGGACTAACCAATTTTTTTCTGGACTAGTGTATCTACATACTAAATTTATTAAATTTATAACCATCTTTATTCAATATCCTTAATGAAGTGCTGGGGTCAAAAGTTCATGATACAGTCAGTCTGACGTCATTATCATGATTACATTGTAACAAGTTGCAGCCTTTCAGAATGATACAAATGACGTCATCAAGCCAGAATAATGGGGACGTCAACGTCCTTCCCGTCTGTTACCGGTGGTGGACGTTGCCGTCCTTCCCGTCCGTTAGGGGTTAATAAACGTGTTGTCTTACAAAGGGACAGATATTTTTTTATATTTAAATTTTCCAGTCGACAGGTTTTTCGGGGGATAGCATGACAATGCAGCACTATAGAACCTGAATTCTCATGTCCAAACATGATGTGAAAACTTTATCCACATGAAGCTATATCAGATGAGAGGAACACATGTATATCTAGGACATTCTATGTTTTGGCAAAATAAGCCATTAAACATTTCAATATATAATTGCATATATACTCATATATGCTTAACACTTAAGGAAAATGGAGATTTGACTAACTACGAGGAACAAAGTGACAGAAATGGTGTTTACTGTAAGAGATATTCCGGCAGAAGAAACTTCCGGTAGCTCCATCAATGGGCTTCTTAAACTCTACCGAGTAATTACAAACTGACAAACTGAGGCAAATTCTTCACAGCTATTGCAGGATTGCCTTGAATTATTAGGTTATTAGTTGTCATATATATCCCATATAACTATGATGGCCATTACCAGAAATAAATTCTTACTTTATTCTACTTGAACTAAAAAGAAAAATTCTTTTTTTCTACTATACATTTTATTTTATCAAAAAGGTCTACAATCTTCAATTTTCCTTTTCTCACACACACATGCTTACACACACAGCAGAGCCACACACACAAACACACATCATCATAAATGCAAAATCTAACAAGTATATAAGCATATGCCAAGAGGTTATAATATATCACACTGCAGGGCTGCCTCTCCAGGCTACGGCCCTCTTGTAATTTAATATTGCATAGATTTCATTCATTCATTCAGGTTATAATAATAAAAAGTTTGTCTTAACAGATTTCTCAAGAGGTTGTAAAAGCCTAATGACCAAAATTAAAAGTGAAGCATTCTTTCACATTAAGCAATAAATCACTTTATTTTTTTGAAGTCAATTTGTAATCATTTCATAGTATTGTATCATTACAAGTCCCATGATATGTTGATGTCATGTTTTGAGCTTTTTCTCTGCTGGTTCTAGCATATTAGTTTCATCTTCCTCCTCTTCCTCCTCCTCTTCCTCCTCCTCTTCCTCATCATCTTCACCCTCATCTCCATCATCTGAAGTAAAATTGTATCTTAATTCAATAGTGAAGCAGACATTTCAATGAGATTTTAATTGATACAGTAGCGCATTCAAGTTACAGCATATTTAACACTAGGATACCCATAAACAGCCACTTGTCAAAACTCAAATATATACAAAATAATATGAAGCTAAGATTGCCCTGGGAATGTTGGCTCTTATCCTTATTGTGACTAAATTTGTGTGCATATCTCTAATAAATGTGCTATATTAATAAATACAGCATGTTTATTACAGATGATGTAATGTAAAACATTAAGCAATGTCAATTTCTGTTAATTCTGAGCTTCACACTTGCTCCTCACAGAAACAAAAACCAACCAAATCCTATTCAGATAGGGGAAAGGTCCTGAAGGAGTACATTTGCAAAATATCTAAGCTAAATGTCAAACCGTTCTGGGTGTATCATGCACACAAGCCAGTTGGTGACATGGTTGTCATAGCAACAGAAATTGACCATTCACAGCCATTATCTAATCAGATCAGAGGAAGGTCCCCAGAAGTGCATGTGTGCAATATCTTAGGTATTTGTCAAACCGATATATCAAATGAAAAAATGGAAAAATGATTTACAAATTACATGAAAACCACAAAAATATTGCATTCCTTTTCTAAAGAGGAATACAGCAATACAATACTTGACAATTGCCTTGTTTTGAACTACATAGATACCATCCATAAATTTGGTTGCTAAGTATGTGTACATATGTGCGTGCGATGTAAAAAACAGTCTGGACCATTGAAACCATTGAAACCAATGGCACCACTTAAAAAATCATAATGTACAAAGATATCATTGTGTATTACTGCCTGCTATCATCAGAATTGTAAAAATGTGCGTGCTTCAAAAGTGAAGCAGTGTTGATTGACAGCCTCCAACAAGACAAGGTCCGATCTGTCAAGTGCGCTTGTTTGACCCCAAATGACTTTTTAATTTTGATGTATCTCAATAAGTGTCTGTTAATCCTATTTGAATAGGAATCTATATAATAGTTCCCTTTTGAAAGTGCTCTCCGTGCATGACTCTCTCCTTTGAAGTGTCATCATACAGGTACTGAAAGGTAAAATGACACCATGTTTCTATGAAATAATCTTATGAAGTCAATAATGGTATTGTCCTATGAATAGAGCTATAAAGATGTCAAATAGTGCTAGCCTACTTTGACCCTCATCTGGGGTCACAAAGAGTTCATGCCGTATTTACATCTCACATGCAGCTCTGACAGACTTCTGCAGATAGTGCAACTACTGAGTCTAGTTATTTCTCTGATTGCCAAAATTACAAGAGCATTGACTTAAGTCCCCCACACTTTGGATGGTCGCCATGGAAACAAAAACCAACCAAATCCTAATCAGATAGGGGAAAGGTCCTGAAGGAGTACATTTGCAAAATATCTAAGCTAAATGTCAAACCGTTCTGGGTGTATCATGCACACAAGCCAGTTGGTGACATGGTTGTCATAGCAACAGAAATTGACCATTCACAGCCATTATCTAATCAGATCAGAGGAAGGTCCACAGAAGTGCATGTGTGCAATATCTTAGGTATTTGTCAAACCGTTGAGCTGCGTCCGCAAACACACATTGACGCAGCTCAATTTCATGTCCCCAGCTTTTCCCGTTGCGAAGAATGCAGGGGACAATAAAAAACTTACGCTAGTCCAGACAAAAATTGGTAAATCCTGCCATTGAACAAAATTTAGACAGGTTTTAGACAACATTTAGAAAGGTTTGTCTGTTTGGGGTTAAAAAACAGGACTTCTCTCTCATATCAGCCTCTGTCTCCAAAAATATAAAGCTGCACACAGGATCTGTCACAAGTCATCAGTATTCATGACATAAAAATCTGGCTGTCCACTGATTGGTTAAAGAACATAAATGAATATTTGTTTTGTACTAGCGGTTATACTGATTGATCAGTTTACATGGTTCATGACTTCACTTGTTACTGTATTTATGACTTCAGGAATTCCAAATTTATAATGGTATCAAATATAGGGCAATGACTGCAGAGGTAGTAACTGAACACTACCTACAGTGACTGGCAACTGTCCGAAACCGGCAGATAAAACTCGGACATTTTTAACTCAGTCAAAATTTAGCATACCTTGCTGTACTATAATTGTAATTGAGCTGAATGTTGTCTCTCATACGTCGTCTTGTAATTCCACTGACTTTCAAAATGTTAAAAGTGTTTATTTGTTTTCACTGCACGAATGTTTGTGTCACTGTCAAATGACGTCAGAAGTGGTGACGTATCCAAACATCATCGTATAAATCAATGGAAACTTGGACAATCTGCAGGTTTACTGAATGCGTGAAAATCATGCTATTTCTGTTAATATTGAATGGGTATCATTAAAACCCCACAGACCGTTAAAGTCGAAGATCTTCTTTCGATGTGAGCAGTTTTTACAAAGTTTTAAAAGGTTTATGAAAATTGGGAGTGAAAAACATGCAAATGTCCGGATTCGACTGCCGGTCACTGTATGTAATGCAGAGTACTCTTTTAAACACAGTAACGTACTAACCATGTTGTGTTGACCCATTGGCTGTCTTTTCTCGATTGACCATCGCGGTCAGTGATTCATTCACATCTTTCTGCAGTTTACCTAGTGACTCAAGCAGAGTTTTACGATCGACTGGTCCGCCATTAGCACCTGACACATAGGAGAATTGTTGTTTTTCTCCACTTTTGGTCACAATTTCCGCTGTCAAACTTGCCATGCTGCCTTTTGTTGTCGGAAGTAGACATCACATGTAAAACGCTTGCTGATTTGCTGATTACGGGCGGGCTCTGTGTCGTCGATTTTCATTGGTCTTTAAATGAAGATGTCAGCTTCCATAAAAATAATTGGTTCTTGTAAGTTTTGATTTTTTAAATCGCCTCTAAGAAGTGTTTTTGATGGTGAAGTTGAGATCTTGGAAGCAAAACATGTGCACAATACGGTATAGTATCATCTCTGAAAGTAACTATGTTTAGGTCTGCAGAATAGATGTGAAATATTGGTTTTTATAACTCTGAGAGACAGAAGTGCATAATTCACACTTTCCCGAGTCTCCCACCTGAAGGACATGGACATGGCTTAGCCGGGGTTCTGTCGACGGGAGCAATAACATTTCCCAGTCTCTCTCTGGGATCTTGTGTCTGTCACCAAGAATATGTCAAACTTCTACATTCAGTATTGATGAGTGTATAGGGTAATCTTTGATTTTGTTTAAACATTTGTATTATGTTTACTTGTGAATATTGCAAATATTATTGTATTTTTTTTCACTTTCCTAAATTATAGTTATTACATGCCATCAATACCCAAAGACATCAGCAAAACAGACTTAAAATCCACTGTTTCTCGAAACAACACGCACTGCCTATCATATTGAAGTTTCCCTACTAAATGAACTCAACATCCGGCGATTGACTATTGCAGTTCTGATCCATGTCACTATCGTTCCGAGACATAATGTCTATAAACACAAATCCATTTGCATTCTGTAGTGTTTTTTCTTCATTTTTACCTATAGATATCAAACTTGACAACGTAAAATGACATTTAGAAGAGTCCAAGTGATGACTTCATGGAAACACAAAGGGAGAAACATCATATGACGTCAGAAGCACCACTGCCTTGTGGAGCTTCAGATCATTGCTGTCACTCCCGTGAATAAACTGACCCACTTTCACCTGATTGCGCAAACTCGTAAGCAATGGCGAAACAATGCCAAGATGAAGAAATAACAATTTTTTTTTTTTCTGACAGGGCTGACATCATATGTTTACTTAAAGGGAACATAATTGTTTTATTGTTAGTTGCCGGAAGTCAAGTTCTACTGGAGTTATGAGTTAAATTGGATGGCCAGTGCATGATGTTTCTGGAAACAGTGGATTTCGAGTCAATTTTGACGATGTCTATGGGTATAGTCATCTCCCAGCCTGTCTACCTGTCTAACTCCAGGTATTAGCTGTAACTATGGCAGATATCTGATCTGTATCTGTCTG
This sequence comes from Amphiduros pacificus, assembly GCA_949316495.1. Classification (NCBI taxonomy): domain Eukaryota; kingdom Metazoa; phylum Annelida; class Polychaeta; order Phyllodocida; family Hesionidae; genus Amphiduros; species Amphiduros pacificus. The sequence continues at coordinate 9,136,538 of OX439005.1, read as the reverse complement.
CCATCTACAGTGACCAGCAAGTGTACAAAACCAACAGTTGATATTCAGACATTTTAACTTTGTCAACATCAACATATGATCAAGCCAACCATGCTTTACTTGTGCTTCACGTGTCATCTTGTATTTCCATTGTTTTTCAAAAAGGTCAAAGTGTTCATCTGTTTTTGTGGCAGGAGTAATTGTTGTCACTGTAAATAATGTCAGGAGTGGTCACATGACCAAACAACACAAAACATAAAACTCTGACAAAATGAAGGTTGGCTAAATCATGTGTAATATTTTGTGTGATATGTGAATTTCCAAATAATTCTATACATGAACATTTATCAATTTTGTTCTGCATGTCTTTAAAGTAGATGATCTACTCTTGATGTTAGTAGTTTTTACTCAGTTTTGAAAGATCTTTTGAAAATCAGAAGTGAAACGGTGCCATCAGTATATCTGTCTGTCACCGGTGCTGGCTGCCATTTGCATAGCTGTCTGTCACCGGTGCTGGCTGCCATCTGCATAGCTGTCTGTCACCGGTGCTGGCTGTCATCTGCATAGCTGTCTGTCACCGGTGCTGGCTGTCATCTGCATAGCTGTCTGTCACCGGTGCTGGCTGCCATCTGCATAGCTGTTTGTCACCTGTGCCTGCCTGCCATCTGCATAGCTGTCTGTCACCGGTGCTGGCTGTCATCTGCATAGCTGTCTGTCACCGGTGCTGGCTGCCATCTGCATAGCTGTCTGTCACCGGTGCTGGCTGCCATCTGCATAGCTGTCTGTCACCGGTGCTGGCTGCCATCTGCATAGCTGTCTGTCACCTGTGCCTGCCTGCCATCTGCATAGCTGTCTGTCACCGGTGCTGGCTGCCATCTGCATAGCTGTCTGTCACTTGTGCCTGCTTGCCATCTGTCTAATCTCTCTCTCTGACATTTGTGTTGCTCTCTCAGCTGCATAGCTGTTTATTATTGGTCAACCTGTATCTCAACTGTGAAGCTTCTCACCTGTGTGTTGGGATAGTCACATATATCTTCCTGTGGTTGTCTCTTACAAGCTGTATTCCTATGTGCACAAATGTGGCACTGTCTCTCATCTGTTGTTTTTCCTATTGAATAGTACACGCCAGAACTGTACAGGTTTTCCAGAACAAGAACTGTACAACTCTTACAAATATTAATCAGTGATAATGGAGCTTGGCAAGGGCCTATGACAGCCTAATGTTAGTGTCTGCCTATAACCTATAATAGCTGTAGATGTGAGGCTGTCTGTCATTTAATCATCTACATTTTGATATGTCATAATTAATTAATAATAGTGGTGAAACCATTAAAATATGTAAGACTTTTAGAACAATCTTTCTCTCCTTTCTGGCACGATTCTTCCTCATTGATCATGTTCATGTCAATTTTTTACCACACTTTAATAAGAGGTTTATCTTTGGGACAAGGTGTCTCTAATGTTTGTCTTCTGCAAATAGTAGGATTTTATTTCAATTAGTTAAGTTGTGGGGCACAAGTATGGAAGAGAAACAGCTGTTTGCTTGTCAGATTAATCTATACCTTACTTCAATCCAATGCTGCATCCTTAAAATTCAATTCTTGTGTTTTTTGCGGTTGTAGGTTGAGTACAAACTGTGTATTGGTGGTGCCATAATATCATCCACACTGTCGTCTTCATGAAAGAAAAAATGTTTTAAAACAGGAGAACCAGTGCCAAAGTGAAGGCTTAACTCCTTAAATTTTACACACCCATCTATAGGGTAAGAATTTTTATATGCAACTCTTAGAGCAATAAATATATATGAAATAAAATAAACTATCAAATTGCATGTATAAACTATCAAATTGCATATAGAGTGATCAAAGACGAAATTGCATACAAATTCTTTTTTGAAAAAAAGACTTTCTTATTGACTTAATAATTTTTGTACGAGATAGTATTAAAGATATATTTGCACAGGTATACAGTCTGGGTCAAGCTGTCCTCCAATGGCCGTTTGCCTCGTTTTAAGGCACGGATGCTGTAGAGCACAGCTTTGACTCACTTTTTAATTAAGCATAACTCCACTTCCACGTTCATAGCATCTATAACAGTCTACCGGTATATTAACGCCTGCAAACATCAGAATTGTCAAAATGCGCATGCCTCAAAAGTGTAGCAGTGTTGGTGGACAGCCTCCAGCAAAGCAAGGTCCAATGATCTGTCAAGTACTCCTGTTTGACCCCAAATGACTTTTTGATGGTGAAAAGTCACCCAGCAGTAAATGATAGTGTGATAAAAGAGTCAGTCTCGACAGATTTTCCAAATCTTTTGCCTCTATGAAATAAACTGAATGAATAGAAAAACCCTGTACAGATGCTAAACAGTTATACCACAGATGGCGTGACGATCGCATATAAAAGTTAATGTTCCATCTGGCGGGAAAAGCGGGAGCTCGATCCTGACTGATAAGCTGAAGGCAGGTTCAGTGATGAATCAATTTTTGTTCAGTTATCTTATCAAAATAAAAATAAAATGATAAGTGAAATATATATCACGAGTCTCACATACATCAGTCAGGAGTGGCATCTGTGATTTGCATGTTTTGTCATCCAGAATGTTACTTTTATCACATATGACAAATGTCTTTACACTTTGCAGTGTGAGTGGTGGTTGGATGTTTGCCAGTGGCGCCCCGTCTTCTCTCCAGCATCTCTCCTCCAGCGCTGGTATGGCAGTGGACAGCAAAGAGCAGGAAATGCAGTGTCTCTTGCACTGGTTCAGAGGCTGGAGTGACATGCAGAAGTGTGATTTTATGAAAGAACTGTTGGCTAAAGCTGTTCCCCAGAAAATGTCAGTTTTGTTTGATGCGATGGACTCCCTGAATGTAGACGATAAACCACCAAGTTTATTTAAATGTCAAATGAAATTATTCAACCAGTGGTTTGATGATTGGCCTGAAAAAATGCGGAATGACTTTGTGATGCATTTGGAACTGGTAGATGCTGATTTTGTAAACCGGTTCAATGCTGAGGTGGCAGCAACCAGTGGGCAGCCGTGACAGTAATGATCTCAGCTGCATATGCCACAGCAAATACAATTTTCATTTGACATTGAACAAAATGGAAACTTTTTTGGAACTGAAATTTTTTCATTTAGTATTTAATAGCCAATTTCTTTATGCTGTCTTCCACAGTTCATTCCATGATTTCACTCATAAAAATAAGTCACTGCTACCATCAATTTACAAACAGTTAATATATCTTCCACCAACCAGCAAGGAATCATATTAATCTAAGCAGAATTCATTTTAATTTGAAATATATTCAAATCACTAATCTCTAATTTTATTCTGTCCCTAATCCATGACCTTCACCCTGCTTCTCTCCCTTATCCATGACCTCTGCCCTATTTCTCTCCTGAATCCATGACCTCCCTGTTTTCTCCGCTATATATGTCTTCCACCCTCTTTAACTGATCTATGATCTCTACCCTGTTTATCTGATCTCTGACCTCAACCCTGTTTATCTGATCTCTGACCTCCCTGTTTATCTGTCCTATCTATGACCCCCCACCCTGTTTATCTGATCTCTGACCTCCCTGTTTATCTCCCCTATCTATGACCCCCCCACCCTGTTTATCTGATCTCTGACCTCCCTGTTTATCTCCCCTATCTATGACCCCCCACCCAGTTTATCTGATCTCTGACCTCCCTGTTTCTCTCCCCTATCTATGACCCCCCACCCTGTTTATCTGATCTCTGACCTCCCTGTTTCTCTCCCCTATCTATGACCCCCCACCCTGTTTATCTGATCTTTGACCTTCTCTCTGTTTATCTAATTCACAACCTCTCTGTTTCTGTTCCAATCCTATGTATATTCCTCCCCCAATCTAAAACCATTCCACTTATTTATGTCCCATCTTCCACTAATCCATGTCCCATCTTTCCCCTAATCTAACAGCACGTCCCTAATCTGGGGACATTATCTTGATTTGTATCCTTGCCTCCTGTTATCTGGTGCTGCTTTACTAATCTGCAAGAGAGGACCATTCACCACCTCTCTATTTTGGCCCATCCCATGCCATTAATGCCTTGTCAAATGTATTGGAGTATTGGGGTAAGAACAAATGTCAATGTAAAAAGTATAACAAATGCACATACTGGATGCATGGGAATTAGATAGTATTGATTAAATTAACTTACAGATTCAGCCTAAATCTCCATTGCTTGCTTGATAGAATACAATAGAATAACTTGGTAATTTGAAACCTGGTAATTTGACTGAAGATTGCTTTGTATGAATTAAGTTATATAAATCCCAGTTTACAAAAAAACTAATTGTAACTAGGGAAGAAGCTTTGAATTATATCTTGAGCCACTGCACAAATACTTTTTATGAAATAGTTTTAGAATGACTGGTTGTGATGTTGCTTTTTCAGTATTATTTGTAGTGTTAGCAACCGTTTTCATCTCCTGCGACAACTGTCAATAAGAATAAGATGTCATCTTCCATCTTTCTGTTTTTCCGTTTATAAACATTTAGAGCTATGAGCAATAATCAGTGGCTCTTATGGATGGATCATTTCTTGTAGGAAATTGATGAATGGGATTTGGTACCAAGATGAAATTCAAGCTCGAGTGAACAGTAACATTTAAGTGAGCACTTTGAGCAAAAAACATCCATGTGTATTTCCTCTCATGGACAACCTCCAAATTTGAAACTCCATGCTTAGAGAGTGATTAAGCTGTCATTTTCTGCTGGATGATTAAACATGATTAACAGTATTGCTATCAGTGATGAACGTTATGAGATTGATAACCCCCATACAATTTTTAGATTTGGAACCTATAACTATTCATAAATAGAATGGTTTTCTGATGTTGTGTAGTCAAATTATGAAATCAAATTTTTAAAGTAGAGTTTGAGTTAAGTTATGTGTGTGAATGTACTTTAATGTAGGCCACTTGGTGCATTGTAATTTATCTTGGAGAATTCAGAAGTAGACGAAATAAATGTAAATTAAATTCACAGCAAGTGATAAATTAGTTTTGCCACATGTAATCCCTACCAAATCTATGACTTTTATTGTAACAATCAAATATGAAAAGTGGCTTGATAATGTAGACCTATGATGTAGACTTGACACTGCCCACTTGCTGCAATATTCTCATTGACATTCTATTTATCTTCATTAATGATCGAGCCATCTATTTTATTAAAACAAAAGTATTTAAAAGATAAACCACATTAATTCTTCATACTCAGTCTCATAAAAACTCTATATATGTGCTTCAGATGTCAGGGTTTTGACTACAGATTTATTTGATTGTATATGACAAATGATGAGAAGAAAAACATTCCACACCTGAACACACACAAATATATATATATTTATATACAAATATATATATATATATATATATATATATATATATATATATATATATATATATATATATATATATATATATATATATATATATATACATATATATACATTATCTTTTCAATAAAGAATAAATAAAACTGATTATATCTGGTTGTTAGTTGGCTGAAAGAAGCAAACACAAATGTCAAAAGTAGTTTGACCCTTGTATTTGCTATTCACTTTATGAAGTTTGATAACATGCATTTATGTGAATGGCTTTTTTTTGCTTGAATTTGCTTGATGATAAACTTTGCCCATATATGCTTGCCACTAATTTGGCTTTACTTGCTTGATTTTCAATATTGGCCATTTTTGTGACAAACATTTGGCATAATTCCCTTGATAATCAGTAATGATACTCTAGCTCAAATCTGTACATCCAATATGCTGGGCTATAGTGTGTCCAATGTAGAATATGCTAATTTCATACTAAAGGAATATATCATAAACATGATGTCCATGACAGATTCTCCCATTTTGAGGTGAAACAGGCATGGGGGATTAAAAAAATATCAAAATTGCTAGTGTCCCAAGTGCATTCACAGGTATGGTGTATGTGGCAAAATCCTTTGTGATTGTGGTAGCTGAAGTTGTAAAAGTGGCAAACACATAATGCCACATTTGAATGTATCGACCCATAAAAGTAAAGTCAGTCCCATGTAGAATATATTGACTTCCTCCTCAAGGAATATACCATAAACGTAAAGTCAGTCCCATTTAGAATGAATTAAAACCCCTCCTGACGGAATATACCATTAAGGTAATGTCAGTCCAAATTAAAATGTTTTGATCCCCTCCTGAAACAATATGTCATGAATGTAATGTCAGTCCTATGTAGAATGTGTTATACCCCTCCTGAAGGAATATGCCATAAAGTTGAAGACAGTCCCATGTAAAATATCGATGAAGTAAGTCTTCACATGACGTGTACTTCCCCGAAGAGAAATCAAACTCATTTTCAACCTGTATTCGGCCATCTTGATTTCTGTAATGAGTGAACTCGTTGGGTATATATCAACATAATAGCTCTCTATGAAACCTACATCCCTCCAGACTACTTTACATAGGACTTCTCCAGAAGAATACACAACACTCCAGTCACTGACTTTCTTTTTAACATTTTTTTATTTCTAAAAATTAAGTTCAGATAAAAAAATGAAATATAAGTTAAATTTATAAAATCTGTCTGGACCTAATATGACACACATGCTTACCTTATATACCTACATGTTCCTACAGATGAGACCTGAATTAAATGAGACATGAATTTATTGATTTATATTAAATTTGATACCTTGCGAGACATATATATTTTTTTAGAATATTTTGGTCCAAAACTTTAACATAGACTGCTCTCTGAAATTACTGAATAGCTTCATTCATAAAATAACTTGATATAGTTTTGAAAATCTTTTTTGTGCTTTACCTGAGAGAAGGTAACATTGCACTTCTCGGTGTAGCTCAGTGGGTAAGATGCCTGTCTCCCATGCTAAAGGTCTGGGTTTCCTTTTGAATTCTTGGGACAATCTTTTTTTGAAATCGTCATATTGGGGTATATTTGAGAAACATACATGTTAGAATATATAGAATTGACTAGTTCATTGTCAATTTTAAAAATGTAAAAAATAATAATTCTTCATATTGTGATATTATTTGAAATCAGATGCCTTTGCAAAAAAAGTATAACATGGAGGCAATTTTAAGATTTTGTCATGGATTATAAAATTTGAGTAAGTCATCAGGCCATCCATGACACATTTTCTTTACAGAACATGAATGTTTAAACCCTATACAGTGCTTTTATGTAGTATTACCCAAAATATTCCCTGTTAACAACTTCCTGTGGCACTTGAAAGTTGATCAGTTGTCTGCTGAAACCTGCACCAGCAATTGAACAGTTTGTCAACAAGCTTTGTTTAGCTGGTCTGTGACCTTGTGTAAACACCTAATGAGTTACCAGTTGGGTACCTGTCCAGCTTGGGAAACAGGGTGGAGATGTTTTGTACAATTTATTGCCATGAGTATACTTCAGAACAACATAAGATTATTTTAATATTATTTGAATCAATGAAATAACTGTCATGGTTGTGACAAATATTGTATGATTGTGACAAATATCTTATGGTTGTGAAAGATATATCATTTATGGGAAAAGTATACTATTTATTTGAAAAATATCTTACGCATGTGAAAACCTTTTTGTCAAAAAGGGAAGACATTACTCAAAGGCTGCATGGAATCCCCCTAAAATTAAATGCCGAGATATGGAAAAAGTGACATTAAACCCTTTGATCACTGGTCTGGCCTTAAATCACAAGGACTTTGAATGGCAAAACTGTGAATGCTGATAATTGGTATCAGTGAAATTTATGATTTGACCTTCTTTGATGAAATTTGGGGTTTTTCACACCACTGAATGGGAAGACATCAAAGGCTGGGCTGTATAGAATTGATTTTTTTTCATAATTCTTAGAGCAGATGTTCTTTTGTGGATTTCAGACAGATAGCCTGTATGTATGTACATTTTAAGATCATACATTGTTTTCAGATACCTTAAACCACTGTAAAGTCGCCTGGAACATTCCAGGTTTCATGAAGGCTTTAACATTTTACCCAGATCCACATTCCAATATAAACATGGACCGATCCCACATGATATGAAATTCATCAACCCTAGACAAATACCTGCAAGCAACATTCATTCTTATGTATATTCCATCAGACTGGTATATTGTCATTCCAAAACAATAATATTTAAGATCCTCAAAATGTGGAGTTTCAATATTAGACCATTTTAGTCACATGTGAGCGAATTGTGTATTTCTCTTTTAACCTGTGACAATGTTAAATCATGCTTTACTCAATTGCTTCAAATTCTACAATTATAGCAGTATAAACCTTTCGTCTCTCCCAGTGTCCAATTTGAAGGACTTTTCCTTACAGCCATCACTGTCACAATACACTCCCACACAGTGTCACCACTGTCTCGACCACCCACCCTCTCCACCATTGATGATACCATCACTGCCACAGGTGCCTTTTTGCTAAGATTTGGTCCCAAACACCACAAATTTGGTCCGAAATGCCAAAGTTTATTGTTCAGTACATTTTTGTTAGCTTTATATAGTTATCAAAATAGGCTTTAGTTATTCCTGAAAAATTATACCAATGAAAGCAGTATTTACAATATTACTCTCAGTGTTTGCTTGGAACTATTTAGATTTGTCCAAGGCTACTTTAAAGGCCTTTGATGTTGTCAGCCACTCCATCCTGTTTCAGAAGTTGGCCAAAGACAACCCACCCAGAGGCATGATGGCAACCATCATGGATCTCTTTACAGGTGCAGAGGAGCAAGTTTTCTGGAATGGTGTCATGAGCGACCCATACCCTGTGCTGCAGGGAGTCAGACAGGGAGCCGTACTCTCCACAGAATTGTATAAACTCTATATAAACAACCTTTTAGACCAACTTACCCAGAAGCAACTGGGAATCATAATTGGTACATCACAAATAGGAACCCCTACATGTGCTGATGATTTTCTGCTGATGGCCACAGATATCAGCAGTTGTCAGGGAATGCTAGACCAGACTACCTTGTATGCAGATAGGCACCATTATACCTTACACCCAACCAAGACTGTCATGGCAGTATTTAACTCCAGAGAGCCCACAGAGACCCTGCTGTTCCAGGACGAGCCCATGAAACCAGCCAGCAGCTTTACACACTTGGGGATCACCAGAAATACAACAACAAACTCAATTAAAGAATGTGTCAGAGAACAAGTCAGAGAACTGCCTACTCGATGATGCATATAGGCCTGCACGGTGCGCATGGACTGAACCCAACAGCCAGCCTGAAGATAGTGGATGCATACATAGTGCCCAGTATGATGTACTGCCTTGAAGCCACAAAAAGATGGTAAAAGATATTGACCTGCTGGAATCCTACCATAGAGGGCTACTCAGAGATCTACAGTCCCTGCCCAGACACAAGGCAAATGAAGCAGTGTACCTCCTACTCGGCACAACCCCAACAACAGCAGTCCTCTACATGAAAATGCTTGGGACAATTGTTCACCTACAGCCAGAGCACCCTGTCCGTCAGCTTGCAATGTGTCAACTGCTAACCAAGGGAGAATTTTCAAAAAGCTGGTTCACAGGTCTCAGGAAGGTCACAGACAGATATAAAGTGGCAATGATTGAATACAGGGCGGCCCATGGAAACTGGATAAGTGGAAGAGACAAGTCAAGGAAGCTGTTACCTCATACTGGCTAGCCACATTAACAGATGGTGCCTCCCAAAATCCACACTGAAGTGTCTGGAGACTGGGCTCAAGAGGCTGCTGACACACCCGATATGGAAATTTGCCACTACAGATCCCAGAAACCTAGCTCAGGCTGCAATATGTTGTGCTACAGGTTACATGAAAAACGCAAGAACGGCCTTGTAGACCACATCAAACAATCACGCACAAAGTGCGGTGCCCATAATGTAAAAGGGGGTAAGTCCTAGGAAGTAAGAAATAAGAAGTAAGAAGTAAGAAGTAAGAAGAAGAAGAAGAAGAAGAAGAAGAAGAAGAAGAAGAAGAAGAAGAAGAAGAAGAAGAAGAAGAAGAAGAAGAAGAAGAAGAAGAAGAAGAAGAAGAAGAAGAAGAAGAAGAAAAAGAAGAAGAAGAAGAAGAAGAAGAAGAAGAGGAAGAGGAAGAGGAAGAAGAAGAAGAAGAAGAAGAAGAAGAAGAAGAAGAAGAAGAAGACGGTGCTGACATGCTTAAGGGCTGGTCATTTGACTATCAGGGGGTATGTCAGAATAAGAAAAATCTTAGCTCAGGTGAAGTAAAAGGAATATCAAAATTTATCTTAGCTCTGGGAATATAACATACCCCCCTTGATAGTCAAATGTCCAACCCCTTACATAATCTATAAGTGCAAGTTTGTTTATGTTCACACTCTGAAAATTGTACCCACTCATATGCTAATCTGCCTGTGGCAGTAATGAGTCATTGACTCAATGCTGTGAGGAGTGTGCTACCACATGTGTCAAAATCTGGTCCCATATGCCAAAGTATGTTTTTTCTTAATTATTTTCGCTTGAAATATTTGTCAAAATGGGTTTTGACTATTTCTGAATAAAATGTATCAATAACAACAGTATTTAAAATGTTGTACTCAGTGTTTGCTTGGAACTATTCAGATTAGCCCAAGGCTACTTTTAAAGGTGTGTGATTTGTTTTTTGGTATCAAGATGGTGCTGACACACTTTTTAAAAAGAAATCTCAGCTCTGAGTGGAAAAAAAATATCCTAGCTCTGTTGCTGTAAACATTTATAATTCTTAGGTAATAGGCAACACTGACACATGTAAAACATATTGCAGATGTCAAATCCATGATTTTACAACATGACATTATGTCTGTAACCTCCCTTTCAAACTCTTGCAGCAATGTAAGCTGTGGTGATTTGTTAAGTTATTGCCAATATCACTGCAAATAAACCTTTCATGCACTATTGATTCATATCTAATTTGCCAAAACCACATTATGAATTCTGTACATTTACATTTATTGGAAAATATTTTACATAAATAGGATTGCATCCACTGGAAACAGTGATTACATCCTCAACTTGATACCGAACAAATCAACTGACAGATATATTCTACATCAGAGTGAGTATATGAAAAAGGTTTTGATATTTTAATTAAAATCATGAATCAATTTATAATAAGATGCTATTTTCATTCTTGATATAGATGTTGGGAAAAATCTTTCTGCTCTTTGCTGTCCTGGCCATCATATGCATCATTTCGACAGAGGCATGGCTTCCTACCTGTGGACAACTTGCAAAAGCTGAAAGCTGTGAAAGAGTGTGTACGGAGGCCAGGTCAAAGTGTGGTGTATGATTACATGGTATGTGCAATCTTCTTTGCTGACTATATTTACTGATCATTGATTTACATTATATATCATAACACTAATATGTATTTTAGGAAGATGACAATTCATAGCGACACCCAGCTAATGGAAAGATTATCATGACCAAAATGTGTTTACAATTCACATCAAATACTTTGTCCTATTGTGTAATAAAGGTCCATGGACACATTTCTGCATGAAATGTTTGTTTTGTAATCTTAATAATTATACGCATATTTTTGCTAATAATTATACTACTATGTAATAAGCACATATGCAATCAGTCCCATATAGAATGTATTGACCCCCTTCCTGAAGGAATATCCCATAAAAGTAAAGTCAGTCCCATGTGGAATGTATTGACCCCCTGTGGAAGGAATATACCATAAAAGTAAAGTCAGACCCATGTGGAATGTATTGACCCCTTGTGGAAGGAATATACCATAAAAGTAAAGTCAGTCCCATGTAGAATGTATTGACCCTCTTCTGAAGGAATATACTATAAAGGTAAAGTCAGTCCCATGTAGGTATTGACCCCCTTCTGAAGGAATATACTATAAAGGTAAAGTCAGTCCCATTTAGAATGTATTGACCCCCTCCGGAAGGAATATACTATAAAATTAAAGTCAGTCCTATGTAGAATGTATTGTCCCCCTCCGGAAGGAATATACCATAAAAGTAAAGTCAGTCCATGTAGAATGTATTGCCTTCTGAAGGAATATACCATAAAGGTAAAGTCAGTCCCATATAGAATGTATTGACCCCCTTCCTGAAGGAATATCCCATAAAAGTAAAGTCAGTCCCATGTAGAATATATTGACTTCCTCCTCAAGGAATATACCATAAACGTAAAGTCAGTCCCATTTAGAATGAATTAAACCCCTCCTGACGGAATATACCATTAAGGTAATGTCAATCAAAATTAAAAAGTTTTGATCCCCTCCTGAAACAATATGCCATGAATGTAATGTCAGTCCGATGCAGAATGTGTTATACCCCTCCTGAAGGAATATCCCATAAAGTCAAAGTCAGTCCCATGTAGAATGTATTAAACCCCTCTTGAAAGAATATGCCATAAAGTTGAAGACAGTCCCATGTAAAATATCGATGAAGTAAGTCTTCACATGACGTGTACTTCCCCGAAGAGAAATCAAGCTGATTTTCAACCTATATTCGGCCATCTTGATTTCTGTAATGAGTGAACTCGTTGGGTATATATCAACATAATAGCTCTCTATGAAACCTACATCCCTCCAGACTACTTTACATAGGACTTCTCCAGAAGAGTACACAACACTCCAGTCACTGACTTTCTTTTTAACATTTTTTTATTTCTAAAAATTAAGTTCAGATAAAAAAATGAAATATAAGTTAAATTTATAAAATCTGTCTGGACCTTATATGACACACATGCTTACCTTATATACCTACATGTTCCTACAGATGAGACCTGAATTAAATGAGACATGAATTTATTGATTTATATTAAATTTGATACCTTGCGAGACATATATATTTTTTTAGAACATTTTGGTCCAAAACTTTAACATAGACTGCTCTCTGAAATTACTGAATAGTTTCATTCATAGAATAACTTGATATAGTTTTGAAAATCTTTTTTTTGATTTACCTGAGAGAAGGTAACATTGCACTTCTCGGTGTAGCTCAGTGGGTAAGATGCCTGTCTCCCATGCTAAAGGTCTGGGTTTCCTTTTGAATTCTTGGGACAAGCTCTTTTTGAAATCTTCATATTGGGGTATATTTGAGGGACATACATGTTAGAATATATAGAATTGACTAGTTCATTGCCAATTTTAAAAATGTAAAAAATAATAATTCTTCATATTGCGATATTATTTGAAATCAGATACCTTTGCAAAAAAAGTATAACATGGAGGCAATTTTAAGATTTTGTCATGGATTATAAAATTTGAGTAAGTCATCAGGCCATCCATGACACATTTTCTTTACAGAACATGAATGTTTAAACCCTATACAGTGCTTTTATGTAGTATTACCCAAAATATTCCCTGTTAACAACTTCCTGTGGCACTTGAAAGTTGATCAGTTGTCTGCTGAAACCTGCACCAGCAATTGAACAGTTTGTCAACAAGCTTTGTTTAGCTGGTCTGTGACCTTGTGTAAACACCTAATGAGTTACCAGTTGGGTACCTGTCCAGCTTGGGAAACAGGGTGGAGATGTTTTGTACAATTTATTGCCATGAGTATACTTCAGAACAACATAAGATTATTTTGATATTATTGTGACAAATATCTTATGGTTGTGAAAGATATATCATTTATTGGAAAAGTATACTATTTATTTGAAAAATATCTTACGCATGTGAATACCTTTTTGTCAAAAAGGGAAGACATTACTCAAAGGCTGCATGGAATCCCCTAAAATTAAAGGCCGAGATATGGAAAAAGTGACATTAAACCCTTTGATCACTGGTCTGGCCTTAAATCACAAGGACTTTGAATGGCAAAACTGTGAATGCTGATAATTGGTATCAGTGAAATTTATGATTTGACCTTCTTTGATGAAATTTGGGGTTTTTCACACCACTGAATGGGAAGACATCAAAGGCTGCATGGATTCCCCCTTAAAGGCTGGGCTGTATAGAATTGATTTTTTTTCATAATTCCTAGAGCAGATGTTCTTTTGTGGATTTCAGACAGATAGCCTGTATGTATGTACATTTTAAGATCATACATTGTTTTCAGATACCTTAAACCACTGTAAAGTTGCCTGGAACATTCCAGGTTTCATGAATGCTTTAACATTTTACCCAGATCCACATTCCAATATAAACATGGACCGATCCCACATGATATGAAATTCATCAACCCTAGACAAATACCTGCAAGCAACATTCATTCTTATGTATATTCCATCAGACTGGTATATTGTCATTCCAAAACAATAATATTTAAGATCCTCAAAATGTGGAGTTTCAATATTAGACCATTTTAGTCACTTATGAGCTATATGTGTATTTCTCTTTTAACCTGTGACAATGTTAAATCATGCTTTACTCAATTGCTTCAAATTCTACAATTATAGCAGTATAAACCTTTCGTCTCTCCCAGTGTCCAATTTGAAGGACTTGTTCCTTACAGCCATCACTGTCACAATACACTCCCACACAGTGTCACCACTGTCTCGACCACCCACCCTCTCCACCATTGATGAAACCATCACTGCCACAGGTGCCTTTTTGCTAAGATTTGGTCCCAAACACCACAAATTTGGTCCGAAATGCCAAAGTTTATTGTTCAGTACATTTTTGTTAGCTTTATATAGTTATCAAAATAGGCTTTAGTTATTCCTGAAAAATTATACCAATGAAAGCAGTATTTACAATATTACTCTCAGTGTTTGCTTGGAACTATTTAGATTTGTCCAAGGCTACTTTAAAGGCCTTTGATGTTGTCAGCCACTCCATCCTGTTTCAGAAGTTGGCCAAAGACAACCCACCCAGAGGCATGATGGCAACCATCATGGATCTCTTTACAGGTGCAGAAGAGCAAGTTTTCTGGAATGGTGTCATGAGCGACCCATACCCTGTGCTGCAGGGAGTCAGACAGGGAGCCGTACTCTCCACAGAATTGTATAAACTCTATATAAACAACCTTTTAGACCAACTTACCCAGAAGCAACTGGGAATCATAATTGGTACATCACAAATAGGAACCCCTACATGTGCTGATGATTTTCTGCTGATGGCCACAGATATCAGCAGTTGTCAGGGAATGCTAGACCAGACTACCTTGTATGCAGATAGGCACCATTATACCTTACACCCAACCAAGACTGTCATGGCAGTATTTAACTCCAGAGAGCCCACAGAGACCCTGCTGTTCCAGGACGAGCCCATGAAACCAGCCAGCAGCTTTACACACTTGGGGATCACCAGAAATACAACAACAAACTCAATGAAAGAATGTGTCAGAGAACAAGTCAGAGAACTGCCTACTCGATGATGCATATAGGCCTGCACGGTGCACATGGACTGAACCCAACAGCCAGCCTGAAGATAGTGGATGCATACATAGTGCCCAGTATGATGTACTGCCTTGAAGCCACAAAAAGATGGTAAAAGATATTGACCTGCTGGAATCCTACCATAGAGGGCTACTCAGAGATCTACAGTCCCTGCCCAGACACACGGCAAATGAAGCAGTGTACCTCCTACTCGGCACAACCCCAACAACAGCAGTCCTCTACATGAAAATGCTTGGGACAATTGTTCAACTACAGCCAGAGCACCCTGTCCGTCAGCTTGCAATGTGTCAACTGCTAACCAAGGGAGAATTTTCAAAAAGCTGGTTCACAGGTCTCAGGAAGGTCACAGACAGATATAAAGTGGCAATGATTGAATACAGGGCGGCCCATGGAAACTGGATAAGTGGAAGAGACAAGTCAAGGAAGCTGTTACCTTATACTGGCTAGCCACATTAACAGATGGTGCTGCCTCTCAAAAATCCACACTGAAGTGTCTGGAGACTGGGCTCAAGAGGCTGCTGACACACCCGATATGGAAATTTGCCACTACAGATCCCAGAAACCTAGCTCAGGCTGCCTACAGAGCTAAGATGCTCACAGGCTCATACATACTGCAGACCTCCGTTGGAAGGGCTAATCAGAACCAAGTTCACACCACTTGTCAACTATGCCAACCACGCAAGGAGGATATGTGTCATTTCCTGCTGAACTGTCCCTTCCATGAGCCTTCAAGAGCACCTATAATGGACAAGACTAAGAGAGATAGATGCATGGCTCTCCTAAACGGTTTCCTGAGCTCCCCCGACAATATGCCGGGTCAAAACAAATCGCTACCCTCTGGGTCTCATGATTGTTGTAGATTTTGTAAATTGTATGTATATAGTGGTGTTAGTGGTAGAATACGTTCTGTTCCATCTGGCTTGTCCAGTCTATTCCTAATCATAACCATGGTAGTATAGTTTCTAGTATAAGTCCAAGTAGAAATTGCTGTTCCTGCAAGATTCTTGTTTCACTAATCAAAGCCTGCAATATGTTGTGCTACAGGTTACATGAAAAACGCAAGAACGGCCTTGTAGACCACATGCTTAAGGGCTGGTCATTTGACTATCAGGGGGTATGTCAGAATAAGAAAAAAAATATCCTAGCTCTGTTGCTGTAAACATTTATAATTCTTAGGTAATAGGCAACACTGACACATGTAAAACATATTGCAGATGTCAAATTCATGATTTTACAACATGACATTATGTCTGTAACCTCCCTTTCAAACTCTTGCAGCAATGTAAGCTGTGGTGATTTGTTAAGTTATTGCCAATATCACTGGCCAGCAGATGGTATTTTCCAAATAAAAAAGCAAAAAAACCTTTCATGCACTATTGATTCATATCTAATTTGCCAAAACCACATTATGAATTCTGTACATTTACATTTATTGGAAAATATTTTACATAAATAGGATTGCATCCACTGGAAACAGTGATTACATCCTCAACTTGATACCGAACAAATCAACTGACAGATATATTCTACATCAGAGTGAGTATATGAAAAAGGTTTTGATATTTTAATTAAAATCATGAATCAATTTATAATAAGATGCTATTTTCATTCTTGATATAGATGTTGGGAAAAATCTTTCTGCTCTTTGCTGTCCTGGCCATCATATGCATCATTTCAACAGAGGCATGGCTTCCTACCTGTGGACAACTTGCAAAAGCTGAAAGCTGTGAAAGAGTGTGTACGGAGGCCAGGTCAAAGTGTGGTGTATGATTACATGGTATGTGCAATCTTCTTTGCTGACTATATTTACTGATCATTGATTTACATTATATATCATAACACTAATATGTATTTTAGGAAGATGACAATTCATAGCGACACCCAGCTAATGGAAGGATTATCATGACCAAAATGTGTTTACAATTCACATCAAATACTTTGTCCTATTGTGTAATAAAGGTCCATGGACACATTTCTGCATGAAATGTTTGTTTTGTAATCTTAATAATTATACGCATATTTTTGCTAATAATTATACTACTATGTAAAAAGGACATATGCAATCAGTCCCATATAGAATGTATTGACCCCCTTCCTGAAGGAATATCCCATAAAAGTAAAGTCAGTCCCATGTGGAATGTATTGACCCCCTGTGGAAGGAATATACCATAAAAGTAAAGTCAGACCCATGTGGAATGTATTGACCCCTTGTGGAAGGAATATACCATAAAAGTAAAGTCAGTCCCATGTAGAATGTATTGACCCTCTTCTGAAGGAATATACTATAAAGGTAAAGTCAGTCCCATGTAGGTATTGACCCCCTTCTGAAGGAATATACTATAAAGGTAAAGTCAGTCCCATTTAGAATGTATTGACCCCCTCCGGAAGGAATATACTATAAAAATAAAGTCAGTCCTATGTAGAATGTATTGTCCCCCTCCGGAAGGAATATACCATAAAAGTAAAGTCAGTCCATGTAGAATGTATTGCCTTCTGAAGGAATATACCATAAAGGTAAAGTCAGTCCCATATAGAATGTATTGACCCCCTTCCTGAAGGAATATCCCATAAAAGTAAAGTCAGTCCCATGTAGAATATATTGACTTCCTCCTCAAGGAATATACCATAAACATAAAGTCAGTCCCATTTAGAATGAATTAAACCCCTCCTGACGGAATATAACATTAAGGTAATGTCAATCAAAATTAAAAAGTTTTGATCCCCTCCTGAAACAATATGCCATGAATGTAATGTCAGTCCGATGCAGAATGTGTTATACCCCTCCTGAAGGAATATCCCATAAAGTCAAAGTCAGTCCCATGTAGAATGTATTAAACCCCTCTTGAAAGAATATGCCATAAAGTTGAAGACAGTCCCATGTAAAATATCGATGAAGTAAGTCTTCACATGACGTGTACTTCCCCGAAGAGAAATCAAGCTGATTTTCAACCTATATTCGGCCATCTTGATTTCTGTAATGAGTGAACTCGTTGGGTATATATCAACATAATAGCTCTCTATGAAACCTACATCCCTCCAGACTACTTTACATAGGACTTCTCCAGAAGAGTACACAACACTCCAGTCACTGACTTTCTTTTTAACATTTTTTTATTTCTAAAAATTAAGTTCAGATAAAAAAATGAAATATAAGTTAAATTTATAAAATCTGTCTGGACCTAATATGACACACATGCTTACCTTATATACCTACATGTTCCTACAGATGAGACCTGAATTAAATGAGACATGAATTTATTGATTTATATTAAATTTGATACCTTGCGAGACATATATATTTTCTTAGAACATTTTGGTCCAAAACTTTAACATAGACTGCTCTCTGAAATTACTGAATAGTTTCATTCATAGAATAACTTGATATAGTTTTGAAAATCTTTTTTGTGATTTACCTGAGAGAAGGTAACATTGCACTTCTCGGTGTAGCTCAGTGGGTAAGATGCCTGTCTCCCATGCTAAAGGTCTGGGTTTCCTTTTGAATTCTTGGGACAAGCTCTTTTTGAAATCTTCATATTGGGGTATATTTGAGGGACATACATGTTAGAATATATAGAATTGACTAGTTCATTGCCAATTTTAAAAATGTAAAAAATAATAATTCTTCATATTGCGATATTATTTGAAATCAGATACCTTTGCAAAAAAAGTATAACATGGAGGCAATTTTAAGATTTTGTCATGGATTATAAAATTTGAGTAAGTCATCAGGCCATCCATGACACATTTTCTTTACAGAACATGAATGTTTAAACCCTATACAGTGCTTTTATGTAGTATTACCCAAAATATTCCCTGTTAACAACTTCCTGTGGCACTTGAAAGTTGATCAGTTGTCTGCTGAAACCTGCACCAGCAATTGAACAGTTTGTCAACAAGCTTTGTTTAGCTGGTCTGTGACCTTGTGTAAACACCTAATGAGTTATAATTACCAGTTGGGTACCTGTCCAGCTTGGGAAACAGGGTGGAGATGTTTTGTACAATTTATTGCCATGAGTATACTTCAGAACAACATATGATTATTTTAATATTATTTGAATCAATGAAATAACTGTCATGGTTGTGACAAATATTGTATGATTGTGACAAATATCTTATGGTTGTGAAAGATATATCATTTATGGGAAAAGTATACTATTTATTTGAAAAATATCTTACGCATGTGAATACCTTTTTGTCAAAAAGGGAAGACATTACTCAAAGGCTGCATGGAATCCCCCTAAAATTAAAGGCCGAGATATGGAAAAAGTGACATTAAACCCTTTGATCACTGGTCTGGCCTTAAATCACAAGGACTTTGAATGGCAAAACTGTGAATGCTGATAATTGGTATCAGTGAAATTTATGATTTGACCTTCTTTGATGAAATTTGGGTTTTTTACACCACTGAATGGGAAGACATCAAAGGCTGCATGGATTCCCCCTTAAAGGCTGGGCTGTATAGAATTGATTTTTTTTCGTAATTCCTAGAGCAGATGTTCTTTTGTGGATTTCAGACAGATAGCCTGTATGTATGTACATTTTAAGATCATACATTGTTTTCAGATACCTTAAACCACTGTAAAGTTGCCTGGAACATTCCAGGTTTCATGAATGCTTTAACATTTTACCCAGATCCACATTCCAATATAAACATGGACCGATCCCACATGATATGAAATTCATCAACCCTAGACAAATACCTGCAAGCAACATTCATTCTTATGTATATTCCATCAGACTGGTATATTGTCATTCCAAACAATAATATTTAAGATCCTCAAAATGTGGAGTTTCAATATTAGACCATTTTAGTCACTTGTGAGCTATATGTGTATTTCTCTCTTAACCTGTGACAATGTTAAATCATGCTTTACTCAATTGCTTCAAATTCTACAATTATAGCAGTATAAACCTTTCGTCTCTCCCAGTGTCCAATTTGAAGGACTTGTTCCTTACAGCCATCACTGTCACAATACACTCCCACACAGTGTCACCACTGTCTCGACCACCCACCCTCTCCACCATTGATGATACCATCACTGCCACAGGTGCCTTTTTGCTAAGATTTGGTCCCAAACACCACAAATTTGGTCCGATATGCCAAAGTTTATTGTTCAGTACATTTGTTAGCTTTATATAGTTATCAAAATAGGCTTTAGTTATTCCTGAAAAATTATACCAATGAAAGCAGTATTTACAATGTTACTCTCAGTGTTTGCTTGGAACTATTTAGATTTGTCCAAGGCTACTTTAAAGGCCTTTGATGTTGTCAGCCACTCCATCCTGTTTCAGAAGTTGGCCAAAGACAACCCACCCAGAGGCATGATGGCAACCATCATGGATCTCTTTACAGGTGCAGAGGAGCAAGTTTTCTGGAATGGTGTCATGAGCGACCCATACCCTGTGCTGCAGGGAGTCAGACAGGGAGCCGTACTCTCCACAGAATTGTATAAACTCTATATAAACAACCTTTTAGACCAACTTACCCAGAAGCAACTGGGAATCATAATTGGTACATCACAAATAGGAACCCCTACATGTGCTGATGATTTTCTGCTGATGGCCACAGATATCAGCAGTTGTCAGGGAATGCTAGACCAGACTACCTTGTATGCAGATAGGCACCATTATACCTCACACCCAACCAAGACTGTCATGGCAGTATTTAACTCCAGAGAGCCCACAGAGACCCTGCTGTTCCAGGACGAGCCCATGAAACCAGCCAGCAGCTTGACACACTTGGGGATCACCAGAAATACAACAACAAACTCAATGAAAGAATGTGTCAGAGAACAAGTCAGAGAACTGCCTACTCGATGATGCATATAGGCCTGCACGGTGCGCATGGACTGAACCCAACAGCCAGCCTGAAGATAGTGGATGCATACATAGTGCCCAGTATGATGTACTGCCTTGAAGCCACAAAAAGATGGTAAAAGATATAGACCTGCTGGAATCCCACCATAGAGGGCTACTCAGAGATCTACAGTCCCTGCCCAGACACAAGGCAAATGAAGCAGTGTACCTCCTACTCGGCACAACCCCAACAACAGCAGTCCTCTACATGAAAATGCTTGGGACAATTGTTCACCTACAGCCAGAGCACCCTGTCCGTCAGCTTGCAATGTGTCAACTGCTAACCAAGGGAGAATTTTCAAAAAGCTGGTTCACAGGTCTCAGGAAGGTCACAGACAGATATAAAGTGGCAATGATTGAATACAGGGCGGCCCATGGAAACTGGTGTTTGCTTGGAACTATTCAGATTAGCCCAAGGCTACTTTTAAAGGTGTGTGATTTGTTTTTCGGGATCAAGATGGTGCTGACACACTTTTTAAAAAGAAATCTCAGCTCTGAGTGGAAAAAAAATATCCTAGCTCTGTTGCTGTAAATATTTATAATTCTTAGGTAATAGGCAACACTGACACATGTAAAACATATTGCAGATGTCAAATCCATGATTTTACAACATGACATTATGTCTGTAACCTCCCTTTCAAACTCTTGCAGCAATGTAAGCTGTGGTGATTTGTTAAGTTATTGCCAATATCACTGGCCAGCAGATGGTATTTTCCAAATAAAAAAGCAAAAAAACCTTTCATGCACTATTGATTCATATCTAATTTGCCAAAACCACATTATGAATTCTGTACATTTACATTTATTGGAAAATATTTTACATAAATAGGATTGCATCCACTGGAAACAGTGATTACATCCTCAACTTGATACCGAACAAATCAACTGACAGATATATTCTACATCAGAGTGAGTATATGAAAAAGGTTTTGATATTTTAATTAAAATCATGAATCAATTTATAATAAGATGCTATTTTCATTCTTGATATAGATGTTGGGAAAAATCTTTCTGCTCTTTGCTGTCCTGGCCATCATATGCATCATTTCAACAGAGGCATGGCTTCCTACCTGTGGACAACTTGCAAAAGCTGAAAGCTGTGAAGGAGTGTGTACGGAGGCCAGGTCAAAGTGTGGTGTATGATTACATGGTATGTGCAATCTTCTTTGCTGACTATATTTACTGATCATTGATTTACATTATATATCATAGCACTAATATGTATTTTAGGAAGATGACAATTCATAGCGACACCCAGCTAATGGAAGGATTATCATGACCAAAATGTGTTTACAATTCACATCAAATACTTTGTCCTATTGTGTAATAAAGGTCCATGGACACATTTCTGCATGAAATGTTTGTTTTGTAATCTTAATAATTATACGCATATTTTTGCTAATAATTATACTACTATGTAAAAAGGACATATGCAATCAGTCCCATATAGAATGTATTGACCCCCTTCCTGAAGGAATATCCATAAAAGTAAAGTCAGTCCCATGTGGAATGTATTGACCCCCTGTGGAAGGAATATACCATAAAAGTAAAGTCAGACCCATGTGGAATGTATTGACCCCTTGTGGAAGGAATATACCATAAAAGTAAAGTCAGTCCCATGTAGAATGTATTGACCCTCTTCTGAAGGAATATACTATAAAGGTAAAGTCAGTCCCATGTAGGTATTGACCCCCTTCTGAAGGAATATACTATAAAGGTAAAGTCAGTCCCATTTAGAATGTATTGACCCCCTCCGGAAGGAATATACTATAAAAATAAAGTCAGTCCTATGTAGAATGTATTGTCCCCCTCCGGAAGGAATATACCATAAAAGTAAAGTCAGACCATGTAGAATGTATTGCCTTCTGAAGGAATATACCATAAAGGTAAAGTCAGTCCCATATAGAATGTACTGACCCCCTTCCTGAAGGAATATCCCATAAAAGTAAAGTCAGTCCCATGTAGAATATATTGACTTCCTCCTCAAGGAATATACCATAAACGTAAAGTCAGTCCCATAGAATGAATTAAACCCCTCCTGACGGAATATACCATTAAGGTAATGTCAATCAAAATTAAAAAGTTTTGATCCCCTCCTGAAACAATATGCCATGAATGTAATGTCAGTCCGATGCAGAATGTGTTATACCCCTCCTGAAGGAATATCCCATAAAGTCAAAGTCAGTCCCATGTAGAATGTATTAAACCCCTCTTGAAAGAATATGCCATAAAGTTGAAGACAGTCCCATGTAAAATATCGATGAAGTAAGTCTTCACATGACGTGTACTTCCCCGAAGAGAAATCAAGCTGATTTTCAACCTATATTCGGCCATCTTGATTTCTGTAATGAGTGAACTCGTTGGGTATATATCAACATAATAGCTCTCTATGAAACCTACATCCCTCCAGACTACTTTACATAGGACTTCTCCAGAAGAATACACAACACTCCAGTCACTGACTTTCTTTTTAACATTTTTTTATTTCTAAAAATTAAGTTCAGATAAAAAAATGAAATATAAGTTAAATTTATAAAATCTGTCTGGACCTAATATGACACACATGCTTACCTTATATACCTACATGTTCCTACAGATGAGACTTGAATTAAATGAGACATGAATTTATTGATTTATATTAAATTTGATACCTTGCGAGACATATATATTTTTTTAGAACATTTTGGTCCAAAACTTTAACATAGACTGCTCTCTGAAATTACTGAATAGTTTCATTCATAGAATAACTTGATATAGTTTTGAAAATCTTTTTTGTGATTTACCTGAGAGAAGGTAACATTGCACTTCTCGGTGTAGCTCAGTGGGTAAGATTCCTGTCTCCCATGCTAAAGGTCTGGGTTTCCTTTTGAATTCTTGGGACAAGCTCTTTTTGAAATCTTCATATTGGGGTATATTTGAGGGACATACATGTTAGAATATATAGAATTGACTAGTTCATTGCCAATTTTAAAAATGTAAAAAATAATAATTCTTCATATTGCGATATTATTTGAAATCAGATACCTTTGCAAAAAAAGTATAACATGGAGGCAATTTTAAGATTTTGTCATGGATTATAAAATTTGAGTAAGTCATCAGGCCATCCATGACACATTTTCTTTACAGAACATGAATGTTTATACCCTATACAGTGCTTTTATGTAGTATTACCCAAAATATTCCCTGTTAACAACTTCCTGTGGCACTTGAAAGTTGATCAGTTGTCTGCTGAAACCTGCACCAGCAATTGAACAGTTTGTCAACAAGTTTGTTTAGCTGGTCTGTGACCTTGTGTAAACACCTAATGAGTTACCAGTTGGGTACCTGTCCAGCTTGGGAAACAGGGTGGAGATGTTTTGTACAATTTATTGCCATGAGTATACTTCAGAACAACATAAGATTATTTTAATATTATTTGAATCAATGAAATAACTGTCATGGTTGTGACAAATATTGTATGATTGTGACAAATATCTTATGGTTGTGAAAGATATATCATTTATGGGAAAAGTATACTATTTATTTGAAAAATATCTTACGCATGTGAATACCTTTTTGTCAAAAAGGGAAGACATTACTCAAAGGCTGCATGGAATCCCCCTAAAATTAAAGGCCGAGATATGGAAAAAGTGACATTAAACCCTTTGATCACTGGTCTGGCCTTAAATCACAAGGACTTTGAATGGCAAAACTGTGAATGCTGATAATTGGTATCAGTGAAATTTATGATTTGACCTTCTTTGATGAAATTTGGGGTTTTTCACACCACTGAATGGGAAGACATCAAAGGCTGCATGGATTCCCCCTTAAAGGCTGGGCTGTATAGAATTGATTTTTTTTCATAATTCCTAGAGCAGATGTTCTTTTGTGGATTTCAGACAGATAGCCTGTATGTATGTACATTTTAAGATCATACATTGTTTTCAGATACCTTAAACCACTGTAAAGTCGCCTGGAACATTCCAGGTTTCATGAATGCTTTAACATTTTACACAGATCCACATTCCAATATAAACATGGACCGATCCCACATGATATGAAATTCATCAACCCTAGACAAATACCTGCAAGCAACATTCATTCTTATGTATATTCCATCAGACTGGTATATTGTCATTCCAAACAATAATATTTAAGATCCTCAAAATGTGGAGTTTCATTCAAAAAATTCTGCAAACTTTGGAGAGAACCATTGCGATTTCTTATGTTCCAGCTCAATTTGACGGCTTAATTCTAACATAGGATACAAACAAGACCGTTAACAGTTATATTTTAATACTTACCTCCCGCCAGGAAGGTTTTTAATATGATTTCTGTATCGTTTTTCACACGGACTGCAGGGACTGTCATTTTCCGGTAAAATGGCGGGCTGAAGAAAAACGTGGGACAGCTGCAGATATCTGCCCATCAACGAGTCCTAGTCTACCAAACATGATAAACAACTACATGATAACTTAGCAGGATGGATGGAGCAAATTATAGACTGACTTTTGTAATGTAACCCAAGGTATTTATGTGACTACCACCCAGAGATTCTCAACACCACAAACCAAATACAGAATACACATATTATCGCCCACAAATGGCCACCAAGGAAAACACGTGTTTGGAATTGGATCCAAGTGCTCCCCCTTGGGGTAAACAACTTTGGGCTCTGTGTAGTGATATACGAAAGGAAATCACTGAACTAAGAGAATCATATGAAATGTTAGATCATGAAGTAAAAGCTGTGGATAAGAGGTCAAAGGAAAATGAACTAAAAACAAAAGAGATGGCCACCCAAATTGACAGCCTCAAGCAAGAAAATAAGAAACTAAAAGACAAAATCACAAGCCAAGAGGCATACTCTAAGAAATATAATCTGAAGTTCCTAAATGTAGAGGAAGAGCCAAATGAGAATATTGTCCAAAAAGTAAGACAGATCCTAGACCAACAAATGGGGATCAATAATGCAGAGATTTACCTGGACAATGCCCACAGGCTGCCTGGTCCAAAACCAAGGCCAATCATTGTCAAATTCATATCCTACCTGGACAGAAATCTTGTGTGGGGAAACAGGAACAGGCTATCCAACACAAAAATCATCATTCGAGATCACTACCCGGTAGAAATAGAGAATAACATACGCAGGCTACTTCCAGTCAGACGGGCCGCCATCGACCAAGGGCTACGCGTCAACATGGTTGCAGACAAACTCACCATAAACAGCCAAACGTACACAGTGTCCAACATCCATCAGCTTCCTGAGAACTTGCGCCCAGAGAACATATCCACAAGAAAAGAAGGAGAATTTTTATTCTTTTTTACAGGACAATGCCCCCTCAGCAATTTCTATGAAAGCAACTTCAAAGTACGCGGCGTTGAGTACAGCCACGGGGAAAAATTCCTACAGAAGGCAAAGGCTGATATGTTTGACGACACACAAACTGGGGCTGCCATAATGGCCTCAACAAACACCCGAGAGCAAAAAAGACTTGGGGAGACTGTGAAAGGATTCCAGGAAACAACATGGAAAGAAAACGCAGAGAAGGCTGTAGAGGAGGGCCTCCTATGTAAATTCAGTCAAAATGAAAACATGAAAAAATACCTACTGGCAACAGGGGAGGCCACACTTGTTGAGGCATCCCCAAATGATTCCTTCTGGGGAATTGGCAAATACATTAAAGACAAGAACATCACCAAAAATCGTGAAACATGGGGAAGAAATATCCTTGGTGCGATTCTAATGAGAGTGAGGGATGCACTACGCACATAACTCAATCATAGACATGACACTCCCAGTAGTTATATAGTTATTTAGTCATTATATTTTTGGATACGGTGCCAAAAAGCCTACTCTGGTAGTATGGTTATTTCTTTACTTTTCCGTCTTGGATTTGCTGCCATTTCACTATAAATGATATATTACATTTGGATGTTTATAGAAATGTGAAAAACTTGGTCTTCTTTCACCACATATGGTTTTCATGGACATGGACTGTGCGAAAGAGTTGCTCTTTTGTTGTAATGTATCTTCTTCTCAATAATTAATTGTATGTTTTTGAATATCACTAGCACAACTGTAACTTGCAAGTTCTTTGTTGTTCTCTGAAATGTGTAAAATGGTATATGTTTCAAATGATTCACACAGTTTTTATATGTAAACATGCAAAATATCTTTAGAATATTTTCATTTTTTGGCATAGGTTTTGACATGTTTCTATATGTTAACAAGCGAAATGTTTCCTTCTGCTATTTCAATTCTAGGCACAACTTTAAAGTTTTTTAATAGGTTACTAGATATGATGTTTTTAAAGGTGAACATAGGTGTAAAATGCATTTAGACATGTGTTATAATGCTCACAGAAGTCCTGTTCCAGATAAGATATCTTTATCATTTTTCTCAATGTTTTCTTAGTGATTTTTTGGTAAAACAGTAGATCATTCTATTTTGCTCTACCTTCATAAAGAGGACTTGTTTTGATGGGACATGAGGTTTTCTGCTTGTTGTTTTGTAAACGTTTTCTTTTTACGGTGCTAAAACTGGTTAAACAATGTACTTATGTGATTTTGTTTCAGAACAGAGGATATCTCTATATGTTTATTGTAACTGAAATTAATGATAGAACTAGAAATATATGTAATCAACTGTGTACTGGGCTTGACTATAGTATATACCCATCATACATAAATACAATGTACTACCTAAAATATCTCAATGATGACATTAGATGATCAAGTTTTACAATATCAGGGAGGCGTGCAAGAAAACTCACTGTTATTTAAATTAGATCCTGAGATAGATGGAAATAATAATGATGAAGAACAAGAACAAGTACAAATTATTAGGCACTCATCATACTATGACCGTGATAGCTTGATTGCTCTATTAGAAAACAATAAAGGCTCTTTTAGTGTATACAGCACAAATATACAATCAATCAATGCCAAATTTAATGAATTCAAAATTTTTATTGAAAGTCTATCAGAGAAAGACTACTATGTCAGTGCTATTTGTCTTCAAGAATGTAATTTATCAGAAAACGATGACACAAACAAATACAAGCTAGATGGTTACAAACTGATACCGCAGGTCAAATCATGCAGTGATAAAGGTGGACTCATAATATATTTACATGATGACTTTGATCACGAAGAAAAAATGACTTTAAATACCTCTGCTATTTGGGAAGGACAAGTAATTCAAATAAAAAAGGGACAGAACATAAATAAGCCCATTCTATTGGCAAACATATACCGACCCCCAAAACATCTAAATGCTAACTACTCCACCTTCATGGAAGAATTATCCCCCATTTTGGTCTCATTAGAGAAATCAAATAGTGATGCTTTGATCACAGGTGACTTCAATATTGATCTTCTAAAAATTAATGAAACTGAACTTTTTGGAGAATACCTTGATATGTTAATTAGTCACAGTTTCTTTCCGAAGATCACAATGCCTACTAGATTTTCAAATAATCATGGTACCCTAATTGACAATATTTTATGTAAACTATCTGAAAACACTATTGATACAATTTCTGGAATCCCCTTAAGTAAATTATCTGATCACCAACCTTGCTTCACGATATTGAATAAAGTCAAAATAACACGAAGCAAAAGTACCTTTATTAGGATCTGTAAACATGATGAACATAGTGTGACAGATTTTTAAAATGAAATAATAAGTTCTACTCAGATACAAGAGATCAACGCTGATCTTCATACAGAACCAAATATTACATACAATCTGCTTCATTGTGTAATTCAAAATGCAAAGGAACGTCATCTACCAGAAAAAACTGTTAAATTCAATAAATACAAACATAAGAAATCCCCCTGGATTACTACAGGAATAATGAAATCTATACACTTTCGAGATGACTTATATAAAAAGAAAAAATTAACCAATCCTAACATCCCACTTTTTGATACACTTAGTACAAATCTAAAAACATACAATAACATTCTACGAAAATTAATCAGGATAAACAAGCTGAAATATTATGAAAAAATATTTGAAAAATTTAAACATGACATTAAAAATACTTGGAAAACTATAAATGACATTTTACGTAAAACAAAGAAAAAGAAACACTTTCCAGCTTTTTTTATTGATAATGATACCCAAATTACTGATAAATTAATCATAGCAAATAAGTTTAATGATTTCTTCACAAACATTGGAACAAATCTAGCCCAAAAAATAACTTCACCTCCAAACAAAGATTTTAGAAATTATATGACAATGAGAATTACCAATAATTTAAAATTCAATTTAATAAATGAAGATGATATATCTAAGATAATTGACAACTTAAGATCCAAAACAAGCACTGGTTTTGATGGAATATCCACTAGGCTTTTAAAAAGCATAAAAATAGCAATTCTGAAACCCATCACATTAATTGTCAATCAAATGCTTAGTACAGGTATTTTTCCAGATAAACTAAAACTAGCCAAAATCATTCCTGTCTACAAAAAAGATGATGAAACATTGTTTACAAATTATAGACCTATATCACTCCTACCAGCAATATCCAAAATTTTTGAAAAAGTCATCTTCAAGCAATTATATGATTACTTTCAGGCAAAAAAATTATTTTACAATGGACAATATGGATTTAGATCAGAACATTCTACAGAATATGCAGCTATTGAACTTATAGACCGACTAATTGTAGAAATGGACAAAAATGAAATACCTGTTAGTATTTTCTTAGACTTATCCAAAGCTTTCGACACAATAGACCATAATATACTACTACAGAAACTAAACTATTATGGTATACAAGGAACTGAACACAGTTTAATAAAAAATTATCTCACTGATCGTAAGCAATATGTCGAATACAATGACACTGCATCTGATACTCTAAATATAACTACAGGGGTTCCACAAGGATCAATTTTAGGTCCACTTCTGTTTATAATATATATAAATGATATTGCAAACTCAAGTAAACTTTTTGCTTTCATTATTTACGCTGACGATACCACACTACAAAGCACGCTCAAGCTATTGATTAAGAAATCTACTTTAACAAATATAAATGAAATCTTAAATATGGAATTAAAACAAATAAATGAATGGCTCAAGGTTAATAAATTATCTTTAAACATAAAAAAATCTAAATACATAATTTTTCATACTGCACAAAGAAAAATAAACCAATTAGAGCTTAAAATAGATGATATAACAATTGATAGAGTAAATAATTTCAATTTTTTGGGGCTCATAATAAATGAAAATCTCACATGGAAAGATCATATAAATAAAATTGCAAACAAAATAACAAGAAGTATAGGAGTTCTGAACAGGCTAAAACACTTTCTACCGATGAAAATCAAATTAATGCTGTATAACTCCCTAATACTTTCCCACCTCAACTTTGGAATACTTCTATGGGGCTACAAATGTGATCGGATTTTTAAACTACAAAAGAAGGCTGTCAGATTAATAAACTGCAGCAAATACAATGCACATACTGAACCACTGTTCAAGCAAAATAACTTACTTAAAGTTGAAGACATTTTGAATGTTCAGAAGTTAAAGTTCTATTATAAATTTAGACACAACAAATTACCATACTATCTACAGAGTCTGCCTCTTTATTCAAACACTAGGGTACATCGCCATGCAACTCGTTCTCAATATAAGATACACATATTAGCATCAAATCATAAGTTTGCTCAATATTGCATCAGATATGACTTACCCAAATATGTAAATAGTGTGTCAAAGACAGTAATTGACAAAATTGACTCTCATAGTATTCAGGGTTTCTCTAACTATGCAAAGAGATACTTCTTAACAAATTATAGGGAATCATGCACCTTAGACAACTGTTATATCTGCAATAAAAATAAGTAGATATGCTAAATTTAATTCATGCATACAAAACCCTTGCATGCTTGATCTGATAAAATGTTAGTAGTGACAAGCCCAGTACTACAGTTATAGTTTTCTGTTTTGATACTACAGCTAGTTTCAATGGTACATGTTAATGTAATTAGAATGATTGTTATTAAATGTTTCTATTTAGATCTCGGTTAGGTTAGGTGGTCTTCATGGCAGCGGCAACTAATTTGCCTTTTATGAGGATCTCCTTGGTCCAAACTATTATATGTGATTTGTTATTGTGATGTTTGATGATAGATGTATAAATTGGACTTAAATAAATGATTTCTGAAGTTCTGAAGTTCAATATTAGACCATTTTAGTCACTTGTGAGCTATATGTGTATTTCTCTTTTAACCTGTGACAATGTTAAATCATGCTTTACTCAATTGCTTCAAATTCTACAATTATAGCAGTATAAACCTTTCGTCTCTCCCAGTGTCCAATTTGAAGGACTTGTTCCTTACAGCCATCACTGTCACAATACACTCCCACACAGTGTCACCACTGTCTCGACCACCCACCCTCTCCACCATTGATGATACCATCACTGCCACAGGTGCCTTTTTGCTAAGATTTGGTCCCAAACACCACAAATTTGGTCCGATATGCCAAAGTTTATTGTTCAGTACATTTGTTAGCTTTATATAGTTATCAAAATAGGCTTTAGTTATTCCTGAAAAATTATACCAATGAAAGCAGTATTTACAATATTACTCTCAGTGTTTGCTTGGAACTATTTAGATTTGTCCAAGGCTACTTTAAAGGCCTTTGATGTTGTCAGCCACTCCATCCTGTTTCAGAAGTTGGCCAAAGACAACCCACCCAGATACATGATGGCAACCATCATGGATCTCTTTACAGGTGCAGAGGAGCAAGTTTTCTGGAATGGTGTCATGAGCGACCCATACCCTGTGCTGCAGGGAGTCAGACAGGGAGCCGTACTCTCCACAGAATTGTATAAACTCTATATAAACAACCTTTTAGACCAACTTACCCAGAAGCAACAGGGAATCATAATTGGTACATCACAAATAGGAACCCCTACATGTGCTGATGATTTTCTGCTGATGGCCACAGATATCAGCAGTTGTCAGGGAATGCTAGACCAGACTACCTTGTATGCAGATAGGCACCATTATACCTTACACCCAACCAAGACTGTCATGGCAGTATTTAACTCCAGAGAGCCCACAGAGACCCTGCTGTTCCAGGACGAGCCCGTGAAACCAGTCAGCAGCTTGACACACTTGGGGATCACCAGAAATACAACAACAAACTCAATGAAAGAATGTGTCAGAGAACAAGTCAGAGAACTGCCTACTCGATGATGCATATAGGCCTGCACGGTGCGCATGGACTGAACCCAACAGCCAGCCTGAAGATAGTGGATGCATACATAGTGCCCAGTATGATGTACTGCCTTGAAGCCACAAAAAGATGGTAAAAGATATAGACCTGCTGGAATCCTACCATAGAGGGCTACTCAGAGATCTACAGTCCCTGCCCAGACACACGGCAAATGAAGCAGTGTACCTCCTACTCGGCACAACCCCAACAACAGCAGTCCTCTACATGAAAATGCTTGGGACAATTGTTCACCTACAGCCAGAGCACCCTGTCCGTCAGCTTGCAATGTGTCAACTGCTAACCAAGGGAGAATTTTCAAAAAGCTGGTTCACAGGTCTCAGGAAGGTCACAGACAGATATAAAGTGGCAATGATTGAATACAGGGCGGCCCATGGAAACTGGTGTTTGCTTGGAACTATTCAGATTAGCCCAAGGCTACTTTTAAAGGTGTGTGATTTGTTTTTCGGGATCAAGATGGTGCTGACACACTTTTTAAAAAGAAATCTCAGCTCTGAGTGGAAAAAAAATATCCTAGCTCTGTTGCTGTAAACATTTATAATTCTTAGGTAATAGGCAACACTGACACATGTAAAACATATTGCAGATGTCAAATCCATGATTTTACAACATGACATTATGTCTGTAACCTCCCTTTCAAACTCTTGCAGCAATGTAAGCTGTGGTGATTTGTTAAGTTATTGCCAATATCACTGGCCAGCAGATGGTTTTTTCCAAATAAAAAAGCAAAAAAACCTTTCATGCACTATTGATTCATATCTAATTTGCCAAAACCACATTATGAATTCTGTACATTTACATTTATTGGAAAATATTTTACATAAATAGGATTGCATCCACTGGAAACAGTGATTACATCCTCAACTTGATACCGAACAAATCAACTGACAGATATATTCTACATCAGAGTGAGTATATGAAAAAGGTTTTGATATTTTAATTAAAATCATGAATCAATTTATAATAAGATGCTATTTTCATTCTTGATATAGATGTTGGGAAAAATATTTCTGCTCTTTGCTGTCCTGGCCATCATATGCATCATTTCAACAGAGGCATGGCTTCCTACCTGTGGACAACTTGCAAAAGCTGAAAGCTGTGAAGGAGTGTGTACGGAGGCCAGGTCAAAGTGTGGTGTATGATTACATGGTATGTGCAATCTTCTTTGCTGACTATATTTACTGATCATTGATTTACATTATATATCATAACACTAATATGTATTTTAGGAAGATGACAATTCATAGCGACACCCAGCTAATGGAAGGATTATCATGACCAAAATGTGTTTACAATTCACATCAAATACTTTGTCCTATTGTGTAATAAAGGTCCATGGACACATTTCTGCATGAAATGTTTGTTTTGTAATCTTAATAATTATACGCATATTTTTGCTAATAATTATACTACTATGTAAAAAGGACATATGCAATCAGTCCCATATAGAATGTATTGACCCCCTTCCTGAAGGAATATCCCATAAAAGTAAAGTCAGTCCCATGTGGAATGTATTGACCCCCTGTGGAAGGAATATCCCATAAAAGTAAAGTCAGACCCATGTGGAATGTATTGACCCCTTGTGGAAGGAATATACCATAAAAGTAAAGTCAGTCCCATGTAGAATGTATTGACCCTCTTCTGAAGGAATATACTATAAAGGTAAAGTCAGTCCCATGTAGGTTTGACCCCCTTCTGAAGGAATATACTATAAAGATAAAGTCAGTCCCATTTAGAATGTATTGACCCCCTCCGGAAGGAATATACTATAAAAATAAAGTCAGTCCTATGTAGAATGTATTGTCCCCCTCCGGAAGGAATATACCATAAAAGTGAAGTCAGTCCATGTAGAATGTATTGCCTTCTGAAGGAATATACCATAAAGGTAGAGTCAGTCCCATATAGAATGTATTAACCCCCTTCCTGAAGGAATATCCCATAAAAGTAAAGTCAGTCCCATGTAGAATATATTGACTTCCTCCTCAAGGAATATACCATAAACGTAAAGTCAGTCCCATTTAGAATGAATTAAACCCCTCCTGACGGAATATACCATTAAGGTAATGTCAATCAAAATTAAAAAGTTTTGATCCCCTCCTGATACAATATGCCATGAATGTAATGTCAGTCCGATGCAGAATGTGTTATACCTCTCCTGAAGGAATATCCCATAAAGTCAAAGTCAGTCCCATGTAGAATGTATTAAACCCCTCTTGAAAGAATATGCCATAAAGTTGAAGACAGTCCCATGTAAAATATCGATGAAGTAAGTCTTCACATGACGTGTACTTCCCCGAAGAGAAATCAAGCTGATTTTCAACCTATATTCGGCCATCTTGATTTCTGTAATGAGTGAACTCGTTGGGTATATATCAACATAATAGCTCTCTATGAAACCTACATCCCTCCAGACTACTTTACATAGGACTTCTCCAGAAGAATACACAACACTCCAGTCACTGACTTTCTTTTTAACATTTTTTTATTTCTAAAAATTAAGTTCAGATAAAAAAATGAAATATAAATTAAATTTATAAAATCTGTCTGGACCTAATATGACACACATGCTTACCTTATATACCTACATGTTCCTACAGATGAGACTTGAATTAAATGAGACATGAATTTATTGATTTATATTAAATTTGATACCTTGCGAGACATATATATTTTTTTAGAACATTTTGGTCCAAAACTTTAACATAGACTGCTCTCTGAAATTACTGAATAGTTTCATTCATAGAATAACTTGATATAGTTTTGAAAATCTTTTTTGTGATTTACCTGAGAGAAGGTAACATTGCACTTCTCGGTGTAGCTCAGTGGGTAAGATTCCTGTCTCCCATGCTAAAGGTCTGGGTTTCCTTTTGAATTCTTGGGACAAGCTCTTTTTGAAATCTTCATATTGGGGTATATTTGAGGGACATACATGTTAGAATATATAGAATTGACTAGTTCATTGCCAATTTTAAAAATGTAAAAAATAATAATTCTTCATATTGCGATATTATTTGAAATCAGATACCTTTGCAAAAAAAGTATAACATGGAGGCAATTTTAAGATTTTGTCATGGATTATAAAATTTGAGTAAGTCATCAGGCCATCCATGACACATTTTCTTTACAGAACATGAATGTTTATACCCTATACAGTGCTTTTATGTAGTATTACCCAAAATATTCCCTGTTAACAACTTCCTGTGGCACTTGAAAGTTGATCAGTTGTCTGCTGAAACCTGCACCAGCAATTGAACAGTTTGTCAACAAGTTTGTTTAGCTGGTCTGTGACCTTGTGTAAACACCTAATGAGTTACCAGTTGGGTACCTGTCCAGCTTGGGAAACAGGGTGGAGATGTTTTGTACAATTTATTGCCATGAGTATACTTCAGAACAACATAAGATTATTTTAATATTATTTGAATCAATGAAATAACTGTCATGGTTGTGACAAATATTGTATGATTGTGACAAATATCTTATGGTTGTGAAAGATATATCATTTATGGGAAAAGTATACTATTTATTTGAAAAATATCTTACGCATGTGAATACCTTTTTGTCAAAAAGGGAAGACATTACTCAAAGGCTGCATGGAATCCCCCTAAAATTAAAGGCCGAGATATGGAAAAAGTGACATTAAACCCTTTGATCACTGGTCTGGCCTTAAATCACAAGGACTTTGAATGGCAAAACTGTGAATGCTGATAATTGGTATCAGTGAAATTTATGATTTGACCTTCTTTGATGAAATTTGGGGTTTTTTACACCACTGAATGGGAAGACATCAAAGGCTGCATGGATTCCCCCTTAAAGGCTGGGCTGTATAGAATTGATTTTTTTTCGTAATTCCTAGAGCAGATGTTCTTTTGTGGATTTCAGACAGATAGCCTGTATGTATGTACATTTTAAGATCATACATTGTTTTCAGATACCTTAAACCACTGTAAAGTTGCCTGGAACATTCCAGGTTTCATGAATGCTTTAACATTTTACCCAGATCCACATTCCAATATAAACATGGACCGATCCCACATGATATGAAATTCATCAACCCTAGACAAATACCTGCAAGCAACATTCATTCTTATGTATATTCCATCAGACTGGTATATTGTCATTCCAAACAATAATATTTAAGATCCTCAAAATGTGGAGTTTCAATATTAGACCATTTTAGTCACTTGTGAGCTATATGTGTATTTCTCTCTTAACCTGTGACAATGTTAAATCATGCTTTACTCAATTGCTTCAAATTCTACAATTATAGCAGTATAAACCTTTCGTCTCTCCCAGTGTCCAATTTGAAGGACTTGTTCCTTACAGCCATCACTGTCACAATACACTCCCACACAGTGTCACCACTGTCTCGACCACCCACCCTCTCCACCATTGATGATACCATCACTGCCACAGGTGCCTTTTTGCTAAGATTTGGTCCCAAACACCACAAATTTGGTCCGATATGCCAAAGTTTATTGTTCAGTACATTTGTTAGCTTTATATAGTTATCAAAATAGGCTTTAGTTATTCCTGAAAAATTATACCAATGAAAGCAGTATTTACAATGTTACTCTCAGTGTTTGCTTGGAACTATTTAGATTTGTCCAAGGCTACTTTAAAGGCCTTTGATGTTGTCAGCCACTCCATCCTGTTTCAGAAGTTGGCCAAAGACAACCCACCCAGAGGCATGATGGCAACCATCATGGATCTCTTTACAGGTGCAGAGGAGCAAGTTTTCTGGAATGGTGTCATGAGCGACCCATACCCTGTGCTGCAGGGAGTCAGACAGGGAGCCGTACTCTCCACAGAATTGTATAAACTCTATATAAACAACCTTTTAGACCAACTTACCCAGAAGCAACTGGGAATCATAATTGGTACATCACAAATAGGAACCCCTACATGTGCTGATGATTTTCTGCTGATGGCCACAGATATCAGCAGTTGTCAGGGAATGCTAGACCAGACTACCTTGTATGCAGATAGGCACCATTATACCTTACACCCAACCAAGACTGTCATGGCAGTATTTAACTCCAGAGAGCCCACAGAGACCCTGCTGTTCCAGGACGAGCCCATGAAACCAGCCAGCAGCTTGACACACTTGGGGATCACCAGAAATACAAAAACAAACTCAATGAAAGAATGTGTCAGAGAACAAGTCAGAGAACTGCCTACTCGATGATGCATATAGGCCTGCACGGTGCGCATGGACTGAACCCAACAGCCAGCCTGAAGATAGTGGATGCATACATAGTGCCCAGTATGATGTACTGCCTTGAAGCCACAAAAAGATGGTAAAAGATATAGACCTGCTGGAATCCTACCATAGAGGGCTACTCAGAGATCTACAGTCCCTGCCCAGACACAAGGCAAATGAAGCAGTGTTCTTCCTACTCGGCACAACCCCAACAACAGCAGTCCTCTACATGAAAATGCTTGGGACAATTGTTCACCTACAGCCAGAGCACCCTGTCCGTCAGCTTGCAATGTGTCAACTGCTAACCAAGGGAGAATTTTCAAAAAGCTGGTTCACAGGTCTCAGGAAGGTCACAGACAGATATAAAGTGGCAATGATTGAATACAGGGCGGCCCATGGAAACTGGTGTTTGCTTGGAACTATTCAGATTAGCCCAAGGCTACTTTTAAAGGTGTGTGATTTGTTTTTCGGGATCAAGATGGTGCTGACACACTTTTTAAAAAGAAATCTCAGCTCTGAGTGGAAAAGAAATATCCTAGCTCTGTTGCTGTAAACATTTATAATTCTTAGGTAATAGGCAACACTGACACATGTAAAACATATTGCAGATGTCAAATCCATGATTTTACAACATGACATTATGTCTGTAACCTCCCTTTCAAACTCTTGCAGCAATGTAAGCTGTGGTGATTTGTTAAGTTATTGCCAATATCACTGGCCAGCAGATGGTATTTTCCAAATAAAAAAGCAAAAAAACCTTTCATGCACTATTGATTCATATCTAATTTGCCAAAACCACATTATGAATTCTGTACATTTACATTTATTGGAAAATATTTTACATAAATAGGATTGCATCCACTGGAAACAGTGATTACATCCTCAACTTGATACCGAACAAATCAACTGACAGATATATTCTACATCAGAGTGAGTATATGAAAAAGGTTTTGATATTTTAATTAAAATCATGAATCAATTTATAATAAGATGCTATTTTCATTCTTGATATAGATGTTGGGAAAAATCTTTCTGCTCTTTGCTGTCCTGGCCATCATATGCATCATTTCAACAGAGGCATGGCTTCCTACCTGTGGACAACTTGCAAAAGCTGAAAGCTGTGAAGGAGTGTGTACGGAGGCCAGGTCAAAGTGTGGTGTATGATTACATGGTATGTGCAATCTTCTTTGCTGACTATATTTACTGATCATTGATTTACATTATATATCATAGCACTAATATGTATTTTAGGAAGATGACAATTCATAGCGACACCCAGCTAATGGAAGGATTATCATGACCAAAATGTGTTTACAATTCACATCAAATACTTTGTCCTATTGTGTAATAAAGGTCCATGGACACATTTCTGCATGAAATGTTTGTTTTGTAATCTTAATAATTATACGCATATTTTTGCTAATAATTATACTACTATGTAAAAAGGACATATGCAATCAGTCCCATATAGAATGTATTGACCCCCTTCCTGAAGGAATATCCATAAAAGTAAAGTCAGTCCCATGTGGAATGTATTGACCCCCTGTGGAAGGAATATACCATAAAAGTAAAGTCAGACCCATGTGGAATGTATTGACCCCTTGTGGAAGGAATATACCATAAAAGTAAAGTCAGTCCCATGTAGAATGTATTGACCCTCTTCTGAAGGAATATACTATAAAGGTAAAGTCAGTCCCATGTAGGTATTGACCCCCTTCTGAAGGAATATACTATAAAGGTAAAGTCAGTCCCATTTAGAATGTATTGACCCCCTCCGGAAGGAATATACTATAAAAATAAAGTCAGTCCTATGTAGAATGTATTGTCCCCCTCCGGAAGGAATATACCATAAAAGTAAAGTCAGACCATGTAGAATGTATTGCCTTCTGAAGGAATATACCATAAAGGTAAAGTCAGTCCCATATAGAATGTACTGACCCCCTTCCTGAAGGAATATCCCATAAAAGTAAAGTCAGTCCCATGTAGAATATATTGACTTCCTCCTCAAGGAATATACCATAAACGTAAAGTCAGTCCCATAGAATGAATTAAACCCCTCCTGACGGAATATACCATTAAGGTAATGTCAATCAAAATTAAAAAGTTTTGATCCCCTCCTGAAACAATATGCCATGAATGTAATGTCAGTCCGATGCAGAATGTGTTATACCCCTCCTGAAGGAATATCCCATAAAGTCAAAGTCAGTCCCATGTAGAATGTATTAAACCCCTCTTGAAAGAATATGCCATAAAGTTGAAGACAGTCCCATGTAAAATATCGATGAAGTAAGTCTTCACATGACGTGTACTTCCCCGAAGAGAAATCAAGCTGATTTTCAACCTATATTCGGCCATCTTGATTTCTGTAATGAGTGAACTCGTTGGGTATATATCAACATAATAGCTCTCTATGAAACCTACATCCCTCCAGACTACTTTACATAGGACTTCTCCAGAAGAATACACAACACTCCAGTCACTGACTTTCTTTTTAACATTTTTTTATTTCTAAAAATTAAGTTCAGATAAAAAAATGAAATATAAGTTAAATTTATAAAATCTGTCTGGACCTAATATGACACACATGCTTACCTTATATACCTACATGTTCCTACAGATGAGACCTGAATTAAATGAGACATGAATTTATTGATTTATATTAAATTTGATACCTTGCGAGACATATATATTTTTTTAGAACATTTTGGTCCAAAACTTTAACATAGACTGCTCTCTGAAATTACTGAATAGTTTCATTCATAGAATAACTTGATATAGTTTTGAAAATCTTTTTTGTGATTTACCTGAGAGAAGGTAACATTGCACTTCTCGGTGTAGCTCAGTGGGTAAGATTCCTGTCTCCCATGCTAAAGGTCTGGGTTTCCTTTTGAATTCTTGGGACAAGCTCTTTTTGAAATCTTCATATTGGGGTATATTTGAGGGACATACATGTTAGAATATATAGAATTGACTAGTTCATTGCCAATTTTAAAAATGTAAAAAATAATAATTCTTCATATTGCGATATTATTTGAAATCAGATACCTTTGCAAAAAAAGTATAACATGGAGGCAATTTTAAGATTTTGTCATGGATTATAAAATTTGAGTAAGTCATCAGGCCATCCATGACACATTTTCTTTACAGAACATGAATGTTTATACCCTATACAGTGCTTTTATGTAGTATTACCCAAAATATTCCCTGTTAACAACTTCCTGTGGCACTTGAAAGTTGATCAGTTGTCTGCTGAAACCTGCACCAGCAATTGAACAGTTTGTCAACAAGTTTGTTTAGCTGGTCTGTGACCTTGTGTAAACACCTAATGAGTTACCAGTTGGGTACCTGTCCAGCTTGGGAAACAGGGTGGAGATGTTTTGTACAATTTATTGCCATGAGTATACTTCAGAACAACATAAGATTATTTTAATATTATTTGAATCAATGAAATAACTGTCATGGTTGTGACAAATATTGTATGATTGTGACAAATATCTTATGGTTGTGAAAGATATATCATTTATGGGAAAAGTATACTATTTATTTGAAAAATATCTTACGCATGTGAATACCTTTTTGTCAAAAAGGGAAGACATTACTCAAAGGCTGCATGGAATCCCCCTAAAATTAAAGGCCGAGATATGGAAAAAGTGACATTAAACCCTTTGATCACTGGTCTGGCCTTAAATCACAAGGACTTTGAATGGCAAAACTGTGAATGCTGATAATTGGTATCAGTGAAATTTATGATTTGACCTTCTTTGATGAAATTTGGGTTTTTTACACCACTGAATGGGAAGACATCAAAGGCTGCATGGATTCCCCCTTAAAGGCTGGGCTGTATAGAATTGATTTTTTTTCGTAATTCCTAGAGCAGATGTTCTTTTGTGGATTTCAGACAGATAGCCTGTATGTATGTACATTTTAAGATCATACATTGTTTTCAGATACCTTAAACCACTGTAAAGTTGCCTGGAACATTCCAGGTTTCATGAATGCTTTAACATTTTACCCAGATCCACATTCCAATATAAACATGGACCGATCCCACATGATATGAAATTCATCAACCCTAGACAAATACCTGCAAGCAACATTCATTCTTATGTATATTCCATCAGACTGGTATATTGTCATTCCAAACAATAATATTTAAGATCCTCAAAATGTGGAGTTTCAATATTAGACCATTTTAGTCACTTGTGAGCTATATGTGTATTTCTCTCTTAACCTGTGACAATGTTAAATCATGCTTTACTCAATTGCTTCAAATTCTACAATTATAGCAGTATAAACCTTTCGTCTCTCCCAGTGTCCAATTTGAAGGACTTGTTCCTTACAGCCATCACTGTCACAATACACTCCCACACAGTGTCACCACTGTCTCGACCACCCACCCTCTCCACCATTGATGATACCATCACTGCCACAGGTGCCTTTTTGCTAAGATTTGGTCCCAAACACCACAAATTTGGTCCGATATGCCAAAGTTTATTGTTCAGTACATTTGTTAGCTTTATATAGTTATCAAAATAGGCTTTAGTTATTCCTGAAAAATTATACCAATGAAAGCAGTATTTACAATGTTACTCTCAGTGTTTGCTTGGAACTATTTAGATTTGTCCAAGGCTACTTTAAAGGCCTTTGATGTTGTCAGCCACTCCATCCTGTTTCAGAAGTTGGCCAAAGACAACCCACCCAGAGGCATGATGGCAACCATCATGGATCTCTTTACAGGTGCAGAGGAGCAAGTTTTCTGGAATGGTGTCATGAGCGACCCATACCCTGTGCTGCAGGGAGTCAGACAGGGAGCCGTACTCTCCACAGAATTGTATAAACTCTATATAAACAACCTTTTAGACCAACTTACCCAGAAGCAACTGGGAATCATAATTGGTACATCACAAATAGGAACCCCTACATGTGCTGATGATTTTCTGCTGATGGCCACAGATATCAGCAGTTGTCAGGGAATGCTAGACCAGACTACCTTGTATGCAGATAGGCACCATTATACCTTACACCCAACCAAGACTGTCATGGCAGTATTTAACTCCAGAGAGCCCACAGAGACCCTGCTGTTCCAGGACGAGCCCATGAAACCAGCCAGCAGCTTGACACACTTGGGGATCACCAGAAATACAACAACAAACTCAATGAAAGAATGTGTCAGAGAACAAGTCAGAGAACTGCCTACTCGATGATGCATATAGGCCTGCACGGTGCGCATGGACTGAACCCAACAGCCAGCCTGAAGATAGTGGATGCATACATAGTGCCCAGTATGATGTACTGCCTTGAAGCCACAAAAAGATGGTAAAAGATATAGACCTGCTGGAATCCCACCATAGAGGGCTACTCAGAGATCTACAGTCCCTGCCCAGACACAAGGCAAATGAAGCAGTGTACCTCCTACTCGGCACAACCCCAACAACAGCAGTCCTCTACATGAAAATGCTTGGGACAATTGTTCACCTACAGCCAGAGCACCCTGTCCGTCAGCTTGCAATGTGTCAACTGCTAACCAAGGGAGAATTTTCAAAAAGCTGGTTCACAGGTCTCAGGAAGGTCACAGACAGATATAAAGTGGCAATGATTGAATACAGGGCGGCCCATGGAAACTGGTGTTTGCTTGGAACTATTCAGATTAGCCCAAGGCTACTTTTAAAGGTGTGTGATTTGTTTTTCGGGATCAAGATGGTGCTGACACACTTTTTAAAAAGAAATCTCAGCTCTGAGTGGAAAAAAAATATCCTAGCTCTGTTGCTGTAAACATTTATAATTCTTAGGTAATAGGCAACACTGACACATGTAAAACATATTGCAGATGTCAAATCCATGATTTTACAACATGACATTATGTCTGTAACCTCCCTTTCAAACTCTTGCAGCAATGTAAGCTGTGGTGATTTGTTAAGTTATTGCCAATATCACTGGCCAGCAGATGGTATTTTCCAAATAAAAAAGCAAAAAAACCTTTCATGCACTATTGATTCATATCTAATTTGCCAAAACCACATTATGAATTCTGTACATTTACATTTATTTGAAAATATTTTACATAAATAGGATTGCATCCACTGGAAACAGTGATTACATCCTCAACTTGATACCGAACAAATAAACTGACAGATATATTCTACATCAGAGTGAGTATATGAAAAAGGTTTTGATATTTTAATTAAAATCATGAATCAATTTATAATAAGATGCTATTTTCATTCTTGATATAGATGTTGGGAAAAATCTTTCTGCTCTTTGCTGTCCTGGCCATCATATGCATCATTTCAACAGAGGCATGGCTTCCTACCTGTGGACAACTTGCAAAAGCTGAAAGCTGTGAAGGAGTGTGTACGGAGGCCAGGTCAAAGTGTGGTGTATGATTACATGGTATGTGCAATCTTCTTTGCTGACTATATTTACTGATCATTGATTTACATTATATATCATAGCACTAATATGTATTTTAGGAAGATGACAATTCATAGCGACACCCAGCTAATGGAAGGATTATCATGACCAAAATGTGTTTACAATTCACATCAAATACTTTGTCCTATTGTGTAATAAAGGTCCATGGACACATTTCTGCATGAAATGTTTGTTTTGTAATCTTAATAATTATACGCATATTTTTGCTAATAATTATACTACTATGTAAAAAGGACATATGCAATCAGTCCCATATAGAATGTATTGACCCCCTTCCTGAAGGAATATCCATAAAAGTAAAGTCAGTCCCATGTGGAATGTATTGACCCCCTGTGGAAGGAATATACCATAAAAGTAAAGTCAGACCCATGTGGAATGTATTGACCCCTTGTGGAAGGAATATACCATAAAAGTAAAGTCAGTCCCATGTAGAATGTATTGACCCTCTTCTGAAGGAATATACTATAAAGGTAAAGTCAGTCCCATGTAGGTATTGACCCCCTTCTGAAGGAATATACTATAAAGGTAAAGTCAGTCCCATTTAGAATGTATTGACCCCCTCCGGAAGGAATATACTATAAAAATAAAGTCAGTCCTATGTAGAATGTATTGTCCCCCTCCGGAAGGAATATACCATAAAAGTAAAGTCAGACCATGTAGAATGTATTGCCTTCTGAAGGAATATACCATAAAGGTAAAGTCAGTCCCATATAGA
Organism: Amphiduros pacificus; assembly: GCA_949316495.1. NCBI lineage: Eukaryota > Metazoa > Annelida > Polychaeta > Phyllodocida > Hesionidae > Amphiduros > Amphiduros pacificus. The sequence goes on along the minus strand of OX439005.1, from coordinate 9,091,774 downwards.
ATGTACTGACCCCCTTCCTGAAGGAATATCCCATAAAAGTAAAGTCAGTCCCATGTAGAATATATTGACTTCCTCCTCAAGGAATATACCATAAACGTAAAGTCAGTCCCATAGAATGAATTAAACCCCTCCTGACGGAATATACCATTAAGGTAATGTCAATCAAAATTAAAAAGTTTTGATCCCCTCCTGAAACAATATGCCATGAATGTAATGTCAGTCCGATGCAGAATGTGTTATACCCCTCCTGAAGGAATATCCCATAAAGTCAAAGTCAGTCCCATGTAGAATGTATTAAACCCCTCTTGAAAGAATATGCCATAAAGTTGAAGACAGTCCCATGTAAAATATCGATGAAGTAAGTCTTCACATGACGTGTACTTCCCCGAAGAGAAATCAAGCTGATTTTCAACCTATATTCGGCCATCTTGATTTCTGTAATGAGTGAACTTTTCTTTTTGAAATCTTCATATTGGGGTATATTTGAGGGACATACATGTTAGAATATATAGAATTGACTAGTTCATTGCCAATTTTAAAAATGTAAAAAATAATAATTCTTCATATTGCGATATTATTTGAAATCAGATACCTTTGCAAAAAAAGTATAACATGGAGGCAATTTTAAGATTTTGTCATGGATTATAAAATTTGAGTAAGTCATCAGGCCATCCATGACACATTTTCTTTACAGAACATGAATGTTTATACCCTATACAGTGCTTTTATGTAGTATTACCCAAAATATTCCCTGTTAACAACTTCCTGTGGCACTTGAAAGTTGATCAGTTGTCTGCTGAAACCTGCACCAGCAATTGAACAGTTTGTCAACAAGTTTGTTTAGCTGGTCTGTGACCTTGTGTAAACACCTAATGAGTTACCAGTTGGGTACCTGTCCAGCTTGGGAAACAGGGTGGAGATGTTTTGTACAATTTATTGCCATGAGTATACTTCAGAACAACATAAGATTATTTTAATATTATTTGAATCAATGAAATAACTGTCATGGTTGTGACAAATATTGTATGATTGTGACAAATATCTTATGGTTGTGAAAGATATATCATTTATGGGAAAAGTATACTATTTATTTGAAAAATATCTTACGCATGTGAATACCTTTTTGTCAAAAAGGGAAGACATTACTCAAAGGCTGCATGGAATCCCCCTAAAATTAAAGGCCGAGATATGGAAAAAGTGACATTAAACCCTTTGATCACTGGTCTGGCCTTAAATCACAAGGACTTTGAATGGCAAAACTGTGAATGCTGATAATTGGTATCAGTGAAATTTATGATTTGACCTTCTTTGATGAAATTTGGGTTTTTTACACCACTGAATGGGAAGACATCAAAGGCTGCATGGATTCCCCCTTAAAGGCTGGGCTGTATAGAATTGATTTTTTTTCGTAATTCCTAGAGCAGATGTTCTTTTGTGGATTTCAGACAGATAGCCTGTATGTATGTACATTTTAAGATCATACATTGTTTTCAGATACCTTAAACCACTGTAAAGTTGCCTGGAACATTCCAGGTTTCATGAATGCTTTAACATTTTACCCAGATCCACATTCCAATATAAACATGGACCGATCCCACATGATATGAAATTCATCAACCCTAGACAAATACCTGCAAGCAACATTCATTCTTATGTATATTCCATCAGACTGGTATATTGTCATTCCAAACAATAATATTTAAGATCCTCAAAATGTGGAGTTTCAATATTAGACCATTTTAGTCACTTGTGAGCTATATGTGTATTTCTCTCTTAACCTGTGACAATGTTAAATCATGCTTTACTCAATTGCTTCAAATTCTACAATTATAGCAGTATAAACCTTTCGTCTCTCCCAGTGTCCAATTTGAAGGACTTGTTCCTTACAGCCATCACTGTCACAATACACTCCCACACAGTGTCACCACTGTCTCGACCACCCACCCTCTCCACCATTGATGATACCATCACTGCCACAGGTGCCTTTTTGCTAAGATTTGGTCCCAAACACCACAAATTTGGTCCGATATGCCAAAGTTTATTGTTCAGTACATTTGTTAGCTTTATATAGTTATCAAAATAGGCTTTAGTTATTCCTGAAAAATTATACCAATGAAAGCAGTATTTACAATGTTACTCTCAGTGTTTGCTTGGAACTATTTAGATTTGTCCAAGGCTACTTTAAAGGCCTTTGATGTTGTCAGCCACTCCATCCTGTTTCAGAAGTTGGCCAAAGACAACCCACCCAGAGGCATGATGGCAACCATCATGGATCTCTTTACAGGTGCAGAGGAGCAAGTTTTCTGGAATGGTGTCATGAGCGACCCATACCCTGTGCTGCAGGGAGTCAGACAGGGAGCCGTACTCTCCACAGAATTGTATAAACTCTATATAAACAACCTTTTAGACCAACTTACCCAGAAGCAACTGGGAATCATAATTGGTACATCACAAATAGGAACCCCTACATGTGCTGATGATTTTCTGCTGATGGCCACAGATATCAGCAGTTGTCAGGGAATGCTAGACCAGACTACCTTGTATGCAGATAGGCACCATTATACCTTACACCCAACCAAGACTGTCATGGCAGTATTTAACTCCAGAGAGCCCACAGAGACCCTGCTGTTCCAGGACGAGCCCATGAAACCAGCCAGCAGCTTGACAAACTCAATGAAAGAATGTGTCAGAGAACAAGTCAGAGAACTGCCTACTCCATGATGCATATAGGCCTGCACGGTGCGCATGGACTGAACCCAACAGCCAGCCTGAAGATAGTGGATGCATACATAGTGCCCAGTATGATGTACTGCCTTGAAACCACAAAAAGATGGTAAAAGATATAGACCTGCTGGAATCCCACCATAGAGGGCTACTCAGAGATCTACAGTCCCTGCCCAGACACAAGGCAAATGAAGCAGTGTACCTCCTACTCGGCACAACCCCAACAACAGCAGTCCTCTACATGAAAATGCTTGGGACAATTGTTCACCTACAGCCAGAGCACCCTGTCCGTCAGCTTGCAATGTGTCAACTGCTAACCAAGGGAGAATTTTCAAAAAGCTGGTTCACAGGTCTCAGGAAGGTCACAGACAGATATAAAGTGGCAATGATTGAATACAGGGCGGCCCATGGAAACTGGATAAGTGGAAGAGACAAGTCAAGGAAGCTGTTACCTCATACTGGCTAGCCACATTAACAGATGGTGCCTCCCAAAAATCCACACTGAAGTGTCTGGAGACTGGGCTCAAGAGGCTGCTGACACACCCGATATGGAAATTTGAAGAAGAAAATTGTACCCACTCATATGCTAATCTGCCTGTGGCAGTAATGAGTCATTGACTCAATGCTGTGAGGAGTGTGCTACCACATGTGTCAAAATTTGGTCCCATATGCCAAAGTATGTTTTTTCTTAATTATTTTCGCTTGAAATATTTGTCAAAATGGGTTTTGACTATTTCTGAATAAAATGTATCAATAACAACAGTATTTACAATGTTGTACTCAGTGTTTGCTTGGAACTATTCAGATTAGCCCAAGGCTACTTTTAAAAGTGTGTGATTTGTTTTTTGGGATCAAGATGGTGCTGACACACTTTTTAAAAAGAAATCTCAGCTCTGAGTGGAAAAACAATATCCTAGCTGTGTTGCTGTAAACATTTATAATTCTTAGGTAATAGGCAACACTGACACATGTAAAACATATTGCAGATGTCAAATCCATGATTTTACAACATGACATTATGTCTGTAACCTCCCTTTCAAACTCTTGCAGCAATGTAAGCTGTGGTGATTTGTTAAGTTATTGCCAATATCACTGGCCAGCAGATGGTATTTTCCAAATAAAAAAGCAAAAAAACCTTTCATGCACTATTGATTCATATCTAATTTGCCAAAACCACATTATGAATTCTGTACATTTACATTTATTGGAAAATATTTTACATAAATAGGATCGCATCCACTGGAAACAGTGATTACATCCTCAACTTGATACCGAACAAATCAACTGACAAATATATTCTACATCAGAGTGAGTATATGAAAAAGGTCTTGATCTTTTAATTAAAATCATGAATCAATTTATAATAAGATGCTATTTTCATTCTTGATATAGATGTTGGGAAAAATCTTTCTGCTCTTTGCTGTCCTGGCCATCATATGCATCATTTCAACAGAGGCATGGCTTCCTACCTGTGGACAACTTGCAAAAGCTGAAAGCTGTGAAGGAGTGTGTACGGAGGCCAGGTCAAAGTGTGGTGTATGATTACATGGTATGTGCAATCTTCTTTGCTGACTTTATTTACTGATCATTGATTTACATTATACATCATAACACTAATATGTATTTTAGGAAGATGACAATTCATAGCGACACCCAGCTAATGGAAGGATTATCATGACCAAAATGTGTTTACAATTCACATCAAATACTTTGTCCTATTGTGTAATAAAGGTCCATGGACACACTTCTGCATGAAATGTTTGTTTTGTAATCTTAATAATTATACGTATATTTTGGTAATAATTATACTACTATGTAATAAGCACATCTATTATCAGGGTTATCACTGTCCTTTAAAACCCTTGAAAATCCCTTGAAATTGTTGTCGCCAAAATTCAGCCTGCCTTTGACTGAAAAAATATCTTATCTCTGGTAAAAACTATTCCCCCCTGATAGTCAAATGTCCGACCCCTTACATGATCTAAGTACAAGTTTGTTTATGTTCACACTCTGCTAATCTGATAATCTGCCTGTGGCAGTGATGAGACAAATAGCCTCTTATGATGAAGCAAACATTTTAAATAAAAGGACATATATCTTTTTAGTGAACACTTTTCCCATAACAAAAAAACTTGATTTTGAGGTACTTTATCATTTGGTTTTCTGAGGTTATTTCACGTCCCGGATGAGGAGATATAATGTCAGATCCATACTCGGCTTCCATCCCCAGCCAGTGAAGTATTGATCTGTATCTCATATAGTTACCGGTCGCTTCTTGAAATAAGACTACACAAGCATGTTAATCTCTCAATGATATTCATCAAAATTTAATGAAAATTGCTTATTGTTCAGTTTCATATGGTAATTTTTTCTTCGTAGTTTTCGCATATTATTGAGCGGGCTAACAATGTAACTGTCTATTTTGAAGATTTTGTATTCTATGTAAATATACGCAAAGTCGATAAGGAACCAATTTCATTGCGGGGTGTGATTTGTATAATGCTTTAAAGGGATGCTGTAACCATGGCGATTGATCCCACACAAAGGCGTGGCCTGTGATTGGTGCATAGGACCCCCTGAGTGGATGTCCGAGTATGATTGGAATCTGATCAATAGGATTTGTAGCTGCGTGTTAGGGAAGCCCAGATCGCGATCAGGCAGGGACCAGGGAGTTTACCAGATAGTTACCATATTCATTTAACGATTAAGAATTACGAATCAAGGAATATTCAAATGGATATCTTGCAGAAGTCACGGAGTTTTATGAAACATGTATATATAATTCCCATTGAAACCATTCTATTGCTGTGTTATAGTGACATATAAAAAGAGCGGGAGAGGGAGAAGGCGTGAGAATCATCTCCCATACACGGCAAGAAAAGAACTTCTTGTGTGGAGTAGCTACATTCGTTTTGCTGTATATGAATCCGAATTGAGTCACGTGTGAAACAAGACAAATCAACCAATTTGCAATATAGGATTTAAAAGAATTAATTGAATGAGTTAATTCTTTAAAAAATATGGTAATTGAATCTTGGAGATCTGAATCTTTGGGTACCAATACTAATATGCTGACGTCCCTATATTCATAATAATGGCTGGAGATAAGAAGGTGGACAAAGCTGCTGAGAAAGGCACTGCAGCTAAGGAGAACACGGCCCACCAGTCTAAAGATGTCACTGGGGCTGGGAAGGGGGCAAAGGCTGCAGGGCCTAACAAGGAAAACCTCAACACTTCCGCTAACACGGACAGGAAACCCACGGCCAATGATGCCTCGGGCTCCATCAGGGCCAAGAGGAACTGGAAGCGGATTAAACCCAAAGATTTACTCAGAGCAAACGGCGTGAGCAAGCCAGACCTGAGGAGGGCGGACTCTCTCAATGTGCCCCGGGGTGACCAGGAGGGCAGGGACAGTCCCAGGTCTCAGAACAGCGACTCCGCAGACTCCAGGCGGGGCTCCAATAGATCGCTAGACTCCAAATTCTCTGCCATAGACTTCTCTAAAATACAGGCTGCTCAGGTAGGCTAAACTATCTCAACACCGCACATATCAACTAATATTCTTGCTGGTTTTATGTGTGGCCCTCTTTGTCCTGATTTTTTGTTAGTTTCTTTCTTTCTTTCGGGTTTTACATCACTTTCAATGTTATTTCAGTCATTTAGTGATGAGACCTACTTGTAGCAGATATAGTGCTGCCTCAATGAATTGTCATGTCGCAGGTACTTGACATGACAACCCACCCGGTCACAGATTAACAAGGACCAACGGCTTAACCTTTTAGCACGGGCCTCAGCTCATATGTGAAATTGTATCATTAATTCAATCTCGGCATCGAACCCACGACCTTTGGATCACCACATACATGGTGGTAATAAGCTGACGCTCTGACCAACTTCGCCACGGCCCGTGGTCCTCTCTTTGTCTTAATACAATCTGAATGGCAAATTGTGCTGAGTAAAACAAAGCATTAAATGTTACATATAACGAGCGTTTGATACTTTAAAGATATTTTAAATGTAATTTGCTATAGTTCGGTTTGATCTGTAAAGAATACTACATGTGGTGTGTTGTTGATGTGACTGAAGGGCAACCAGGCGGAAGATGATGGCGACGACAAGCAGAAGAGCCAGGTGACGAGCGACTCCTACCTGCAGTCTGCCATTCCCTACCTCCCCCAGTGGCTGGCTATCCTCTGCTTCCTCATGAACATCTTCATACCCGGCACAGGTACATACCACATACATACCCGGCACAGGTACATACCCGGCACAGGTACATACCACAAACATACCCGGCACAGGTACATACCCGGCACAGGTACATACCACATACATACCCGGCACGGGTACATACCCGGCACAGGTACATACCCGGCACAGGTACATACCCGGCACAGGTACATACCCGGCACAGGTACATACCACATACATACCCGGCACGGGTACATACCCGGCACAGGTACATACCCGGCACAGGTACATACCCGGCACAGGTACATACCCGGCACAGGTACATACCACATACATACCACATACATACCCGGCACAGGTACATACCACATACATACCCGGCACGGGTACATACCGCATACATACCCGGCACAGGTACATACCCGGCACAGGTACATACCACATACATACCCGGCACAGGTACATACCCGGCACAGGTACATACCCGGCACAGGTACATACCCGGCACAGGTACATACCACATACATACCCGGCACAGGTACATACCACATACATACCCGGCACGGGTACATACCGCATACATACCCCGCACAGGTACATACCCGGCCCAGGTACATACCACATACATACCCGGCACAGGTACATACCCGGCACAGGTACATACCCGGCACAGGTACATACCCGGCACAGGTACATACCACATACATACCCGGCACAGGTACATACCCGGCACAGGTACATACCCGGCACAGGTACATACCCGGCACAGGTACATACCCGGCACAGGTACATACCCGGCACAGGTACATACCCGGCACAGGTACATACCCGGCACAGGTACATACCCGGCACAGGTACATACCACATACATACCACATACATACCCGGCACAGGTACATACCACATACATACCCGGCACGGGTACATACCGCATACATACCCGGCACAGGTACATACCCGGCACAGGTACATACCACATACATACCCGGCACAGGTACATACCCGGCACAGGTACATACCCGGCACAGGTACATACCCGGCACAGGTACAAACCCGGCACAGGTACATACCCGGCACAGGTACATACCCAGCACAGGTACATACCCGGCACAGGTACATACCCGGCACAGGTATATACCACATACATACCCGACACAGGTACATACCCGGCACAGGTACATACCACATACATACCCGACACAGGTACATACCACATACATACCCGGCACGGGTACATACCCGGCACGGGTACATACCACATACATACCCGGCACAGGTACATACCCGGCACAGGTACATACTACATACATACCCGGCACAGGTATATACCACATACATACCCGGCACAGGTACATACCCGACACAGGTACATACCCAGCATGGGTACATACCAAATACATACCCGGCACAGGTACATACCAAATACATACCCGGCACAGGTACGTACTACATACATACCTGGCACAGGTACATACCCGGCACAGGTACATACCGCATACATACCTGGCACAGGTGCAGTAGACATATTGAGCTCCAGTATACATGTTGGGTGCACCAATCAGAATTAAGCACAAGACTCAAGAGATGGCTGTGGTATCTTCAGGTCATGGATGTCTATGTAGGTTATGTAGGTCACTATTGTCATTAACAAAGGACCCAGGACTATTAATCTAGAATATTTGTCATTAATCTAGAATATTTGTCATTCACAAAGGACCCAGGACTATTAATCTAGAATATTTATTCAACCCAATTCATACAATAAGTTATCTTCTACAGCAAACATAACCCTTTTTCCAGACACAATACTGACATGCAATGTTTACAAAGTATTATTGATGGGATGGGAAGTCAAGCTGACCACCCACCATATGACCAAGACCGTTTCATACTGTGTTGATATGATACATAAACATGGAGATTTATGGCTAGGCTCAAAGGTCCTGAAACATCCTGTATTTACATGGCTAAATCCCTTAACTGCTCGCTGAAAGAATAGTCAACACTGTAAATAGTTGTGACATGTACAGTAAATTCAATGTATTGGCGGGACAGTAACCTGCATTTTTTGGATTTTTTTAAAGCACTATTCAGATTATTATTTCATTTTTGTTAAATAATATTTCTGAAATTACACAAATCTTTTGATATAGTTTTTTTTGTAATTCTTTTAAATCTAGTAAAGATTGGCGGGGATTTGCTCTAATATTGTGATTTTATTCAGGCTGAACATTATATATTATATTTACATATATATGTACAAATATATATATGTACAAATATTTATATATATATATATATATATATATATATATATATATATATATATATATATATATATATATATATATATATATATATATATATATATATATATATATATATATATATATATATATATATATACCGTATATATATTATTCAATGGACAGGTTCAATGGACAGAAATATAAACTCCATTAAAACAAAAGACTTCAATTTAAGAAATCAGACGTATGCTTGACACAGAAAATTGATTCCAAACGTAAATGGTCTGAGAGTATATAGGTGTATCATACAGTTTATGATTATAATAAGTTAGATGATGAAGGATGTATGCTAAAGGTGGATGACTGGGCGAGTTTCAGGTACGATAGTGAGCGGTGCCTCGGTGTACTGCTGCGGGAAGACCCGGGTACAGACCAAGGACGACGCCAAGGCCACCACCATGTGTGTCAACCTGTTCGTGGGCCTGGCGCAGCTCTTCACCGTCACCTTCATGCTGGTCGGCTGGTTCTGGAGCTTTGTATGGGGCATCTATATGCTCATCCTGGCTGGTACGTATCACAATAATTACTACTATTATACCACACTCATATAAATATGTTTGTAGAACCATTTCCAGGGAGAAAATTAGTCTTGTTTTTCATCATTTCCTTTTTTTTAATTGGTATTTATGGAGGTGCTTTTTTCAAATTTATGTAAAGTTGTGTATATGACATGACAACGTTTTTTTTCTCACAAATTCTGGAGCGGACAGAGCTCAATTATATATTTTCTGTTGCTAAAATTATTCATTGTCAGCTGCTCCTGAGTTTATACTGATTTAATGAGAAATTGTACTTTTTTTTCCCCTAGAAAAACACAAATGTTGATTTTGAACCAAACCCCACAGACTTTTTATAAAGCATGAAAGCTTATCACACAATACAAACCAATTGCTACATTATCATTTATAACACTTGTTACATTTTCGAAATGCAACTACACCAAGACAGGCGCACTGCATATTTAGAATTGTCGATTTATTGATAAAGCCAATGATTTAAACTATAAATCGTTGTTCCTCCATCTCATGTTTTGACTCCCAACCTCGTAGCCTTGGTAGCAAAGTGCAGCATTACCCTACACCGGAAGTGACGTATGCACCACGGCCTGGGTTGCTGGGATATTACTTCCTGTTGAAATGGAGGCATATTGATTCTCTGGGTTCAATATCATTTTGTGCTGTATAAAATGCTCACAAAAGTTCAAATTATTCTTTGATGAGCATGCCTAAATTTATATGAATATTCACCACAAATGGGAGACACAGATTAGATTTGATGTTGTTGGTAGTGGAAGATAAGTGTTGTTACTGACTTTCAATGATACTAAATATTACTTGATGCATATTTCCAAATTCAAAATGCGACAGGTAATATATTCCTTCAACAAACCAAAAGAAATTAAATGGGCACACATATCTTATCGTGCAAATCATAAAAAAGCTCATGCACATTCTTCAATGTCAATATGGAATGTGATAATTAATATTTTGCTTCCAATAATAAAGAAAATGATCAAAACTATCTTAAATCTACAAGTAATGAGGACAAAAGAAAATATTATATAGACACATGTTGATCATGAAAAGAGTTCTCATCATTCAATTTATAAATTGATTTTAAGGTAAGCTTGAAGAACAAAATATATTTTTAAAAGTGAAATCGTTGCAGTGTAAATAATCTTGATATTTTTATCCACATATGATTATGACATTATCGTACTTTTGAAGGTGAAGTATGTGAACATGGTGTGTTAGAATACTGCCTCTCCACAACTCTAAATTTTCAGCGGTACTCTTGTGTGATAATTTGAACAAACTTAAAGATAAATGCTGTAATAATTTCAGGGTACCACAAGAGAAAATCATCTCACAGTAACAACCTGGGGATATTGACAGGTGTGCCTAGGTAAAACATCACAACCTCGTGTAGATCTGTGAGAGAAACTCTGTAGTTGTTAATACAGGTGACAGGGCCGAGCTGCCTCTGGACCGGTCTCTATTAGATAGGTATCTGTTTGTAGCATTCCGCTGACAACCAGTTACTTCATATCTCTACGGGATGACATTACACCATGGTAGCGTCGACCTGGCAAGACTTTATTCATAGACTCTGGCTCAACTCACATGTTCAAATCACCTCATGTCTATCTGGGCGTATCTGAATCTAGCTTCTCTGCTTTTCTTTTATAGTGAGCACAAGTTTGCTCAGTTATTCACAAAAAAGTGTCTTATTGTAGAGCCTTTATCTGTAATCATAGTTATGATTCTCTTCTGGAAAATAGTGTTTCTCTGGAGTTGTTTTGCTGAGTTTTGTAGGTTTGGCGGCACCTATTTCAACTGAGCTTTGGGATGACACGCGAGGGTCACAGAACTCTGGCGGCAAGCTCTATTGATGCGGACACCTTGTCACTGATGTTTTTATGATCTTCCTTCGGTTCCAGAATATTATGAAATCATATATTGTAACTGACATAATCTGGCCCTACATCAGAAATAGGGATGATCCTATAAGGCACGATGTGGTCCTTTAAGGTCCCGAAAGACATTTCAGTTAACAGTTCAGTTCCCGGGGTTCAGTTCCACCATATGATTTGAAATATCTTGTTAACATTTTTGAAAATATTTGCTATCCTTTTTTTAATCCTGGAAATAATTGAATTTTAGTTCAAAAGACCTAGAACTCCAATATATATATATATATATATATATATATATATATATATACATATATATATATATATATATATATATATATATATATATATATATATATATATATATATATATATATATATATATATATATATATATATATATATATATATATATATATATATTACTTATTACTTGCACTGATCATTGTTCTCACCCACTGTGTCGCTATAATGATGTACTATGCGCGCTGTGTTTCGGGTCCGCCGCATGCCGCACCGACACCAAACAGGAGATATACATATTGTAGTTCACACACATAAAGATTGTGATGTTTTGTTACCAGGAGTTTGTCAACAAACCAGAAGTTAGATTTATATCATGTGCTGTCTGAACATTGGCAATCCTGGAGCTCACACCGAAAATACTCCGGCCTCTTCCTTTAGTTTTATTTTTGATATTGTGTGCATGTCTCATGACAGAGAAATTATTGAGAAAAACACAAGTCAAGAAAATCCGTTCAATCTTGAATGGAAGTCAAAGAATAGTAATGCAAATATCTATGATATAGCCATAGCGTGACTAATATTGTTAGTCAACAAGAACATCGTGGATATTATCAGACATGTATTTTTTTTAGCTCTAAACATTTTAGTCCTTTAAAGATGACTAATTTCAATATACGTGGGTTATTCCAACATTGATATTTATATCTTGTTTGCCTGTCACGGTCGAATATGCGGGCAATTCTTTCCTCGGGTCGAATACACCACGGTCGAAAAGGAGAACGCTCGAAAACGCGCGACTATGTTACAGCCGACGACAACAGAGCTGCGGACTTTTTGATTGCCGATGTTTATCACACCATTTGACATTGTTGGTACTTACAAGTGTCAGAGAATGATCAGATTTGAATATTTTCGAGAGTATGGACTTTAAAAATGGAACCGCGGCTCTGTTGTCGTCCGCAGGTCAGCTGTCGTCGGCTGTAAAACTGATATCCAATATCACACTCAGAAATCAAATATGCATACCAAAGTGCCAGTCGGATTTGTCTTAACTGAATTTGCGACAGAGAGCACATGACATAAATCTGTCTCCTGCTGTGTTCCCCTTGTTGTCGGTCCCCGTCATTATTGTCCTAGTTTGAAGTTAATTACATGTGACAGCTGTGAACATTGATCCTTTCAAATATACATGTATATTAATTGCTGGTGATTTAACATTTTCTCTTTCATGTGTGCTTTTATGTCTTTCTATTACCATAAGAAGTCTGTGTATATAGATTGTTGCGTGTCACTTGCAGTTCAGTACAGACGAGAGGAGAAGGCGCGTCAGGAGAAGTTGATTCAAGCCAAGGCGCTTTCTGCTTTTGGTCCCCAAGTCCGACCGTGGACGCTGCGGACGTGATCTCCTCCCTTTTGCACCACCCTCTGCTACAGATGCAATGCACCACAAACATCATGCACCATCTGGCGCCACCTAGCGTCATTCCTGCACCACACGGTGCCACCTAGTTTATCAAAACAGTACAATGGCTTGACAGCCTTATTTCCTGCACTACCTCGCGCCACCTAGCGTTTGAAACCAATACTATAAGATTGCTAAAAGTGACAAATGTTTATCCTTATACTTCAAGGATGAATCTAGATATAGAAAATCAGGTGCTTTGCTGCTTTTTGTGTTTTAATATATCTAAAAAAACTTATATCTAGAGTTACCCACATAGATACAATAGATTATTGCAGAATTATCATTTATAATGCTTGAATATTACAGTGGAAATGCAAAAGGAAAAGAAGGCATCAGAGGCGAAGAAAATACAGGCCATGGCCCTTACAGCCTTCAGTCCCAACGTGAGACCGTGGTCATTAAGGACCTAATCCTATAATATCATATTGAGGACAACCCTATATTCCTAGTCATCAAGTGTCTCATCATAGAGGATTTAACTACACAGCATATAAGTGGTTAGGATATGATTATACTCTGAACCCATGTGATACCATTGCCCATATATCCAATACCTTTATATCAATTAAAATGTGCAAATAGTCTATGGCCAATTATTTAAAACTCACAAACAGGATGTGTCAGTTTACACAACTCCTTTTCTGTTAGCATCAATTGAGACCAAGAAGTGTGGCAAATCACGGTGAACCTTCCTATTTCATGGGAAGTGAAAGACCCCACAGGGGTAAGACATGGTTCAGGGGTAAGACATCTGTCTCTAATCAATGGTTGAGGTGAGGACTTGTTGGGGTGAGGAAAGTGGAAATCTACTTGCAAGTTGTCACCCTTTCAATCAGTGTCCAAACTTATTATGAAAGGCTTTGGGTTGTTTCATAATGCCTATGTGATAATAAAAAATGTTCCCCAGTCACTTTTCTTAAATAATAGGGCATTGAGTCCCAGCAACACGTTACTATATGACTTTATCTCACCTTGCACTGAAAAGTGTCATAGTTCCATCATAGTTAATCCATCGAGCACATCACACTTACCACAAGCCATGTAACACCATACAGAATACCATATATTTTTACTTCAAATGTGCAATGTGAAATGGAAATGAAAATGACACTAATAATGTGATAATAAATGTAGATTTCATGTCATCCAAATCTGTATCTTATTCACATGGTAAATGACACATCATGGACAATGCACATATCAGTAAATGGATCTTTCATTGGACAACCATAATGTAATCTTTCAAATAAATTGACAAATTGACCAACTGTCATGTCATAGTGAAATTTCTTGTAAGATCTTGAAGTTAGAAAATTCACATGTAATGCTTTGGAAATTTGATTATGCACTGTTATTTACATATTGTACATACTCCGGTAGGTAAATGTGTTATTATTTGTTTTTATAAATTTTGAAAAATGCATTGATGTTAATCTCTTAAAAGATTTTGAGACCATTTTAAAATAGCTTTCATCCATCTGGGCTCCAGTGCTTTCATGGTTTGGCTTCCAAAATCACAATTGGTTTTTCACACAAAACAAAAGCTAATGCTATCAACTATTTAGAATAAATATGTTGAGTCATGAATACATTTACATTTTCATATAAAAAACTATTTAGCTGAATAATAATGCACCCAATCAATCTTGTTTATCATGTTCATTTATTCTCAATACTATAAAACCATTGGACACATCTTTCATAACTATTGAATAAAAAAACAAAATAGTTGAAGTTCTAATGCATAACAAAATTGCAGTATAACAGTATATAATTGTAACATTACTAAAATGTTTTCATCAATATAGTATAAATGTTTTGTTATTGATTAAAAGCAATGGCAGTTAATCATTTTGAGAGGAATGTGGGCCATCATTAGCTGATTGTTTGAGTCAATACAAATATACAGAATGTGACAGTATTGAGGTATTATCAATTAAGATGTCTGATATCATAATCATTCAGATATTATCTCATATCATTCAGATATTATCTCATATCATTCAGATATTATCTCATATCATTCAGATATTATCTCATATCATTCATATATTATCTCATATCATTCAGATATTATCTGATATCTTTACCATTCAGAGGATATCATTACCATTTAGATTATATCTGATATCATTATCATTCAAATATTAACTCACAAAGATGATATCTGATTATCATTCAGATATTGTCTGATTGATATCATTATCATTCAGATATTGCCTGATTCAGATATCTGATATCTTTATCATTCAGATATTGTCTGTTGCCATTATGATTGAGATATTGACTCATATCATTTAGATATTTTCTGTTGCCATTATCATTGAGATATTGACTCATATCATTGAGATATTTTCTAACTGATTTCATTATCATTCAGATATTGTCTGTTGCCATTATCATTATTATTCATATATTGTCTGATACAATTATCTTTAAGATATTTACTGATATCATATCTTTATCAGTCAGATGATATCATTATCATTTAGATATTGTCTGATATCTTTATCAGTCAGATGATATCATTATCATTTAGATATTGTCTGATATCATTATCATTCTTCTCATCAGAATCTCAAACAATTCTCATTTAATATTATCAAAAATATTTCCAATTGTGATATTTAATAAATATATTTGTATTTAGAATAAATAAAAATATCAGAATAATAAACAACAGAACCAGTTTTGTCCTTTACATAATATTTCCCAGTCATTGGAAAAAACTTATATATTAAAGACCAACAACCCCCCCCCCCCCCCTCCCATTTAAAACCCCAATAATTTAATCTTTGTGACCAACTCTTTTCAAATCATTCAGTTCTGACCTTTCCCCTCCCTTTCTCCATTTCCATAATGACTTATTACAACAGAGTTGAAGCAAATCTCAAAATAAGTGCAATTAATGTCTGCACTTCAAAGAAAAAAAGCACCTTTCTCATGATTTCCTTTGATCGGTATAAGGTGTCATGGCTACCATAAAAGCATGTTTTAATTATTTGTAGTTGTGAAAAGATTGATACGTTTACAATTCCCTTGACAAGATGGCTGCCCCCAACACCAACAAAATACGATCATGAATTCAGAAAAAACAGAACTGTAAAAGTATTAAATATCTCAAAATCTGTTTTTTCCAGGTCTTGTATTCGTTAATATTAATGATATCTATTAATTGTTTATCCAAAATTGTGAATGGCACATTAAGAACACTATATAGATAATTCTATATGTATGAAAGATACACTAATACAAACAAAAATCAATGAGGAGAGTTGAGATCAGTCAAGGATTCTGTATTTGTGAACATGGTATGGCAGGCAAGTAGAGGTGATTCAGAAAATATTTGCCAACATATTGCTCTGTAAGTTAAGGCTTTCATCTGCCAGAAATGTTAGAGTATTAATATATTATACATTCTATGAGCCCTTGAGGGCACTGCCAGACAAAAAAAACACAGATCAGAATGAATATTAAATCTAAATTTAATATATTAGCTAAAATAAAAGTCTTAAGCTAATAATTTAACAGATGATATATATATATACCACAGAAAACTGGAGGTTGTTTTTTGTGAATTTAAACAACATATTTGTAAATGTAAGGACCATAATTGAGAATAAAATATTCAATATAATATGAGGCAAATCAGATATATATCTATGCAGACATGATCCACTGTATATTGAAATAATTTAATAAAAAATAATTAAATTTGCCCATCGATCTCACTTCACAGAGAACTTGTACCAGGTTGTTTGGTTGTATGTTTCACCGGGACGTAAAACACAACTCGGAAAGTTGACCTGAAATTTTAAAAATAATTTTATTATGACAAATAGCTAGCTTACATTTCAAAGAACATATGTTAAAAGAGCATATGTTAAAATAAAATATGTTAAAAGAAAATTTTCAGTTCAAATGTTGAATATGTTAAAAGAAAATGCGTTTCAGTTTAAATACTGAATGTGTTATGAAATTATAACCAAAAAAATAAAAGGAAGAGAGAATTTGGAATCTTGCAGTGCATAAACTTGGGCTCTTAGTCTAATAGAAATTCCCTAACAAATGTCCATATGAAAATCTAATGTTAACATTAGGGGAACAGGTAAGAACTTTTAGTTGTTGACTGTTGCTAAGATACGTAGAAGACTAATTCATTGATGACCAGCCAATGTACCATCATGAGTTCAGTGCTCCCTAAGTAGTGAACAAATATAACACACCAAAGCAAAATAAATTGATATTTCCATATGGAAACATTGTGTTGTGTACTTTTCTGACTAAGCCATTAGCCAGTAATAAGTGCAATTAGTTCTAATCCTTGCTCAAGAATACAAAATTTATCTTTAAGAAGAAAACAAAATGTTATTTTTTGTTTAGATCTCTCACAATTTGCCAGAAATATTTCAGAAAACTTGCGAGATCAATCAAGAAATTTCCATCACAGATTTACTGCAAATATTAAAATTGAGGGAATTTAGTTTATTAGATTTTGAAATGTCAAAATCAACCATAAAATGAGTGTAAAACAAAGTATATATATCCAGTAATTCCCCGATTTTTATTCCCCAAAACTGCCCTAAAATGTGTTTTCTTTATATTTCTTATTATAAAATTCAAAGTAAAATTTATAAAAATATTTATTCTCTTTCATGAGAAGGAAAATTTTTAATTAAATAAAAAATATCTTTTAAGAAATTAAAGATTTTATTTCTTAAATAAAAATTATATAGTGATTGACAAACTGCATTTCAAAGACCACCTGTTCAATTTGCTTTCCCAAATGTGAGGAGATCAACAGATAGAACATTACCAACAGATAGATCATCATCAACAGATAGATCATCAACAGATGGAGCATCATCAACAGATAGATCATCATCAACAGATAGCCAATCAACAGATAGATCATCATCAACAGATAGATCAACATCAACAGATAGATCGTCATCAACATATAGAGCATCATCAACAGATAGATCATCATTAACAGATAGAGCATCATCAACAGATAGATCATCATCTACAGATAGATCATCATCAACAGATAGATCATCAACAGATGGAGCATCATCAACAGATAGATCATCATCAACAGATAGCCAATCAACAGATAGATCATCATCAACAGATAGATCAACATCAACAGATAGAGCATCATCAACAGATAGATCATCAACAGATAGGGCATCATCAACAGATAGATCATCATCAACAGATAGAGCATCATCAACAGATAGAGCATCATCAACAGATAAAGCATCATCAACAGAGCATCATCAACAGATAGAGCATCATCAACAGATAGAGCATCATCAACAGATAGATCATCAACAGATAGAGCATCATCAACAGATAGATCATCATCAACAGATAGATCAACATCAACAGATAGATCAACATCAACAGATAGATCGTCATCAACAGACAAAGCATTGTTAGCAGATAGATCATCATCGGCAGATCGAGCATCATTGATATATAAAGCAAATATTATTAAATTATAAAAACAAAAATAATAAAATCAAAAGTTTGAGATATTTACATGGTTGACAGCATCAGGGTAATTCTGGGTCTCGATAGCCACTGCACAGTGTTGGCCATAGATGGCGCCACCCTTGCCTGGCTGGTTGTCCACGTAGTTGGCAGAGTAGACTTGCACTCCTGGCTGAGAGGTAGAGCACTCCAGAACACGACCACTACCTTCATGCTCTAGTCTGAAGTATATAGTGATGCATTTCTTAAATATCATTGTAAATCCTGTTTTTCAGTCAAATATTTTCTCCATTTTCTGAGTGGTATATTGTTCCATTTTACTTTCAAAGTTTACTTCAAGTTGATGTAAAATAGGCAGAAAATCATTTCATTCATCCATTCTCCTACCAGCTTCAAAGGAATTATTTTGAAAAGATAGTAGACAAATCATAAATTGGTGATGAATGTATTTGGCTTTCATGTCCCTTATCTCTCTGGGAAGTGGTGGCGTATTGTTCTATTTTATTTGCAAAATTTCACTATTTGGTCATTAATAGCAGATTCCAAAACAATCAAACATTCAACAAAATAAATCAAACATTCAATACTGTTGTTCACACCCTGGCCATGATGAAGGGCATTTATGCCAGGGGCAGCAATATCTAACTTCTGACTGTAGTTTCCTGAAATCGAGAAAGCTGTGATCATGTGGCTGCATAGAAAACACTGAGTGGCTTGCATAGAAACAATAACCCCAGTACCTATTTTAAGGCCAGAAATACACTAGAAAGTGCCATCATCTTGGCCAGAAACAGTTTTTTCCGTCAATATCGTGCTCCACCTCTAACATTCTCCAATTCAATTTTTACTTTTTATAAGTTGTGATGTCTCGATGTCTTGCACGACAGGTGTGCATTCAATGAGAGATGCAAAAATGGTCAATGTTTACTCCAAAGGTGATCATTTTGGTCAGGACGGTAGGCATCATTTTGATATCTTTGTCAGTATGTTGTGTTCGAGATGGCTTAAATCAATCAGATTACCACCAGGTAGCACCAGTGGTAGTATGTGATAGAACTAACACCAGGTGGCTCAAATGTTTCAAATGGCGAGATGGATAAGTAGCAGCATGATAGTTACATGCCAAAGGTTGGAGCCTGACTTATTTGATGTTCAGTATAGATAAAAAGAGATAAAAATGATGAAATAGATAAAAATTTGGATTAAATCTTGAACTTGTCACCTTTGTAGCCTTCATATTACAGTTTGCAAATGGGTCTGAACTCTGAAAATCTACTGGATCATAGTATTGGCATTAAATGACAACACTTAGAGACCCTTGGTAGAAAACTGGTGAAATGTGTGAGCCATATCTTGATGAAAAATTACTTGTAGGGCAATTCATCACATAATATAATAATAATAATAACAATTTATATAGCGCTACATCAGACCAAGTCTGCTCGAAGCGCTTCATTAAGATAGTGTTTTCTAAATAGAAATGTTTTAAGTTTCTTCTTAAAAGTTTCAATAGTCTTGCAATTTTTCACTTCAAGGGGCAGCGCATTCCAGTTCCTTGGCGCATATGCCATGAAAGCCCTGTCCCCATATGATCTCATATTAGTCTTAGGTACCACGTATTCATTTTTATCATTAGATCGCAGTCCCATGCCCAACTGTTTATATTCTAATAAATCAGACAGATATTTTGGGGCAAAGCCATTTTGCACCTTCCATGTTAATAGAGATATTTTGAAATCTATCCTAGCCTTTACTGGTAACCAGTGGAGTTCTTTAAGCTTTTGTGTGATATGATCTCTCTTTTTGAGCTTCCCTACTACCCTCGCAGCAGCGTTCTGTAATTTTTGTAATTTGGCTAACTCACACTCAGGAAGACCCGCTAGAAGGGCATTTCCATAGTCAAGGGTAGAAGTGACAAATGCATGAGCAAGGGTATTTGCTGTACCCTCATCTAAACAATTCCTTACTCTTGATAAGTTTTTTACATGAAAGAAACCATTTTTACACATTTTTCTGATTTGTGATTTCATAGATAGTTCTTGATCTAGAATAACCCCTAGATCCCTTACAGAATTTGATCTAGGGATTTCAGTTTCCCCTACAAGAATATTTTCTGGTACATTATTTTTTCTAAATTCACAGCTTTTACCACATAAAAGCATTTCTGTCTTCCCATCATTTATCTTCATCTTATTCTCAATTAAGAATTTTTTAACATCTGTAATACAAGTTTCCATCTCCTTACACGACTTAACTTTAGATTCTTCAGACTTAGGATCAATGGTGATGTAAAGTTGTGTATCATCAGCATAGATGTGATGCTTGAGTCCATAGTTACCAATTATATCTGATAAAGGCTCCATATATGCCGTAAATAATAAAGGTCCCAAAACAGAGCCTTGTGGGACCCCATATTTAATCTTAATATTATCAGATTTCTTACCATCTATTACAACACATTGCTTTCTATTAGACAGGTATGATCTAAACCATTTAAGGGCAGTCCCTGTGATACCACATCTTTTATTCAGTCTATTAAGCAATATTTCATGATCAATAGTGTCAAATGCTGCCGATAAATCAAGCAATACCAGCATTACCGTTTTACCATCATCAATATCCATTAAGATATCATTCTGAACTTTAAGTAACGCAGTTTCGGTACTATGAAACTCCTTATAAGCTGACTGGAAAAGGCCTTGAATATCATTTCTAACCAGATGACCTACAAACTGTTTAGCTACTGCTCTTTCTATTAAT
The DNA here is from genome assembly GCA_949316495.1 of Amphiduros pacificus. Classification (NCBI taxonomy): domain Eukaryota; kingdom Metazoa; phylum Annelida; class Polychaeta; order Phyllodocida; family Hesionidae; genus Amphiduros; species Amphiduros pacificus. The sequence continues at coordinate 9,070,167 of OX439005.1, read as the reverse complement.
TTTGATAAGTAGGCCAGGTTCGAGACAGGTCTATAATTCTTCTTTATCAATTCCAGGCCCAATTTCTTAATTAAGGGTCTAATGATGGCCATCTTCAGATCATCAGGCATGTCTCCCAATGAGATTGACTTATTTATGATGGCCTTTATTAATGGCAGTAAGTTCCCCATGCATTCATTCAGAAGCCATGTAGGGATAGGATCCAACTCACATGACTTCTTTGCAGATTCTTTAATTATTGTTTTGACTTCCGAATCGCTTAACAATGTGAATTTTGTCAACTGTGTATCAAATTTGACTTCTTCATTTATTTGTTGATGATTTTTGTCAATTCCGTCCATGGACTCTCTGAGATCAGAAATTTTTTCTAGGAAAAAATTATTAAATTCTAGGGCTAACTCCTTTTTGTCCTTATGACTCGGGAAAGGAGTGTCCTCTTTAGTATGTAGTAATCTATTCAATATTTTGAATAATTTCTTCGGGTCGGATTTATTTGAATTTATTATTCCCGAATAATAATCAGTTTTCGAATTCTTAATGATATTATTATATTTGTTCTTCTGTATTTTAAAATTTATCTTATCTGAGGAGAGACCAGTTTTATCATATTTCCTCTCAAGCCTTCTTTTCTTTCTTTTTTCGATCCTTATGTCATCAGATAACCATGGAGCAGGTTTCCTAATATTTATGGTTTTCTCCAAATTAGGAGCATGTTTGTCTAGCACCATTGTCAATTTATTATATTTATCAAGTAATTTATTTAGGTCTGCATCTTGATAAGATTGACTATCCTTGAACATTTCGTCAATGTCTCTTTTAAATTCGTCTATATTCATTTTTTTGTAATTTCTATATGATATAGTTTTTTTGTTAATAACTTTAGTCTGCATATTTAAGGTAAGTCTTAAGATACTGTGATCAGATATTTTTTCATCCACTGTGTGTTCCTTGATTACATTACTATGTATACCTGTTATTAATAGGTCAAGCGTATTTCCCATAATATGAGTTGGTTCTGTCACATGATTATGTAAATTATATAAATCCAGGACTTCATTGAATTTTATTACATTAGGCCTCTCAGGTCTATTCATGTGAAAGTTATAGTCGCCTACTAATAAAACTTCATGTGTATATGTGCTGTAATAAGACAGTAGTTCACTGAATTCTTCAAAAAATTCTGTGTAAGTATATTTGTTTTTATCAGAAGGCTCAGGTCTGTATATTGTAATAATAGTGCATATCTTATTATTAGTTTTAATATTTATTTCCATCATTTCCATTGTCGATAATTTATGTGTGTGATCAATCTTCTTTATGTCTATTTCAGGTCTATAGATGATCGCCAGACCTCCGCCAGACCTCAGGACGCGTGGTACATGTTCTATATCATAGTTGTTACTTTTAATTTCACCTCTGATGATTTGTTCATTCATTTCATTAATCCAAGTTTCAGTTATGAAGAAAAGATCAACATTATTTTCATTTATATATAAATTTATCAATTCTGTCTTATTTCCAAGACTTTGAACATTGGCTGTTGCAATAATTAGATCTTTGTTCATTTTAATATGTTTATCATATTTATGTTTGCGTTTTGTATGTCTATTCGTTTTGTTATTAATTAAGTTTCTATTAGAGTTTGTTTTGTTGATTTTCCCCAGAGCATTAAGATAGCTTTCAGTTGTGAGTCCGGTCATTGACCCTGTGACGTCATTATGTATGGAATCTCTCAGACCCCCAGCAGAGCGGCCAATCAGATCGAGGGAAGGCGGAGTCAATGTCCGATCGATTCGAGACTTTGTGTGACAATTTACATTATGAGGATCGTACCCAGGTTGACCAAAACTATGTATAACCATTGTATTAGAGTTATGAAGAGATTCAAATCGATTTGAAAGCGATAATCCATTTAGTGTCGTAGCAAATCCTGTTTTACTCTCACGGACCGTCCTGCGGTGGGCGTGTCTATTTCGATCACGTGCCATTGATGGGGCATATGATTGGTTAGAATGTTTCTTTATGTTTAGTGTGCTAGAGCTGTCACCGAGATGCATTTCATTAAGAGTGTCCATTTGGGGAAGCCCTTTAGCCCTGACTATGTGTTTAATCCGATCATTACTTAATATTTTATTTGAAGATGATGCCGTACCACTGCATACATTGCGTTTTGGATTAATTCCTTTTTGATTATTTGAGATATTTAAGACATCAGCATATGTGGGATTTGTGAATTGTGCCTGTTCATTTACTATTTCATTTAGTCTGAAGGAGTAGATTCTATTTAACATTGATTGACTGCGGGGGCATGGAATTACGGAAGCCTTAATTTCAGTGTGTTTAAAATAATTGTTTTTTATTAAAAACCTCATTTTCTTCAAGCAATATATACATTTGTTACATGAATTACCTTCGATATGAGCATGCAAATCAGTTTTATCAATCAAATCACAGTTTACTAAATCAGTTTTATCATGCAAATCACTGATTCCCTCACTTATATGTTTTAAACATTTTTGAGATTCATCACAGCTTGTTGTCTCAGTTGTACTGTCGGAAATATCACATTTTTTAAAGTCAATTTTTCCACTGTGGGTTACATCATTTTTGTATTTAAAACATTGTCCAGCATTAAAACCTGTTAGTTTCTTATCACTAATCACATTTTTTCTCCTGATATTTGTTATATTATCACAGATTTTTTTGGTTATACCACTTGGTTGCACTATACCAATTTTATGGTGTACACGTGCATAACTATGTTTGCCCAAATATCTTTTATTTTCGTTATAATTTCCTGAAAGGCCAGCATTAAGCAAAACACCCATAGGATAATTATTAATACCAGAAGGGCCAGCACATTGCAAATCACCCTCAGGATTACTTTGTATATTATCCAAATTCTTGCCAAAATTATTATTTTTAAAATTTTTCTCATAAGAATTTTGTAATGGCGACTCACAGGACTTTCGGGATATTGAATGATTGTAATACCCATATGAATAATTATTAATATAACTTTCATGCTTACTATCATAGTAATTGACTCTAAGGTCAGCACATTGCAAAACACCTTTAGACTTACTATTTATTCCTGAAGGGCCAGCACATTGCAAAACACCCTTAGGCTTACAATTTATATTTCCTGAAATTTTGTTTAAAGTGATACCTGTTAATTTAGTTTTACAATAGTTTTCCAAAACAGTGTGTGATTCATCATGTGATTTTGAGCTATTTAAATTACCATAATTTTTCCCATTATCATTATAATGAAATGTAGGGCCAGCACAATGCAAAACGCCCATACATTTGCAGGACTTTGAATGTTTATAAATATCAAAACAAGATTGACTATGAGATAGATCCTTTGACTTAGATAGATTGTGTGACTTTAGATTTTTATCTGAAATTTCCTGAAATGGATTTCGTGAAAAATTACCTTTTAATTTTGTTTTAAAAAATTCACCTAAAACAGGCTTACCGCCCATGCCCCCCGGAACACATCATCTTTCCGTTTTCCTTTTTTTTTTACCAGAGTATGAATGTATAAACCTGCAATTTGTGCCAAAATGACATTCACCATACATTGAATAATTGTGACATAGATTTTTAGTAGTTTCCATGGGTCTTTCAGTGGGTCTCTCAATATCAAAATAGTCATAAATATCAAGTCCCTTTAAAGCTGCATCAATTCCCGCCATTGCATTAGATTTTGACAAAGTTGAACCACTAATAAGTAGGCCCTGTGACTCAATGGTGGCTGATGTACCTTCAGATGAATTCCATTTAATTTTATTTATTTTAGCCATACTCATCTGCTTTATTGCTTTTATGGTAACACCTGATCTCCCTATTACAAGCCCCATCTTGTCACTTGGGAGTTCTCTAAGTACATGTGCATATGGATGTCTCAGAGAGCACTCCAGAGCATTTTTTACAATACTTAGTTCACTGTCAGAATCACTTATATCAACATTTATAGAAGCTTTGCCAGATATCCCTGAGGTGACCTTGGGAAAATCCTGAAGGTCAACCGTTTTGTCAATGACTATTTTAGTTACTATTTGCTCGAAAAAGCGATGAGCACCCTGGTCAGTCAATGTGAATGAGTCATTCAACATATAATCAGCTCTGAGACAGTTGTCAAACAAATCCATAGTATTAACAAAAGTAGTGTTTTTGTGTTTTCCTAGATTTCTCAATTTAGCATTTAAAATGGCCTGATCGCCATGGAAAGAATCAAAAGGCAGTAGGGTACAAACCACTAATTTTGCATGTGTTGACTCCTGTAATTTACTAATAATACTTCTAACACATATACTAATCTCATCAACTGTGGTACTTCTATTGGAACTACACATATCACCTGCTCCTAGCATGCAAACAATTGCATGAAAGTCACGAAGGCTTTTAAAGCAATTTTCATCATCCATACCTTTTTTGAACTCAAAAATTGTTCCTGACCTGATAGATGGCACCACTTCAAAATCATTACAATCGCTCATTTTGGCAATGCGCCTGCTGTTACATTCATCAGTTAGAATAAGAACTTTAGGTTTGACATCAATCTTGGGTTGATCCCTGTTTAACTCGGGTGAAACCGGTTTGCTCAATAGAGCCAGGTCAGCATTAGTTTTCCTCTCAAAATTTAGCTTTTCATGAAGTAACAAAATTTCTCTTTCTTTAACAGTAATAATATCTGTGAGTTCAATGTTCTTATCCTTAGCAAAATCCAGTTTTGCTACACATTCACGTTCACATTGTTCTTTAATAATAGTCAGTTCATCAATAATCTCTTTTTGAGCAATAATGTTCACCTTTAGTTCTTCGATTTCATGCTTCAATTTGTCATTAGACCTCGTTGTGTTCTTTCTGGCCGCAGTGGCTTTCTGTTTGCCCGTAGGAGGTGCGTCATCTTCATTAAAAGTTGCGTCATCTTCCATCGGTTCAGTGCCGCCAGTAGCCATAACTTGGGTAGATATTTGAAAAACTGTAAAATATATATGCACAAATTGCGATAGAATTGAAATTTTCTAATATACTAATGAAGTTATAACACCAGGAGAAACTATTTTCTTTTCTTATTCTTTCTATTTAACAAGATAGAAAGAGATTTTATAAGCTATCAGAGTATATTTCAGTTCACCAAGAAATGATTAAAGTTTACTAAGATAAAGTTAATAATCACCAATGTACAGTTAATAATCACCAATATATAGTTAATGTTCAGTTAATGATCACCGATGTAATAAGTGTTCACTATAGTTTTCATCCAAAAAATATAGTCTAACCGATATCACTCACTCGAGATGATATATGGGCTTTGACTATTAGAATATTTTCTAGAAAAAATATTCCAAAAAATTTTGCCACAGATATAGGTTTTCCAAAACAATATAGTCACACCGATATCAACCAGATATCAACAAGTAGATGCGTCAGTAAACGCCCAAAGAATATAGTCACACAGATATCAACCAGATATCAACCAGTAGATGCGTCAGTAAACGCCCAAAGAATAGCACCACAGAACAATATACACAGACTGTTGAGCTGCGTGTTAAGCAGATATATTACTCCAATATAATAGAAAATTATTTACCTTAGAGAAAAATGTTGTAGATGTCCAAATCCCGTCGCAAGGATTTTCCAGTAATAAAAATACTAATAGCTGCTTGCTATAAAATGTTAGTACAATGATATTAAAAGCCGGTTAAAATCACTAAGCACGTTGTTAGCACGTTGTTACTGGCGCCGGAGGACTTCTGGGTGCGACTGACTATGCCCAGTGATTCACGTGTATATATACCCCAAGCTTTGACACTAAACCTGAGGTGTTCAGCTCAGATAACCTGTACCAGAAAATAACTTTAGCCAATGAAAACTCTTTTTACCTTAGAATAGTATACCTGTGTATGGGTAATTATTATGTAATCTCTGGATTCGCCCTTTCAGAATGTTATTATGTAATCAGCTGACCGCACTGACGCTATTCAAATGCGGGTCCTTTGTGTCCAAAATAGAAAAGCGGGAAAAATAAAATACGCAGTAGTACTGACCCAAAAATCTCAAAATAAATAAAGAAACTTATTTGATAAACACAAATTATATAATTTGCGCGAGTAGAATAATTTCCTGGTAGCACGTTATATAATTCAGAAAATAGCCGCCTCTTATAGGGTTTATACGCACGTGGTATATATACGCTTATATATACAGATCCAACGATGGCTGTAGAGTCTGTTTGATGTTTCCGCTGATGAAATGTTCCTACGTTGGTTGAATTTGTATATCTTCCTTGTACGTGTTAATCCTGATGAATATATTAATATCCGTCAAGATATGATAAAGAAAAATATTATTTATGGGTCAGTTATGCGATTTTTGTATTCCAGGAAACGGAGCTCCTAGAAAACACGTCCACCCGCGTACACCCGCATACAGCATTCAAAAAAATATGGAACGCTTCACGAATTTGCGTGTCATCAGTAAAGATATCAAAAGATTTAAATTGTCAAAAGATTTAAATTGTATGACAGCCTGGGATTTTAGCACTGGTCTGTAGTTCCAGACTAGTAGAAACACTGTTGGGCGAGTACAAATTTCCCTGATGCTAGCCCGACTTTCTAGTAGCTAATCATGATTTTTCATATACTAGTAAAAAAATCCTTTTGTCATTTAATTAATCTTACCAAATGAGAATTGCCCTTACCAAATGAAAAATGGTTTGGGCTAGTACGTTTTAATTTGGGCAATTGCAAATCTTTATTTACTAGCCCAACTGTCTCTTAGCTTATAAATTATTGGGCCCAGACTGGTATGATTGCACTCTCTTGATTGCAGTGAAGGAAAGATAACTTTAATCAAGGAAATTTGATAAGATGTAGGCAAGTTGGTGTTGAATGGCATGTATGTACACCAAAGCATTTGATTTTAAAAAGTATTATTGTTTCTGATCGGCTGGTACTATTATAATCCCCTTGACAAAATGGCTACCACCTGGAAATTATGGTTATAAATTCTGAAAATTTTAGAACAGTAAGATTTAATATAATTCTTCATATTCAATGATATTTGATTTGCAAATTCATATTCAGTGAAGGTTTCCTTCTCTTTTCAAAAACCTACCTAACAGCTAATTTCTTTTCATTTGTGTTTCCCTGTAGACAGAAGTTGTGGTCAAAACCTGGCAGCTCTGCCTCTGGTTTGGGAATTTTATGGATTCTCTCTCCAATCAATACTGGTGTTCGCAAGTCAAACTGGGTCCCTGTCACTGATGCTATCTCACCTGAAAAAGAATAAAGCATTTTACATATGTTCATGTGCAGGTGTCATATCTTATGAGATATCATATAATTTGAACACCATCCATGTTACACATTAATGGTTGACAAACCTGTCGGGATATTATTCTCATCCTTCGGTGTAAATTTATCAGCATTTACTGACATAAGATGGTTGTAAACATCTCCAGATTTCTGAAAAGAAATGAAAAACAATTGGAGGAGATTGACTCCAATCTATCAAGCTGTCTCATCTACATGAGAAATGTATTAGGAATCAACTTGACATTGTGGATCTACCACAGCTGCAGATGGTGACAAAAGAAGGAGACAAGATATGTGGCGTCTCCAGAGTTGTATTCTTTCTTTTGATGCATTCTTACACCACTGAGGTAATCTATTTTATTTCTCTGTGTGATGGTAGCAGGTGTCCTATTTTAATATTCATTGCTCATTTATTTTGCAAAATGAAGATTTATTTCATGAACAGAAAAACTTCTGCTTGGTGCAAGAAAGATGATGGAATGATGCAAAGCTTTTTGAACTAATTCTTAATCTGTTATTTGAAAAAGTGATTAATAAGTGGAAGTGAACATTTAAGAATTGATATTTAATCAATGCAGATCATACTGATATTTCTTTTAAATCAAACAAAACTTAAATCTCATGACTAAAAATGTATTTATGCATTTCTTATATTTTAATCATTTGATATAAAATGAAGATATAATGGGGTCGTCTCAAATACAAATTAAAGAGTGCCAATTGAATGTGGTTTTCAAAGAGAACTTTTAGCAGCTGGTGACATATATGATACATTGATATATGTGCCACTTACATGACCTGCAAGGTTGAAGTACGTGTGGCTGGTGAGATTCACTATGGTAGGCTTGGTGGTTGTTGCTGACAAATCAATCACGACTTCATTATCATCTGTTAGTTCATAGGTGGCGCTGACGTGCAACTCTCCTGGGTAACCCTCCTCCCCATCAGCACTCACATAAGTCAGTCGGACCCGACTGCCCTCAATGCTGCTTTTCCACACCCTCTTTAATATAAAACCTTAATGAATCTTATTCAGAATGTAAACATGCTCAATTCAATATCATTATTTGTTGTGTCAGCAAGAACTGAGGAGGCTTTCTTTTTTTTTTTAAATCAATACACGGTTTATTAAGAGGATATTAAAACATTCTCTGACCAAACATTATTTCTGAATAATTTCTCTTACTTTTTGAAATCCAGTTGGACCACCATGGAGATGATTTGGTCCATTGTTGACAGCCAGTTGGTAAGACTGGCCATCCAGCACAAATTTTCCCCCAGCAATGCGATTGGCTATTCTCCCAACAAGTACACCAAAGTATGGGGCATTCTCCTCATACTCTGAAATCACACAAATATTTCAGTTTTGTTGAAAGATTTTTTTTAATTTGACACAGAATGTATACATTTGGATCAAAATTATGACATAGTGGAATATCAGACATTTGATATCAGTTGATATCATCTTGTTTACCTTCTCTTCTACTAAATAATTGACATTACGAGAATCATTTGGAAAGAACATTTGTCTGATTTTAAATTCATGTAAAACAATTTTTTATACTGTGAAAAAATGGGATTCATGACACATAAGAATGAAGTTTTTTCAATGTAAGGAGCAAATTTCCCAACAAGTACACCAAAGTATGGGGCATTCTCCTCATACTCTGAAATCACACAAATATTTCAGTTTTGTTGAAAGATTTTTTTTAATTTGACACAGAATGTATACATTTGGATCAAAATTATGACATAGTGGAATATCAGACATTTGATATCAGTTGATATCATCTTGTTTACCTTCTCTTCTACTAAATAATTGACATTACGAGAATCATTTGGAAAGAACATTTGTCTGATTTTAAATTCATGTAAAACAATTTTTTATACTGTGAAAAAATGGGATTCATGACACATAAGAATGAAGTTTTTTCAATGTAAGGAGCAAATTACATGTCTCATTCACTGATATTTCTTGATGATGGGCATCCTGAGAGGTATTTGAAAAGTCACCTTTGCCTGCTGACTGATCCCATCCTACATTGACCTTTTCTGCCATTTGAAGTTGCACACAATTTTGCATGCTGTCTTCATTTTGTTGACATTTATGTAAGTTTGACCTTTCCACATTACATCAGCTGACAGTTTGTTTATGTTTTGAGAATGATTTGAGGTTAATGGTAAGATAATATAAAATAAATATTGATTGAAACACTTTCACACATCATTATTTGAAAAACAATAAAATATGTTTGAAATAAAATATTTTCTTTCAAATGAGTGTATCAGAGGTTTGACTTCATCATCTAGATCAGTGTGTTTACCTGTGAGTGTATCATAGCCTGTCACGACATCATCCAGAATCCCATGCTTGTCAGGAACTCTCAGTGATGTCATCGCTCCTCCATAGCTGATTATTTGTAGTTGCAGCCTATTTTTATTGCTCAGTGTAAATCTGAAAGTAATACAATTCACAATTCTTTTCAGATAAATGGAACATAGCTTCTTTCTGACACTTTAATGTTAAATCTACTACACCACTTTCAGAATGTAAGCTGTTCAATTTTCAAAAAGGACCGAGCTTCAGCTATTCGCCCTGCCAAAAGACAAGAGGTTTTTTTATAAATAGGAATTCCTGCAGAATTAATAATTTGTATGATTATATCGTCATTGCCATTTTCAGGTTTCAGGGATCCCACTTTAATTGCTAGAATATATGTTGAGTCACTTTATCTACACAATGATATTAACTATAGTCCACAAAGCAGGGCTGGAATACGGAACTCTTCACAATAGTCTTTTTTTGTAACATTACCACAGAGACCCATTTCTGACTGACATGCATCCCTCTCGCTGCCACTGGGTCCAGCATCGTCAGCTACAAAAAAACTAGGTCACAAGTGTAGACTGGATTTTAAGAATATGTCATGTCAAACATAAACCCAGCTTACCTTTCCACAAGTTCACCGCTGCTAGTTTTACCAAACTCCTCTTTGGTTATTACGTTGGAGCTCATTTTGATGGATAAAATTAACTGAGAGAGAAGACAGGAGACATCCACGTCTGCACACAAGCACAGGCTCGGTCAAAGGTCAAAGTTAACTAGGTCAAGCCAAGGTAGCCAAGCCGACTTTCTCTTCGCTGACTGGCTCATCCCCAGTCCATTGATTGCAATTGGTATATAAAAGGCAGCGAAGGCTGGAGCAGGGAGTCATTTGCACTTGCAATCCGAAATTTTGAGTTTCAAGCGGGAAATTGAAATCTCGTTTTCTCGTGGATAGTACGAGATTTCAATTCGCCTGGGAAGACGATCAGAAAAATGGCGTCTGGATATGACGGTCATGCAAGCAAGAGACAGAGAACAGATGCAGACGGGCATGGTGTGCAGTCTGGAAAGCGGGTGAGTATAGCGGGTGACGGGACTAGTGTTGGACTATGTTGTGACTAAGTTTGGGGGTGTTATATTATTTGCTATGGGCATAGGAAGGCTTTGAGTTCATGTCATGTGTTGCCCCGGTCTCCCGCGCCGAGCACAGCGATGGAGCTCAACGTGTAGGCTAGTAAACGAAATGTGTGCCCAGCGTGAGCAACCTCAGGGGCAGACATCGTTTATCATACTCCCACATAACACACAAACACCATGATTAAAACCAGCACTGTGTTTTCATACTGGTTCTGAATTTATTGTGAACGTAGCTGACAAGCGAGTGGAATGGGAGGTAGAGGGGTAGTCATTGATTCAGTGTCAGACTCAGTGATTGAGGTGGCTGCAGCAGCCCGGGCCTATCACTCACCATTTCTGCGACGGCACCGTCACTAGAAGCTGTCCTTGCCAAGCACTGAAATCCTATCCCAGCCCAGCCTGCATGGCCTTGTTGAACAAATAACAGTCACAAATGGGTATGGTGGTCAGAGCAAGGTATATGCTGGCAGAGATGGCCTTTTGTGTTTGGTCATTTGATGGGAACATTAGCAATTCATCTGATCAATATTTAACAATTAGTGAGAGTTTAATGTTGGTTGGTCATCAGTGAAGATGATTTATGAAAAAAAAAATTATGACAAAATACACAATTCAGGACTATTTATAAGTTTTAACATTATATTGACAACCCCCTTTTTCCGTGGCATATTTTAAGATTATTTAGAATGCTCCATGTAAGACAGGAGTGGGTGTTGGGAGTGGAGTGGTGATTTTAGTGGACACGACTGCAGCTGACAATAAGGGGCTTGTAGAGGTTGGAAGCTGGCGGCTTGCTTAGTCTTGCTTACCGCTACAGGCCCATGTACCCACTCCTAAATTAGCCTCTATACCCAGTGGGCCCAATATTCACTGCTGCCTCAAATTGAACTGGCCTCTTGGGGATGTAAATTGGTGCTTTGTGCTTGCCTCACTGTCAATACCATGCAGTCAATTTAGACATACCACAACAGAATCTATAACCCTAGAATGTGTGAGATCCTTCAACAAATCCATAGATATCAGCATCACCGCACAAAACATCTCATGTGAAAACACCAACACGTTAACTTTTATGTCATTGACAATTGTAATTCGATTTTACACATTGCCACATTGTCATTAAGGGACTTTGATAAAGGACAATCAATCTATTTGACATGCCACAAGTATGGTATTGATCAAAGCAGACCCTTACTGTTTTGGATGTCATAATTAAGACTTTATAGTGGTTAGTTGCTTCCCAGTCACACACGATAATATTTCACAAAATGAACATTGACATCAATTCCTTCTTGACACAAATGAAAAATCAGTATTGATGTTTTGTGTGCATGAGAAGTTAAACATGCTTAAATACAAATTCATCATGAGGCCTTAAGCCACTGTCTAATTTTTGCATTCTAGTGATACTGTTTATACCATTGATGCCAATCCTGAAACAATGAACTATTCATGGAGACCATGGGATTTATTGTGGCCGTTGACAACGTGTGCTCGTCTTTTTCTGGCATCAACCCATGGCAGTCATGCAAGCAAAAATCACATTTGCATTGATCTATAAAATAGACTGCAACAGATTTGTCAGCACCACATTCCTGTTATTTGATTTCTCGTTATAATTTTTTGTCAATACTTAATTTAAAGATTTTTTTTCTTTTGTTTACCAGCCATTATTTTTTGTTAGTTTAGCATTTGAGAGTGCTTTTCTTGCCATAAAACTTCCAACAAGAGAGGGAATGGTGTCAATTGCAAAGACAGACTACTAAGTGCCTATTGACATGAAATAAAAATGCAGCCACTTGAAACAAATTACCACATTGCCTTCATTGGAAATTTGGGAACATGTTCTAATAGCAATTATGATACACCAAATTTGTGAGGTTTTCACCACCTTCCTGTGTGCATGTCCTAATAGCCCCTGTGCATGATGTGACAGTTCTCACATGGGGTACCATTATATACTATTCTTTTATACAATAAGATCTGAGGCATTAATCATTATTTACTCAATGCATGGACCGGTGAAGGCTTTCACAGATCAATTAAAACATAAAGTTGACCCATACACCTGTAGATTATTTAAATAGGCTTGGTAAGTAATATTGTACACAGTTGTGTAGAGAATAGCTTGCAAACATTCCCATAGTTGTGGTAATATAATATACAACATAAGAAGCTTAAAGGACATGGTCACATAAGCTTCACAATGAGTGCTTCTCTGCAGGGGACCAGATCAGGCCCTGTGGTCAAACTGCTGTTCTTCAAGCACTTCTCTCTTTGTTGCTTTAAATAATTATCTAGTGCTGAAAATTAATGTAATAAAGGTATCATTGAAATCGACCTTGACTGTCTCTAAATAGATTTGAAGATTTTTTAGGTTTACTTTCCAAATAATAAATTATAACTAATTATGAATCATTTGTAAGGGCCAATCAAAGGTTGGATTTTAGATCTTGTTATTTAAGCAGTGAAAGATGGCAAATTTTTGATGAGTTATTTCCGCCTTTCTCAGGTTGATGTTAGGAATAATCCAATAAGATAGATGGGAGCACGTCAAGGCTGCAGTGTGAATCATTTGTCTTCACACAGCATCAAAGCTGACTGCCACAATTTCATGATTAACTTGATTGCCAGCATCCATGGCTTAATGTCTAAATTAAATATTCAGAATTAAAAGGCAATGCCAGTGATCATTATTTATAACTTGTTTCTATAAAACCAAGAGCACATGTCATGATAAAACTAAATAAACCAAGATGTCATGTTTGTGTTTTTGCCACTTTCTAGATTTAATCGTGTACCTGTTGTTTAACATGTAATTTAATTAAGTTTTCAGACATGACTTTGAAATATGCTTACAATATGACAAAAAAAATGGTTTGATGAGATTAGATTTTATCTCTCCATGGGCATCATACAATAAGATAAATGATATAGCACCAGCTTTGCTGGATTCTCAATATGATTAACAGGGTAAGTCTTGTCTGGAATGGATTGTGGTGGTCAGAGACAAAGGAAGCATAACCCTGGCATGGATCAGACATGTTACATAAGCGGCTTTATGGCCAACATTTGGTTATATAGACTGGGTATTAGTAACAAGATCACTTACAAGTTTTGGCCATGATTTAGAAGGACTTCAGTTTGTAGGGCAAATTGAGACACACAAACAAGCAATGTAATTAGGCTTATTGGCAGATATTCAGTATTTTCTGGTAATAAATGCCTACTGTGTTTGACCTATCTCACCTCCTTCATGTGGAAAGCCTTAAGCCCAGGCTATTCCACTAGTATTTTCTATATAAATAATATGAGGGTTTAATGCTACTGGTATATCTTGTTGTACATTCTGTGGGAATAACACAAGATGTAGGATCATGTTGATGTGGTCTAAGGTTACTGCACAGCTGATGTTATGTTTTGCTAGGGCTTGGTTTACACTTGCTACAAGTTCCTGTCAATATGCTCAGCAAATGAAACAGACAACTGGGAAAATAAAAACCCGAGGTGTGAACTGCCAAATGTAACACCTTATCCTTGATAGCAGATAATAGCTATAGACATGATAACCATGATGTAAGCAACTCAATCAAACTATCAACTCCATTTTAAGTAATTGATTTATTTGTAATTTGGCAAAAATCTTTTTTTATACATGCAGCAGCAAAGTGAAAAGGAATTTGACATTTATGTGTGCTTCCGTCTTTGCTACACTCATAAATACAGTATACTATTTGATATTCAAATAAATTTATTGACATCGCAAACTGCTCTGAGAATGTGAAGTTTCTTCACTTGAGATGACACATAAGTGTGGCACATATATACAGATGTATAACTTGACATTGACATGAGATGTAAAACAGTCAACACAGTCATAACTTACCACCTTTTTTGAGTTGTTTGTATATTTATATCTCTTATACTATGCTCTCAAGATCACATTAGAACATATTTCTTTCTGAGAACAGTTTGGAATAATAGAATAAAACAAGAATCTAATTGCATTCTTCGCAGTAAGACATTAATAAAGGCATGGTGAGATTAATCATAAGAATAAAAGAGAATAATGAGAATAATGCATGGATGAGTCTCGGGAACATATGTTATGATTACGATTATGTATCATGTTGTCACATAATCCCACCATCCAAGCTGATATGGTGTCACGTAGTAACACGACACCTTTGGCAGATATTCAGCATTCATAGTTTTATGACTCTAAACCCAAGCTAAAATATGAGAAGGAAAAAAAACTATTCTAGCTGAATTTCCTGTTGTGCTAGAACATTTTGGTATAACATTGCATAAACTTTGGGAAAGAATAAAAAATAGAAACTGAAAAAATGCACATGATATATGATGTGCAAAGTTGTAAGGAAGAGTATTTGGATGAGATGGGAATAATGGGCTATGTATGTGAGTGGATGGACAGGTTCTCATATCACCAGTCTGATGCCTGCAGCTGTAAACACTGGCATAAACAGCAGAATGGAGGGGTTGGGGGTGTGTTACAGAAAGCAAGGTCTCCACGTCCCACTTGTCCTTGAGCCAGCCGAAGCCCATCCATATTACATCACCACACCAGCTACTTATATCCTTCAGCAGATTCCTTCCCTTAGAAGTCAGCCTATCACTTCATTTTCTTTTACAGAATCTAGTAATGATATTTATCATGATTAGGATATGTGGTTGTGGTTTGGTTCAAGATAAGTACTCCTGTTAACTGGGCCTACAGTATTGCACACATTGAGGGGTGCTGCCTAGCCAACCCCATTAACTATCATCAGACATATATTTCATTGAAACAAAGATGAACTTATTTAATACTTGAAATCTGTTTTCATATTGAATAAAACTTTTCATTGAGATCCAGGCAGGGATACTCAATCAGAATTCAACTCAGTCACAAAATATGTTATGCAGTAATATTGTGAACACCTCCCTGTGGCCTGAGATGTTGTTTGTGGATGTGTGAAGGGCATAGAGGACTGTGGGGCGCAGATGGGGGGTGGGCTGTCTCATGCTGTGAGAATGGCAAATGATGCAGGGTAGCAGCACTGGGGCGCAACATAAACCCTGCTTGTAGCATAACAACCAGAATGTGGCAACCTTGCTGCCAAGCTGAACTCTTATCCTCTGAGCACTTCATATCTCCCTGCAATCTCTGCTCTGATGCTCCACGTGCTAATGCTACATGTGTATGCATGGCGATGTGGAAATCACTGAAGTCTGCAGTCAGGATTTATACCAAGGCCACCCATTTATCATCAAATGGTCGTCTCTAGTAGATCACTGTGTTAGACCATGCTTAAAGTACCTTAGCATGCATTCATACAGACATTTAATTGGGGATTGATTGCCAAGTTGATAACCAATCCAGTTTGACAAACGTTCAAAAGATATCTTTCATTTAGAATGTCATATCCTTTTCATTCTTATCTTTTTAACATATTTAATTTTAACTTGGTGTCACATTTAATCATTTAACTCTGATTAGTAATACAAGTATGATCAGATTACAGAAATTTGAAATATTCTTTCTGAGGAAGGAAAGCTTTTGGAATTGAAAAAAAAGTGTAACTAATAAAGAAAGTGCAAAAGATGCATGTATTTTTATATGAATTGTTAACAAGGTGAGAGTTAAGACACACTAAGCACAAAATAAATATAGTCAACCCTGGATTTGACAATTGGTCGTGGGTTGTATATTTGACTTAGGCATTAAAGGAGAACATGTTTGGGTGAGCCTCTGGCTTGTGGGCGAGTTGATGATGCCCCAACTTTAATCCATATTCAGCAAAACATGTTTGACGACAGCTCAAATTGCACGTAGAGCCAACATACAGATCAAAGGCATTAGTATATATATATAGCATTGGTCTTGGGCAGAAATAATATTTAGTCTCAGGTGCATGCATGGTCACAGTGCTATGGCATGGATAGCTGGATGATTATTTGCAAAGACTTGTCATTCGAGTGGTGGTTGACACTGGCACATACTTGTGTATGGGGCACATGTTGACATGACTTTATGATAGAGACCACGGCTCCCACTGTGGCTATTGTATCCATCACAACCTGCTCCGGCCACACACCTTGTAACCTCCAGGCCCAGGAGCATCATAACAAGACATGATTGATATCAGTCTCACCTCAATGTACCTGCATCATGCAGTAATCCAGGCACCTGAGTGACCTCACTGGACCTGCATCATGCAGTAACCCAGGCACCTGAGTGACCTCACTGGACCTGCATCATGTAGTAACCCAGATATCAGTTTCACCTCACTGTACCTGCATCATGTAGTAATCCAGGCACCTGAGTGACCTCACTGGACCTGCATCACGCAGTAACCCAGATATCAGTCTCACCTCACTGTACCTGCATCATGCAGTAACCCAGGCACCTGAGTGACCTCACTGGACCTGCATCATGTAGTAACCCAGGCACCTGAGTGACCTCACTGGACCTGCATCACGCAGTAACCCAGATATCAGTTTCACCTCACTGTACCTGCATCATGTAGTAATCCAGGCACCTGAGTGACCTCACTGGACCTGCATCACGCAGTAACCCAGATATTAGGCTGACCTCACTGGACCTGCATCACGCAGTAACCCAGATATCAGTTTCACCTCACTGTACCTGCATCATGTAGTAATCCAGGCACCTGAGTGACCTCACTGGACCTGCATCACGCAGTAACCCAGATATTAGGCTGACCTCACTGGACCTGCATCACGCAGTAACCCAGATATCAGTTTCACCTCACTGTACCTGCATCATGTAGTAATCCAGGCACCTGAGTGACCTCACTGGACCTGCATCACGCAGTAACCCAGATATCAGTTTCACCTCACTGTACCTGCATCATGTAGTAATCCAGGCACCTGAGTGACCTCACTGGACCTGCATCATGCAGTAACCCAGATATCAGGCTGACCTCACTGGACCTGCATCATGCAGTAACCCAGATATCAGGCTGACCTCACTGGACCTGCATCACGCAGTAACCCAGATATCAGTTTCACCTCACTGTACCTGCATCATGCAGTAACCCAGGCACCTGAGTGACCTCACTGGACCTGCATCATGCAGTATCCCAGATATCAGGCTGACCTCACTGGACCTGCATCATGCAGTAACCCAGATATCAGGCTGACCTCACTGTACCTGCATCATGCAGTAACCCAGGCACCTGAGTGACCTCACTGTACCTGCATCACGCAGTAACCCAGATATCAGGCTGACCTCACTGGACCTGCATCATGCAGTAACCCAGATATCAGGCTGACCTCACTGGACCTGCATCATGCAGTAACCCAGATATCAGGCTGACCTCACTGTACCTGCATCATGCAGTAACCCAGATATCAGGCTGACCTCACTGGACCTGCATCATGCAGTAACCCAGATATCAGGCTGACCTCACTGGACCTGCATCATGCAGTAACCCTCATGTATCTGTCCTTTCACCCTACAACTGTCAGGCAGTAACCCTGTGTGACCTTATTTGTGGTGTGACCTATTAGCAAATGGTTTATCTACTCCATTAGACCGTGCTTAATTTTACCATAAAAAAACCTTTAGCCTACTTCCCCAGAGAAACATTTTATTCAGAAACATCATGGTGGAAAAGTTGCTTTTTATCAGTCATGGCTATAACTCAGTCAACAGGCTGATGAGAATTCATCACATTCAAAACAGAAGGGACTCATTTAAATCACAGACCAGACAGCAGGCAACTCAAATATAGCACAGTATATGTGAGGAGTATGCATTCACACCTAACAATCTATGATATCAGAATGTGACAGACAGACTTTACTTTACACAAATCACATGTAAATCCATCCAGACATCCTATACTTCAGAATATATATAATCTAAAATTTCCGATGTTGTCAGAGAGCTAAACTTTATGTTTTGTCATAGTGGTCAAAAGTCAAACACCCAGAAGCAAAGAGGCACAACTAAAACATGCCCAGGGAAGTCCAAATGGAAGAGTTGTTTTCTCAGGGAAAAAAGTATATCCCAAAGGGACATAGACTTTGCTTAATACAAGAAGCGAAAATGTAATTCTTAGTATGACAACATCAAACTTCCTCGTCCAACATTTATTCAAAACCATTTGTCAACATAACATTTGGGCAGGCCGCAGGTGTAATGTATTCTTAATTTGTTTAAGTCAAATTTACACCTCCGAAAACACAGAACTAATATTCTTTGTACAATGGGTTTTATCACAAAATATAAAGGAAATTTATATTATATTTAGTAAAGGTTTTAAATTAGAAGGTTGAGTTTCTTTTTACGGGGACAGTGAAAGATTCATAATTTAGATTTTAACTTTGCTATGTTGTGACTCTACATAAATGACTTATCTTTGACTTTGAGGTTGTATTTTTAATTACATTCTGGGTATCTCTGGTATTTCATTAATATGATAAATATTATGAATGAATTGGAGGATAAAGTCAGTATAATACACTCCTCAATTGATGATTGTCATGAGAGCAATTTATTTGGAAGTAAGCTGTGATTGATGGTTATGTTATGGCCATAATGATTTCATATATTGTATAATATAGACAACAGTAATTAACCGTTATGTGCTGATTTTTGCTTCCACCAGGATCATTTTGAGGACCCTCACAAGCCTTCCCCATCGCCTGTCGTTCACGTACGCGGGCTCCTGGATAATGTCCTAGAAGCGGACCTAGTAGACGCTGTGCAGCAGTTTGGTCCTATCAGGTACAGTAGTGGTGCCCTCTGGTGATAAGTGGCGCCACCTACAGACCCAACACACAAATACACACACACACAAGTCCTTGTTATGAGCCTCAGGTCCCTTTATTGCAGCTCATGTTGCTTAGAAGAGACCTTAACCACATGTCATCATAGGTAGTTACTCTCAATATAAAAACTGAATCGTCTCTAAGAATAGTGAAAATATCTTGGATGAAAATAACATATTTTGGTATTTTAGATTTTAAAGCAAAGAATCAGAGCATATCTTTTTGAATGCCTCCAAAGATTCACAAATTATATATTACCTTTTTTCAAATAGCTGTCATTTCCAGCAGTGACTTAGAATTTCTAGTAAACATGACCATTAACCAGTATTTCATAGATTGAATAAAAAGTGATAAATTATGCTTCGGCAGGTTCCAAAAGACAAAATTGCAAACTACTATACCGGTCAAATAAAAAAAGGTCTGCAGACTTGTTAGGAATGTAGGGGGGTTTGTTTGGGGCCCAGTGTTTGTGTGTATTTGCTTCATACACCTCCATATATATATATTTGCTGCATTATGCCATACTCAGAACCAGCACAGGCGGGGCAATCATGTGACTTAACAAAGTAAAACTGCACTTGCATATTTCAGAAATCATTAAACCATAAGGTAATGATTTTAATACTGCCATTACTATATCAGAACTTAATTTTTATATCAGTCTGTGTTGACTGAGAGCAGTATAACTTGCAGTAGTCATGTGATTTGCCACCCTGATAAATAGACTTTTTTTACATCATTTTACATTCACTTCACAACCAACCACCAAACCTGTGCCAAAAAAAAATCTGCATAATAATTCTGCACCAGTCTGCTTCTACTTCTTGCTGCTTCCCTCCGAAACCATTCAAATAGTTCTTGAAGTTTCTTGAAGTTTGCCAGAATATTTTTACTTATAAATGAAATATAACTTTAAAAAATTCTTAGCAATATGGTTTATCATAGATATAAAACTTGTAGATATTTAGAATCATTTTTTATCTACTATCACTACTATCAAAAATCATTTTGCTTCCAATAAAAATGGGAAGGACCAATAAAACTTTTCAAAACAATTTTAAACTTTTTTGTCAAAGAAATGTTTAAGTGTGAAAAAGTTTTTTGCTAGTCAATAAAATAGTTAAGTGCAAAGACAAAATCATAACCTCATAATCAATGTTTCAACAGGATTTGTAAACTCTTAAGCATAAATATGAATACATTTTTTTTATTTTGATATGAATAGAAGCAATGAAAACAACAACTTTATATAATAATATTAATTTTTTAGATCCAGTTTCTCTTGATTTGAAAAAGAAATAATTAATGATTATACTTCTTTTAATACCATTAATTTAAAGCAATCCTTGAAAATTTCTAGTTCATGAGACAAGGATGAGTTCAAGATAAGATATTTTCATCTTTTTATTATCGTATTAGAATGATTCTTGTTAGCAGAAGGCAAGCAGACTGGTGAACATTACACACACTTGTATCTTAACCCAAAACATTCTTTAAACCATTGATGGTTTGACCAAAAAATGCTCTTGGTTGACAATTGTGCCTCTTCTCTGAGAATGGCCACGCCCGCCCATCATCCCACCGTTGGTTTTGGATTGCATTGACGGTTCTCATATCTCACATCTTCCCATCTTATTCACGTTCTCTGTTTGAGTTTTGTGTGATGACACCTTGCTTCTCACAGTCATGCCATCTTATGGCGTTTCTTGGCGACAGCTTGTATTTTGTCAATTTTTTTACCCGGTGTAATAATGGTAATATGTTTGACTGATTGGTCTGCTTGTTTTGGTGTGGTTTTGAAATTTTAAGATATTCTTTAAGAATTGTATTATTGGTGATTTTTATTCTTATTCATTTTCCATATTTGTATTTGCCTTGCCTTTTTAAATGGGTAGATGTGTTTCATGATTTTACATTTTGACATTTTTCATTTAAATTTAATTGATTTTAGGGTCATTTGATTAAAAAAATGTTTTGATAGATAAACTGCTAGTTCATTAGGACTTTCATTTGGCAAAATTAGTCAGGCTTTTCAATCATCATTGTGTTAATTAATGTAATGAAGTTTTGATATCATTAAAAAAAAGAGTTCTTTCGATTTGTAATGAAATTGGACATAAACAAGATGCAAGCACTAATTACGCTTGGAATCGGATGAGATAGTAAATGCAACGTGACTTGGCATTCTCGTCAGTGATAACACCAGCATGACTCAGCCTGACACAACAAATGCAAATCTGATTGCAGTAACAATTTATTAACAAAGACATAAGCCATAAGCAGATAAAAAATAAACAGGCTTTTAGTTGTGAATAAATTTGGCATTGATGTTTTAAGTGTGTATGGGTGTGAGTTGGAGAGAATCATGCCCAGTTTCTACTCTTCCAGCTTTGTACTTATGATGCCCAAGAAGCGGCAAGCACTCATAGAGTTTGAGGTAAGTATATATGCACACAACACACCTACCTCCAGGAAGTAGAGCTGGTAATATCCCACACACATAGGTGGCACCACCATAGATTTGTGAGCATGCTCAGTTTGTAACTTCCTGTAAGTTTACATTCAAAATCATAACAAGCTTCTCGGCATGCATAGAAAAATTATAATTTTGATATTCTCAGTGCTAGTTTTTAAACATACATGCTCTGTAGTTTACATTGCCTGAACTTGTTGAGGAGGTCCAGTATTTCTCAAGCATGTTCAGCTCTTGGAAAATGGAATGAGCGCTCATAGAGGTGACAAATCCTGAGGACAATTTCGTTGACATGTGAATGGCAGATGAACAAAATTAAGCATTTATTTTATGTTAAATAGGATTTGATGCATCCATTTCCTATGAGCATGTTCAAAGTCTAATGGTAGCCTTCCGATGTAGTTTATCAAAGACATTGTCAACTCTAGTAACTGGATGTTGGTCTTTAGCACCATAAGTGCGCATCAAATATCTTGTAATATGTTGCTCAATTCGTCTGAGAGGGGAGAAAAGTATTGAATTTGAATCCCTTGAAATAAATTTTTGTGAACTTCTGGGCCCTTATCTTTTGCATAACACGCATCATCACATAAGCAATACATCAGTTGCAAATATACAGTACAGTGCACTCTACATTCTCCAGAGTAAGATCTAAACATTAACATGGCACCACTGCATAAAACACAAAGTCTGCAGTGGCCTTGTGCAGCCATCACTGCTCACTAGGACATTTTTCAGGGGCTTGCTGATTTCTCACCATGGGTGATAATGTTTAACTGTTTGTGTGAATTTATCATGTTTCAATTTTCAGGATTTAAAGGGTGCAAGGAATTGTGTGGAGTTCACTCAGGTATTGAACCTTTTATGTTTATGCTTGTTTCTTGTATTTTCAACTTTCTTTTATTATCATCTATTTATAGCATCATGATAATAATTTCATTAAAAGATAAGGATAGTTCATTAAGTATGGTATGAGTGTTACCATAGAATGGTGCAGTAGGAAAACATAGAGTTTAGTCATTGCTTTAGATTAGCATGTAGCTGGGTAATATGGTCTGCATACTGCCATTTTCATCATATCAAGTATCATATATAGGCAGGTGTGTAAAACATATTAGTTGTTATGAAAACAACAGTACAGATCTAGGCTTAGAAATGGAATGTTTGGAAAGGTGATTTTTTGAGTGGCTATAATTCGGGCTTGATTTCAAGAAATAGTAAACCCACATCGTTCACTTGTATGGTCTTATAGCTGTTGCATAAGCTCCAATGAATGATCAAACATCAAATCAATTTTTTTTATCAAAAGTATATGTACTTGGTTTGAAACATGCAAAGATAAGTATACTTGATCAGTATGAGAGTTTATATAGCCATATTAAGTATGAAAGATGCAATTTCACCAAGGGTAGGTGTTTATACAATACATAGGATAACTACTATGTAGCCCAGCCAGGCCACTTGTCACTGCAAATACCTGTATAATCATGCATCAAGATTATATATATATCATGGCACAACTATTGCTTGCCATTTTAGCCATGAGACCAATGATTGCATGCATGACCAATCTGATCTCAGGTTTGCCGGTCAGGGGATGTATTCTGTTTGGACCTCATTACCGGTATAGTCATGCAAGCTCAGTCATGTTCTACTGATATGAAATGTTTCACTTGTAGGAAACGCTTGGCCTGTCCTGTAGTTGTGTTGATACAGTGGCTGATAGATTGAGTGGAAATATCTTACGAGCATTAATGGTCAATCAGAGTTTGATAGCATTACCTAGGTGGTCATTTTGTATTTTCAACAAGGTTTTTGGATAGTACAAAACTGCCAGAATCCTGAAGCATTCATAAAGCCTTTGTTTTTACCCCTTGGCTAGCTTCAGCATTGATTGCTCGGCAGTGTCTATATTGGTCTCACCATCCCTGGCTGGCAATTTTGTAGATCTGACTTTTGACCATTGCACGGTGACCTTGAACTTTAAGTTTGTCCAGACTGTAAATCAGCCACTAAGTGTAAAACACATCACCGAAAAGAGTCTTCAGTGCACTGTATGTTTCATTTTATCATAGAAAAAAGATCTGGAATTGTTCTCAAAATTTCTCCACCCCAGCATTGTCACGTTTCAAGCAGTTTACTGACAGGCTGATTTAACATTGTGAAAGGTATTTTTATCTGGCCAATTCCGTAATGTCTTTGAGAAAAGTAGCATATATGGGTACAGCAATGCCCGGGGCAGGTGATCTGGACGACATGGAAAGTTCTACACCACCTTGTATCAGTTTTTTTTAATGGCTTGCTGCTTAGATAAGGTTGGGTAATGATAGGGTGATATTCGTGCAGTGTGTAATTACAAGAGGCTTGAGGTTCACCTTCTGTTCAGAAGATTAACATTCTGGAATGTCACACACCCTTATTATGTGCAGTGTACATTCGTTATATTTGGCTAAACACATTTAGAATGACTGCAATGAAAAGCTAAGTGCTAAAAGTTTAGCCAAAATTGAAAAAGAAAGTTGAAGATAATTTCCTATGCAAAAACTCAGGTATCAAGTTTCTGTTGCAAGTTATACACAAATGACAAAAGGCATATGTGAAAATTATAATTTTATGGAAAAAAAACCCCCAAAAACAAAAAAAACAACAAATACTTGGTGAATCTTTGAGGTGTAGAGTGGTTGGTGGGAATGGTTGCATGTGTGGTAGTGCCTCTTATTGTGCCCTCCTTATGTAAGCCATACACACCCTGTACTCCACCAGGTCACACAGGTGATTCTCACTCACCTGGTTCTGCTTGTGAGAGTGTTTGATTATTTGTGGTGTTCATGACCTCTTTCAATGCCTAATGTTTTTTTATCTTTAACAAATACCTACTCTCGTGTTGTCTGTCATGTACCTGGTAATTTTCTCCTAAAAAGAAACAATTTGTGTTTCTGATATGAAATAAATTATGGCCAAAATTATGTGGAAATTTATATAGCACTGCCTAATTTAAGGTCCAGATATTCTTGAATTGAATTGTACAATAGGGTGAATACAAAAATAGTGCCTTAAGTTGTAATGGATTAGATAGGAAGGAGAATAATTGGAGAAGGATCATGTGAAATGTAACCTGCTTGCACAAGTACCTACCTGCTTCGGTTGGGGGTCATAATAAGGCTGCCACCTGTTACCTAGGAGACTGACCATCTGGGGGCTGCATATTTGTACTGCTATATCAAGGTACACCATGCATCAGGTGTCACAGCCACAACTAAACCCGCTATCAATATCACGTGTCACATGTATTATTATTATTATTATTTCTGTGGGTTAATATTTACTCTCATTCAAGCATGTGCAGGTCTTATACAATTTGATACCGCTAAGATCCACCCAAATGTACTAAGCTTAAGCATTCTATCTGTATGTGAACAAACATCCTGGAGGCCTTGAATAACCCACAAGGTGGTCGGGCATAGTGAAAGCTGTGTTAAATATTAGTACAGGGGATATAGATAAGATAGAGTAAGGCAGTCGGGGGAAGCATGACGGTGGCTTGATTTATGGGCTGAGGTGTATTGCCCTGCTAGCTGAGGACACATTAAGGCCTCTCTCACCATAATTAGGCACCATCGCCTCCCCATGCAAGAATGCCCACAGTAAACACCAGGCACACACTCTAATCCACTTGGCACAATAAGATTTAGCTGAAGATCAGCATTTTATAAAAGTAGGTATATGTAAGGTGTTAAGAAAACCCATCATAAGGCCGAGCTTATCTTTGCCACATCAAGGAGAAAGGATTGGTAATTTGATGGCATACTGACATTTATTAGTTTTAACACACCACCATATTGGAGAAAAATGAACTATCTGTAGATTTTAAAGCATCATGTTTGGCATTAAAATAGACAAGAAACCAGATCTAGGTTTGTTTCAAGCTGAAACAATAGTCACAGAATGTCAGAATTTAAGCTTAATCCAGTAGAATGTCCATACGTTACTTCACGAATGGTTTATATTTCATATAGAGTAGAAGTTGTCTGTATTGTGTGTCATATTTTGTATCATGGTGTTATATTCTTGCTGTAGGTATTAGTTTGATATTAGAGTTGTGGCTTGTATTTTCAGAATAACCCGGTGCATGTTGGGGGAGCACAGGCGTACTTCAACTACTCTACTAGCCAGAAAATACAAAGACCAGGGTAAGCTTTCTAAAGACATCTCTTTATTCAATTTCCTCAGATAGGTCAGTTATAAATCCAGGATTTGAGATATGAATGGTGTTTTTATTATAATGTCCAATTCTCACTGCTTGAGTTTGAACATTTGTGATCCACCAGATGTCTCCTCTCTCAAGTACAATGCATTCTGGGATAGGTTTGTAGACATGAATGCTGATGTGATGACTGGCATTCTGTACGCTGTGAAGTGAAGATATTAATATTTTGTCAAGAAAAGCACAAAAAGAAAGGACTCATGAGAAGGATAGAGACAGTTATAGGTGTAATAAATTGATTGAAGGCAAACGTCCATTAGCTTAAAATTGTCACTACTATGACACGACCTTGCATGTCTACAAAGTTCACACAAGCATGACAGATTTTAAGCCAAATATTATATTTTTCTACAAACATTACTGATAAAACAACCTTTGTTACCATACAGAATATAAATTTGTTATTGAATAAGAAACAAAAAGTGCCAACACATTGGCTTGGGAGATTTGAAATTATAATACAAGTTTTTGTCCACTTGAATATGATATGGTGCACAAAAGAAAGAAAATATGAGTTTTATCCAAACCTTGACATAACTGTAACCATTATTTCTACATATCAATGTGAAGTCTTTTCTTGCACTGATTTTATCAGTTTCCTTGATTGAGAAATCAATGAAATTTAAGTTTTAATCCTTTTTTCCCCAGAGTAGGATATTTAATTTGTGGGCACAGTCAGTTTGGCATTAGAATAAACAGGTGATGAATGGCACACTTGACTGCAGCACTCACAGTAATGCCAAAGCCACCAGACACCCACTGGCAGACTTGCCTGTAGCATTTAAGGTTACATTAAATCCTCAGTGTCTGAGAAATCTCAGCTACAGGTGTAAAAAATTGATTGATTTGTTTGCATGTTTGAGGGGAGGGCAATGAGCACAGTGGTGATGGGATAAATTACGATAAAAAAAATAATAGCTTGACAGAAATTGGCTTCTGAAAAGGCGAGGTTTGCACAATGATTCTAAAAATAGTTCATGTAAGCATGTCAGGTGAAAGGTATATGTAGGGCAAGTTATTTTTATGTAAATTCCAATGCCAAATTAAGAGGGTAATTGTTTGGCATCTGATCAAGGCAACTATAAAAATTTCAATAGCTTCACTTGTCTAACAGCCAAAACAACAGTGTGACTATTGATTGCTTTCTTTAGAATTGAGGACTGTTGGTCTTTTATGGCAGACAGGGTTGGGTATGATGGGTACTGGGCTCGCAATGTTCATGAAATGTTCATGTAGAAATAATCATGCTCTTGGAGTGAGTAGTGAGTACACAGTGTTATCAGCAACACTCAACTTAATTATAAGATTATGTTGTGCTTCATGGTTTGCCTGGGCAGGGCTGCACAATGCTTAATCTGCTCAGACTCTGAGGTGGCCCAGCACTTATTAATTTATACCATCTTTGTCCAAAGGATATTGTTGTCTGGCATTCCAAATTTGTATCATATATTGATGTATCTCAGACCAGCAGTGTAAAAGTAATGCATAACCTTGACCTAATTTTGCAGCTTCACATGGAAATAGTTCACATTTGATGTATAAGATGGACATGAGGAGGTTTGCCATTATGTTGGTGTGAATCTTGGTTACTTCTCTCCAGAACATTTCCATTGGACACTAAATAGCAGGTAGATTTGTAAGTGTTTAGGAATCATGGGCTGTTGGCTAATGACACAGATGTGAGGTAGATGATTTTAAATCCTGGCCATGGCTGATAGCATTACATCTTAGAGTCATGTTACTAATAGTCTAATACCCACTCCTAATTATTAGTATTTTTGCAATTGGTCGCAGTGATCAAGATGAAATATTATATTTTGCATTCATATCTTTTTCGACGTGTAATTATGGAATTTTTTTCCCAGGTTACAATGACGTATTTGTGCCAAGTAATTATGGACAGAAGGACGAGGGTCTGGGTCCATTAGGGAATGTGGGATGAGGATCTGGGTCCATTAGGGACAGTGGGATGAGGATCTGGGTCCATTAGGGAATGTGGGATGAGGGTCTGGGTCCATTAGGGAATGTAGGATGAGGGTCTGGGTCCATTAGGGACAGTGGGATGAGGGTCTGGGTCCATTAGGGACGTGGGATGAGGGTCTGGGTCCATTAGGGACAGTGGGATGAGGGTCTGGGTCCATTGGGGACAGTGGGATGAGGGTCTTGGTCCGTTAGGGAATGAGGGTCTGGGTCCATTAGGGACGTGGGATGAGGGTCTGGGTCCATTAGGGACAGTGGGATGAGGGTCTGGGTCCATTAGGGAATGTAGGATGAGGGTCTGGGTCCATTAGGGACAGTGGGATGAGGGTCTGGGTCCATTAGGGAATGAGGGTCTGGGTCCATTAGGGAATGTAGGATGAGGGTCTGTGTCCATTAGGGACAGTGGGATGAGGGTCTTGGTCCATTAGGGAATGAGGGTCTGGGTCCATTAGGGAATGTAGGATGAGGGCCTGTGTCTATTAGGGAATGTGGGATGAGGGTCTGGGTCCATTAGGGACAGTGGGACGAGGGTCTGGGTCCATTAGGGACAGTGGGACGAGGGTCTGGGTCCATTGGGGACAGTGGGATGAGGGTCTGGGTCCATTAGGGACAGTGGGACGAGGGTCTGGGTCCATTAGGGACAGTGGGACGAGGGTCTGGGTCCATTAGGGACGTGGGATGAGGGTCTGGGTCCATTAGGGACAGTGGGACGAGGGTCTGGGTCCATTAGGGACAGTGGGACGAGGGTCTGGGTCCATTGGGGACAGTGGGATGAGGGTCTGGGTCCATTAGGGACAGTGGGATGAGGGTCTGGGTCCATTAGGGACGTGGGATGAGGGTCTGTGCATTCAATGGGATCTGTGTGTTCATTGTTATGATTAGGCTACCATGGCTGTGTGAGGATGAGACACCTGTGGCACTGCAAGCTGCTCACATAAAAACACATAAACAAACTGTTTGATCAGGTAGGACGAGAGAGTGGGGATGATAAATGAGGTGGTGAGAGTTGGTGGGTTGTGGCATGTGGTTGCAGGTCAACTTGGCACGCATGGAATGAAAGTGTATCACCTCAACAAGTGGTGCTGGCCAAATGCTGAACAAACAGCCCGCTGACACCACATGCCACCACCAACATCACTGCATGGTTAAGTGATACATTTATTCTGATGGCATTTTCAAGTGTTATAAACTATTCCCACCCCAGAATGTCAGGTTTTTACTTATAGAGCAATGGTTTGTGTCATTTTTAAAAATATTTTTATATTTTTTATTTTTTTAAAGAATTAATCACTCCATTTTCTATGGATCATGTCATCTGGAAAATTTTAATGATGACTTTTTCAAAACATCATAGCACTTGTCCTAGCTCTATTCCACACCACTGAACACCAACAAATGTTCTTTCAACTTTAACAATGCTCCCCACATTGGATTCTGTGAACATATGTGCATCTAGCAGTACTCTTCACTATGGATATATAGTATTCATGTATTAACCCTGGGGGAAAGTGTGGATCAATATTCTCACTCATTTGGGTTGGGTTAACTGTAGATTTCCTACTCCTTGTGAGTATTCCCATCTGTTGAGGCAGTACCATATCTGATGCTGTGGAGAAGCCAGTTGTGCAGGGCTCCTCGGTAGCTCATGGGTAGCTTGTGGTCAGCTCATGGGTAGCTTATGGGTAGCTTGTGGTCAGCTCATGGGTAGCTTGTGGTCAGCTCATGGGTAGCTTGTGGTCAGCTCATGGGTAGCTTGTGGTCAGCTCATGGGTAGCTTGTGGTTAGCTCATGGGTAGCTTGTGGTTAGCTCATGGGTAGCTTGTGGTTAGCTCATGGGTAGCTTGTGGTTAGCTCATGGGTAGCTTGTGGTCAGCTCATGGGTAGCTTATGGGTAGCTTGTGGTCAGCTCATGGGTAGCTTGTGGTCAGCTCATGGGTAGCTTGTGGTCAGCTCATGGGTAGCTTGTGGTCAGCTCATGGGTAGCTTGTGGTCAGCTCATGGGTAGCTTGTGGTCAGCTCATGGGTAGCTTGTGGTTAGCTCATGGGTAGCTTGTGGTTAGCTCATGGGTAGCTTGTGGTCAGCTCATGGGTAGCTTGTGGTTAGCTCATGGGTAGCTTGTGGTTAGCTCATGGGTAGCTTGTGGTTAGCTCATGGGTAGCTTGTGGTTAGCTCATGGGTAACTTACTTCTGTGCGCAGGTGGTAAGGCATAGTGGTGATACAACAACAGCAGCCCTTTCCCTGACCAGGGGGTATAAAGTCATGCAGATGGGCCGTAGTCTGGGGTATTGGTGAACTCCAACAATGCATAGCTGGGAGGGAGTCCAGGATATTTGCACCACTAATATATTTACTTATTGTTTTGCCATATTTTAATATATGTTAGCTGACCAGGGCAAAAGCTTTAAGACCACATTTTAAAAAATGGGAAAAGCACTTTCATACAATAAAGCTATTAAGCAAAATATTGTATTTGGAAAAATAATTTGAAAAATACATATATTTTCCAATTAAATATGTTGAGGTTCACCAAGAGCCCGGACATGACTGATATATATGACTTCAATTTAGAGAAAAAGCAATATCCTGGAAAGCATGTTGGCAATGTCTTATTTATTTATGATGCGTTGCTCACTGATGAAGGCCAGACTGAGGAGATCATCCAGATATAGGATCACATTAAACTTACTCCCAATCCAGGCCAGAAATTCCCCAAACTTGCCAACTGCCAAATTGATTCTGTGTTAGGAATGGGCTCAATCCTGGAAATAATAATATATGATAGGTGTAATCAGTTGTTCAAATATACTGTCACCAGGAATACATGATACAGTTGATCCAGATAATGATGATGATAGGGGCAGTATTGACATTGTCCAAATTGAAATAATCCATGCATGATAGAGTCAAATACTGTAGAAATGCAGAGAGACTCAACGAGTGTCTAACCAGTCAGGGTCATGGTGGAAATAGGCACACACGATTCCTGTAGACCATCCATAGAACAACACAACTGATCAAACTTTTGTGAGCTGGTGTATGGCTGGGAGCTGGTGTAGGGCTGTGAGATGATGTAGGGTTGTGAGCTGGTGTAGGGCTGGGAGCTGATATAGGGCTGGGAGCTGGTGTAGGGTTGGGAGCTGATGTAGGGTTGGGAGCTGATGTAGGGCTGGGAGCTGATATAGGGCTGGGAGCTGATATAGGGCTGGGAGCTGGTGTAGGGTTGGGAGCTGATGTAGGGTTGGGAGCTGATGTAGGGCTGGGAGCTGATATAGGGCTGGGAGCTGATATAGGGCTGGGAGCTGATGTAGGGCTGGGAGCTGATATAGGGCTGGGAGCTGGTGTAGGGCTGGGAGATGATGTAGGGTTGTGAGCTGATGTAGGGCTGGGAGCTGATGTAGGGCTGGGAGCTGATGTAGGGCTGGGAACTGATGTAGGGCTGTGAGCTGATGTAGGGCTGGGAGCTGGTGTAGGGCTGGGAGCTGATGTAGGGCTGTGAGCTGATGTAGGGCTGGGAGCTGATGTAGGGTTGGGAGCTGATGTAGGGCTGGGAGCTGATGTAGGGCTGGGAGCTGATGTAGGGTTGGGAGCTGATGTAGGGCTGTGAGCTGATGTAGGGTTGGGAGCTGATGTAGGGCTGGGAGCTGATGTAGGGCTGGGAGCTGATGTAGGGCTGGGAGCTGATGAGGTTGTGATTGGGTGGTATGGCGCTTGCATGCATGTGGCAGCTCAGTATCATCAGTAGTGGCTTGATTGCTTCATATCATGTAATATTGACCATCCAGCCTGCTATATATATATATAGTCTGGTATCATGCCATCAAACCCTGCCATACACCCACACTATATATACATATATAGGAATGTGGTGAACAAAGCATACACACAACCCTTATTGATATTTTGACATTTATTTATTGATCCAGTTCTACAAAGATTAACTTATATCATGGAGGCAATATTGTCGTAACCTTTCTATTGAACTTAAGAGCTTGTGTTTGATCCATGATCTTTTGTGTTGTAATAACATTTAGCCACACACACAAGGAGCTATTGACTGTATATAGGTAGTATTATGTGTTTGGTAATGGTTAAGTGTGCCAGCTGTGCATGCTATTGTCTGCAGGAAGCCTCAGTGCAGGGAGAGCAGGTCTCCTGAGGCCAGTCAGATACAGGGCAGGCCTGGTGTAACATCAGCTCAGCTATATTGCTGGTCCGGCTCAGCAAGACCACTGCAGGCTCCCTGTCATGTCTACAATAGACAATAAAGGATCCCCTCATGATTGTCTCCTAGTTTGCAGGATAGAATGCAAGGCAGTGGGCTTCCAGCTGCTGTGTCACTCACCGACCATACACCCTACCATGCCCACCTCTAATACCCATACTCACACAGAGTTGACCAATCAATTGATTCTCAACTTCCTGTTGTCACTAGATTATTATGGACTGTGATTTTGACCTTTCTAGAAACTTTGGCTTTAATCTATCATGAGCTGACTATGTACAGCCAATGCAATGACACCAATTTGTTCTCGTCCTTGCACTGACACTGGCTGGTAGGTTCTAACACGTTTGCACTGAGACCAGTTAGTACTGGTCCTTGTGTGGACAAAGCTAATTCTGAACATTTAATATGATCACTAAGTCCAGATCCT
This sequence comes from Amphiduros pacificus, assembly GCA_949316495.1. Lineage (NCBI taxonomy): Eukaryota > Metazoa > Annelida > Polychaeta > Phyllodocida > Hesionidae > Amphiduros > Amphiduros pacificus. The sequence goes on along the minus strand of OX439005.1, from coordinate 9,037,203 downwards.
TGTGTAACTTATTGACACCAGCAAGTTATGGCCTTAACATTATTAACACACTCATTCTGATTAGCAAGGAGATGGCTTCAAGGATTTGTTTATTGTGCTCTTGACACCCTCTTATGTCTGATGAGCAGAACTTGTTGTCAGGATGCGATCAATACATATCAGTGATGAGCCCCAATGATGAGCCTTAATGGTGAACCCCAATGATGAGCCTTAATGGTGAACCCCAATAATGAATGCCCCAGTGATGAGCCCCAATGATGAGCCCCAATGATGAGCCCTACCAGAAGATGTGGCGGCCACTAGATGCAGCAGCCACTTATCAGTGAGATATCACCTCTTATTAATATCTGAGAGGAATGTGGTTATTACTTCTCACTGTATTGTCTTGCTGGTGTCTCGTGTCTCAGTTTGCATGTGGTGAGTGTTGCTATATGGAAGATGGGGAACACTGATACATCCCATTAATGTAACGGCCATATGGATTATCCTATATTGCCACAGGGATTATCTCATGTTGCTGGCAGAAGGATTAGATGATCTAACCTGTAAAAGGAAATTGATCGAATGTACATTGTCATGTGTACACAAAGAGTATATTTAGCTAATCATTCATTTAGTTATGACCACCTGAGCAGTATCAGTACTACACCATATCAAAGGTAAAAAACCAAGCATGACAATCAAGTGGCCATGCATGACCACATTTGAGCCCATCTGAGCATGACACATATATATATATATATGTGTGTGTGTATATAGACGGTAGGAGAGGGCAGTGTGGGTACGTACACTTAGTATTAGATGGTAGTAGGAGAGGGCAGCGTGGGTACAAACACTTAGTATTAGATGGTAGTAGGAGAGGGCAGCGTGGGTACGTACACTTAGTATTAGATGGTAGTAGGAGAGGGCAGCGTGGGTACAAACACTTAGTATTAGATGGTAGTAGGAGAGGGCAGCGTGGGTACAAACACTTAGTATTAGATGGTAGTAGGAGAGGGCAGCGTGGGTACATACACTTAGTATTAGATGGTAGTAGGAGAGGGCAGCGTGGGTACATACACTTAGTATTAGATGGTAGTAGGAGAGGGCAGCGTGGGTACGTACACTTAGTATTAGATGGTAGTAGGAGAGGGCAGCGTGGGTACGAACACTTAGTATTAGATGGTAGTAGGAGAGGGCAGCGTGGGTACGAACACTTAGTATTAGATGGTAGTAGGAGAGGGCAGCGTGGGTACATACACTTAGTATTAGATGGTAGTAGGAGAGGGCAGCGTGGGTACATACACTTAGTATTAGATGGTAGTAGGAGAGGGCAGCGTGGGTACGTACACTTAGTATTAGATGGTAGTAGGAGAGGGCAGCGTGGGTACGAACACTTAGTATTAGATGGTAGTAGGAGAGGGCAGCGTGGGTACGAACACTTAGTATTAGATGGTAGTAGGAGAGGGCAGCGTGGGTACGAACACTTAGTATTAGATGGTAGTAGGAGAGGGCAGCGTGGGTACGAACACTTAGTATTAGATGGTAGTAGGAGAGGGCAGTAAGATACAGGGCCTCACAGGTGGTGACAGACATCATCCCTGCATATGGTTAGGGCCTACTCTCTCTGTTCCTGTCATGTACCAGCCCCCAGGCCAGGCAGTTGGACTGCTCTGATGCACAGGATGCCTGTCAATAGACTGCTCTCATTTTTTTCCATCTCGGCCTGTGTTATTAAGTCTTGAGAGGGAGGTGGCAGGTCTCAAATTTGAGGCACTTTCTCTGCACTGAGGGCATATCTTCTTCATGGTGATGCAGACATCAAGACAGCTTGCAGGCAACAGTGCGAGGGATTAATGCAGAACTGCAGGTAGTCTGTTTGGCCTGGGGCATGCTTCACTCACGCAAAATGCTCTCATTTCCACAACGGCCAACCTCGATTCTTGGATCAATCGAAGGCCACAAACTGGCAGTTTAACAGCAACATGTGGGGCAATTTGTCAGGCGTGTGTCATTGATTTCGTCAGTTGTACTTGACCGGACTGTACTGAGCCTTCAGACAAGGCATTTACCACGCAGCCACACTGCAGCAGTCAGGAGCTGGCAAAGATCACTCATTTATATCAGCCTTAACTATGTGTACTCTTCTGCCAACATTATCTTATTCCTGTATACTGATCATAATTAAGATATATCCTTTTCTGCTCAGACAAATATGACCTGTGAGGACATAATTTTATGAGAGTGGGAATAAAGGGCTTTGGCCTGTGCAAGATTAATGGGGCTATCTTCCATCGCAGGCAATTAAGCATGCTGCCCACTATTATGGTAGCGGTGTCATGCACCCTCCCGATGCCATCCTTGCCTGCCACTCAGCCAAACCCCATCCCAAACATATGCTCAGAAATTAAGTGTGTCCTGACATTTTATGCTTAATCGATCATATTTTTAATGGTATGGGAATATAGCAGACAAATATGCATGACCGAATGCTCTAAGTTCTATGTTTAGTACCATGAGGGTATGTCCCCGTATAGTATTGCCAACAGTTTAGCATATAAGGTAGTAAATTATACAGTACGGGCTGAACATTAGAGGTAAAAGGAATCTTTGAATCTTTCACAAAGCAGGCTATGATTGATCATTTTTTAATGATTAAACAAATTTGGAAATAATTGATATAATAGTAAAGCTTTATTTTAAAAGCATTACTGCATGTAATGTTTGAAATAAAAATGTGAATTATATGGGTTAGATGTATATTGTTTGATGGTTGGAGCCTGGCAATATTTCAGCAATAAGCTTGCAAATTGTTTATTGATTGAAATCTGGACATAAATTATAAATGTTTTCATTAAGTTTATTTTCAATCAGTGTGCAGATCTGCCTTGTATATATTAAGTCCTTTTCAGTTATTGTTATCACTGGATTGTATCACTGAAATTTATCTAACAATAAAATCATAATGAATATGATAGGGGCATTTTCCCCCAGCCATAGAAAAGTTGTCATCAGTCAAAATAATGGTGCCAGAGAATAAATCAAAATCAAGCAGTCATCTGCCAGTCAAATCATTAATAAGTTAGTAAGGCCTCTGTGTATGAATAACCAATATGGTGATTGGTTATGCTTGAAATGATAGTTGATCTAACAAACATTGAAAACAGGAAAGAGTCTATTGTTTATACAAGTACCTGTCATGTGAAAGGTGGTTTAACTTGGAAAATAATCACTAAAGCCTTCGGACCAAGATAAATTAATATAACAGCGCTCAAGCCTTACACAAATTTGTGCAGACATACAGAACAGGAGCATTAATCACAGATCATGTGACAACCTCATTTGGTTCTTTTCTACGCCAGACATGACATATCAAATATGTATATGGCATGTACTGTTAAGTTGTACCACGAAAGGAAAGAAACAACCTTTATATCAAAACCATTCTACCATAAATTCTGAACCATTGCAGCACAAGTTTTGATCAGATGTTAAATGAAATGGAATGAATGCCATATATTCTCACGCTTTACTTGATTATGATACAGTTTGTTCAGCACCTTTGAGGCTCCATTTATTACTTGTGCTGCAGTTAGATACAATTGATCTTCATTTTCCGTCATTATCTTCATCACTTTCATGGAGTTGAACATTGTGTGGTCTAATTACTCGACTATTGTTGTCTGATTTCCAATTGCTGACAGCGCGTTTTGAATATTTAACAAAAAATAAAATATTTACATTTTGCTGCTATAATGATTAATATTGATGGATGCCCGCATGGAGAGATTAGCAATTTGCATAATATGGCAATATAAGGTACAGCAGCAGTGATATGTAGGGAGTGGACACTGGCAGAGATCCAAGCTGATGGCAGGCCTCATGACAGGCTGCGTCAGGCCCCATGACAGGCTGCACCAGGCCTCATGACAGGCTGCATCAGGCCTCATGACAGGCTGCGTCAGGCCTCATCTCCTCAACACAGCACTAGTGTACCCATGTTCAGGCTATTTATAGTCACACATATTTGAAGTTATATTATCCCATCAAATGGCCAGTCCACATTGCTTTGAAATTATTGAGACGAAAATGTAGAATAGAATACCCTGACTCTTTGCGATCTAAATTTATCTGAAAATTTAAGAGCTTGGTCTCCCTATAACAGACATGTGATAGATTCTTTCTGGGGTTTTGACAATTTGGGGTTTTTACCTGATAGTATTTTGGCAACCAAGATTTTCCACAGTGTTTGAAATGTCAAAATATTGAGATATTCCTGACTTACAATATGATAATTAAAAAAACAACAGTGGTATTATCAAAAATATTATGAGGAAATATGCAATAAGCCTTAATATGACATTTATAATGTATCTTCCTTATCAGTATGCACACTGCATATATATCAATTATAATGCAAAGATTACTTGATATGTGGCCATGATTTATCGTTGACAATGACATGATTAGACATGTTTGAATTATTCCAATATCAAAACATTATTAAACTGTTATCTTACAGTAATAGTAACATAAGTAATTTATTTGGTGTCATTTCAAGTAGTAATTGTGCTCATAGTTGTCAGCGACACCAACCTTGGTAAAAAAAAAATGTACCCTTCCTAAATACTCCAAAATAGGGCCAGTTTGGATTAAGCATTTATTGTTTATTTAAAGCCAATATTTCCAATAACAAGTGTCTACAAATCTTTTTTTGGCATTTAGCTGGATGAATATTCTTCCTTCGTTTTTCCATTACTGTACTTGTAGCTGGTGTTTTCTTCAGGTTTTTTCTGGTTTAGAATAGAATTGGTAAGATATGAGTATTTCACATATCTATGAATGTTCTCTCTGAGAAATATTAGCTTCTCTGGACTCTTACATTGTGTATAATTTATACATCAAGCTATGATAGTGGACTTGTAGTTATGGAGATATGTGGAGGCAAGGTGGGCCTCCTGGGTTATCATAGACCCATACAGAAAGCTCTGGAGAGATACGCACAACACTGCTCCCCATTCACATCTCATTCATTATTCCAATATAACAGCTGAGCTGCAATGTAAAAGATTGGGAAAATGCTACATTTTCATCTCCAAATTCTAACTCATATGAAACTTCCTTGGTTTTAATGATATCCACATAGAAGCTGATGAAGAGAAAATCACTTTTTGGAACTGGTGCCAAATAAAGGGAGAAATAAATCCTGCACTTTGCTCATATTTTTAGATTTTTGTATTAACTTGAAAAGAGCTTTGGTAGTGAGTTGACATATATGGCACAATGCTAACATGGTCTGCAAACACTTGAGACTAAGCAGGATAGAATCACACAGCCCTAACCAGCCGCAGCTCCCAACTCAAGCACTCTTGTTACACTTTGAAACTGAGTGAGTGCCTAAGAAGCAGAAGTAATACCTCTGTCAAGTAGCCTGCATGCGCTGCTCCTAGTCTGGGCCACGGCTCCTAGCATGGGCCACGGCTCCTAGCATGGGCTCGTATTTGCTGACAAGGCTTTCAGTCAGGATATTGGAGAGAAGAAATAGGGAAAAATAATCAGGAAAATAATGACAGGTTGAGATAAGAGAATAAGAGAATTTAGACAAGTTGTGGATGAAATAATTTGCACGGTTGAGGAATGGAAGGGATGTGTTAGATATGGTCCCACAGAGCAGTTATGTAAGCTTCCTCAATCCCCTCTAATGCCACAACTCTATGATGGACACATGACAACTTACTTCCATATCCAGTGCTCAACTGCAATTTGATATCTGCTTTTAGCTATGTCAAAGATTCCTAACAAGGTATTCTGATCCTCCAATTTAGCATTAAGTAAGACTTTGAGAAAACTGGGGTGTTCCTGTGTGGAGTGTGACACAGCCAAGGTGGCAGTTGTTTATTGGCTGTGTGGTGGAGTAAGCAGGCATGAATCGTCATGAGGCTTACCTGTGGCAGGCATATATCATTGCATGCAGCACCAGCATACAGGACACAGGCTAACCTCCATGTCCCATAATTAAGCAGACGTGATCAATTAACAAATGTTTCCCAAAAGTGCCCCTGGAGAAAGGCTTGAGGGGCTCAGGTTAGGGGATGGTGAGAATAATGCAGAAGAGATGAGGATTACAAGCAGCATTGACATTAACAAGAAATAGTGGGCTTACTACTTGGTAATAAAGCTAGATTACGTCCTAAAACCAGGGCAATTGGCAGGCTGTAGCAGGGCCCATGGGCATACCAGAAACGAACCACAATTGGCCACAAGGCCCTGTATCCATGCTATTAGAGCTATTGCGGGACACAAATGTGAGAGATGGTCACACTTACTCATTACAAGGCACAAATAAGTGGGCCCAACTCAGGACGCAATGAGAAGCTTCTCTCGCCGTGACCTTGCCAAACATGTCCTCAGCAACCATATTGATGTCCCCAAAGCACTTGATTAGAAATGGGAGTGGCACTAAATGTAGGCAAAGATTGTAAATTGTGGAATTCGTATTGATTATGACAATCCTGGAGCAAGAAGCCAGCCATAGTGTGTGATAAACGTTTTCAACTGTGTGACATAATGTCTATTTGATGATATTGGTATTATCTGTTGTGAGGAGCAGGTGGGTCTGGTTATTAGATCATGTCAGAGGAAGGAATGTTGCTTGATATACCTGAGCCACACTCTCAGTATACAGTCATCACCATATCATAATCAACAGCTGCCTCACCATAGTCACCACACATACCACCCTCATAACTGCCCCTTTCTTCCATTGAGTAGCTTTCTCACAGCCACTTCCATAACTTTGAAACAAATATGTCTTTGGGAAAGACAACATTATCAATCTCACAACTGCACCCTTTGTCATGTGGAAATCTAAGTAGAGGAAAGCTTCCCTTAATTACATGAAACAAGCTGAGACAAGTCTTGGTGGTACTTCATTCTGCATGATTTGTGGGTCTGGCGAGTAAGACTTTTCCCATATAAAAGATATCATACCATGATACTGGAGGTAGAGGCCAAGGACTGCAGGATAAAGCTTAAATCTAACTTTGCTGACCTGCCCGACTTTCACAGACTAGAACACAGAATATTGATAAATAATATATGGGCCAGGTTGCAGTAAGAGTGGTGAGGGAGGAGACCAGAGCACTGGCAGCAGTGGGTATGGGACCAGTCCATGGTGTGAAACCTACACCATACCTCCACGGGTGTCCCTTGTGCTCAAGCCATCTCCATATCAGGCAAATTAAATTGCTTATTAGTTGCGAGGGGCTGTGCCAGGTAATATTATGGGGTGGCCTATGTGCTGGGCATGCTCATGGTTCTCAGCATTGATTGGCCGGGCTGGTTACAGCATGATTAGTCCCCATCACAGATCAGTCCCCCATCACAGATCAGTCCCCATCACAGATCAGTCCCCCATCACAGATCAGTCCCCATCACAGATCAGTCCCCCGTCACAGATCAGTCCCCATCACAGAGATCAGTCCCCATCACAGATCAGTCCCCATCACAGATTAGTCCCCCATCACAGATCAGTCCCCCATCACAGATCAGTCCTCCATCACAGATCAGTCCTCCATCACAGATCAGTCCCCCATCACAGATCAGTCCCCCATCATGGATCAGTCCCCCATCATAGATCAGTCCCCCATGCTTGCGCCACTCACCATCACACCATGTTTAAAATATAATACACTTGCTGAAAAATAGCCAATGGTCAAGTTTTTAATGCAAGTTTAGTGTTATTCACATCTTACCCCGAGACCGTGTTTGTGTTGAATTATTCGTCAATTTTAGTTTTAGAATGATATAATGATATAAAGGTCCTAAAAATAAGCTGTAGAAATATAAGACGGGAGAGTGTGTGATATTATGTGGCATACAGGTAGTGGTGTGTATGGGGGTGAGGGTAGAAACATCATGTGGGAATGCCTCCATACCACTACCTCCATGAACATTACCCGATTGCCTCATATATGCCATCATTCCACCATTAAGAGGCACATCAAGGCATGGGAATATATACCGGCTTCCTCGCTACATGTTCCTAGTTAGAGTCAAAGTCTGATGTATGATGCATATCAATATGATTGACCTATCCCTGGTTGATTGACCTATTCCTGGCCGATTGAACTATTCCTGGTTGATTGACATATTCCTGGTTGATTGACCTATTCCTGGTTGATTGACCTATTCCTGGTTGATTGACCTATTCCTGGTTGATTGACCTATTCCTGGTTGATTGACCTATTCCTGGTTGATTGACCTATTCCTGGTTGATTGACCTATTCCTGGTTGATTGACCTATTCCTGGTTGATTGATCTATTCCTGGTTGATTGACCTATTCCTGGTTGATTGACCTATTCCTGGTTGATTGACCTATTCCTGGTTGATTGACCTATTCCTGGTTGATTTACCTATTCCTGGTTGATTGATCTATCCCTGGTTGATTGACCTATCCCTGGTTGATTTACCTATTCCCCGGTTGATTTACCTATTCCTGGTTGATTAACCTATTCCTGGCTGATTGACCTATCCCTGGTTGATTGACTTATCCCTGGTTGATTGACCTATTCCTGGTTGATTGACCTATTCCTGGTTGATTGATCTATCCCTGGTTGATTTACCTATTCCTGGTTGATTTACCTATTCCTGGTTGATTGACCTATTCCTGGTTGATTGACCTATTCCTGGTAACTGTTGGTTGCCTTTGCACAATGGACCAACTCTCAAACAATTTGATGTATTTGTAAATATTGTGTATTACTACCATTACAATATTCTTCATAATTGTCTTTCTTACTTATCTTAAACATCATTATTTTATCAACCCAATTATTACATATATTTGTGATTAGTGCATAGATACTTCTAAGTAATTTTTTTCTTATATAAAGATGACTTATTAGACATACCTGTATATTAATTGATGTCAGGAAATATGGATATTAATGTGGGCCTGTTTGTTATGTTACAGAGGAGATGACCGACCTAACAAGGTGCTATTGTTCACAGTACTCAACCCACAGTATCCCATCACAGTGGTAAGTAGCTCTCGGTTCATCTCAGCATACCAGCAACGCCACCTGGGGTAGAAAGAATGCCTTAACTAATTCTGTATAGGTACTAGTACCTGATTTCTTCACCATTGGTTCGTTGTGAGTTAATGATAATTACATTATTAGAATATAGGATGGCGGCGTGATATAGGAAAACGGCATAATATGTTTTAGCCATTGTTTTTGGTATCCAATCCCCCTGACCTTCAAGATTTCAGGAAATTTATAAGTCTTCAGAATTAAATGGATGTTTTGCCATATCCCTTCCATAATAATGGCAAAAATAGGTGACCCAGTTTCAAAATATGAAATGAAAAAGGACTTTAGTCCCAACCCAAATATTTGAATAAATCAAATAAGTATTTGGAATAAACTCTCAAGCAGCAATAAATGTAGATTTGTTGCATATTGAAATATATTGTGCAGGAACAATATGTAAGGAAATACCTGAGATACTTGTATTTATAAAACAGCAGAGCTCTCAAGCTGGGAGCACAAGAATAGGACCATACAAGTAAGATAGCCATAAACGTGGAGAGCAAATTACATGCCATATTAAATGTCATGTGTAGTGTTGGGTTTCACATCATAAATACATAGTAACAACAAGAAGCAGACAGAATTATGTTTACACACTGCTACTTTTTTTTCAGATTTCCCTAATTTTGTACATTTATCATGTGTGTTGTCTTTTTTATTGGAGAGTTAACGAACCCAGGATGAGATAACACAGTCGATAGGCTTGTGTAAAAACTTGGCAAAGAGCTTCATATTAATGTTAACAAATGTAACAATGGAGGGCTTGCTGCCATTGATATGAACCAAGATAATCTGGCAATGATAGTATGACAACGCACGAAGGGTAGATTATATGAGAAAAAAACCAATTATAGGTTTGAGATTTGATGGAGGGGGGCAGGCATGAGTTAAGTTGTGGGAGATTGGGAGTTAGACTGTGGCAATCAGCAGCTGTTGATGATCCAGCCGGGGATTGCACATAAAAACAAGTCAATGAGGAAATTGCTGTATTGATCTTGTTGAGATTGTGAGGGTTCCACCAAGTAGGTGGGTGAGCGATAATGGAGGAAGAGTAGGTGAGTGATAATAAAGGAACACTTTAGGTTTGTGGTTGCCAGTTGTCAGACAGTAACCTTATATCAGTTTTGTAAAGTGCATTTAAAATCACTCATTTTGTGACCTTAAAATTCAGGTTTCTCATCAAGTTAACCCAAAAAGCCATGGTCGATTTGTCACTATTTCAATATCATTTTGTGCAATTTAACTTCACCACAATAAAAATCAAAATTATATTTTCATCTAGATGCAAGTCATGGCCATCCAAGTCTGCAAAATAATGTTTGATAAGAATAGTGTATGGGGCAAGTGAATTTTGTTTAATGATATAGATATAAATGGATGTTTTTGTTTTGATTTTGTTTTTGTTTTTTGCTGGGTTTTTTTTGGGGGGGGGGGGATATTCAAGAATGATACCTTTTTATGTAAATCCTCTTAGCCATATGTATATCAGATATTTTACCTGAAATGTAAACCATAAGTTAAACATGCATTTTAATCTTGTTAACATCTCCATCTCACCTTGGATGTTCCACAAGGGCCTCACATCTGAGCAATATATCATGAACGAAAGAGCTGAAAACAGTGGCATTTCCTGATAAATGGAAGGGTATAATGAGGGAGTCAGCAGCGAACGGAGGTGAGGAATATAATGGCGGTCCAGGGATGGGGGCAAATAGACGTGTATTTCACTCTGTGCCTGTCCAATCAGATGCTGATTATGACATCGTCAAGTAGCAGATTTGCTCAGCAAATTGATAACCAGCCCCATCCTCCCTAAGTGGCAATAACTGCTGATAAATGACTTGAAAGCCTCACAAAGTTTGTAGATATTTCACACTGAGACCTTTTCAAATGTCACTGTACTTTTGAGATATTTGTCGCTGGCTTACCTTGCATGTGCATGGCTCAGGCATATATACCACAGTAATAACAGAAGGATTTATTCACACCAGCCATTTAGAAAACTCCTTTTCAAGCTAAAGATCTGAAATAGGTTTTCCTTCTTGCTGTAAATGTGAACAATAGTGACTGATTTAGATTACTGTACTTTTCATTTTGAAGTTGGTGTTACTTCTAAGCAATCATTAAAAATATCTAACTTCATCATTAAAAAATCATTTTAGGTTGTTTTAAATATCCATTAAGAATGTATTTGAGCATTTAATGTTACTCTAAGCTGTGATGACAATGACTTTGTCAACATAGTTTCTACAGTGAGGGGGGGGGGGGTTTCTGAAATTCTGCTTGTCAACTAGGATCTTCTGAAATTACTAATTTTGTAAGTAAACTCTTTAACAAAATGTCTTGAACAAGTTCAAGCATCACCCCTCAGTAACTTTTTGGTCCTTGAAAAGTATGTCAAGATGGAAAATACCAAGCTTGGAAGCTTGATAAATATTTAAGGTAGGTAATATTGGGACAGGTTGACCTACATATTGAACACATCATTTGTTCGATTGACTGTATCTGTACCTGAGATACAAAAAATCATTTTAAAGCAATTTGCAGTCACATCTTAGAAATGATGACAAACATTACCAAACATCAAGTGTCAGCATAGCTTGTGGGCATTCAGTCCAGGTTTGGGAAATGCTGAGATCCTGAAATGTCATTACTGCTTTGAATGATTTGGAGAAAATTAATGAGGAAAATTTTATTGGATTATATTGTAATTTTCCCTTTCTGATGGCTCAGTGTTTTCTTTATTTTGAATGGAATTCCGATGCCAGATGTTCCTGGTGTTGCGAGCAAACCTTTGATCCCAAAATGTTCAATACCATTTATGATTGAGACAGTATACTGAGTTCAGATGTAATAGATGAAAGCCCATTATCAAAGCCTGACTTAGTTCACCAAAGCACAGGATTATATCAAATATGACTTCAGAATAATTTATTGGAAGCTATTCATTTCTTCACTTATTTCCATTTTTATGTTAACTGCAAGCTTTGGGTTGAGGATTACAGTTGTGATGTTAAGCTCCTGATTAACGCAAGCAGCTGATTATTCAAAATGGAAAAATAGGGTCTTACTGCATACCAATGTGAAACCTTTTGGTCACAAAATTGACTGACCAGAAGAATAATTGAAATATTCTGGAAATGAACCATGCAGAGAAGAAAACTGACATGTGCGTATCGGGCTGAAACCTTGCCAGGTTGAATATTGAACACATTTTCCTACAAACAAACAGGTTCTCTTCACAGTTGCAATTGATTTGCTTTCATTTTTTTAGGCAGAACAATCACATTTTGCAATTTGGGAACATTTGAGAGAAGCTTAAGTGGAGCAGAATGTAGCTTGATTAGAAGCAGACATACATCCGGTGTTAGGCTTGGCAGATGATCATAACAATAGCAACGCCACTGCCTACTGTTTAGCCAATAAAGCCAGGATAAACGGCACCCTGGTTCTATACTGCCAGCCTGGTTGTATATTGCCAGCGTAATCCTGCTGCTGCCTCCACGGGTAATAGGCAAATAGCAGTGTTTAATTAAGTATAAATGCTCATATTGGGTAACTGTGTCTGGTCTCCCTCTTGTTATAACAAATAGACCAGAATTGATACAGTGCCTGCTACACAGATATCTCTTATGTAAACAGTGAAGATCTTGCCACATTCCCCTCCCATTGATTTATATCTGCCTTGCTGGCTTCAAAATCCTCTTTCTTTTATTTTCATTCTCCCTGGAAACATTGAACAATCTTCATTGGAAAGAATATTTGTTAGAAGAAAAAAAACTAAACTAATGGTTTTTTCATTGTTAGCAGAAAAGGAGTGTTCAATCATGGTGTAATTTATATCGGATCAGAAATCAATATAAGCAATACATCTATGATGTTTATGGATCACTTCCTTTGTATATTTATGCAAACTTTAATATTATATTAAGAAGAAATGTCATTTTGTCTTCTTTGATGCACTTGAGGTGTCCTATCCTTTACAGTGAATTTCTTCATTGAAAATGAATGAAATGGTGAATAGTTATTCTTTTGAATTGTGTCTTTGTGGTTTTTGTGCTGGGCACAGACAGATAGCTGTATTGGTGACAAATACTGGCCAACGGGTAAAGGATGAATCAATACGATTAGTGTGTAAATACCACATAAAGCAATTGAGACTTGGAAGTGCTTCAATTTGCTGGCAGTGAACCTGAGCATTGGTTTGTTCTGCTGGGAGAGCCCAGTCCAGTCTCATTGTGATCACTGCTTATACCTTGATGCTGAGCCTCTTCAAACTGACATCTTTCTGCAGAAATCTCTCGCCATAGAATATCACAACTTTTGAAAACAAATTGGGAGGTTCATTAGCTGGTGGGAACATTGAGAATATTGGTTTTGTTGGAGTGGCAAGGATCCAAGATCTGGTTGTGAATGGCCTTCTCACCTATTTCCAGGCAGGATTTCAGTGGATCTTCAATCGATTCCACTGATTGCAATGTGTCTGGCATGGCCTTTATCACAACCAAGGGACCTTGAAGGCTTTGTATCAAGGGGTGGAGATCTAGGCTTTGGTGGCTTGAAGTAAATATATCAGAATAGAGTAAAATGCCACTATGAACCTGGGGGGAGCCTGCACTGCATGGGTAGTACAACTTAAGCATGGCTAAAATACTGATAAGGCCGTTATATAGTGCCAAAGATAGCGATCATAGACAGAAGTGCTACAAATAGACTACTTTCAGTGCTTTGCTCTGAACAGTAATTTCCTTTCAAATGAACAGATTATAGTTCTCCAGGCAAATAACTAGAGTAAAATTTCTCATTTCCTTCTGCAATTGTTGTTGATAGTGCCCTGGTGTGCTGTGTGAGGCCGAGACTATTATGGGGGCTGGCTTTATCAACTGTGCCTGGTAAGAAGTGTCAGATGCAGCAGGTTACCCTGTCATACACCTCCAGCACTTGTGTCTGTTGTGAGAGGATTGGGGCTGGATGGTTTGTCTCCATGGCTCCCGGTCACGTTCCCAATCCTGGCTGTGTGTCTGTCAGTGTCAACAATCATCTCTCTGTAGCCACATCGCTGTTTGATTCCCATCACCAAGTATAATATTGGTTCTTTACATGTGGATAAAATTGAGAGCAGTGTCGGATAGTTGACACTGTCCCACTAATAGCTTAATTTCAATCCTGAAGGTGGAAGCTCAGTGTTCAGATATCACAATTTGACAAAAGAATGTTAAAATAGTCAACACAACCAGGTGATCATTACATTGCACTGAATTATACATAATAGCAGAGAAATGCATTGAACTGACTCAAGTATGGCACCCATCATATTATCATATTTAGTAATACAAAAACGTATGTATATATTTGGTCAAGTGATTATATGGTCACTGGTAGAATGTGGAGATCTGCCCGTTTGTCAGTCTTTCCCTGCCTAAATATTGCATGCCTTCTGTCTCCGCTCACATAGATGTCTGCAGTGATGGTCATAGTCTTCTGATGCTTATTGATGAGAACCTTCTCCAGCCTTCTGAAGAATAAGTGGGTTCCTTCGAGTTTACAACATCAAGGACTCTTATGAGGATTTAGGCCAGGAGAAAAGGAAAGATATGATGTGGAATTTACCAGAACATTTGCCCGCCCTGATGATGAAGCCTTGGAAATACCAAGGCAGACCCTGATATCCCACACCAAAGTCTAACCCAGGATTACTGGGTCATCCCAGCTGGATTAAAAGCTTTGTGGATTAGGGTGTCAGACTGGGAATATAATCTCTCTGCTGCAGACATACTAAGGATTAACTGTTTAAGTAAGTTGTTGGTGGCTGCGGCATTTCATACCCCTCATTGATTTGGTGACATACCTTAATCAGGATTATATATTGTCACACATGGAAACAAAACAAAGAGTATAAAGGACTCTTCTATATGTTAATGGGGCTCTTCTGCCTTGCCTGTGCCGGCCATGTTTTGGAGCCACATGGTTCCGGCTGGAGGGTATGTCTTTCTCTGATAATGGTATCATGTCATCGTGCAATGCTTGCCATTTCAAGCTGGGTACCCAATGTGAATGCCAAGAGAGTCACATGATCAGTGGTCATTTATATAATCAATATATTCTCTACTGATTGGGCCTCCCTACCATATGTGTGGGAATTGCCAGTTATCCTTTATTATTCAACTATTTGTGGGAAAAGAACCTTTTTTGATCATATATATTACTTTCGGGTAAACACTAAGATGTATTGATTCACTATTTTCAACATTTACAATCTAGGACAAATCCCTAGGAGATGTCATAGAAAACAAATAGGCTTTTTGGTGAATTTATATGGGAAGCGTCTAGCGAGTATAAGTTGGGTTGAGATTGGAGTGGGAAGCCCAAGAGGATAAGGAGATGTTGGCAGAATAGAGCCGCTTTAGTGCCAGGTAAATAAGAGATTCCCTCGTTGTGTTGAAGGATATCCCACAAGATGGCCACAGGATTTGTCTCTGACAGTGGCTGAGACTGTGGAGGAAGGAAGGCAAAGGGATGTGAGATTGCCAAACAGGAAGTGACGAGTCTTCACCGACGCCCCCTGGTGTGGTCACCTCACTCTTCTGCCTGAGACTTTCTTGTGGCTTTAGTACTTCATAGAGTGCCATCAAATGTGGCGTGAGAAATAAATAGATTTACAGGCTCTTAAATAGGATCTTAGTTGCCCGGCTGGCTTCTTGGCGTTGCATATTCCAGGATACCCTCAGTAGTGCATTCTGGGATAGGTCGTCATACATCATAGCCTTGAATATTGGGCTACTTTGTACACAGCAGAAATCTCTGAGGTCTACTTGCAGACAAAGTGCAGCCCCAATATAGACCCAGCTTATAAGACATTCACCTACATCACATAACAGGATTCCGTAGAATAGACAACTTCATGATCACTTGGCTTTCTTCTCCTGTATTGAGTAGCACGACATACATATGTTTTATGAAGAGCATGACTACATTTGTTTCAAATGGACTGCCGTTTGAAGGCTCATGAACCTCCCCCCGTTTGTTTTTTTAAATCTAAGGGCAATGAAGAAGACTCTGGTGATTTGAGGTATTATCAAAGAAACTCTTTACTTTTGAGAAATTGACACTTTTAGCAAAAGGAGCGAAAGATACTGAAGTGTCATGGAATTGTTATGTTGTCTTTGTTATTTGCAGACAAAGTTTTCATGGTCACTTTGTCAGGTACTTTTTATATGCGTTATGAGGTCACATAAGTTTTAGTAAATTTCAATATAATTCCAACCTTGCTATAGCATTTTTCAAGGGAATCTAATCATGATTTGATTGTGATAAAGTTTTATTCTTTGACTAATTTGTTTTTAGCATGGCTCTATTCAGTGGATGAGGTTCAATGTTTTGCCAATGTTTTGTGGTCAGGGTACTGCAGTGGGTAAGCTGTGGTTCTCTGACCATGGACACTGAGATGTGATACAAGGTTCCTAACTCTGGCCTCTCTGACACACCTGACTTGGGCCTCTCTCTGACACACCTGACTCGGGCATCTCTCTGACACACCTGACTTGGGCCTCTCTCTGACACACCTGACTCTGGCCTGAGCTGAGGTCAAAAGACTGGCCCTGGCCACAGCTCACACAGGCCATCACTTCCTCGCCAGCTTACACTCGCATTACCCAGAACTGAGCACAAATATCTGGTGACCATAAAGCTCAGCTTGTATGTTATATTACATCTTGGCAGTGGAACACAGGAGTGTGTAATGCATCCGAATCATACATATTTCATCGTGTTCATGGTGCCCCAGTTGCAAAAAGTATCAAAGATATCAGAGAGCAATAATCATCTTTCATCGTGTTCATGGTAGCCCAGTTGCAAAAAGTATCACAGATATCAGAGAGCAATAATCATCTTTAATCGTGTACATGGTAGCCCAGTTGCAAAAAGTATCACAGATATCAGAGAGCAATAATCATCTTTAATCGTGTTCATGGTGCCCCAGTTGCAAAAAGTATCACAGATATCAGAGAGCAATAATCATCTTTCATTGTGTTCATGGTGCCCCAGTTGCAAAAAGTATCACAGATATCAGAGAGCAATAATCATCTTTAATCGTGTTCATGGTAGCCCAGTTGCAAAAAGTATCACAGATATCAGAGAGCAATAATCATCTTTCATCGTGTTCATGGTAGCCCAGTTGCAAAAAGTATCACAGATATCAGAGAGCAATAATCATCTTTCATCGTGTTCATGGTAGCCCAGTTGCAAAAAGTATCACAGATATCAGAGAGCAATAATCATCTTTCATCGTGTTCATGGTGCCCCAGTTGCAAAAAGTATCACAGATATCAGAGAGCAATAATCATCTTTCATCGTGTTCATGGTGCCCCAGTTGCAAAAAGTATCACAGATATCAGAGAGCAATAATCATCTTTCATCGTGTTCATGGTAGCCCAGTTGCAAAAAGTATCACAGATATCAGAGAGCAATAATCATCTTTCATCGTGTTCATGGTAGCCCAGTTGCAAAAAGTATCACAGATATCAGAGAGCAATAATCATCTTTCATCGTGTTCATGGTGCCCCAGTTGCAAAAAGACTTTAAAATGGCATGCCACAACAGAAAAAATAATTAATTGCCATAAGTTTCGTATAATCATGGTAGGGAAAAAATATTAACATGAAAACTTAGAACTGTCATTTTACTCATAAAAAAATACTTGTTATTTTTAGACAGGATATTAATGCTTATTGGGGTGAAAGATTTGGAATCAGTGGTCACATTTGGTGGTGACACCTGGAGGTGTGGTGAGTGATCACTGTGATTATCACATCAGGAAGTGTAGGGCTTCAGTTGCTAGGAAAGAGATGCTCAAAGATGTAGCAATGTATGCAGATTGCTGGCTGAGGGGGGCACCACTAGGGCTTCCTGACACCACCGTCACACCACGGTCACACATCACATCCGTCTACTCCTTGCAGGTACAGCAATATTGCACCAATCCACTATAGAGCACTTCTTGTTTGATAGCATTGCCTTGACATATGTACACAAATAAAAGATGGCCTCTTCTGGTCCATCAAACCATAAATGAGCATCCCTCGAATCTCAGCAGCCGTTTCAATCTTACGTTTCGAGCCACATCACAAAAAGAGACACTAAAAGTATTTTATGTTTGGGCAGAGAATGTGAAAGGATATGGGAGACCTGCCCCTGGGAAACATGCATGTGAGCCGGAGTGGTAATGTGTCGGCTTATATCCACATACGCAGGTTTAAGTAGGAATTGCCTTCACGGTAACAACACCATAACACAGGAAGGCACAAGCAGGCAAAACTTCTTCCCATACATATACACAGTGTCAGCAATTTTACATGCACACTAATTGGTTCATTTGAGAAACAGCCGTCATCTTGAGTTTTATTATTTTCTTTGATTTCAATGTTAATTTGATTGTATGACTTTTTTCAAAGATGTACTGACATGTTACAAATGCTATTTAACCTGGAATTAGGACATATTTTGCATAAAAAACATAGAGTTAAATCAATTTCTAACACAATTTGACTTTGGGAAGTATGATGCAACAGACATATAGATTTAGAGTTGTTAAGTAATATAATTGTTAATATAGTTGTTAAGTAATATAATGGCAGTATGTATGTGTGAGTGCTCCGGGTTGAAGACTGAGCCTTCACTGAGCTGAGGTCTGAGGGGGGCTAATGCACATTAGGTGTGAGGTCCAGCCTCTCTGGGTTGGGACGCTTACGCATTGGGCCTGAAGGACGGGCCTGACCTTTATGACAATAGGTTAAGACTTCAGAGAAAAGGGCCGTGTAATGTCAGAGCCACCTGGTGGGATTTGTTAAAGCTTTTATGATATCACGGATGTCATAGGCAGTTTTACAGAGATTTGGGTTATGTTTAAATGATATGCAGTTATCTCCCTGAAATCTGTTAAAATACATCTGCCAGGATTATTGCATTTTGCTGAAAATGCTTAGTACTGAGTCCAAGCATGTGACAACTACTGTGGTGCGTAAGAATGTTAGGCCTGTACAATGTACAATAGACAAAAACCAATGTACAAACAGGTCTTTTTAAGCCAAATCACTCCAGGGAAGGTGCCCCATTGTTAGCAAACCTTTTATAAGTAAGTATTTGCACTAGATCACTGGTCAACTAAGCAAAGTTTGTTGGCAGTGTTCAATGGATGATTTTAGCAGAAGATTCATCTACTTTTGAATGGCACAGAGATTGATTGGTGGGGTGATATGATTAGTAATAACATAACAAAGTTAAGGGCATAAACATTGTGGAAGGTAAGAGTGCTTGAAAATCTGAATTCAATATGAAGGTTCTCCACATAGTCTCTTGCCCTTTTGCATTGGTGACTGGTCTTTGTTTGACTTTATGCAATATTTCATATTCCTTAAAGGGTTCCGTACCAGTGCTGGGAATAACTTCATTTATAGATAGATATTATGGCAGTAGTATTGTTGTGTGCAGCTATTACAGAGGAGCCTGTATAATGGTCATTTATGGTGGCTATCCACACTGCTGAGCCATTCAAGCCTCTGTCCAATAGCACAATATATAGCCCCTATATACCAGTACTGTCGTCTCAATGGCTTTGTATTCTACTGATGACCTCTGGTGTTCCCACACCAGGAAGAAGGCATTTCACTTTAAAATTGGCTGTTGGTAAACAGCATAATAGTGTAGCCAGACATGCAAATAACTGGTTTACAGTTTGGGAAGATTAAAAAAACTGTAATAAATATTAGAGAAGTCACTGATATGTTTTTGTCAAAAAACATTTATAAAAACCCAGGCACGGTTTAGCCATTAGAATCTGTGATGGCATGGAATATGCTTGAAGGTCGGCAAGGTAGATAGAAGTATGTGAACCAGGCCACCAAATGTGACCCCAAATTCCAGTTTGCACTGTTTATGACCCAGGATTGACCGGTATAAATATGGTTGTGTGTGAATAGTTTATGGTGGCATTATGGAAATATTTGTGTCACATGTTCTAATATAGGTCCTAATTGCAGCAGGTGGGTCATAAAGTATGAGCTAATGTCACATGTGAGGTGGTCGTAAAGTATGAGCTAATGTCACATGTGAGGTGGGTCGTAAAGTATGGGCTAATGTCACATGTGAGGTGGGTCGTAAAGTATGGGCTAATGTCACATGTGAGGTGGGTCGTAAAGTATGAGCTAATGTCACATGTGAGGTGGGTCGTAAAGTATGGGCTAGTGTCACATGTGAGGTGGGTCGTAAAGTATGGGCTAATGTCACATGTGAGGTGGGTCGTAAAGTATGGGCTAATGTCACATGTGAGGTGGTCGTAAAGTATGGGCTAATGTCACATGTGAGGTGGGTCGTAAAGTATGAGCTAATGTCACATGTGAGGTGGGTCGTAAAGTATGAGCTAATGTCACATGTGAGGTGGTCGTAAAGTATGAGCTAATGTCACATGTGAGGTGGGTCGTAAAGTATGAGCTAATGTCACATGTGAGGTGGGTCGTAAAGTATGAGCTAATGTCACATGTAAGGTGGTCGTAAAGTATGGGCTAATGTCACATGTGAGGTGGGTCGTAAAGTATGGGCTAATGTCACATGTGAGGTGGGTCGTAAAGTATGGGCTAATGTCACATGTAAGGTGGTCGTAAAGTATGGGCTAATGTCACATGTGAGGTGGGTCGTAAAGTATGAGCTAATGTCACATGTAAGGTGGTCGTAAAGTATGGGCTAATGTCACATGTAAGGTGGTCGTAAAGTATGGGCTAATGTCACATGTGAGGTGGGTCGTAAAGTATGAGCTAATGTCACATGTGAGGTGGGTCGTAAAGTATGAGCTAATGTCACATGTGAGGTGGTCGTAAAGTATGAGCTAATGTCACATGTGAGGTGGGTCGTAAAGTATGAGCTAATGTCACATGTGAGGTGGGTCGTAAAGTATGAGCTAATGTCACATGTAAGGTGGTCGTAAAGTATGGGCTAATGTCACATGTGAGGTGGGTCGTAAAGTATGGGCTAATGTCACATGTGAGGTGGGTCGTAAAGTATGGGCTAATGTCACATGTGAGGTGGGTCTATATGTCCACCTTGTGGAGCGGAGTCCCGGCCTCATGGAATGCTTTATGTGCAGCTCGGCATCAGGGCTGACAGCAAGAAGCCAAGTAGCCCAGTGGCAGGGGGATATTTCTGCTTGCTACCTTCAGGGGGGTCATATGATCCAGCGGTGTTGGTGAGGAAATAGAGCATAACTGCCAGGAATACAATTCTCCCATTTTTACCCTCAGCCCCTGATGTAATCAGGCTGAGGGTATTGCAGTACTCCTGGCGTGGGTATGTATGTATGTATGTATGTATGTCTGTATGTATGTATGTATGTATGTCTGTAGCGAACATCCTTGTCATCGCGATAACTCAAGAACAAATGATGGCAGCTTCATGAAACTTGACACACATATGCATCTGGTGAAAACCTCGGACGAGTTCGATGTACAGTGACCTTGACCTATTTTTCAAGGTCACAGGGACAATTATGTGAAATCCCAAGAATCACAATAACTCAAGAACGAATGATGGCAGCTTTATGAGATTTGACACACATAAGCATCTGGTGAAGCCCTCAGAATTGTTCTATAAAACATAACCTTCACCTACTTTTCAAGGTCACATGGACAATTATGTGAAATCATCTTGTCATCGCGATAACTCGAGAACAAATGATGGCAGCTTCGTGAAACTTGACACATATAAGCATCTGGTGAAAACCTCGAACGAGTTTGATGTACAGTGACCTTGACCTATTTTTCAAGGTCACGGACAATTATGTGAAATCCCAAGAATCGCAATAACTCAAGAACGAATGATGGCAGCTTTATGAGATTTGACACACATAAGCATCTGGTGAAGACCTCAGACTTCTCTTGATGGAACATGACCTTCACCTACTTTTCAAGGTCACAGGGACAATTATGTGAAATCATCCTTGTCATCGTGATAACTCAAGAACAAATGATGGCAGCTTCATGAAACTTTACACACATAAGCATCTGTTGAAAACCTCGGACTAGTTCGGTGGACGGTGACCTTGACCTATTTTTCAAGGTCACAGGGACAATTATGTGAAATCCCAAGAATCGCAATAACTCAAGAACGAATGATGGCAGCTTTATGAGATTTGACACACAAGCATCTGGTGAAGACCTCAAGACTTCTCATGATGGAACATGACCTTCACCTACTTTTCAAGGTCACAGGTACAATTATGTGAAATCCCTATCATTGCTATAACTCGAGAACGAATGATGGCAGCTTTATGAGATTTGACACACATAAGCATCTGGTGAAGACCTCAGACTTCTCTTGATGGAATATGACCTTTACTTACTTTTCAAGGTCACAGGGACAATCATGTCAAATCCACGTCATTGCAATAACTTAAGAACAAATAATGGCAGCTTCATGAAAATTGACACACATAAGCATCTGGGAAGACTTCAGATGAATTTGATGGACGGTGACCTTAACCTGCTTTTCAAGGTCACCAGCCCATCTCAATAATTCTAGAGTAAATGACAGTTTCATGATACTTGACACACCTAAGCTATCAAAGGAAGTAGATTTTATGGGTTTTTTTAACCCCTGCATCAATTTGCCTTGGTGCAGTGATGTTTTGTTCACAAATATTGTGTGGAGCGAATGTTGTGCAATGAGTTACCAGGGCTGAGGGTTGATGCATCTCTGATGCCTATGTTAAATAACAAATTTAAATTTGCATCACGTGGATAGCTGTAATTTTAGAGAATAGTTGTTATTATGGTGTAATTTGATATATCATTGGGACTTCAATGATTAATTCATATAAAATCACTATATCCAGGTTAATTAGAGAGAAAAAAAAAGATTTGAATGGGAATATTAATGGTTACCAATATAGATATACAAGGCCAGGCAGTTGACTGTATGGGAGAAGGGCTCCATTGCTAATCTTCTATAGGATGGTGCTGTACATTATAAAGCCACTCTGGGTTACAATAAATGAGACTTATTATTCACAGTTGTGTACACGAGTGCCCCACCCACAGTATATTCCCCAGCAATGGCTCCCCAGATGCTCCTGCTGAGGCTGGCTTCACAATTAATGGTGTTTTCTACATCCATCTTCTGTCTATAATATATGATATTAGGCTTGCCATATGTGGCATTAAGAACAATTGTCATGATTGTTTCCTCATCGAAGATAAATTGCAAGCACATCATACTGTGAATCTATAGCTTCACATGGATAGTCCCACCTGTAATATGTCTGATTGATGAACACTGATTTCACAAATAATACATGTAAATTGTGATCAATCAAAATGTCGACAGGTTTTGTGGAATGTTAGATTCAATATGAATTCCCTGGACACCCATTCAGATTAACAACAGCTTTAATAAGAAAAAAACATAAGAATTTATCCCTACTCTTAAAGCTGAGCAAGATGTTTTCTTCTGTCTTCCATACAAAATTGATGCAGAAGAAGACTGGCATGGTGGGGGATAGTGATGTGACTGCATCTCACAGTAGATAGATAGATAGATAGATAGTAGATAGATAATGCCATTCTAACATTCTCTGGACTATCTGCTTAGCATATTATTTTATTGCATATTTATGATTTATGGTTCTGTGTGGGGCATTGGTGTAGCAGCTAATCGGATGAGTGACATCTTGGGACACAGATCTTGGAAATGTTGTTGATATGAATAAGGTATGAGTATGAAGGGTGGACAGGGTATGGACACTAGAGGATATGTGTGGTGGGAGAATTCTCTGGGGTTGCTTTGTGGTGCATGCCGTGGATCCCACCATGTAACAATCAAGCCTAGTTACACATAACTAATGTGCATACATAATACATCAAGCCTGTGATCATGACTCATGTGCTTATATGTGGCACCAATACTGCAGCCTTTATCATGCCTATTATCAGGCATTAACATGCTTCGCATCCTCTCTGATGAAACCATTAGCCACCAAATTTCTCATCAGGAGGATTGAGGGCACTGCTCGTTAGGCTCTAATAAAGTTATTGTACATGATAATGACTGGCACTCCATGTCAGCTTCAAGTGTGAGGTTTGATGCCCTGTACACATGAGGAGATAGTACCACAGGCCTAGCAGGTGATGTACACAGCCTAGTATCGGACTCCATATACAGCCAGGGTCCAGGAGAACCTCACACGGCTAGTCTGGACAAGGTGCAACACAAAGTCTGTCACATATCACAGTAAACCACCGGACACCCACTAGCATGAGCTGGCGGTCTTGCCACCAATAAGATTTACCTTGTTTGGAAGTTTTCCCGGTATTTCATGAATTAATTAGGTTATCCATATGCTGTGGCCTGATTTTGGTTGGTATTTGGACCAGCAGATTGATCTCATTATAAGCAGAATGAGAATTAGGTGCTACATGCAAGATGTTAGCCTGTCTCAAAAAAGTCCTTATAAATAGAATTTATTACTCACGATTAAAATAGAAAGTGATCTGGTTAGCAGTTGTTCAAAGTCAGTTGGTAAGAATATTGAGAAAGTAGTTCTATAAGTAATGAATGTGGGAAGGAAATAAGCAGGTAATATGGAAGCCAGTCATTTTATTTATCAGCAGTGAGCTGTGCATGAGATTTTCTTGGTGAAGATCGCTTGTATATTATACATCAGTAAAATAATGGCAAGGAAGGATTATGAATGCCACATGTTTGAATGTTTTGACCACTATTTTACTGAAGTTCAGAAGGGTTGAATACCTTGAAATGGCATGATACAAATTTGTTCCTAATTTGCATAAAGAATGAAGACAGGAAGTTGCTGTTGTGTTATGAATTCTTCATGGTGGGAGGATGGAATGGTGTATTTGCATGGCTTAAGACGTTAGTGGCCATTCAGCATCAGTGCTCATGTAACCTGGCAATAACAGGGATAAACTAAGGACTAAACACTACCCATAAAAGGTTACTAGCAAAGGTTACTAGCAGAGCATCTAAGATAGATGAGGGTGGACGCTGGGGGTCTCCATGGTGACAGCATTGCATTGTGGGGAGGGACAGGCAGTAGACAGTGCTGACCTCTGTGACCTCTTAGGGTCACTGATGTGTCAACCTAAATGACCTCTACATTTCTGCATCATAGAGCAGCCCTGCTATCCTGATATGACCTTCCGTGCCTGCTTACATTCTCTCCTTATCATCATTCATGGATAGTGTGACCTTATGGCGATCTTGGACCACACAATGTCTGGAAGTCTAAAATGTCACAATATTAGTATGGTATCCAGTGGGTTCATCTGTCAGCAATTTACCTTGAATCATATGCATCCTGTCTATTTGACTTGCTGAAGAGTTTAATTTGGAATGTATTTTGTCACCCAAAGCTGTGAAGTTGTTTGTAAAAGAGACATTGTTGAGGGTCAAGCTTGTATATTATGAGTTTCCACCCCTGCGTCACAGGGTGGTAGTTTTATGATGTTACCCCTGAGGACGTGGGTCATACCTTGCTGCTTCTCAGTGTGCTTGTAATGTTATGCTGCTTGATTTTATGGTATTTTTAACAGTTTTTGGAATAGTTTCTTCAAAATATGACTTTGTATTGCAGTTTAGATTACTAAATGTACAAGAAATACCTTAGTACGAGCTTATAAAAAGTGTATAAGGTATGATCTATGACAAAGCAGTATTGCTAGAATATACGGGGGAAAAACATTCTTGGATAATTTATCAATGACAAGTCTGTAAAGATTTCATCTTGCCATGTGTGATGAGCTATGGCATGCTAAATGAATTCAGATACATATGTATTGGAAACTTGTGTAAAGAGATGATTTCCCACTGAGATGACTGTTGTGGCAACTTGTGTTTATATCTTTCATAAATATATGAGACAACAATGATCCTCAGAGGAGTGATGAAAAAAATGAAAGCAAAACAAATTACATCTACCGGCCAGAAAAAGATGCAAGGAGCAGTGTTTAGCTGTGAGCATAGTAGTGGGATCAGAGATTGTGAAAGCTTCAGCCCCTTGTGTCTTAGTGGAATCTAAACTAGCCATGGTGCCAGTGGCTTTGACATGTATTTGCTCAGATAGAGCAAGGTTGTGATAAGCACACTTGAGGGAACTTATCTTAACAGAGCCCCACTGTGTATCAGTTCTATCTTTATTAATATGCAAGAGCAAATGACAGTAAGCACTATAACTGATGTAGATGTAGCCGTGCTGATCATGGCGTGAGGATGGCTTGATGCAGACTGCACTGATGTGGTGGCAGATGTCAGGCTGAAGGCTACAGCTTCAAAGTATTGTGGGTTGGCATCATAACACAGCGTGGCTGGCCAAGCTTTGATGTCGTCCTGTGGCACTGAAGGCAAATGTACCTACAGACAACGCTAAAAGCCACATATGCTGGTTTCATCCTTCAAAATGCTTAATATCTTTTTTATTCTGTCCCCAAGATAAATTTCTTCCAAGATGTTGCCTCGATATTGCATCAGAGCTTAATCGCTTGAATATACTTAAGTGTATATAACTTTAAAAAAAAGTAAGTTAAAGTTTTCATGTTAGGACACACATGTATATATTGGTGTTAGAAAGTCCTGCCTGGCAGCTACAATGTAGGATGAAAGTGGTGACGAGGGGGCAGAGCTGTGTGACGTCATATTTGGCAGGTCCATCTTCACACCTGATGACATCCTCCATACTCACCGTCAAGGCCGGGGAATATCAGCTGGCATATGAAGCATATGATAGGGGAGGGATGAGAGATAACATTAATGCTAGCATTCAGAAGTGCTGCCAACTTCAGCCAACATCCACACTCTGTACAAGCTGACATCATGCATATCATTTATTTCATATATATTGATCATTAAGATGAAAAGATGTATGAGGCTTTAAGAGATTGCTTTATTCATGTTTGATTTGTATTCTCGCTTTATCAAACATTCAGTATGTTTCATTTATTTCCCAGTCAATATTGCTTTTTGGGGTTTTTTTTACCAAAGGGGGTCTTGTTGAGTGCACATAATATAATGTTCCTCAGGCACATTACTATTTTTGTATTTCATACATGTATGTACAGAGAGTAAATACACAGACCTTTTATATGGCATGAAATGTCCCTGAATTAGATCAACATTAGTGAGGAGAATTACATGCAGCTTTCAGCATTAGTCGGGGCAAAGCATTTATCTGGTCCCACAACAGTCCGGCTCAGTGTGGGCACGTATTGCAGGGTTATGTCACGTCTTGGTCTTACTGTCATCATATAGATGTTTGGCCCCAGCTCTTTATTAGCTTATTAGATGCAGGTGTGAAGTGCAAGATTAAAACAGAGATGTGGCTGGCAAGCAGAATATATTAAGCTAGGCATTTATGTTCATCTGCTTGCTGCCTTTTGCTTCTATTCCATCATTTACTTGATGGATTATATTTGTTAGGTACATATGGTCAGCTCAGAGTAGGAGAGTGTGAGGCAGTGCGTGACCTCATGTGGTCACAGCCCTGCCTGGCCTGATAAGAGCTTGTTCTGCATTTAAGATGATGGCAGCCTCACTAATGTTAGTTGTATTAAGACAAGATGTGCCCACCCACTTCCATTAGCAGACCGTGTCCTACTGCAAACATATAGACCTCCCAATGTCTTCCACAACTCACATCTACCAAATTGATTAAGAGACATGTCTTGTGCATTGTAGCAATTTACTGTTTGATTTTCAAAGGGAATACTCATATAATGCTCCCAATCTTGTGAGTGTGTGAAAATGACATCATTAAAAAAAGGGTTAATGTTTCATGAAAAGTCTTTTTGTTAAATCAACAAAATAGTAAATCTTGAAGGGATGCAGCCCCAGTTTATATCACTCTGAGGTTAAGAAAACATGAAAAATAGGAGTCTGTGTCATTCAGAACAGGTAAACACAAGCACCACACGAAATGGTACTTTCTTATGTCTTGCAAAATGGTCAAGCAACTTGTCAAGCAAAAAGGTCCTATTGAATAAACAGATGATTTAAGATGTTAGCATGACAGATATTATAAGAATAAATGATGATTGTATAAAGAATCAGACCTGGCTGATTTGGTGCTGTCTGAAGCCATCAGCATATGTTTCAGACTGCTGTGGCTTAGCTGATCCTTTTACCCAAATAGGGCAGCGACGTTTTCGAGCTCTTTGCTCTCTCAGCATCTCAGCCCCAGGACAAGCTCAATTGGTGTAAATCAGGAGTGATGTATCCCAAAATAAACCATGTCACATCATAAGACTCGGCCGAGCTTATCCATCAAGCACCACCGTTTGTGGCATCCTCTTGCATTGGCTTTTGTTTTGTGCAATTGGTGTCATACATCAGGGGATATGTGGGGAGACGTGAGACTTTATGGGATGATGTGTTGTGGATGATGGCAGTATTATTGCGGGAGGGTGTGAAGTGAGTGGGACACTTTGATGCCTCTACATTATGAGTTGCCACTACGTGGTCCTGGATGTGATATATAGATGCTGACTGCCAGCTGCCCATAGTGCTCACCCTCCAGGCATACACTGCCCATACATGCTCTCCCACGATGAAGGCTCAAATAGCACAAAACTTATCAACACAGATTACTGATACATCTGATTTTCTCATCTTGATCAGACAAATATTCAAGATTTTCAATGTTTTTGTGAAAATTTGTAATAACTGCTATGGTTTTATAAACAAATTGAAAGAAGTTATTTTTAGTAAGATCTGGATTGGCCCAGCACATTTCACGATGCCATTAACCTGGAGTATGGACAGAGGCACCTGCTCCACTCAACCACTGGCGGAGTGCTCTATACTCATTTCCCCTTCTTGCCTAAATGCTGACATTCCTGTCCGGTTTAATAGTGGCTAAATACCAAAGAGAACAGTTTGTGAGGCCTCAAATATTTGCAAGAAGTGAATAAAAATTGATATATTTCAGCTGTAAAGGTGATTTAACATGCAATTTGTTGATCAATAAATTTCAAGTTTAAAGTAAAATCAGGTTAATAGTAATATATTTCTGATGTTTAAAAAAACATGCTTCACAAAGATATCCAAAGTTTGTTTTTCAATTTGAGAAGAATCTACTAATGCCAGTTTGTAAATTCAAGTAAAAGTGTGAATGATTGATAGAAGACCTTAAAATTATTTAATATATGGAAATCAGATTGGTGTAAAGATCATTATCTTGGGGAGTATTCTTGTAAAGAACTAAGTTGAGCACTGCAAGCATCAGTGTATTAGCACTTCAAACACAGCATCGGATCCTAGTAATTGGTCAAGCGTTTAATATTGGTCATTCTTGTTTGATATCAGCCTATTTACAAGTGTGAAGTTCAAGCATCATTAATTCTCAAACCTGTGTATGATGGTGATTTATTCAGACAGGAACTCACTCACACAAATCTAGGTATATATGACAAGTGCATATATGACACTCCGGATTTGACATTAAGTTTGGAAGGCGCAAACTGAGTTCAGATAAGTAAATCAAGTTTTTCACTGGCCACAAAGACGTTTATGGCCAGTTGGCCAAATATTGGCTATAAATTGTGGTGGTACACATGGTAGGATTATTTCATGTCTTTGATGTTATATATTTGTTATTTGTTGTAACAAAAAGTACTCTTTCGTTATTGTTTATATAAAGATTAAAATTATACCATTATTTTCTTTCATAAATTATATTTTATAATATACTCATTTTTGATAACAATTTCTCTTTATTATTAGTCTTTCCGATAATATTTTCTGTATTCAATTTTTTGTATTCAGTTGTGCTGCATTGTCTGTTACCATGGTAACAATGGTAAATGTCATGCCCTTCATTGGGTGGCAACCAGCAGTGTGCACTCCACCAATGTGTCACTGCACCTCTCGTCCGTATCATATGCTCAAAAGTATTTTAGAGGGATCATTTATAATTTGGTGGAAGGATATTGATAATGAGACCAGTTTGCAGGGAAATATTTTCATAATATCATGCTTTTGAAACACATCACACCTAACTGATGGGAATTATATTTTTTTGAAAAGGGCTAGTCAGAAATATATTTTAGGGTACGTTTTGGTTTGTGTCATGGAACACCTAGTTTCCTGTCAAACTCTGCTGACCCAAAAAAGCTTTGCATACACAAACTAATGAGAATGGGAGAATCTGTGCCAGGTTCTTTCATCATCAAGACAATCATAGAGGATTGTCATGCAAACTTGTGGGAATGGAATTTTGTATATTTCTCACATCAGGTTTTAGCCTAATAAGGTTAACCTATGGGCCTGGCCTCAACTTATCAAGCCCTGTGGTTCCTTTTCTAGAAAATGACCTGAGACTCATTACAAATTATTAAATGCTATCTCAAATGAAAGTGCTTTGATCAAGAATGATTGATACTAAAATGAAAGGAGAATGTATATTTTTTTTTTAAAGAAAAGGGTTTAAAGTAGGTTAAGAGAGGTGATAATGTTCACCTTATATGTGGGGTGATGTTCAACTAGAAGCAATAACAGAAGGATCCTTGTAAGTCAAACCACCACAAAAAATAGCCTTGCATGTTCGACATGTAATAACACAAGCCAGCCAAGAATAAGGCTGTTGTATGGTTCTACCTGCTGCCAGGAGATAATAGGGCAATTGTAGGGTAGATAGCTGAGGGTGATTATTTACCAGGGGAGTAATGACAACCCCCAAGTGATCCTGCTATGTAAATGTTGTGTAAGGTCATCATACACCTGGGCCCTCAAATCTACCACAAGTTAGGCTGAAACAGAAGAATTCTTTGAATTTGTATACAGTATCAAGTCTTAGACTATAATTGCCAAGCATGAAGACTAACATAAAGCTTCGTCAGCAGTTCATTTTGAATGGTGAAATTACCCTCCAAAACGGGACTTCTCTATCACATCAATCCCTGCTGCCAATGGTAAGAAGGTGCTCGGAGGATTGACCGCAAGTCATGACCATTCATAAAAATCTGGCTGTCAACTGATTGGTGACAGATTAATTGACTATGCAAGCAATTTCTTATTGGTAAGCATCTCGGAAAGCAAACTGATCACAGGTCGTAACCTGAAGTTGGACAATTCTGTTCAAATAATATTTTGGAAGGCATGACTTGTATGCACGACTGGACAAGGTGTTCCAGATTTTGAACAAAGTCAAAATGACGGCACAGTTTATGAGACCCATAATGTCACATATAACTGGTCAAAGAATAAATATGATAACCAGCTTTCTCAAGATATATTATTTTGTTTTTGAACAATTTTTGCCTCAGATCTGAATCATATTATGCTTCTTGATGAACAAATATTCCTAAGCACTTTATCAGACTATATGATCATCTTCAGAAGATTTGGTCTGGGCAAATTCGGTCCCTTGGTGCTCAGCATGCCTAATGCTTAATTGAGAAGATTTGCGGATCATTTTGCATTAAGTGGGGGAGCTGTGTATGTGCAGTTATGGGGAAGGATAGAGCAGAGCTACTGCTGAGGTGAGGAGAGCCTCTACACCCTCCCCTCCTCTTACCTGAGGCTTCCTGAAGGGAAAATGGTGCACACAAAAAGGATGCCTGGTGGGATGATGCTGCTTATGCAACAGTTTGATTATATTACATCATTCTCTCAGACCTCTCTTTGTTTCCAGCACATATTGTTTGCCTTTACCAGGGCCACCCACCTCAACCAGCACCACCCGCCTCAACCAGCGCCACCCGCCTCAACCAGCGCCACCCGCCTTAACCAGCGCCACCCGCCTCAACCAGCGCCACCCGCCTCAACCAGCGCCACCCGCCTTAACCAGCGCCACCCACCCCTACCAGCGCCACCCACCTCTAACATCACCACCCACCTCTACCAGCGCCACCCACCTCTACCGGCACCACCCACCTCTACCAGCACCACCCACCTCTACCGGCGCCACCCACCTCTACCAATGCCACCCACCTCTACCAACGCCACCCACCTCTACCGGCGCCACCCACCTCTACCAATGCCACCCACCTCAACCAGCACCACCCACCTCTACCGGCGCCACCCACCTCTACCAACACCACCCACCTCTACCAGCACCACCCACCTCTACCAGCACCACCCACCTCTACCGGCGCCACCCACCTCTACCGGTGCCACCCACCTTTACCGGCGCCAGCCTCTGATGGAATTAGCCTGACAAAGCCATTAGTGTGAAGTAATTTATCAGGGACTCAATGATGTTAGGCCAACTATGCAAGAACCAACATGTGCCTGGTGACAAGATGAATTTGCCATTATCCTTCCCCTACACACACCATCTTAGTTCACAATTAGCAAACCCATTTCCCTGAGACGAGCTAGAACCAGGCAGATGACAACAACAATCTGCACTTACCATGCACGGAGCAAGATAGTTGAAAAACATGAGAGACAGGTTTTATATTATGTATCCTGTCTTTCAGCACATACATGATTCATAGCCTTCTATCATAAATAATACTTAGATTTGAGCATGTCACAAACACCATGAAAGTGCTTATATATAATGTATCAGCTGAGAAGATGAGATGGGGATGTCTGTCATCTTAGTGCCGGCTGCCTCAACTGTCACTCCAGACAGTGACACCCTGATCTGCTCTCTTCGCAATATAGTT
The DNA here is from genome assembly GCA_949316495.1 of Amphiduros pacificus. NCBI lineage: Eukaryota > Metazoa > Annelida > Polychaeta > Phyllodocida > Hesionidae > Amphiduros > Amphiduros pacificus. Next base: position 9,004,465 of record OX439005.1, on the reverse strand, counting down.
GGTAATATCACCAACTTTCTCATTTTCTCAAGTAGAATGAGGTGGTAGGCGAGGGGAATTATTTGCCTGTAATGCATTGGTCCACTGATATATGAGTAGAGGTCAGTTTTGCTATTTGATCTGCTCTCACATATCAGGGGTGTTATTCACATCAGCCAGGGACATTAAGTACAAGGTCAACTCTACTGTCCCTAATCTTAATCTTAAAAAGATAAGAAAGTGGGTCATTGATGTGTCACTGTGTGACTATTTGAGCAGCTCAGAGCACCTGACGGAGAGCTTAACCTGCTCAGGGATCTGCCTGTATGTCGGCCTTGCTGACGGAGAGCTAGATCTGCTCAGGGATCTGCCTACATGTCAGCCCTGCCGACGGAGAGCTTAACCTGGTCAGGGATCTGCCTGTGTGTCGGCCCTGATGACGGAGAGCTAGATCTGCTCAGGGATCTGCCTGTATGTCAGCCTTGCCGACGGAGAGCTTAACCTGCTCAGGGATCTGCCTGTATGTCGGTCTTGCCGACGGAGAGCTTGATCTGCTCAGGGATCTGCCTGTATGTCGGTCTTGCCGACGGAGAGCTTGATCTGCTCAGGGATCTGCCTGTATATCGGCCCTGATGACGGGAGAGCTAGATCAGCTCAGGGATCTGCCTGTATGTCAGTCTTGCTGATGGAGAGCTTGATCAGCTCAGGGATCTGCCTACATGTCAGTCTTGCTGATGGAGAGCTTGATCTGCTCAGGGATCTGCCTGTATATCGGCCCTGATGACGGAGAGCTAGATCTGCTCAGGGATCTTCCCAAATGTCAGCCCTGTCTATCACAGTGAGAAGGACAAATATGATGAATTGCTGAGTGACATGTGTAATACTGTAGCAGTGTTAAAGGGGTCAATACAGACATGTCAGGTGGTGTTGTGGATGGGTTAATGATTGGCATATGGGGTGGCATGGGAGGCTGGCTTAGTTATTAGCTTGACAGTGGCCAGTAGATGGCGGTGAGCGTGATATGACAATGTGAGTGTGGTGGTCCAGTGGGAGCAGATCTGGCTGGACAAGGCAATCCTGCCATGTGAGCGGCCCACCTCGCTGACATCTCGTGGTCCAAACGTCGTCATGCGACTGGCCAAATGTCAGTCTGTGGCGACCGATACTACCTGCACGCCATCCTCTCATCCGACCTCTGTCTCTGCTGGGATAACCCTATCTGTAGGTCTGCCCATAAGGCGGTAAATAGAAGAGCGCCATTATACACGATTGCATACCACAGAATTGAAATATCTCGGTGATCAAAGACCCAGGCAGAAGCGAGGCTATGTGCATGGTGCCGGGTGAAAGGTGGTGTAGAATTGTCCACGTCAGCAGTGCAGCCTTCTCTTGTGCTTTCTCATGGTTCAGTTACTTTTGAGAGAGTGAAATCTGCTTCCTTTGTGATAGCACTGCAGCTCGGACACACTGATAATAGAATCAAGTCAACACCAAAAAGCAATTTAACTTTGTGAGATTAGATAATTAAAATGACCTTTCGTTTGGAATGACATTATTTTTTGTTTGTATGCCTTTTTTGGTGTTTTTGTAATGTGATATGGGTTTATATAAGATTTTGATGCAGTTGCCCAACAATGGGGCATATTTTGGCTTTGAGTTCTTTTTGACTAAATTGTATTTCTTATGCCAAGGTAAGGTGGTATAGAATGGGAGCAATAGGTTTTTAATATGGATACCAATATTTTAGAACTTTTTGCAGTGAATGATGCTAAGTTGCTAACGAGAATTAGCTGAGGAGTGTTTAAATGTCAGAGAAGGGACGCAGCAAGTGTGGTTAAGATACGGCTGCAAACTTCACTGTGGGTTATGATAGAGGACTGCACCCAGGAGAATGGTCCATCACTTCACTGTCCTGCATGATTAATGGCAACACATCCACTCCTCAGTGTGGCCATCACTCACAGGAATATCTGCCCTGTCAGTGTGGTCATCACTCACAGGAATAGCTGCCCTGTCAGTGTGGCCATCACTCACAGGAATAGCTGCCCTGTCAGTGTGGTCATCACTCACAGGAATAGCTGCCCTGTCAGTGTGGTCATCACTCACAGGAATAGCTGCCCTGTCAGTGTGGTCATCACTCACAGGAATAGCTGCCCTGTCTGTGTGGCCATCACTCACAGGAATAGCTACCCTGTCAGTGTGGCCATCACTCACAGGAATAGCTGCCCTGTCAGTGTGGCCATCACTCACAGGAATAGCTGCCCTGTCAGTGTGGTCGTCACTCACAGGAATAGCTGCCCTGTCAGTGTGGTCATCACTCACAGGAATAGCTGCCCTGTCAGTGTGGCCATCACTCACAGGAATAGCTGCCCTGTCAGTGTGGCCATCACTCACAGGAATAGCTGCCCTGTCAGTGTGGTCGTCACTCACAGGAATAGCTGCCCTGTCAGTGTGGTCATCACTCACAGGAATAGCTACCCTGTCAGTGTGGCCATCACTCACAGGAATAGCTGCCCTGTCAGTGTGGTCGTCACTCACAGGAATAGCTGCCCTGTCAGTGTGGTCATCACTCACAGGAATAGCTACCCTGTCAGTGTGGTCATCACTCACAGGAATAGCTGCCCTGTCAGTGTGGTCATCACTCACAGGAATAGCTGCCCTGTCTGTGTGGCCATCACTCACAGGAATAGCTACCCTGTCAGTGTGGCCATCACTCACAGGAATAGCTGCCCTGTCAGTGTGGCCATCACTCACAGGAATAGCTGCCCTGTCAGTGTGGTCGTCACTCACAGGAATAGCTGCCCTGTCAGTGTGGTCATCACTCACAGGAATAGCTGCCCTGTCAGTGTGGCCATCACTCACAGGAATAGCTGCCCTGTCAGTGTGGCCATCACTCACAGGAATAGCTGCCCTGTCAGTGTGGTCGTCACTCACAGGAATAGCTGCCCTGTCAGTGTGGTCATCACTCACAGGAATAGCTACCCTGTCAGTGTGGCCATCACTCACAGGAATAGCTGCCCTGTCAGTGCGGCCATCACTCACAGGAATAGCTGCCCTGTCAGTGTGGGCATCACTCACAGGAATAGCTGCCCTGTCAGTGTGGTCATCACTCACAGGAATAGCTGCCCTGTCAGTGTGGCCATCACTCACAGGAATAGCTGGCCTGTCAGTGTGGTCGTCACTCACAGGAATAGCTGCCCTGTCAGTGTGGCCATCACTCACAGGAATAGCTGCCCTGTCAGTGTGGCCATCACTCACAGGAATAGCTGCCCTGTCAGTGTGGCCATCACTCACAGGAATAGCTGGCCTGTCCGTGTGGCCATCACTCACAGGAATAGCTGCCCTGTCAGTGTGGCCATCACTCACAGGAATAGCTGCCCTGTCAGTGTGGCCATCACTCACAGGAATAGCTGCCCTGTCAGTGTGGTCATCACTCACAGGAATAGCTGGCCTGTCCGTGTGGCCATCACTCACAGGAATAGCTGCCCTGTCAGTGTGGTCGTCACTCACAGGAATAGCTGCCCTGTCAGTGTGGTCGTCACTCACAGGAATAGCTGGCCTGTCAGTGTGGCCATCACTCACAGGAATAGCTGCCCTGTCAGTGTGGCCATCACTCACAGGAATAGCTGTCCTGTCAGTGTGGTCATCACTCACAGGAATAGCTGCCTTGTCAGTGTGGCCATCACTCACAGGAATAGCTGGCCTGTCCGTGTGGCCATCACTCACAGGAATAGCTGTCCTGTCAGTGTGGTCATCACTCACAGGAATAGCTGTCCTGTCAGTGTGGCCATCACTCACAGGAATAGCTGGCCTGTCCGTGTGGCCATCACTCACAGGAATAGCTGCCCTGTCAGTGTGGCCATCACTCACAGGAATAGCTGCCCTGTCAGTGTGGCCATCACTCACAGGAATAGCTACCCTGTCAGTGTGGCCATCACTCACAGGAATAGCTGGCCTGTCAGTGTGGCCATCACTCACAGGAATAGCTGCCCTGTCAGTGTGGCCATCACTCACAGGAATAGCTGCCCTGTCAGTGTGGTCATCACTCACAGGAATAGCTGCCCTGTCAGTGTGGTCATCACTCACAGGAATAGCTGCCCTGTCAGTGTGGCCATCACTCACAGGAATAGCTGCCCTGTCAGTGTGGTCATCACTCACAGGAATAGCTGCCTTGTCAGTGTGGTCATCACTCACAGGAATAGCTGCCCTGTCAGTGTGGCCATCACTCACAGGAATAGCTGCCCTGTCAGTGTGGTCATCACTCACAGGAATAGCTGCCTTGTCAGTGTGGTCATCACTCACAGGAATAGCTGGCCTGTCCGTGTGGCCATCACTCACAGGAATAGCTGCCCTGTCAGTGTGGCCATAGTACCACACCAAATGTTCATGGCATGTTCCATGACAATTTGACCACACATTTACAATCTTCCTAGTGGCCCGGACGCATCTCACAGACAATAGATATTCATTTGATTGCAGTGAATTTGTAATAATAATTTCAAATTATGAATTCATCTATCTCTATCTGATTTGTTTGTATGGGCTTGTATTCTGTATGTCAAAACTGCTTCCCAGTAAGTTTTGATCCTTTTAATGTCAGGCAGATGGTTTTATGTGTGTCGTTTACAGTCATTGATACTGAATGTTACTCAGCATCTGGTATCTCTTAATGTGATATCACCTGAGTCTTAACATGCACCTGTCTCCGCATCCAATTATTATCCTTTGTGGAGTAAGTCTTGTAAGATGGCATAACAAGGTCAGGGAGATAGTGATGATAATCACTTGCTGTATCTCAGTGGTGGGTGGGTGGAGATGGCCACTACTTCCTATTGATGTTCACTGCCTTTTATCTAAATTGACCAAGTCACATTTAACGAGGCAGCTGGCATGACTTGCTAACATCATTATTATCATTATGAGAGATTAAAGAATAGCATTAACATTCTTGTTATTCATATCTAAGTGAAAAGATTTGGCGTGGTTCAAGCCATTAGAGTAGATGCCAACTCGTAGATCCAGGCTTGGCTATATGAGGGAGTGTTCAACATTCACTAACCAACAGCACAGCACTGTGAATACAGTGTGATGTTAGAGACAGGCTTGGCTATAGGAGGGAGTGTTCAACATTCACTAACCAACAGCACAGCACTGTGAATACAGTGTAATGTTAGAGACAGGCTTGGCTATCTGAGGGAGTGTTCAACATTCACTAACCAGCAGCACAGCACTGTGAATACAGTGTGATGTTAGAGACAGGCTTGGCTACAGGAGGGAGTGTTCAACATTCACTAACCAACAGCACAGCACTGTGAATACAGTGTAATGTTAGAGACAGGCTTGGCTATAGGAGGGAGTGTTCAACATTCACTAACCAACAGCACAGCACTGTGAATACAGTGTGATGTTAGAGACAGGCTTGGCTACAGGAGGGAGTGTTCAACATTCACTAACCAACAGCACAGCACTGTGAATACAGTGTAATGTTAGAGACAGGCTTGGCTATAGGAGGGAGTGTTCAACATTCACTAACCAACAGCACAGCACTGTGAATACAGTGTGATGTTAGAGACAGGCTTGGCTACAGGAGGGAGTGTTCAACATTCACTAACCAACAGCACAGCACTGTGAATACAGTGTGATGTTAGAGACAGGCTTGGCTATATGAGGGGGTGTTCAACATTCACTAACCAACAGCACAGCACTGTGAATACAGTGTAATGTTAGAGACAGGCTTGGCTATAGGAGGGAGTGTTCAACATTCACTAACCAACAGCACAGCACTGTGAATACAGTGTGATGTTAGAGACAGGCTTGGCTACAGGAGGGAGTGTTCAACATTCACTAACCAACAGCACAGCACTGTGAATACAGTGTGATGTTAGAGACAGGCTTGGCTACAGGAGGGAGTGTTCAACATTCACTAACCAACAGCACAGCATTGTGAATACAGTGTGATGTTAGAGACAGGCTTGGCTATATGAGGGAGTGTTCAACATTCACTAACCAACAGCACAGCACTGTGAATACAGTGTGATGTTAGAGACAGGCTTGGCTATCTGAGGGAGTGTTCAACATTCACTAACCAACAGCACAGCACTGTGAATACAGTGTAATGTTAGAGACAGGGTGGTGACAAGGTGGGCCATGCTTCAAGGGGTGCGGTATTAGCCCATGCAAAACTTACCTTATGGGGTCATATGACATTTAGGACATGCGTGGCTGGATTCAAGCTGAGCAATTCCCATTTTTACAGGTCACTGCCCTCTAATTCACAAGGTTTATTGAACAATAGACATTTTGTTGAGGTTGGTCATCCGCAGAGCATTTTGAATGACAGCCTCCCAAATTAGAGGCTTATTATGTATTCTATCTTTCCTCCTTAACATTGTAATTGCCCCTCTTCCCTTTTCAGATTTTTTATTTAACACAACAAATAAGTATATAAGTGTTTAGATGCACCATTCCAGAATGTTTATACAGCTTGAAGGCAGTGCACCAGCCTGGGGTGATTGGAGCATGCTTCAGTTGCAGAATGATGGCGTTTTGGTGTCAAAACTGATATGGAAATGTGACTGGAAACACAGCAAGCTAACTCCACGATGTGGGGAGTCTATACATGGCACTGCCATTGAATTCTGAATCTCAAGGCAGCTATTTTATCCCACAATGATAGCTTTTTCCACATAAAAGAAAGCTTGATTATAGATATTACCCCATATATTTCTATTAACGGCTCCCATTGCTGTGATTGCTGGCACAGATTGCAGAATGGAGTGGAACAGAGGAACCGCTTGTTGATACAAGATGTAAAGTACCTAAACCTACCTACAATTTTGTGGCTTCTGTATAGAATACAAGAAAATTGTTTTCTTGAAAAAAAAAGTCTTGAGTGGCTGTGATATAGAATAAAGATGGATGACAGTGAGTGTGTAGAGTGGAGTGTGCTGTCAAGTGTGGCTTACTGTGGCAACACCTGATAGATTGCCACTGCCCGCTCTCCTCTCACTAGGATGAGGCTTTCACTGAGGTCCATGTGTAGCAAAGCACCAAGCATCAAGTATTACGGAGGAGAATGTTGTAGCAGCATAGCAAACAGGCTTTTATGGCTGCCATTTAGCCGCAAGGCCTCGACAACTCCACACTAATTTTCACCTCATATTTTCTGAATCAAGATACAATTTGAGCCAGGGTGATATTATATTTCATGCCCCTGCTACATAAACAACAAACTGTTGACAAGTTTAGTAAATGCAGGATTGTGACTTGCCTGAATCTAGTGAAAAATGCTGAATTAAAAGAATAACTTTGTTGTATCTAAAGCTTGATTGTGTTGGACAGCATTTACCCCATACTGTACAATACAACAAAACAGTTTCATTGTCTGACTAATAGATATTAACCAGTCACATATCCAGGAAAGTACGGTGTCATCTATGGTGAGAGTCCCCTGGTGGGTGGACAAAGCACCAATGTATGAAACATGGACATATATTGAGCTTGTTAACAAGATATTGGATGCAAACAGTGGCCTTTATATGGGCAAGGCTGGCAGGGATGGGCTGCTTGTGTCGTGTCATCTTTATTCTGCCCCACTCTATGGTATGGACCAGTCACACATAGTTCTCAAACAAAAAAAATCATTGACATGATTATATATATTTTTTAGATTTCTTTGAACTTTGTGCAAAGGAGAGTGTGTTTTGTATGGGGGACATTTAAGTTGTCATTCTTATTCCCGGAATGTGTCATTGGAATGTGTCCTCGGGTGTTGTCAGACAATACCATAGCAAGGGTCTTAGTGGTGGGCCCAATGGGAGCTGGAGGCTTATAGAATAAGCTGAGTTTGAGGCTGTATTGAGATGATACCCTGTCCTGCTGTGTGTCAGGTTAGAGGTTCAGGCCAGATCAATATGCTAGCCATGATGAAGAGGGGGAAACCTGGCCAGGAGATCTAATGCATGTGGAGAAGTATAATCCTGAGGGGTCAATACCACTGGTACTGCCACAGCTCTGGCACTGGGACCCACCCAGCCTCCTACACTCACACCAAGATGCACATTAAACTGCATCCAAACTCACATTGCAGATTGATCTACATGATAAAAATGAGGAGGTGACAGATTGGAAAATGATGAACTAGAAATTAGCATTGCTTCATATTGATTATGATGATCATGACGGATAATATGCAAAGAAGCAGAAATGTTTGCTTTGTAGAGATAGTGAGAATGTTTTAGACATCTTAAAAGGGTGTGGAACGTTTAAAATGATTGATAACTGTCAATGCTGTCAAGGATTTCACAGTTGAAATGATAAACAGGACAGATTGAGTCTTTTGTCCTGCCATGTCCTCAGTAGTGAATGATATTCTCCTATGTAATATACCACGTTTTATATCACATTAAATTAAGATGTCAATTTTAACAAATAAAAATCTAGCATTTATAAATGTTTCTGGGTGGATTTGAATATTGGCTGGGAAAACTACAGGCTCATGTTCATGGAGTGTCGGGCAGACATTTCTTGTTTCATTAACTTCCAATAAATTGATATGTATCATACCGCAGTGTATTTCTGTGCAGGTTTCCACATGGATCTGTTGACGTGGAAACAGCTTTACACAATATTGTACCCAATGTAATGGCAAGATGACATCAATGTATGTACACATTAACACAGCTTAGTTATAATGGATAGTGTTTCTTTTTCATTATAACAATACTGATCTGCTATTGTTGTCTGCATTTAAGATGTTAATAACAATACCCATGCAGCGGCAGCGTGTCTGAAGGAAACATTAACTTTGTGATCAGTAACAAAGCTCTGGCCTTCCTCTCTTGTATTAGTTTACCTGCGAATACAATCAAGTTATCTGCTGTCTTACAAGGACTGCAGTTCTAAATACACAAAATATGGCAAGATAGAAATAACAATATAGAAGTTCTCATCTTTCATAAGCTGAGAAAGTAATATTGTTATCATAAATCAGAAATATCATTAATACAACTAGAACTCAGTACAAATAGCACCTTTAAGGTATAATAATGCCATGTTCTGTGCGCTATAGATAGTAATTGACATCTTAAATCCTCCCACATATCTCATATTGTAAGTGTATTATCGGTCCAAACCTATTATATTACAATAGTTTCCTTGCCAACAGATACATTTTTTTGGAAATTTCATATATTTCTGATCAATCACTTATCAAAGGGAGAGGAAATTCAACATTTGTTTTTAATATCATCTCATGCAAGATAATTGTATTTCATGATAACAAGTAAGATATTGGTTCCGTTTTGAGTAGGTCTTATAATATGTAGATGATTGAGTCTTTGTTTGGGACATGTATCTTTGGTTTCTGTATGTTTGACGGTATTCAGAAGCACAGATGTGTTCTTAGTTTTTATGGCTCATCTTTTCACTTTGAGTATTATGGCAGTGTAGGCATGAAAAGCCTTTTCTTGTCACTTGGCCTTGTGCACATGTTCCCCTCGTTACCCAGCTAGTATTAGTTTGTGAATAACTGGCAATGTCATGAGGATGCTGATCAGTTGAGTTTTGTTTTATGAGCAATTCATTAACCTCATGCCCTTGTAGTTTGATTTTGATTGTTTGAAGGTCCTGTGCTCAAAGATGAAATATATTTTCTTGTTCATCTTTTCTCTTAGATCTTGTTGAAAAGTGAACCTGAGTCGTGTATCAAATGAAGAGCATGAGTGTAAAGGATTAATGTCCCCCCTTGAAGGAAGGGAATATTCCAGTTAATTTTCCCTCCATCTGTCTCTCTTCCACCTTCCTTCAAAATATTCTGCCATTCTTTTGTGAGGCATCTTTCCCTCACTCTGAGTTATGATTTAAATGACATCTTTTAGACTAAAAATGGCAATTGACAGAAATTACTTTTGTCAGCTGGAGGCAGTGTCTCTTTCTGTGAAATATCTCACTTTGAAAAGTGACAAATTAAGCAGTTGTGTTTCTGTATAAATAAAAAATGACTTATTTTTTTGTTTAGTTGACATACCTGTCTATGACATTATTGATATGAATGATGTGGAGTGACTGAGGCATGGGTTTGTTATGAGATAGGGTTGTGTTCTGAGGCATGGGTTTGTTATGAGATAGGGTTGTGTTCTGAGGCATGGGTTTGTTATGAGGTAGGGTTTTGTTAGCAGTGAAGGGTGTGTGCAGCAGTATGGTGGGTGAGAGGAAGGAGAGACCACCAGTTATCTCACATAAATACTGCCTGCATGGAGGCATACATGCATTGAATGCCTATTGTCAGTAGATGTTTATGAGCTGGTAATGACACCCTTGTCCCATGTGCTCTACACCTGCAAACTACACTAAATATTTAGGTTCCATGGCCACGTAGCCAGGCGTCCCTCAGGGACCAACCAGGCTGCCTTTATGGAGGACTCTCCCGAACATCTACACCACTGTATACCACGATTATGTGGTGTACACACTTCAGTTGTAATACAGCTTGAATTACCTGAGAATAACAGTAGGAAACATATGATTGAGAAGGCAATTAATTGTCTTGTCTGCTGATGAAGACAATTCTGTTTTATCTTTGTCGCCACGTGATCGTCATGGTAATGAGAGGAGACATAGTGATGTAGAATTTAGCTTGCAGAGAGTGGCCGGGGAGGAAGGCATATTTCATGTCCCTCACAGAGACCGGCCTATTTCTCACATCATTTATCACATGAATGTTTTATCATGGCAAACACTCTGATTTATTGTGACAGAGGCAATGTTCCTCAGTGGACCAGTGGTGGGATTTCTTTCTCATTAACATTGTATGTCTACAAACCACTTATTGCAGGTGCTTTTTACTCTGCTACCAAATGCGAGCTCTACCTGCCAACTCGTAGCCTTTTCAGAAATTTATGGATAGTTTTCTGTGCACAAAAATAGCATTTGAACTCTATGGCAAATGACAAATGCTGGCATGATGTATCATTGATACAATGGAGCGGGATGCCAAGTACAGCCAGGGAAACATGCCTACTACAGCCGGGGACACATGCCTCGTACCGCCAGGGACACATGCCTCGTACAGCCAGGGACACATGCCTACTACAGCCGGGGACACATGCCTACTACAGCCGGGGACACATGCCTCGTACCGCCAGGGACACATGCCTCGTACAGCCAGGGACACATGCCTACTACAGCCGGGGAAACGTGCCTACTACAGCCAGGGACACCTGCCCAGTACAGCCAGGGACACCTGCCTACTACAGCCAGGAACATAGAGGGCCAGCACTCAGCACGCCATCAGTTGTCATGTTGGCTGGCAGCATTTTCCAATAATAGCACTTGTTTAACATGCTTTGAAATCTGGAAATTAATGTATTTGGGAAAGTGTCACTATGAAGTGTGACATGATTGTTTGATATGCATTTATCACAGACTCATTCAGTCAAATTGCAATATTTTTTACTTGACTGAAGAGTGAGCCAGTGTCAATATTTATTCCACATCTCATAAATCAGCAATGATCCACTGAAGCAAGCTTTGAAAATCTGACTTGAAATTTAAGCTAATTCAGTCAAATTACTATATAATCTTACTCTACTGGAGTTCTAACCTTTATTTCCCTACATAAATCAGTTAATATCGGAGAGATAAATTGTCAGAAAATCTTGTTTATCACATAAAGAATTTTCCTGAAATCATTGGTGTTGTATTTATTGTTTTGATTAGAATTGAGTTGCATGTTACAATGTTTGTTGTGGGTGCCCTTTGAGGACTTGGGGTTGATGGTATGGGCATGTAGAGCACTGCAGCAAGGACAGCCAGCACCTGACCCCAGGCAGACAGCACCTGACCCCAGGCACACAACACCTAACCCCAGACACACATCACCTGACCCCAGGCAGCCAGCACCTGACCCCAGGCACACAGCAAGGCACTGCCTTAAAGGACAAATGCCTCCCATTAGTCAATACCAGGCTCCAACATATAAAATATCATTGATCACACCATATAAGCATCACTGCAACAACAGTTTCCCTGGACTACAAATGAAAATGTTAACCTACAAGAAAATATGTTGCAATTGCCATTGAATTGACAAATTCTTATAATTCAGTATTTTCTGAGGTAATCAGGGAGCTGAGATTTATTCTTCATTGCTTAATGAGAATGGCTTGACAGCTTAATTGGAATTAACAGCATGCAATCAAGATACCTGGTTGTCTTATAGACTCATTTCAGTCATACTTTACAACAAATACAATCATGATCTGCAGGCAATAATTCAATCCCCATATTTTGTAATATGTATCCTTCATTCCAGAGAATAATACAAGGCAAGATGATGCATACAATGTGGGTGTTTATAGCAGTGTTTTTGTTGACAAGTTTACCATGGAGACAGAAGCAGGCAGAGTCTTTCTATCCATGACAGATTACTCCTCATGGCTGACAACAACGCTCAGGTTTCTGGTGACTGAGAAACAGGAGACGATACAAGTGTCTGCACTCCTGTATCATGTATGCGGTGGCAGCTGAATGTATGCAGGCCCATCCCATCACAGCCTAGAAACAGTGCAAGCCCATCCCATCACAGCCTAGAAACAGGGCAAGCCCATCCCACCTCAGCCTAGAAACAGTGCAAGCCCATCCCATCTCAGCCTAGAAACAGTACAGGCCCATCCCATCACAGCCTAGAAACAGGACAAGCCCATCCCATCTCAGCCTAGAAACAGTACAGGCCCATCCCATCACAGCCTAGAAACAGGGCAGGCCCATCCCATCACAGCCTAGAAACAGTGCAAGCCCATCCCATCTCAGCCTAGAAACAGGGCACGCCCATCCCATCACAGCCTAGAAACAGGGCAGGCCCATCCCATCACAGCCTAGAAAGAGGGCACGCCCATCCCATCTCAGCCTAGAAACAGGGCACGCCCATCCCATCTCAGCCTAGAAACAGTGCAGGTCCATCCCATCTCAGCCTAGAAACAGTACAGGCCCATCCCATCTCAGCCTAGAAACAGTACAGGCCCATCCCATCTCAGCCTAGAAACAGTGCACGCCCATCCCATCACAGCCTAGAAACAGGGCAAGCTCATCCCATCTCAGCCTAGAAACAGTACAGGCCCATCCCATCACAGCCTAGAAACAGGACAAGCCCATCCCATCTCAGCCTAGAAACAGTACAGGCCCATCCCATCACAGCCTAGAAACAGTGCAGTGCGGTGCAAGCTGAGAAACAGTGCAAACTGAGAAACAGTGCAAGCCTAAAACAGTGCAAGTAAAGCCTGGATCAGAGTTTATGGTGCTCTTAAGCATTCATTGATATCAGATCATATTAGATGGAAAATTGATATCATGATTTAGAGTATTAGGTTGAATGATATATGAGTAGTTAGGTCCAGATTAGTAATATTTGACATGATCATGGCAAGAAATAGTGTGATCCATATATATATGTTTGAATCTGACAGATTAATACATAAATATCACATGCACAAACATGGTAGGTTTTTTCCAGCACAGGAAATGGTTGACATCATTGTTAAATGTCAAACACATGATTGTGTCCTGTCTATTTCACAGGCAACTGGATCCACCAAACAAGTCCATTGAACCAGTAAATGGAACACTAAGTGTTATATCTTTATTCAGCATGCAATGCTTAGGGAGATACAATTCTGGGGTCAATTGATCACTTGTAAATAATCATTTTGGTGGTGCAGTTTTCACGGAGTATGAGGTCACGTAGATGAGGGTAAGCAACCAACCACAGCCTCCCAGCCAAGAGACACAAAGCCTTATAGCAACACATTAGCCCCACAATGCAACGCCGCGCTTCTTCCAACTAATTCCAATACATCTCTATTTACGAGCTCTGTTTTGTCACCCAAATAGAATCAAGAGAGAGCAAACAATGTTGAGCGTAGGCTGGTGGGGAGGGTTTGTCAAGGTGATTGTCAGTGCAGGCCCACCTCAGTGTGATGGCAGGCTGCTCACAGTTTAAAGGCAGAGATTCTTGCCAGTAAGCCGCTCAATGCCAGCTAATTTAATTGATTCTCCCCAGAGAATACAGCTTACATGTCAAGCCATTGTCCCCTTCTTTTTTTGCCAGATGCTCCAATCTCGTCCATTTAACATGCTGAAAACATCAAAAGGGAACGTAGGCATCTTTATAGCCCAGTTAAAACATGCTGGGCAAATGCCTTGCTGCATTCCAATGTGGAACAACTGATGATTAATATCAACCTCATATTGTGATCGAGCCAAAGAGGGAAAGTGTAGATGGAATATTGCTAAAGAGGATACAAGGTTTGGGACCTGCATGAGAAATTAGTTCAGTCTTGGTTGTGATAATGTTATATTCCAAATGTTATAAAATATGTGGAAGGATCAGACAGAAAGTAGATACATAAAATAAAGAACTGATGATTTGATGCTCGGTGGATAAAAAGAGAATGATGATCTATAATCTCAGGCACATAGTATCCATCATGTTAGGTTTGAAATGTATATTTGCTGTTTGATAAGACTTTGATAGGATGTTTGGGGATAGAAATATATTGATTAAAAAATATCCTAAACATATATATTATGGATGTAAACAACAGAATCACTGTAAAGATACAGATGATATATAGAATGAGGATTATTGGATGCAGCCAATAAGAGCTTTAAGAGCTTTTCCAATGCAATAGTTGTTATCCTCTCCAGCTCATAAAACCCGGAGAGATTTGGGATTCCAAGATGCAACTACTGGAAGGTCCAGATCCATTCCAGAGTCTGGCTATGCTGTGTGGGAGCCATTTACCTGCCTTCACACAACCTTCTCTAGCTATGAGACTAAATCTAATTTAGTGTGAAATTTAATTACAGGATGATGAGAAAAGAGAAAAATGCTTGTTTCCCTGGAGGTCATGACACCTCGTCCACGACGTGCCTAGCAACCCAGCACTTTCCGTCCTATTTTCTCTCAGATTGGAGAACCAAACCTAATTTTCACTCTCTGAATTAATTATGAAATATTTTTGACATGCCTGCAACCTTTGCCACCCTAAGAAGCCTCAGTTTGGTGCAAATTGAAGTAAAGCGTGTTGATTGGAGACATTACCTGGGGGCATGAGGGCTGCCGGTCTGTGGGGGAGAGGAAATGGGCTCATCTGGCAGATGGAAAGACAAAAGGTGGCGCTCCCCTGGGATAAGCCGCTCTCGTAACAAGCACACAACATATTATTCACCACTTGGTAATAATAAGACAAACCGTGTCCTCTATGGCAAATACCAAATGGTCAAGGGCATATCGATTTTTGCTGTGCTTTGGGGCATTATGAGGAATGAGAAAAAGCAAACAAAAACAGAAAATGAGCACTCGTGGATAGGTCAGAGTTTGCCATTATGTGCCTACTCCTTGTGAAGGATGAGACCTCCAGTCTAATGATGTCATGCCTGCAGGACACACCAGGGGTCAGCACTTGAGGGATATTATTGGTGTGGTGAGGTTGATCCCATAGCAGACCCCCTGTGGGCTGTGTAGTCTTGATGCCACTCTCCCTCCTGCTCTCCACTCTCCCTCCTCACTCTCCCCCTCCCTCCTCTGAACTGTGTTATCTTGATGCCTCTCCCCCCTCATGCCCTTCACTTCCCACTCACTCTCCTTCACTCCACCCTAGCTCTCCTTTTCCCGTGGTGTGGTCCTCCACATTTTGCTTGACTGATGTATGATAAATGACATTGATGGGTCTTCTCATATATTAATGCTTGAATGCGATTCATGCTTGACCCCTGCCTGTCACTCAGGCTTCACCAGGCTCCAAGAAACATAGTTAACACTAAGCCTCCTCTCCCTCTCACCTGAACCCTCTCACCTGAACCCTCTCACCTGTACCCTCTCACCTGTACCCTCTCACCTGTACCCTCTCACCTGAACCCTCTCACCTGAACCCTCTCACCTGAACCCTCTCACCTGTACCCTCTCACCTGTACCCTCTCACCTGTACCCTCTCACCTGTACCCTCTCACCTGTACCCTCTCACCTGAACCCTCTCACCTGTACCCTCTCACCTGAACCCTCTCACCTGTACCCTCTCACCTGTACCCTCTCACCTGAACCCTCTCACCTGTACCCTCTCACCTGAACCCTCTCACCTGAACCCTCTCATCTGTACCCTCTCACCTGAACCCTCTCACCTGTACCCTCTCACCTGAACCCTCTCACCTGTACCCTCTCACCTGTACCCTCTCACCTGAACCCTCTCACCTGAACCCTCTCATCTGTACCCTCTCACCTGAACCCTCTCACCTGTACCCTCTCACCTGAACCCTCTCACCTGTACCCTCTCACCTGTACCCTCTCACCTGTACCCTCTCACCTGAACCCTCTCACCTGAACCCTCTCACCTGTACCCTCTCACCTGAACCCTCTCACCTGTACCCTCTCACCTGTACCCTCTCACCTGAACCCTCTCACCTGTACCCTCTCACCTGTACCCTCTCACCTGAACCCTCTCATCTGTACCCTCTCACCTGAACCCTCTCACCTGTACCCTCTCATCTGAACCCTCTCACCTGAACCCTCACCATAGTGTTTTCTAGGGTAACATACATATACATATATATTTACCTGGCTGTTTCCTTATGTGACTTTGGAGTGGAGATTAATTGGTAGATTTATTGGTATTGAAGTTAAAGTATCAGTATCTAGAGAAAAGATCATAAATTGGTACCACTTGAGAAAAAATGAATTCAGTGAAGATGCTAAATCTCAAGCAATATTAGGTTGTGTCAGCCTAATATGATGTGTGATATCTGGGTCAGCCTGATATGATGTGTGATATTTGTGATGCTTGCCGGGTATTAATGATGATGTTATCTTAGGCAATATTAGGTTGTGTCTACTGATGTGTGATGTGATATTTGTGATGCTTTCCGGGTATTAATGATGATGTTATCTTAGGCAATATTAGGTTGTGTCTACTGATATGTGACATGATATTTGTGATGCTTGCCGGGTATTAATGATGATGTTATCTCAGGCAATATTAGGTTGTGTCTACTGATATGTGACGTGATATTTGTGATGCTTGCCGGGTATTAATGATGATGTTATCTCAGGCAATATTAGGTTGTGTCTACTGATATGTGACGTGATATTTGTGATGCTTGCCGGGTATTAATGATGATGTTATCTCAGGCAATATTAGGTTGTGTCTACTGATATGTGACGTGATATTTGTGATGCTTGCCGGGTATTAATGATGATGTTATCTCAGGCAATATTAGGTTGTGTCTACTGATATGTGACGTGATATTTGTGATGCTTGCCGGGTATTAATGATGATGTTATTTGTGTATTTGCAGGACGTGATGCACACGATATGCAGTCCCTCAGGACAGGTGCTAAGGATTGTTATTTTTAAGAAAAATGGAATTCAGGCGATGGTTGAGTATCCTTTGAAACAAATATGTGGGGTAAAGCTTATGAGGCTAGCAAAACAAATGATCTAAAATATGTTTCTGCTTTTCAATAATTTTAATCCTTTTTTCTAGCATTAAAGTTATCACTTGCTTTCCCAGTTACTCATTTCTGATGACAGTTCTCAATGGGGCCTGACATCTATTTACATCTATTGACGAGACCCCTCAGGGTCATTGCATGACCATATTGTACCACACATAAGCTGTGCGCGACTAAAGAATGCCACCTCACAGTTGTGCATGACAAGATAATGCCCAGCGATGACTATGATCTAATTTGGTCGTGTTTACATTATGCATGGCCAAATAAATGTCTAGCTCGGTCTGATCAATGGGGAGAGCTATAAATGTGCAAGAATGGTGTGTGGCCTGATAGAGGATATGTAGCAAATATTTTATCCAGGTCATTAAGTGATATAAGATATTTTTCTTTGTCCTTTCCTTTTGGACAGCACTGAAGCGTTGTGCTTGAGAAGCATGAGATCGCAATCTCCCAACACAACTATGCTCCACAACAAAGAAATAGGTGAGAATGATATGAGCTGGTCATCAATGTCACAAGGAATCACAATAAGATGATCACTGACGCCACTCAGAATGGATCATACCAAAGCTGATGCCACTCAGAATAGATCATACCAACGCTGACGCCACTCAGAATGGATCATACCAACGCTGACGCCACTCAGAATGGATCATACCATCACTGATGCCACTCAGAATGGATCATACCATCACTGACGCCACTCAGAATGGATCATACCATCACTGACGCCACTCAGAATGGATCATACCAACGCTGACGCCACTCAGAATGGATCATACCATCACTGACGCCACTCAGAATGGATCACACCATCACTGACGCCACTCAGAATGGATCACACCATCACTGACGCCACTCAGAATGGAATAGATGAGGCTTGCTTCGGGAGTCATCTGAGGTCCCAGAAAACGTTTCCTTAGGTGCAATAAGATTTTATCATCAATGAATAATACACGGGATGAAGGCAATAGCTGTGAAAAGGAAAGTAGATGAGGCTGTCAATAGTGAGGGGAGAAGACTGGGAGGATGCTGGAGTTCGCCAGGGGATGAGTGGTGCAAGTTCTTGTGAAGGAATTTGTGTGTATTATTAATGTGAAATGCCTCAAGGTTGAGTTCACATTCAGCACAATTTCTCATTGCATTTGGGATTGTTATAAATGGCCAGATACTGACAATGAATGGAAAGAAAAACCAAAAAGCAAGCAACAATTATAAACCATTTCAAAATCTTTTGGAATTATTTTTGAGAGAGTTTTATAATGTCAAAAGCATCAACAGTAGGCCTTGATGCAAAGTACAGATGGAATTTATGTGGCATAAGAAAGGGAAATAAACTGGTGATCAAAGACTTTTGTCACTTTCAGTATCTTAAAATTGTAAGATCTATAAATTTTACCGAGAAGCATTAGTACTTCTCAAAGTCTATCATAATCAGTTATTGTGAATAGCACTCTTGAATAAGAAAGAAGTATCATTTAATAATGTTTAAAACACAACAAGAAAATGAGTGCCATCTAGTGGAAAGCATTGGTGTATGATTTAGTGTATTATAATAGACATTGACATTTAACCCCTGTGGTCCGGAACAAGGTTCTTGCCCAAAATAAGCATTCCAACATGACTGGTGATAGGGATTAATAAAGACCAGGGCTCCCCCTGTCCACATGGCCAGGCGAGGCCATCCATCTTGCCAACATGGCCGCCGTCATATAACATTTATAGCAGATTAATAAAGCAGCCCTTGTGACCTTTTCTATATTAGCAGCACCAGGAAGGGGAGCTTGGAGAGAGGCAGGACATGTCCGGTCTGAGAAACTACGTCATCCACCAAGTCCCGCACAAAATCAACTGCCTGTAATGAAGTTGGTCCTGCACTAATTGAATTCATTTAGAGATCCATCTTGTGTGTAATGTGATCATGAGCAACGCATAATCAAGTTGCCCCGATTTTGGGGGGAATTAGCTTTTTCTTGAGGAGGAGATAGGGAGCTATTTGTCAGCTTATTTTGGCTGAGGACAATAGCAGGGAGGTGTCTGTCTTGTAAAGGTCAAGGTAATTGTGGTTGGCTGACAGATCAGCTGTGCCCTTCACTGGCAAGTGCTGTCCATCTCACATGACCTCTCCCTCCCCGCCGACCACAACCACGCACTATCGCAAAGTCCACATCACTTGTGGGTTTTGTAACAAATTTGGTAAATACAAAATGTTTGAATATGACCAAATGAGAAGGAGGAGATAATGTATACTAGGTGATGTCCTCGTGCTGCAATCTATGCAAATTTGCAGGTGTCCTTGACCTTTAAACCCAGAAAAATAAGATAATTACATAGCCCAAATCAGGTTGAAGTTCTGTAGTGATTAAACTCAGGAATGTTTTAAACTCAATTTGCCTTTCATAATCATTTGTTAAATTAAATTGTCAAGTAAAATAACTTTCCTCTGTGCACAGGACATGGAGGCTTGGAAACCCAATTTGTTTAAGTTGTGATTATGATTTTACATTGATATAAATGTAAACTGTAAACATATAAATGAAAGTATTGATTTTTTGGAGGCAATTATTGCCTGAGATAAATCTTCGATATATGAGCTTCAAGGTCAACACACAACTCGCTGAACTTCTTTAGAAGTTTCCCACTTAAGTACTTACAGCCTGAGTTCTTACCCACAGTTGACTCTGCAAAATTTATGTTCAGTGAAAGGGAGCTTGGTTTTCTCAAGGGGTCAACTTGGAATCATGTCCATGAATATAAAGCGATTCTGAAATGGAAACATAGGGGGGATGCTTCAAATAACTTCAGACATATTTCCAGCCAGATACATTTCATGAAAAGCCCACATTACAGAGTGCCTACCCAAGTCTTGTAAAAACGCAGCATGGTCCCGGGAGATGGGAGATACCACTCCAACCTCTATCCTGTATTGTCAGAGCCCTGAAGACAAAACATCAGCCAATTCCCTGCTTGATATTGATCTTTAAAAAAATCCTAGCCCCACCGTGACCTAGCCCCACCATAATACTCCTGGTGATCTGATGAGACTTGGAGGGTATCTCCCAACCTACCCCCATATTATACATGGGGTGTGCCTCAGCTACATACACTATCAAGTGGCTGGGTATGAGAGCAGCCTCCCCATAGACCAGCATGAGATGAGGACCATCATAACTGCTCCAAATAGGCTCAATCTCTCACTCTTAGACCACAATATACCACCAAAGACATCAACTTGGTAGACATCTCTGTTTGGAATTGTAATGATGCTAAATATATGTTGACCTAATTTTCAGCCCCAAAACCTCATAGATATGTGCCACCCACAGAAGACAATTCACAAACTCATTTCAAAATCTCAAAATTGGAACAGTAATAAATACACATGAGAGATGAAGGGTATTGAAATGTACAAAGCTGAATAATGATGAAAATTAAGGAGTTGACACAAGAAATATCATTATCATGCATATGTACGTTTACAGTATCCCACGTGTGGTGACATCATGCATGTGTTCACAGTATCCTGCATGTCGTGGCATCGTGCATGTGTTCACAGTATCCTGCATGTCGTGACATCATGCATGTGTTCACAGTATCCTGCATGTCGTGACATCATGCATGTGTTCACAGTATCCTGCATGTCGTGACATCATGCATGTGTTCACAGTATCCTGCATGTCGTGGCATCATGCATGTGTTCACAGTATCCTGCATGTCGTGGCATCATGCATGTGTTCACAGTATCCTGCATGTCGTGACATCATGCATGTGTTCACAGTATCCTGCATGTCGTGACATCATGCATGTGTTCACAGTATCCTGCATGTCGTGACATCATGCATGTGTTCACAGTATCCTGCATGTCGTGGCATCATGCATGTGTTCACAGTATCCTGCATGTCGTGGCATCATGCATGTGTTCACAGTATCCTGCATGTCGTGGCATCATGCATGTGTTCACAGTATCCTGCATGTCGTGGCATCATGCATGTGTTCACAGTATCCTGCATGTCGTGGCATCATGCATGTGGTGACATTTGATGGTGGAGCTGAGCATGTGGTGGGGCCATTAAGGGGATGCTGTTTGTTGCAGATTAGCAGGATTGTTATCCTCGTTTATAGAGAAACATGCTAACAATCTACATGCTTTAATGTCACCCAGGATGTCCGGCAGTCACTGCCTCACCTCACACAATGTGCACTTTGATCAATCTGGGTAGTTTACTGTTCAAAGCCTGACATGGTCATCTGAGATGCAGTGTGACATGGTCGTCTAGGATGTATTACATTGTATGACATGGTCGTCTAGGATGTAGTCAGACATGGTCGTCTAGGATGTAGTCAGACATGGTCGTCTAGGATGTAGTCAGACATGGTCGTCTAGGATGTAGTCAGACATGGTCGTCTGGGATTTAGTCTGACATGGTCGTTTGGGATTTAGTCTGACGTGGGCTTTAGAAGATTGTGAGTTGATGTTGCAACTCTACTTAAATCTCCTCACAGGAATTAGTGCTGACACAGCATAATTATGAATTTCCAATATAATTACCATATTAAACATGCGAAAGTAATTTTGAATGGATTAAATTAATTTATGGCAGATAATTTAATGCATATATTGGGCTCAAATATTGTATGAATATCTTGTGCTGGGATCGGGCTCTTGTGTTTTCAGAATAGCAACATTCCAAAGACCTGAGAGGCAAGCAGGAATCTATTCTAATCCACTTTAGCGTTGTTCGAATGTGGCCAATAGTGGCACCAGGGGGCACTCAGATCAGCTTAATCTTTCATCTGCTGCAGTAAGCATGTAGGAAGGTAGGAGTGAGAAGCCTTGGGTCAACTCACTGGGTCATTTAAGAAAGCTTTATTTTACAATCTTATTTTTGGTGGATGTACCCATGTGATTCCCAGGTTGTATTTTGTAATGATTTTCTGCCCCTCTTTTTATTACCCTCAGCCCCTGATGTAATCAGGCTGAGGGTATTGCAGTACTCCTGGCGTGGGTATGTATGTATGTATGTATGTATGTCTGTATGTATGTATGTATGTATGTATGTCTGTAGCGAACATCCTTGTCATCGCGATAACTCAAGAACAAATGATGGCAGCTTCATGAAACTTGACACACATATGCATCTGGTGAAAACCTCGGACGAGTTCGATGGACGGCGACCTTGACCTATTTTTCAAGGTCACAGGAACAATTATGTGAAATCCCAAGAATCACAATAACTCAAGAACGAATAATGGTAGCTTTATGAGATTTGACACACATAAGTATCTGGTGAAGACCTCAGAATTTTTGCTATGAAACATGACCTTCACCTACTTTTCAAGGTCACAGGGACAATTATGTGAAATCATCTTGTCATCGCGATAACTTGAGAACAAATGATGGCAGCTTCATGAAACTTGACACACATATGCATCTGGTGAAAACCTCGGACGAGTTCGATGGACGGCGACCTTGACCTATTTTTCAAGGTCACAGGGCCAATTATGTGAAATCCCAAGAATCACAATAACTCAAGAACGAATAATGGTAGCTTTATTAGATTTGACACACATAAGTATCTGGTGAAGACCTCAGAATTTTTTCTATGAAACATGACCTTCACCTACTTTTCAAGGTCACAGGGACAATTATGTGAAATCATCTTGTCATCGCCATAACTCGAGAACAAATGATGGCAGCTTCATGAAACTTGACACACAAAAGCATCTGGTGAAAACCTCAAATGAGTTCGATGGATGGCGACCTTGACCTATTTTTCAAGGTCACGGACAATTATGTGAAATCCCAAGAATCGCAATAACTCAAGAACGAATGATGGCAGCTTTATGAGATTTGACACACACAAGCATCTGGTGAAGACCTCAGAATTTTTTCTTTGAAACATGACCTTCACCTACTTTTCAAGGTCACAGGGATAATTATGTGAAATCATCCTTGTCATCGTGATAACTCAAGAACAAATGATGGCAGCTTCATGAAACTTTACACGCATAAGCATCTGGTGAAAACCTCAGACTAGTTCGGTGGACGGCGACCTTGACCTATTTTTCAAGGTCACAGGGACAATTATGTGAAATCCCAAGAATCGCAATAACTCAAGGACGAATGATGGCAGCTTTATGAGATTTGACACACACAAGCATCTGGTGAAGACCTCAGACTTCTCTTGATGGAACATGACCTTCACCTGATTTCAAGGTCACAGGGACAATTATGTGAAATCATCCTTGTCATCGTGATAACTTAAGAACAAATGATGGCAGCTTCATGAAACTTTACACGCATAAGCATCTGGTGAAAACCTCGGACTAGTTCGGTGGACAGCGACCTTGACCTATTTTTCAAGGTCACAGGGACAATTACGTGAAATCCCAAGAATCGCAATAACTCAAGAACGAATGATGGCAGCTTTATGAGATTTGACACACACAAGCATCTGGTGAAGACCTCAGAATTTTTTCTTTGAAACATGACCTTCACCTACTTTTCAAGGTCACAGGGATAATTATGTGAAATCATCCTTGTCATCGTGATAACTCAAGAACAAATGATGGCAGCTTCATGAAACTTTACACGCATAAGCATCTGGTGAAAACCTCAGACTAGTTCGGTGGACGGCGACCTTGACCTATTTTTCAAGGTCACAGGGACAATTATGTGAAATCCCAAGAATCGCAATAACTCAAGAACGAATGATGGCAGCTTTATGAGATTTGACACACACAAGCATCTGGTGAAGACCTCAGACTTCTCTTGATGGAACATGACCTTCACCTGATTTCAAGGTCACAGGGACAATTATGTGAAATCATCCTTGTCATCGTGATAACTTAAGAACAAATGATGGCAGCTTCATGAAAATTGACACACATAAGAATCTGGGAAGACTCCACATGAGTTTGATGGACGGTGACCTTAACCTGCTTTTCAAGGTCACAGGCCCATATCAATAATTCTAGAGTAAATGATGACAGTTTCATGATACTTG
Source organism: Amphiduros pacificus (assembly GCA_949316495.1). Classification (NCBI taxonomy): domain Eukaryota; kingdom Metazoa; phylum Annelida; class Polychaeta; order Phyllodocida; family Hesionidae; genus Amphiduros; species Amphiduros pacificus. The sequence continues at coordinate 8,979,973 of OX439005.1, read as the reverse complement.
ACACACCTAAGCTATCAAAGGAAGTAGATTTTATGGGTTTTTTACCCCTGCATCAATTTGTCTTGGTGCAGTGACGTTTTGTTCACAAATATTGTGTGGAGTGAATGTTGTGCAATGAGTTACCAGGGCTGAGGGTTGATGCATCTCTGATGCCTATGTTTTTTGATCTGTTTTAGAATTTTATGATTATGGCAGTGCAAGCTATAAAGAACATTTAGTACATGCTCAAATATTTATCTTATTGTGTACATTTATTAGTATAATATGAATTATTAATAATGTGTTAATGAGGCCAGCATATATTGAATAGGCCACTGAAAATCTTTCTCAGCCTTAACAATACATTGTGTATAGGCAGATATAAAGAGATTGTAGATTCTCCATAAAACAAGTAATTGGCTGGATTCCATTTCTGAGGTTAACATGGGCTCCTCCTCCTGCTGTGTACTCAGCGGAGTATGGAGGACACTGCTGTCCACAAGTATAGGCCGGCACGCCTTGTCACATTATTTGCTGATCTTTATCCATGACCAAAAATATATTCTGCCTCACGTAAAACGGGGAAAAAGTAAAAGTAACAATTTGTTTAAGCCAGACTTAAGGGAATATGTTTAATTACACAGTAAATTAGTTGAGCCCAAAAAGTGCATTAGCCTCGCTGGAGGACGACACTGTCAATTGAGACAAATAAGGGAGAAATGAAGAAATATAGTTGCTATAGCAAACGGTAGAACAGTCATGCTCTGTTCTTTGGTCTTTACCAAGCATCTGATGCAATAATAACTGGTACCAATATAAGGTCTCATCAAGGTCGTAGGTCTCATCCTGAAATGACTGATATTGTAATGAATATAGTGTAAAATCCCAAACAAAAATAAAATAATTGGTTCATCAATTTGGAAAAGATAGAGGCAAAGGTGGAAGGGATGCAGGTCTGTGATGATGTCACAGCAGAGCTGACTGGTCCCCTATCCATCCAGGTGAGGATGCTTCATGTCACTAAAATATTTATGCTGCGTCGGGGACCCGACTGTCATGTTCTCAGAAGATGAACAACATCCTCTGCAGATTGATTAAGAAACATATGCCCAATTAGCTGACCTTGCCAAGGACAAGATTAACAAACACAAATTTCTTTGGGAATGAGACATGGCAGTGTCAGTTATAGTTGGGAAGGGAATATTTTTTAGCCATCCCATTCGCCGTCTGGATACTTTGACTGCACTTCAGAGATTTATTCACACAGTAAAATATTCAATAAAATAGCTTCAATACAAAGTGATTTTTTAAGATTAACAAGTGAGTAAATCATCAGGTGGCACTTGGTGTTCATATATAGATGCAGACAGTGGTGCCATCTATGTCATACCTATAGCCCAGTATGGGGGGCAGTATCTATAGCCCAGTATGGGGGGGGGGCAGTATCTATGGCATATTTATAGCCCAATATGGGGGGCAGTATCTATAGCCCAGTATGGGGTGCAGTATCTATGGCATACTTATAGCCCAGTATGGGGGGCAGTATCTATAGCCCAGTATGGGGGGCAGTATCTATGGCATACCTATTGCCCAGTATGGGGGCAGTATCTATAGCCCAGTATGGGGGGCAGTATCTATGGCATATTTATAGCCCAATATGGGGGGCAGTATCTATAGCCCAGTGTGGGGGGCAGTATCTATGGCATACCTATTGCCCAGTATGGGGGCAGTATCTATAGCCCAGTATGGGGGGCAGTATCTATGGCCCAGTATGGGGGGGCAGTATCTATAGCCCAGTATGGGGGGCAGTATCTATAGCCCAGTATGGGGGGCAGTATCTATAGCCCAGTATGGGGGGCAGTATCTATAGCCCAGTATGGGGGGCAGTATCTATAGCCCAGTATGGGGGGCTAGAGCTATGGTATCAGGCTCCATCCCTGGGGCTGTTTCACATATAAAAAATACTTCAACATTTTGAGAAATCTTATCTGCAATTTCATATACACAGCTCAACATATTAACCAGTGATGCATCCCATGAAGACCAAGATAGGATAACCTGGTTGGAGAAGGTCACCTGTAGAAGCATTATAAAAACTTGCTGAAAGAAGCAATCTTGCTCCCCAACAAAGGAATTCAATGTTAGGTTTAATTTTATTAGTTTCCACAGCACATAAACTATGGATTTGGGTTTTGTAATACGTTATAAACCTATTTCAGGTACACCAACAAATTTGACTCCACAATGTGTACATTTCATACTCTTATTAATAAAGACTTTAACATATTCTTTCAAAATGTAGCCAGTAAATATAACCAATGACATTTCATTCTATCTGGCCATGTTTGACAAGCAGCTGGCAGGAACATCTTAGGCCCGTCAGTTGCCTTGTTTTACTTATTATGATTTGAAATTAAGAAGCTAAATTACAATAAAAGAAGTTTGTATAGTTCTTAACCACATTAAGATTTGATGCATTGGAGTCGGCACGGCGAGCCAAGCAGGCCCTGAACGGAGCAGACATCTACTCGGGCTGCTGTACACTCAAAATTGAATACGCAAAGGTGAGTCGCTTACTCTCGGCACAAGCATATATATCAGAGACGGATAAAAGACAGGAAAAAAATGGTGCTGGAAATGAGGGTGAAGAGGCAAGTGTTCTGTCTGCATTAAGAGAAACCACTGCTGTAGAATCAGGTATAAAATGTGCACATCTTTATGGCTGTCAGGTTATAAAATATCAGGAGAAACACTGGGCAGGAAGGTGACCTCCTGGAAATAAAGGCCGAGATTGTTTCTGCAGGACATAAAGTGATATAGTGGCAGACACAGCTCTACTTCTCCTTGAAATGTCTGCACCAGAAAAAAAAAAAAACCAACAAGTCATCTTTCAAATAGACCTGTTCGCATGAAGGGGGATGTCTGTGTTGAATGGTGGTCGGCAATTGGAAGGTCATTTAAAAGCCTGAAATAGAAGGGGCTTTGTCTCACAAAAATATGTGAAGTGCATGTTAAAATAGTTTTGTACTAAGTCATCAAAGTGGTAGGATGGAAATGTATGATATATTATGCATATATTTTAAGACAATCTCCTTCATATGTCATTGATAAAATAGATATATGCTTTGTTTGAAGTTTTGTGCAAGGCAGAATTTAGTGTGCCCTCTGAAATCAGACGCATACCTTACACATCTAGAAACTGCAGTCAAATAACACAAAATGAATTTAGAAGTTTGAAATGACAAGATTAATGCCATGCAAGAAATATTTCTTCTTTTTTTTCATCTTTCTTTAACCTGCCATTGTCATTGTGAAAGGCTAGATTCGAAATTTAAAAAATATTGCTATCTTCCCACTTCGAAGATGAGTGATATCTTGATAAATTATGCAAAATTGCTGCATCTAAGGTGTAGGTTTAGAAGACTGCAGTATCTTTGTGTTCCTGTTGGAGGATTTATTGTCCTCTTGACACCAGGGGGCAGTATGAGTTATGACTCTTCACCTCGTACAGGTTCAGCTAAGAGAATAAGGGTACTGTTATATTATTACAAAAGAGACATTTTCATTTTTGAAAAAGGAAAAGAAGTTTGGTCATGTCACACATTGAAGGAACTACATGAAATGTCTTGGTGATAATAGATGTTAGTTCACATTCAGTGCATAATGTCACGGTACCAGCAGTACTGGTAAGTCCATCAACAGGGACAGGCTCATAGAGAGACGCATTTCCCAGAATCTGCTGAGGTCCTCTGCTTCAGCTACAGCCCCAGATACGCATCTAATATAAGATTTAGGAGAATATAAAGATGGGCACATGATGCATAATGCAGCCTGAATGTGACCGGAGCATGTGGGAGCCATGACAGGATGCCATGTTTTCCTGCAACAAGTACTCACACTGCCACCTCTTGTCCTCACCTTGTCATTTTGAATATGAGGTCATCTGAGAGCAAAGAATGATGAAGATGCTGTCATTATCCACACATTGGAACAGAATGACACCCAGCCAAGCCACAGATCAGGCAAAGTAATATATGAATGTTGTCTGACACTTCTTGTACCCAGGGGGAGGGGGGCCTGGGATAGTACCAATATCTCATAATGTAACATAATAGGCAACATTATGCCTGAAAAAGATCAGGCCAGAGATTCAACTCTGGAAAAGAAGTTGATGGATAAAGCCTAGATTCCCGGGCATAGCCATACCATGAGCAGACATCCACTCTACATCACAAAGCATAGAGCAGTGCTTACACGGACTGCCATCTGAGGAGTTGCTGAACAACTTGTATAGCAATGAGATCATTTGAGAAGAATATTTATTGTTGGTTGACTTTGGGTGACATCATAATGCGATAATTTCACATGGTTGCCTCAGTGTAGTGGCCGACTGCCTATCTTGTGGTTGATCCTATCTGGTGGCTGATGCTGGTTATCCAGCGCCCAGTGTTTCCATAGACTTTATAATGGTGCAGCCATCCACCATTACATGCCAACCGAATATAGTGCTACTTGGTGTGTTTTACTTTATAATGGTGCAGCCATCCACCATTACATGCCAACCAAATATAGTGCTACTTGGTGTGTTTTACTTTATAATGGTGCAGCCATCCACCATTACATGCCAACCAAATATAGTGCTACTTGGTGTGTTTTACTTTATAATGGTGCAGCCATCCACCATTACATGCCAACCAAATATAGTGCTACTTGGTGTGTTTTACTTTATAATGGTGCAGCCATCCACCATTACATGCCAACCAAATATAGTGCTACTTGGTGTGTTTTACTTTATAATGGTGCAGCCATCCACCATTACATGCCAACCGAATATAGTGCTACTTGGTGTGTTTTACTTTATAATGGTGCAGCCATCCACCATTACATGCCAACCAAATATAGTGCTACTTGGTGTGTTTTACTTTATAATGGTGCAGCCATCCACCATTACATGCCAACCAAATATAGTGCTACTTGGTGTGTTTTACTTTATAATGGTGCAGCCATCCACCATTACATGCCAACCAAATATAGTGCTACTTGGTGTGTTTTACTTTATAATGGTGCAGCCATCCACCATTACATGCCAACCAAATATAGTGCTACTTGGTGTGTTTTACTTTATAATGGTGCAGCCATCCACCATTACATGCCAACCAAATATAGTGCTACTTGGTGTGTTTTAATTGCTAGTCCATACGTGCTGAGTGCTACTTGGTGTGTTTTAATTGCTAGTCCATACGTGCTGAGTCGTAGGCACGTCATTTATACCCTTCACCTTCAGACTTCCATATTAATATTCCCCATAGAGTGACCAGGTTAGTCTTGTTCCAATGAAGAACCATTTTGTTTTTATACCAAGTAACAGTATATTAGCTAAACAATTTAAGTTGTGTAATTTATATAATTACCAGATCAAATATTAAGATATTAAGAAATGAATTGTGAAAGTGTGTTGGTGTTTGTTTTTTTCAGCCACAGAGATTGAATGTGGTCCGGAATGACTCTGAGAGCTGGGACTATACCAACCCTTCTCTGGGTGAGTATCGCACAGGTAAAATGTTTGTGGCCATTCATTCCACTGACAAGACACATTATTATAGACATCTTGCAAACCATCAAAGCACAATTTCCAAACATGACATACCAAAACTTGTAAGAAACCAACATAATATATCTTGCCTTAACTCAAAAAAAATATCTTACTACATATTCATATAAATACAATTTTGTCAAATTTACATATGCAATTAAAAACAGTTGGGCTCCTAATCTTCTCAGTGCTGGTGGCAAATCACATCCTAAAAGCTTTAAAAACAGATTTGAATTGTGCACCATTTAAAGCGTGATGAAGGCTCTCCTCCCAGTGTGCCCCTCACTTTAGGCTATCAGAAATAAAACCCCAGAGTTTGATTAACATTAAAATGCAGTGCATGATTTTCATCCTGTTTGAAGAGTGACAGGTATAATACTGTATTTTCACCCATAAATTCAAATACATCTAAATTTCCCAGCCATCACCAGTTCGTGAAGCAAACCTTGGATTTCCGATTTTGTTGTTGCTTTGATGGTTAATTTTCAAGTTTGCGCTGCTGATCTCTGCACTCTGGAATTTTGGTTGTGTTTCCAACTTTCCATATTTAGGATTTGGATTATGATTTTTTTTGTCTGTATATTCACTCCAGGAAAGTTTTCAATTATTTTAGTTTATTCAGTTGCCATTTACTCACATTTCAAGTCTATTTTCTTCTGTGTTCAAATGATGTTGTTTGTTCCAATAATTTTTAAGTAATCCTATTTAACACTGACACAAAGTTGCATGGCTAGAATTTTTCTTTCTCCAAAGTCCAATATTGTACAGATTCACTGATGTAATTCACAGCTTACCAGTGGTCCAGGGATTGGATTGCAAAGTGAGAATCCAATCCAGAATGCATGCCCCATTTGCCTTATTTATGCATGACGCTAATAAATCACCAAGTGTCCTCACTTATACTCTAGATATAGTGTATAGAATACACACTTAGTTGGTTTACCCATATATTCTTTATCATTTAAATTTTAATGCTACACAGTTTACATTAAATTTAATTTACAACGTATTCACAGATTAAAAGTACAAAATTTATAAATACAAAATATAAATGACTATCCACAATATCCCAGTAAATTGACTTGTATCAATTGTTAACACCACCATGTAAGATATAACTTGTACATATATATAATATGTATGTATGACTGATAAATCCGACACTCGTATGTAATTGCTGTTGAGCCCTAACGGTCCTCCTCAGTGAAGATAGGACAGCCAGTTAGAAGCCCTGGTTGCTGACTAAGGTCTATAGTTGGTCCACAGAGGAGAGCCACCGTCCACCACCACACCACACCACCGCCATCACAGTCTGCGACACGGACATCTCCACATCATGGATCTTACCTCATCACCGCCTCAGTACAATCAGAAACTTTACATATATGAACTCAAAACTGTGCTAACACCAGGGGTCGCCACCACGGATACCTTGGCACCCTCTAGTTGTAATCTTATAAACTCTAAAGAATATAAACAGTGAATACCTAAATGCAAAAGGAGTACCACCACCACCAGCCACCAGGGGGCACTTGAGACAAGAACAAGACACAAGAACATGTTGCATATAAACAAGAGACAAACTTTACACTGATACATATATGCATGGAGGCAGCGTAGAACGTTGTGTTACTCCCCCCCGTCTGCCAGCCTTCACATTGATCACATGGGAATATATCTTTCACATCTTGTAGCCTGTGTTCTGTATATTATCTTCTCCACCATGGTGGCAAATTGCTGCAGCCAGTCAAAGAAATAACATTTATTGTTGATCCCAATAATCGGGGATCGGTATACTTGAGAAACTTTGCTGCTCCAAAAGGATAATTTCTGGTTACCCCTTAAATGAGGATTTATTTAATTAGATTAATTCAGGGGTAAACACCAATTATGAATATTTTCATCTTATTTTGAATTGATAATGAAATTATAAATATGGCTGGCTGAAGCAACATGCACACCACGCTCAGTGACGCAGTTAGTACACTTGCTGCTCAAGGTTTTGCTTTATAATGTAAATTAATGATTTATTGATATGTTGGAACAGATTTGATTGCCACCTGTGATATTGATGAATGTTATTATATTTGGGGTATATAACCATGCTGCATGTGCCGTACCATTCTTCATCCTAACTCACACTCTATCTTTCAGGATTTGTGATTTATAGAATAAATAGAAATGACACTGGAATTATCTATAAAAGATGTGTTGATGCACAATGCTGTTATTCCAGAATGCATCAGTCCAGATAGTGGCAGCACATTAATCTAGCAGACATAGATAACATCTGCCCGTTCCACATAGATTACATACATATGCAGACAAGCGTGACATGAAATTCACAGCACTTTCTAGAGCAGAAAAGATGTGAATATTTGTTCTGTTACAGATATTTGTATTTGTTTTATTATTAAAAGCTGCTAAATCAGGTGTGAAGATCACATATAAGGTCTGGAGGTATGGATTGCCGACTGTCTACTGCCGACTGCCTAATGCCGACTGCCTAATGCCTAATGCCGACTGCCTAATGCCGACTGTCTAATGCCGACTGCCTAATGCCGACTGCCTACTGCTGACTGCCTGATGCCGACTGCCTGATGCCGACTGTCTAATGCCGACTGTCTAATGCAGACTGTCTAATGCCGACTGTCTAGGATGATATGGAGCCTACTGCACTGCACATGTGTGCACAAACATCAAAGCCAGAGCACGGCATATCATCTGACGTGTTAATGTTCACAAATAACACCTTCTCTGTCATGTTCAAACCTCCCATTTATATATTTATTAATCCTATCAAAAGATCTTGCAATAGTAATTTTTTTAATCTTGCTAACCTGCTGTCATAAATATGAAACAAACAGTCATCTGAGTGGCATATTTCCTGGGAATAAATGATGATTTAAATATCAGCTACCCAGTAATATTGCAAATAAAGCATATTGTGATTTGGAAAATATATATGCTATGCCATCATTTGGACTTGAGTTTTCTCTGATCTTATGCCAACACATTTAAGTGGAAAGCTGATATTAGAAGACATAAAAGTGAGTTATTATAAGCAATCATAAAAGAGGTTGAAAGGACATGGATCACATCTCTACATGTATGCAAGGCCAGTGATGTGCCACATCTCTACATGTATGCAAGGCCAGTGATGTGCCATGTCTGTACATATATGCAGGTCTTGTAAGTGTGTACAAGGCCTGTGATGTGCCACCTTTGGTATGTGTATACAAGGCCTGTGGTGTGCCACATCTGGTACATGTATACAAGGCCTGTGATGTGCCACATCTCTACATGTATACAAGGCCTGTGATGTGCCACATCTCTACATGTATGCAAGGCCTATGATGTGCCACATCTCTACATGTATGCAAGGCCTATGATGTGCCACATCTCTACATGTATGCAAGGCCAGTGATGTGCCACATCTCTACATGTATGCAAGGCCAGTGATGTGCCACGTCTGTACATATATGCAGGTCTTGTAAGTGTGTACAAGGCCTGTGATGTGCCACCTTTGGTATGCGTATACAAGGCCTGTGGTGTGCCACATTTGGTACATGTATACAAGGCCTGTGGTGTGCCACCTTTGGTATGTGTATACAAGGCCTGTGGTGTGCCGCCTTTGGTACGCGTATACAAGGCCTGTGGTGTGCCACCTTTGGTATGCGTATACAAGGCCTATGATGTGCCACCTTTGGTATGCGTATACAAGGCCTGTGATGTGCCACCTTTGGTATGCGTATACAAGGCCTGTGGTGTGCCGCCTTTGGTATGCGTATACAAGGCCTATGATGTGCCACCTTTGGTATGCGTATACAAGGCCTGTGATGTGCCACCTTTGGTATGTGTATACAAGGCCTGTGGTGTGCCGCCTTTGGTACGCGTATACAAGGCCTGTGGTGTGCCACCTTTGGTATGCGTATACAAGGCCTATGATGTGCCACCTTTGGTACGCGTATACAAGGCCTGTGGTGTGCCACCTTTGGTATGCGTATACAAGGCCTGTGAGGTGCCACCTTTGGTACATGTATACAAGGCCTGTGATGTGCCACCTTTGGTATGCGTATACAAGGCCTGTGGTGTGCCACCTTTGGTACACGTATACAAGGCCTGTGATGTGCCACCTTTGGTACGTGTATACAAGGCCTGTGATGTGCCACCTTTGGTATGTGTATACAAGGCCTGTGATGTGTCACCTTTGGTATGCGTATACAAGGCCTGTGGTGTGCCACCTTTGATGCTTGTATTCTCGTAAATAGTGTCCTAGGAACAAGGCAGTGTTAAAAGATGAAAAACGTTTCTCTGTTTCACAATGCATAAAGTAAAGCACATGCTGATTGTGTGCTTCACAAAATGAGAAATGTTTGTTTTTTACGTGGCATTTAAAAAATAGAAATTGTCGGTAATGTTTATCATTTAAAGTGTTTGCTATTCAAGCCCCATACCTCATGAACAAATGGGACCGTCCAACCATTCATTGTAAATGGCTTCAGAACACCTTCATCAAAGCTGGAGTGACATCTATAATGCAACACATCCTGCAGCAGCAGACAGCCTTGCTGAAAACTGCTAAGCTCTTAATACCAAATATCATTAAATTGAGAGACACCGCATCCTGAAGCAGGCCTTCCTTGTCCATATTTTAAGTGAACTTGTTTATTTCACAAGAAGACATGTGTCACTTTTCTCCCAGCTTGACCTGCAATGCGACAGTCAGGCCAAAAAGAAAAAAAGTGTGTTTGAACTTTTAAATTAGGCAAGTTCATACTGTTTACCGTTCCCTCCCCACCCAGCCTGACCCAGAGGGTGACAGTCGTGACAAGATAGCTTTGCATTAGAGCCAGATATTAAGCCTCATCAAAGTGGTGTCCTCGGGTGTCGTTCCACATAGATCTGAACTATTGATTGGCTAATTTACTAGTTTCATAGAGGAATGTTGTATGAAGATGAGTGATGGTACACACAGCAAGGTTATTACCCTGTCTTGATCTGTCAAGCTTCATCTACCTGCCAGCTGCAATCACCTCTCACTAAACTCCACCACTAGCTGAAAAAAAAAAGACTTTTATAATAATGATAGTTAACTTTGTGATGATTTGACAAACAATTATTATTGTCAAGATCTACATATATTTATATATAAATATAATCCAATGAATGACACATTTAATTGGACATGTTGTCAGGGAAGTAAGTAAGATTATATATATCAGATTTGGAGTTTTTAATGGCATATAGCCTTGTTTATGGTGAGTTGTAGCTGATGAGGACTGGTGTGTTAGTGTGGAGTGGTGAAGCTTGATACGTCCCAGGCAGATCACATTATGGACATGTATTGATCCCAAACTAATGGTGGGCTTTAGCTTGAGATCTGGCCAACAAAGCATTCCCTTCTGGCATTACGCATACATTATTATATATATTATCATATGGACATTTATACTTTTAGTCAGTGATTCTTGAACGTAAAATCATAAACTTATCTCTATTTTGAATATGTTACATGCTGTGGCCACTTCTTGACCTAACATCATTAATGTTGATGGTGATTTATTTAAGTGAGGCAAAGATGAGCTGAAGTTTTTTTCTTACCATTTTACATGAATTCATTAATAATTCACAGACACCTGTGCCCTATTTGATCATCTTAAAAGCAGATAAATGCAAAGATCCTCAGGTCTCTATAGCCACAGTCAACAAAATCACATCCATGATCATCTAAACTTATATTTTTGTCAATTTTAGAAAGAAAAAATAATGTGCTGCTATGAAATATAAACTGTGTTATGGTAAGTAGAAGATTTGTAGGTGTATTGGTAGAATGATGGCATAACCCAGTGTTAAGGTATCATTCATTGCCTCCACCAGGACCTGTGGTCTACATGACCAGGCCTTAATTGCTTTTTGCTGCAAAGGTCAGAGTATGCAATCATCTCGGCCATAAAATGGTATGAAAAACATCAGCTCTCATCTCATACAAAGTACGAAGCCCAAAGAAACATTGTAATAGCATTTGAAATATGCAAAGTGTGTGTGTGTGTGATGTATTTTGGTGGCAGTGTTGCCATGGTAACCTTGGTTATTGTACCCGTCTAGGATCAGCAATCCTCCAGGTCGGCAACCTGTCTATGACTGCTGGAGGTGGGGATCATAAAAACAAAGCGTCTCGGAGGAGGTAACCTTGTCAACTTTCTCTTGCCCTGCTGTCAGAGGGGCTAATATAACAGTGGCCACCATATGTCCAAGGCCGGGTCAGTCTGCTGACATTTCAAGCTTACCAATATTACTCAAAATTCTGGTAACAATGAAACTGGTCTTATATTAAACCTAATTATTTTTTAGAGAAGATTTATTTGGAATACTGATTAATGGAAATAATGAAATGCCAGTTTAAGACTAAAATTTAGATTTGTATATCCTCAGTCTGGATTATGACCAGGTTCAGGATATTGTATTGACCATTCTGTCTGTCTGTCTGTCTGTCTGTCTGTCTGTCTGAAGACATGTTTGTCTAAAATATGATTGGACACTACATTTTGCCATTGATCTATGAGAGAATCACTTAACTTGCAGATATGCCATATCCAATCAATGCTTTGCTTGAGATCAGTCATGAGTGACCTTTACAGAATTTCAAGGTCACCGGATGATGTTTTACACTGGCCCCCAGGGCTGAGGATACTTGCATCTCTGATGCCTTTTTTACCCTCAGCCCCTGATGTAATCAGGCTGAGGGTATTGCAGTACTCCTGGCGTGGGTATGTATGTATGTATGTATGTATGTCTGTATGTATGTCTGTAGCGAACATCCTTGTCATCGCGATAACTCAAGAACAAATGATGGCAGCTTCATGAAACTTGACACACATATGCATCTGGTGAAAACCTCGGACGAGTTCGATGGACGGTGACCTTGACCTATTTTTCAAGGTCACAGGGACAATTATGTGAAATCCCAAGAATCACAATAACTCAAGAACGAATGATGGCAGCTTTATGAGATTTGACACACATAAGCATCTGGTGAAGACCTCAGAATTTTTTCTATGAAACATGACCTTCACCTACTTTTCAAGGTCACAGGGACAATTATGTGAAATCATCTTGTCATCGCGATAACTCGAGAACAAATGATGGCAGCTTCATGAAACTTGACACTTATTAGCATCTGGTGAAAACCTCGGACGAGTTTGATGGACGGTGACCTTGACCTATTTTTCAAGGTCACAGGGACAATTATGTGAAATCCCAAGAATCGCATAACTCAAGAACAAATGATGGCAGCTTTATGAGATTTGACACCCATAAGCATCTGGTGAAGACCTCAGAATTGTTTCTATAAAACATGACCTTCACCTACTTTTCAAGGTCACATGGACAATTATGTGAAATCATCCTTGTCATCGCGATAACACGAGAACAAATGATGGCAGCTTCATGAAACTTGACACAAAAGCATCTGGTGAAAATCTAGGACGAGTTCGATGGACGGTGACCTTGACCTATTTTTCAAGGTCACAGGGACAATTATGTGAAATCCCAAGAATCGCATAACTCAAGAACAAATGATGGCAGCTTTATGAGATATGACACCCATAAGCATCTGGTGAAGACCTCAGAATTGTTTCTATAAAACATGACCTTCACCTACTTTTCAAGGTCACATGGACAATTATGTGAAATCATCCTTGTCATCGCGATAACACGAGAACAAATGATGGCAGCTTCATGAAACTTGACACACAAAAGCATCTAGTGAATACCTCGGACAAGTTCGATGGATGGCAACCTTGACCTATTTTTCAAGGTCACAGGGACAATTATGTGAAATCCCAAGAATCGCATAACTCAAGAACAAATGATGGCAGCTTTATGAGATTTGACACCCATAAGCATCTGGTGAAGACCTCAGAATTGTTTCTATAAAACATGACCTTCACCTACTTTTCAAGGTCACATGGACAATTATGTGATAACATGAGAACAAATGATGGCAGCTTCATGAAACTTGACACACAAAAGTATCTGGTGAAAACCTCGGACAAGTTCGATAGATGGTGACCTTGACCTATTTTTCAAGGTCACGGACAATTATGTGAAGTCCCAAGAATCGCAATAACTCAAGAACGAATGATGGCAGCTTTATGAGATTTGACACACACAAGCATCTGGTGAAGACCTCAGAATTTTTTTCTATGAAACATGACCTTCACCTACTTTTCAAGGTCACAGGGACAATTATGTGAAATCATCCTTGTCATCATGATTACTCAAGAACAAATGATGGCAGCTTCATGAAACTTTACACGCATAAGCATCGGGTGAAAACCTCGGACTAGTTTGGTGGACGGCGACCTTGACCTATTTTTCAAGGTCACAGGGACAATTATGTGAAATCCCAAGAATCGCAATAACTCAAGAACGAATGATGGCAGCTTTATGAGATTCTCTTGAGGGAACATGACTTTCACCTACTATTCAAGGTCACAGGGACAATTATGTGAAATCATCCTTGTCATCGTGATAACTCAAGAACAAATGATGGCAGCTTTATGAGACTTGACACACATAAGCATCTGGTGAAAACCTCAGACTTCTCTCGATGGAACATGACCTTCACCTACTTGTCAAGGTCATAGGGACAATCATGTCAAATCCACGTCATTGCAATAACTTATGAACAAATAATGGCAGCTTCATGAAAATTGACACACATAAGCATCTGGGAAGACTCCAGATGAGTTTGATGGACCGTGACCTTAACCTGCTTTTCAAGGTCACCGGCCCATCTCAATAATTCTAGAGTAAATGATGACAGTTTCATGATACTTGATACACCTAAGCTATCAAAGGAAGTAGATTTTATGGGTTTTTTTACCCCTGCATCAATTTGCCTTGGTGCAGTGACGTTTTGTTTACAAATATTGTGTGGAGCGAATGTTGTGCAATGAGTTACCAGGGCTGAGGGTTGATGCATCTCTGATGCCTATGTTTATATTTACCTTTTCCTCAAACATTTTGCAGACTGCCTGCTTACATGATTTAAGATTGATGTTGCTCACTCATAAATACTCTCTGCACAGTTTGCAGTCTGGTATTGCAGACACTCAAATTAATGGCATTTTATTTTGTTAACATATTGAAGTATCAATTATAGATTGGGATATTTTGTGGTTAATTACATTTGTTTAATTTGGTTGCAGGCAACTAAATGAAATCATTTTAAGACTTGGGTTATTTTATCTCATAACTTTAAAGGGCCTTTCCAAATAAGAATTTCAACTTTATATTCACAAAGCTCTGAACAACTAGGATTTAGTAGCATATTCCTTGTGATTATATAGTCTGCTAAATTAGGGTTCGTTACTGTTGATATATAATTCCTTGTGTTTCATACCCACATTTCTGGGTGATAGATCATATATTTGGAGCTAGGTATGATGAATCACATGTTTGTGTTTCAGTTTTCTTAACTTGGATGTTACTTTATCAAATTGAAGGAAGAAATATGATTTTAGAGCAAGCAGTATTTCACTATCACTAGAGGAAAGGATCAATGTCTTGTCATATTAATGTTTAATTGGAGAACATAGTTTGTTTTGTGGTATGTGTAACAGGATATACGAGAAATATATGGGATATATGGAGAGTCATTATATTGAGTATTTTGTTTTTAAAAAATCTTCATAAAATTGTGGAATTTTATAATTGATTTGTTTCCTCTGGAGGTCAGAAAATTACCATTCAAATATATACTTTTCTTAGTATAATTATGTAAAACTTTGGTCATCAGTATTTATCAGCAACCAGTCTATGAAGTTACATCAGGTAGAAGAATAAATAGTAAGCTGACATGTTTGCTTGTTTGTTTGCTCTATAGGCAAGGAAGGTGGTGGCAAGGGGGCGCCACTGCTGGCTGACCCTCGGTACACGTCAGGACCTACACCTTACAGTAAGTTATCTACTCCAACATACACCTCTGCTTCTTCCCCGGTTTTCTCCGAAGTTGTCTTAGATTTGGAAAAAGTTAATATATAACAAGACATTTATGTTTATTTTCCTGATGCAAGACATTTTTGAAATGATGTTGTATTCGGTCGTGCCTTTGAACAATACTTGAATTGATTTTGGGTAGATGGTCATGTTTCAGACTCGCAGCCTGACCCCCCTCCACGGCGCCCCATGGCCCCCCCTGGACAGGCCACTGGGTACGGGGGCATGGACTACAGCAGTGAGGGCTACGATCCTTATACAAGAACAGAGCGGTACACAGTGCCCCCTGTGAGTAGACATGGAAATGGACGCGACCTTGACACAAATGGGCTTTCAGTGCGTGTTTGTTATTGTTATGTTATCTTTCTTGCTACTAACCTCCTAACACTTAAAGCAGCTGATTTACTCCTTGTTGAGTCAAGATTATGAAGCATTAATTTGATTTTAATATAAATGATTGGAATTTGTAACAAACATAAAAAAGCAGATATTAAATTGCTAGGACTAGAGAGGAAATGGGATGCTTTAAGCATGATGTGTGTGTGAAGTGGTGTGTGCGACAGTTAATCCATACATGTAGCCAGTCTCTGCTGCTTGGTCAACTTAATGCAATTATTCACTCTGCTCGTCTACATAAATGATATAGTAACCAAACTAAGTGAGTTCAACCATATGGAAAGTTTAATTATCTTATAACTACTGCTTCAAGATGGTGGTCTGCACCTATGAGATATCCCTGTGCCGAGAATTTTCGCAGATCACCTGTATTGAAAATTACATAAATAATAGTACCATGCCAAAGGTAAAAACATGTATGGTAATTGATGTTTTCGTCAATGAAAGGTGCAAAGAGATATTCAAAAAATAAAATACTGAGACAAAGACACGAACATGGATTTGTGCAGTATCCAGGTTGTTGGTTTTGGTGTCAGGATCTCACTTGTTGGTTTGGTGTCCTTTGGACTTGTGATGTCCTTCCACATGAACCATTTTGAGAGATCTCTGCACTGCACTAACATGCTCTTGCCATATAAATTATATTGTGCATAGGTAATTCATTCAGAACATTAGCCACTTGAATTGGTGTATCACAGGAAGTGGCCACTAGGTGGCACTCAGACATTGACCCCCAGGTGGCACTGCACATCAGAGACACAAGTACCATGCTAGTATAATACATCATCTTGTCATGGAGAAGAATATTTCACATAATTGAAGTTTGTTATCACCAAATATTATGAGGATAGTATGCTGACAGGATTGGTAATTTTAGTGAAAAAATAACAACTGAAATTCTGGTGCTTGCTGTCTACAGATCTACCAAACGATATTCTACCAAACGATATGCTACCAAACGATATGCTACCAAACAATATTCTACCAAACGATATGCTACCAAACGATATGCTACCAAACGATATGCTACCATACGCTATGCTACCATACGATATGCTACCAAACGATATGCTACCAAACGATATGCTACCAAACAATATTCTACCAAACGATATGCTACCAAACGATATGCTACCATACAATATTCTACCAAACGATATGCTACCAAACGATATGCTACCATACGATATGCTACCAAACGATATGCTACCATACGATATGCTACCATACAATATTCTACCAAACGATATGCTACCAAACGATATGCTACCATACAATATTCTACCAAACAATATGCTACCAAACGATATGCTACCGTACAATATTCTACCAAACGATATGCTACCGTACAATATTCTACCAAACGATATTCTACCAAACGATATGCTACCAAACGATATGCTACCGTACAATATTCTACCAAACGATATTCTACCAAACGATATGCTACCAAACGATATGCTGATAGTAACATGCTGATACTAATGTCACACAAAGTTTGCTATTGATAACAAAATTCTCAATTTTTTCTTGAATCAATTTATAGGAGCGCTATACCAGAGAAGGATTTGGTGGTGGTGGGCCACCTTCAGATCAGTTTGGCCCACCTGGCCGATTCACCCAAGATCCCAATGCGCCCCCTGGTGCCGGCATGCTGCAACAGGGCTCCGTTCTCATGGTATATGGCCTCGCCATGGATAAAGTCAACTGTACAAAACTCTTCAACCTCTTCTGTCTGTATGGAAATGTAGTGCGGGTGAGTTATAAATTGACTATATGAAGTATGGGAAGAACCACCTGTAAATTTATATTATGAAAGCATGGTAGCATGGGAGCATAATAATCACTGTAAAGTATGGGCCGTATCAGTCTGGAAAGCCTTACTGATAACAGAAACAAATCTACTCATGGGGCCATATCAGTCTGGTGAACCTTTCTGATAACAGAGTATTCTACTCATGGGGCCATATTAGTCTGGTGAACCTTTCTGATAACAGAGTATTCTGCTCATGGGGCCATATCAGTCTGGTGAACCTTTCTGATAACAGAGTATTCTACTCATGGGGCCATATCAGTCTGGTGAACCTTTCTGATAACAGAGTATTCTGCTCATGGGGCCATATCAGTCTGGTGAACCTTTCTGATAACAGAGTATTCTGCTCATGGGGCCATATCAGTCTGGTGAACCTTTCTGATAACAGAGTATTCTGCTCATGGGGCCATATCAGTCTGGTGAACCTTTCTGATAACAGAGTATTCTGCTCATGGGGCCATATCAGTCTGGAGAACCTTTCTGATAACAGAGTATTCTGCTCATGGGGCCATATCAGTCTGGTGAACCTTTCTGATAACAGAGTATTCTGCTCATGGGGCCATATCAGTCTGGTGAACCTTTCTGATAACAGAGTATTCTGCTCATGGGGCCATATCAGTCTGGTGAACCTTTCTGATAACAGAGTATTCTGCTCATGGGGCCATATCAGTCTGGAGAACCTTTCTGATAACAGAGTATTCTGCTCATGGGGCCATATCAGTCTGGTGAACCTTTCTGATAACAGAGTATTCTGCTCATGGGGCCATATCAGTCTGGAGAACCTTTCTGATAACAGAGTATTCTGCTCATGGGGCCATATCAGTCTGGTGAACCTTTCTGATAACAGAGTATTCTGCTCATGGGGCCATATCCATCTGGAAAGCCTCTAATAACAGACCAGTCTACTCATAGAGAAAGTACATTATTGCAAGAAAAATGTAAAACTGGGGGAGGGGGGATTATACTGCAAAATTGATGTATTATTTCTATAATGGCAGAAGTTGTGAACTTCAATATATTGTTACAGGTAAAGTTCCTTAAGAGCAAGGAAGGCTCTGCCATGATACAGATGGGAGACAATGCTGCATGTGACAGAGCCCTCAAAAACCTCAACAATACCTTCTTTTTTGGAAACAAAGTTCAACTCGGGTAAGCACATCCATGAAGACAAGTTCAGCTTTGATTTAAAAGATAAATGAAAACATATAACCCAAACAGGTATGTAAAGCTCCATTGAATTTTTAGTTATTTATTTTTAACTTTGTTGTTTTTTCTTTTTTTTCTTCAGTTTTTCTAAGCAGGCATTCTTACAAGATGTTCCTAACCCTCACAATTTACCGGACGACACACCATCATTTTTGGACTTTATGGGTAATAGAAACAATCGGTTCACCACCCCAGAAGCAGCTCAGAAGAACCGAATCCAGCCCCCAGCCAAGGTTCTACACTACTTCAATGCACCACCCTCAATGACTGAAGAACAAATCAGACAAGTACGCCACCTTCTGCACCACACACTCTACCCTGCTTCTCTAGATGTTTAGATGATAAGATATGAATTGAAACTTTGCATATTTCTAATAGATGTTATTACCAGATATGACAGCTGGATTGTGACCATTGTCTGTGTTGGGTGTGAGGAGACCTGGAGTTACCACTTTATGCTGCTTCTGTTGTAGGTATTTGAGGCAGTAGGAGCAAAGCCACCAGCAAAAGTCAAAGTATTCCCATCAAAAAGTAAGTAGATTACCCCCTCCACTCTGTAGCTTACACCCTCCACTCTGTAGATTACCCCCTCCACTCTGTAGCTTACGCCCTCCACTTTGTAGCTTACCCCCTCCACTCTGTAGCTTACACCCTCCACTCTGTAGTTTACCCCCTCCACTTTGTAGCTTACCCCCTCCACTTTGTAGCTTACCCCCTCCACTCTGTAGCTTACCCCCTCCACTCTGTAGCTTACCCCCTCCACTCTGTAGCTTACACCCTCCACTTTGTAGCTTACCCCCTCCACTTTGTAGCTTACCCCCTCCACTTTGTAGCTTACCCCCTCCACTCTGTAGCTTACCCCCTCCACTCTGTAGCTTACACCCTCCACTTTGTAGCTTACCCCCTCCACTTTGTAGCTTACCCCCTCCACTATGTAGCTTACCCCCTCCACTCTGTAGCTTACCCCCTCCACTTTGTAGCTTACCCCCTCCACTTTGTAGCTTACCCCCTCCACTCTGTAGCTTACCCCCTCTACATTGTAGCTTACCCCCTCCACTCTGTAGTTTACACCCTCCACTCTGTAGCTTACACCCTCCACTCTGTAGCTTACACCCTCCACTCTAGCTTATCCCCTCCACTTTGTAGCTTACCCCCTCCACTTTGTAGCTTACCCTCCACTTTGTAGCTTACCCTCCACTTTGTAGCTTACCCTCTCCACTCTGTAGCTTACCCCCTCCACTCTGTAGCTTACCCCTCCACTCTGTAGCTTACCCCCTCCACTCTGTAGCTTATCCCTCCACTCTGTAGCTTACCCCCTCCACTCTGTTGCCTACCCCCTCCACTCTGTAGCCTACCCCCTCCACTTTGTAGCCTACCCCCTCCACTCTCTAGCTTACCCCCTCCACTCTCTAGCTTACCCCCTCCACTCTCTAGCTTACCCCCTCCACTCTCTAGCTTACCCCCTCCAGTTTGTTATATACGAGGGAGCAGTCTCCGGGAATATGGAGTGTGGAGTCATCATTATAAATGTACTCATCATCCTTATTATTTTTGTGAAGCCCGGCATTATTCAACTAAATAGAAGCAGACATAAAATGACCCGAAATGTAAAATAAACCACACTAATTCTCAATTTGAATAATAATAAATGATAAATCTTGGTCAATCATTTGGAATAGAATAAAACTAGTAGAATCTTTCAAGAAAAAAATGTCACTTTCAGGGAACGACTTAGAACAACAGTTCTTCTCTAGAAAAGCAAGAGGTTTACATAATATTCCCACAGATATCATTAATTATTGTTACTAATCTTATTTGTTAAAAGTTTTAGCATGTTGACCATTTATTTGATAACAGTGTTTTGACATAGGCCTTAATGATAATTAGGAAAGTCATTATTTAGAAAGCAAATGGGGAGAGTAATTGGATGGGAGGTGAATATTGATCTGCATAAGTTTGGCTTAAAAGGCGACTGTTAAGGCGGCATATCAGCCCGGCCTCTTAATTTATTTTTAATTGTCAATACCAGAAGTAATTTGAATATTTTACCAAAGGAATGATATTGTGCTTAATTTAACTTGCATAAAATATTGTAAAGATGGAAGTTCCCCTTCATGATTTCTAATTATTTTGTTGAGATTTGTCTGGGCCTGAATAGTTCTTTGTTGTATCGTATTATTTTTATTTTATTTACAGCAGAGAGAAGTTCCACAGGTTTACTAGAGTGGGAGAGTAAAGGGGAGGCAATAGAGGCCCTAATTCTGGCAAACCACGCACAGATACCTAACCCGAGTAAGTACCGCCACGCACAGATACCTAACCCGAGTAAGTACCACCACACACAGATACCTAACCCGAGTAAGTACCGCCATGCACAGATACCTAACCCGAGTAAGTACCACCACACACAGATACCTAACCCGAGTAAGTACCGCCACTCACAGATACCTAACCCGAGTAAGTACCGCCATGCACAGATACCTAACCCGAGTAAGTACCACCACACACAGATACCTAACCCGAGTAAGTACCATCACACACAGATACCTAACCCGAGTAAATACCATCATGCACAGATACCTAACCCAAGTAATTACCGCCACACACAGATACCTAACCCAAGTAAGTACCATCACGAAAAGATACCTTTTTGCAGATGTTAACATTTTAAAATTTCCTGGAAAGTGCCATATTCATTTATTTGAAGTGAAATTATTTCAATACATTTCATGTTTAATAACCAATACTTATATGCAACAAATTTTCAACAAATTTGGTTATATTTTACTTTTTTATCATATCATATCTAAAGCAAATATTTGCAACACAACAAGTGAGTTATAGTTTGACAATTGTTATATTTTTTCAGATGGGAAGAATCCCTACATCTTCAAACTCTGCTTCTCTTCTTCCCCCATCATGGGCTGATGATATGGTCTCCGTAGCAACACAGGAAGATAACGGGTTGCCAGGGCAGTTGTCATAGCAACCAGACAGCTATTTCCATGGTTGCGAATACCATGGAAATGAGAATGGCTACATCTAAAACAGTATTGTTGCACTTGCCTCCAGACATCAAAAGACTTCCAACTTTGTATATTAGTGTAGGGTAGAACAACAAAAATGATCCTGGGCACATACCTGGATGTATTCATGGGGTCATTTTATGAGGTATACCCAGTAGACATTTTGAAAGAGTGACTTTGTTTCCTTTCAATACTAACCATTAGAGATGATGGCATATGTGACTTTTGTTGCTGTTAATTACAATGATTATTGTATGACTACCACACTGTTATTACTATAAGTGTAATTATACTTTGTCTGACACAGATAGTTATTGTCGGTATTATTACCCCAGATCAATGTCATACTGTGACCAAATGAGAAGCAGATTTTAAAAGTTCCCAGATTTTCAGAGTTATAAGGTGTTCACGGCATGTCCTGGCAGACAGAACATGCCTTAGAATGTGAATTTGATCTATTTCCTCATTTGGTCACATCAATGTTCGTAATTTATTTCCAGTTCCTATTATACTTAGATAATTGTCACCATAGTTTGGGTGATGTCTATACTCAAATGTGATTGCACGGACATTTCCTCCGTGTGTGTACAAATTCAAAGAAAAAACCTAGAGTCGTTCAAATCCAAATGGAAATGTTGATATGATGCTCAAAACAAATGGTACCTGAAGGTATAGAGGTGTCCCAGAAGTCAGACCTGATCATTTGTGGCCTTACTTTTGGGAGACCTAGTTTACTGGATTTGAGTGCATATTACATTGTTTGTAATGATATAGCCTGGTTAATGCACAGGTCTGGTGAGACTGCCAAATGGCACAACACTCATGTAATATAAATATATACAAAATACAACTTTGTGCTGACACATACTGGAACGGGTTTTCACTCGTTTGTTATATAGGATTCAGGAAAGTCAATGCTAGACGTGTGAAAGTTGGAATGGCAGAGAATGGTCAAGGTATTTGAGCTTGATTTAATTAGGAGCTATGGGTGTTTGAGTTGGTAGAGTTGGGACCATGATGAGTGCGGGATACAAGCCGAGGGAGGACCAGCGGCATGATAGACTCCTGTCTCACACCTTCCTTAGCCACACACACACACACCCACACACATACACACACACACATATATTATGTTAATACTTAGAATATGTTACATTATAACCATTATATCACTACTTTATGTGCACACTTTTTATATAATTCTCCCAATTCGCATATCAGTGCTTCTTATATTTTAAGAAAATAGATGTTTTGTATGAATATTGAAATAATCATTTCTTTTGAAAAAAAAAACCAATCATGAATTAAACCTGTGGTATTCTATATATAACACCCAATGTAGCTGTCTCAAAAGATTTTTTTTATTCAAGATGTGTAATTTAAACAGAAAACAATGCACTTATGGTATAATAGATATTTATAATAATCTTTTATATGTTCTATTTTGCTTATTATATGAAAAAATATGATATAAAACACATGTTAGATCATCATGTTTGGTAATATTTATTTATTTTGGAATGAGTTTGTGTAGAGATGTGAGTATTTGTATGAGAGGAGAAGTGTGCGAGGGCCTGCTATAATACTAGTCAGTACTAACAAAGCTTCACCTGCTTGATATTAGTAGTATCTCTAGAAAGCCACACCCACCTCTGACCAGTCACCACAGAGTACAGCAGCATACGGCAGGTCAGCTTGAGAGGCCCTCTAGAACCTCAGCTGCCAGTCACCGCAGAGTACGGCAGGTCAGCTTGAGAGGCCCTCTAGAGCCTCAGCTGCCAGTCACCGCGGAGTACGGCAGGTCAGCTTGAGAGGCCCTCTAGAGCCTCAGCTGCCAGTCACCGCGGAGTACGGCAGGTCAGCTCGAGAGGCCCTCTAGAGCCTCAGCTGCCAGTCACCGCGGAGTACGGCAGGTCAGCTTGAGAGGCCCTCTAGAGCCTCAGCTGCCAGTCACCGCCGAGTACAGCAGGTCAGCTTGAGAGGCCCTCTAGAGCCTCAGCTGCCAGTCACCGCGGAGTACAGCAGGTCAGCTTGAGAGGCCTTCTAGAGCCTCAGCTGCCAGTCACCACGGAGTACAGCAGGTCAGCTTGAGAGGCCCTCTAGAGCCTCAGCTGCCAGTCACCGCGGAGTACAGCAGGTCAGCTTGAGAGGCCCTCTAGAACCTCAGCTGCCAGTCACCGCGGAGTACAGCAGGTCAGCATGAGAGGCTCTCTAGAGCCTCAGCTGCCAGTCACCGCGGAGTACGGCAGGTCAGCTTGAGAGGCCCTCTAGAACCTCAGCTGCCAGTCACCGCGGAGTACAGCAGGTCAGCTTGAGAGGCCCTCTAGAACCTCAGCTGCCAGTCACCGCGGAGTACAGCAGGTCAGCTTGAGAGGCCCTCTAGAACCTCAGCTGCCAGTCACCGCGGAGTACGGCAGGTCAGCTTGAGAGGCCCTCTAGAACCTCAGCTGCCAGTCACCGCCGAGTACAGCAGGTCAGCTTGAGAGGCCCTCTAGAACCTCAGCTGCCAGTCACCGCGGAGTACAGCAGGTCAGCATGAGAGGCTCTCTAGAGCCTCAGCTGCCAGTCACCGCGGAGTACGGCAGGTCAGCTTGAGAGGCCCTCTAGAACCTCAGCTGCCAGTCACTGCAGAGTACAGCAGCTCAGCTTGAGAGGCCCTCTAGAACCTCAGCTGCCAGTCACCGCGGAGTACAGCAGGTCAGCATGAGAGGCTCTCTAGAGCCTCAGCTGCCAGTCACCGCGGAGTACAGCAGGTCAGCTCGAGAGGTCCTCTAGAGCCTCAGCTGCCAGTCACCGCGGAGTACAGCAGGTCAGCTTGAGAGGCCCTCTAGAGCCTCAGCTGCCAGTCACCGCGGAGTACAGCAGGTCAGCTTGAGAGGCCCTCTAGAGCCTCAGCTGCCAGTCACCGCGGAGTACGGCAGGTCAGCTCGAGAGGCCCTCTAGAGCCTCAGCTGCCAGTCACCGCGGAGTACGGCAGGTCAGCTTGAGAGGCCCTCTAGAGCCTCAGCTGCCAGTCACCGCGGAGTACAGCAGGTCAGCTCGAGAGGCCCTCTAGAGCCTCAGCTGCCAGTCACCGCGGAGTACGGCAGGTCAGCTTGAGAGGCCCTCTACAGCCTCAGCTGCCAGTCACCGCGGAGTACAGCAGGTCAGCTTGAGAGGCCCTCTAGAGCCTCAGCTGCCAGTCACCGCAGAGTACAGCAGGTCAGCTTGAGAGGCCCTCTAGAACCTCAGCTGCCAGTCACCGCAGAGTACAGCAGGTCAGCTTGAGAGGCCCTCTAGAACCTCAGCTGCCAGTCACCGCAGAGTACAGCAGGTCAGCTTGAGAGGCCCTCTAGAGCCTCAGCTGCCAGTCACCGCGGAGTACGGCAGGTCAGCTTGAGAGGTCCTCTAGAGCCTCAGCTGCCAGTCACCGCGGAGTACAGCAGGTCAGCTAGAGAGGCCCTCTAGAGCCTCAGCTGCCAGTCACCGCGGAGTACAGCAGGTCAGCTGCCAGTCACGGTCTACTTCATCAGCGGACACTGGTCACACACTAGGAGACAGCGCTCAGTTGTCTCAATCTTAGAGTCTTACTAAACAGATTGAAGGAAAATGAATGCCACTATTCAGTTAGTACTGTATTTTCCAGTTTAAACAAATTAATGTAATCTTTCAGACATGTTGAAAAGAGATCCCTAAAATTTGATATTATCTTATTGGAGGAATGCCTCACTTGATAAAATGATGGAAACAGCGTATCGTATGGGTGGCAAGGTGACGTGGATTAAATGTGGAAAGTAAAGAGTAGGTTTACGGGCAGTATTATGGGTAATGTTTCAGTGTTTCTGTTTGTAAATCCATAGTTTTGAAAAGTACAAAATGGACCATTCCAAAAATTGAGTTCTGTGTTGATAATTATGGTGTACACAAGTTTGTTTGTCACTTCAATGCTTATGTTCTTATGTGCCCACTTTTGATAAGTGGTGATATATTATATTACAAATATTATTAGAGAATTAGTTTAGCTAGAATGTAGATTAGAATTCTTGGAATGGTCTAAATATTAAAATCTTGATTGATGTCCCACCTTTTTGTCCGGGAGTGACATTGGACTCCAGTCTATTCTATTTGGACAATGTTATAGTGTAGTTTTGGAGCGATATTACAACACACAACAATGGCCAGACAAATATATCGTGATAAGATCATAATTGTTAAAATATTGAATATAAAATCAAAACAAATATTCCTACACATATTTGTGATTCCCCTTATATATGTGCTTGAGTTGAGCACCAGTTTGCCTGGTGATTCTCCTGACAGTGAGAGGGGCCCAGTCCATCATCACTGTCTGCAGCAGAGAGATACAAAAACACCTACACAGGGGCAAGAATCATCTTGGTAATCTAGAAATATAAATTGCCAAAAAAAATTGTTCTTTGAAAATTGGACTTTCTGTATTATTTTATGCTTGGTGCTAAAACATTATCAAATATCAAAATTTATAGAAATGTTGCTTGCTGTAGCATTTTGCCAGGGCCTCTGACTCCTCTCTGCATGCCGATTGGTCCTTTCTTTTTATTTGTCATAGTCTGTGACGAGCAGTGAGAATGTATCTTTCTTAAGACTTATCTGTGGAAAATGTGTTAAACACATCTCTCCCACACATGTACTGTTGCACTTAGAGTTGCTGGAAATTTGTTTTTATTGTGAAATTATCACTGTCTTATAAAAACACTAAATTTGAATAATTCAATGTGGAGTATCTGTTTGAACATTTTATTGTACATTTTGAGTGTATTGTTGCTACAGAGTGTAATAGAACCAGTGTAGTTATATTGAACTTCAAACTTATGTTCTTCCTTCCAGTTTGGCAGAAAAAAATGATATTTGGAAGACCCTGAATTGCTAGACTATTGTATGATGATCTCATAACCATCTAAGGGTACAATTGATGAGGGGTATACTGTGTGACTGGAGTGGGAAGGATTGAGGTTGGTGTTCATGTGACTGGTGAGCAATGTAGTGGACGTATATAGGTGGTGTATGTCTTGTCAATCTACATCTTCCACAAATATATGACACTTGAAGGCCCTGCTAGCCCAGCATGGAGTACACACTAATACACATACCTAAAACATTGCTTTCTTTACTTCAGAATTCAAGTGAACAAAAAAGTGTAAATGATATTAATGCAACCATCATTGGGCATTTATTTAGTGAACTTCCAAACAGACTCCACAGTGTCTTACTAAAAAAGACATTTCTATTTGGCCTTATGTGGGACCGATTTCGGACGATATTTGAATTTGAAATTTAATTTAGTCCACATTCATAAATATAGAATAGCATTGACATTGTTTTATAAAAAGGGTGACATTTCAATTTGAGTGTACTCCAGTCTCTGCTGGCAGGTATTCATTCTATTGTCAATTTAAATATTGGTTTCCTAATTATATTTTAGAATAAGATTTTTTTAAATAATAGTTTAAGTGTACAGAAATGTATGGGCATTTGTCTTCATTTTATTATCTGATATGCACTAAATTGTAAAATGTTATTTCATAAATGATGAATATAGCATTGAGAGACTAGTTTACAAGATATATAAGCATCACTAGTGCATAATGATATGGATTTTTATCAGAATGATAAGACGAACAGAACACTTCCAGGGAAAATTGAGGTCAAGATTTGAGCATAAGAGTTGGGGCCAAATGTTGACAGTAGAGCAGGTTTGTTGCAGTTGTCATTGCTGTTAGCTCAATATGTTGATTGTTTATCTTGATATAAGGACAGACAAGTTACTGGTGAGCAGGATGTTTGCATCACATGCAGATCAGCTGATAAACACATCTAATTGTAAGGGTTATTTTTGTACTCATCAAATTCTGTGTTTCTAGCGTCAGTCCTTAATAAAGATTTTGTATCACCTGAAAAATAGCTGACTAGTTTGTTATTATTGGTACGATGACAATTTATTTTGTAAACTAGGTGATGCTACACTAAAGCTACCTCAAGTATAAAAAAATCTCAGATTATCAGCCATTTTTCATAAGTTTAAATATCAAATGTGACAATATAGTTAAAACAAAATATGTAGTGGTGAGACACAAGCAAGATGAATTGATAGATTTTGCAAATGTGTTCACTGATAGACATATAAGCAGATCCACAAGTACAGCACCATTAACAGATCAATCAGAAAATGCAAACCACAAAACACGCCAAGTTTAATTGAGTTACTGGAAGAACACTTCCAGTATCTTAGAGAAATCACTGTCTTTCCTTTGTGTGTTAAACCATATACATTTGAGTATCGACAAGTTTCAACCAACCAGTCATTTAATGATTTATTTTGTTATTTTACAAAAATTATTTTGACTAGTTTTAATTACTTAATGATTTATTTTGTCAAAATATAAAAATGCCATAAGTAAGATTGGCATCATGTCCACACATTGTATGAATTCATCACCAGGTGGTGTTAATGTTATTTTCTATGCAGTGCTGCCACAACATGGAGAAGCATTCCCCTCTGAGAAGATCCCCTACCAGGGGTAAATTCATATGTATGGACATCAAGTCAAAATTTTTAAAACTTTTCAAATTGCAGTCTCAAACATGTATATATTTATTTTTACACTTGCATATCATGGACTGTTCCAGAAATTATGTAAAAGACTACTTTAACGAGCATGACCTTGATGCCCTGTTCATGACTCCAAATCTGACAAGGTTAAACGTGAACTTGAAGATGGCTCACTTGAATTTGAGTCTTTTCCTAGGATAGGAAGGACGGGGGGGGGGGGGGGGGGGGGAGGTTAGGGATTTTATACAAATCCGAACTCCCCTTCAGAACCAATAGGGCCAACCAACCAGTAGTCACTACTATGGAGCTCATGGAGTCATCTATCTCATTGAGGGGAAAAAAGATAACGTTTGTTGTGATATATAGACCTGAACCATCTAATCACTATAGATATACCTACTCTTGAGTTTTATGATGAGTTCACACAACTGGTTGCACATTATGGTTCATTTAGTCATGAAGTCATTTTCCTTGGTGACTACAACTTCCATGTCAACCTTCCCTCAAAGCCTGATGTCATTAAGTTTAATGATATCCTATCTACCTTTAATCTAACACAATGGGTTCAGGAACCAACCCATAGGTTAAGAAATACACTTGATCTAATCATGACCTTCAAGGGTAACAAATTCCTGGAGAGCCACCTGGTGGATGAATACTTATCTGATCATAAAATGATTAAGATATACCTAAATATTTCACATCCAAAACCCCCCAAAAAATCTATCAAATATAGGAATTTCAAGGGACTTGATCTGGAGTCCCTAAGGAGTGACATCAAATCCCTAACTGATAGAGACACAAGTTGGGAACACTTATCCTTTAATGACATGGTGATGTACTATGACAGGGAACTCACATCACTCATGGATAAACATGCTCCGATCAAGGTTGCCAAGGTCACTCAGCGCAAACCTGTACCTTGGATGAGTGACCAATTAAAGCTGGAAAGGTCTCTCAAGAGGAAGCTTGAGAGGAAAATGAACAAGACTGATTCTCAGATTGACAAAGAATTATACAAGTCTCAGAGAAATAAATATAATTCCTTGCTAAAATTGTCTCAATCCACATACTTCTCCAACCTGGTTGAAGAAAACAAACATGACCCTAAGAAGCTTTTTAGAGTCATAGACACAGTCATGCACAAGAAAAAGGACACCAATGCCCCACACTGAGAAGTTCAACACATTCTTTCTTGAAAAAATAGAAAAGATTCGCCAAGAAATTGACCTGGCTCCACTCAGCCATGGTCTGCCACCAGGTGACACTACGAACAATAGCACAGTATTTCTGGAGAGATTCACACCTTTAACCATAGATGACATGCGAAAATTGGTCAAGAGGTCTGCAAAGAAATCATGTGAGCTGGATCCTATTCCAACCTGGCTCCTGCTTGACCTCCTAGATGACCTCTTACCAATAATTACTTCCATCATAAATAAATCACTGACTGAATCGGAAGTATCTGAAAATATGAAAATAGCCATCATAACACCCTTGTTGAAGAAACTGGGTCTAGAACTGGTTGAGAAAAACTACAGGCCCGTTTCAAACCTGACATTTATCTCAAAGCGAACTGAGAGGGCAGTAGCCGACCAGTTAGTCCCTCATCTTGTAAGGAATGGCCTTACTGACAAGTTCCAATCTGCCTACAAGGAATATCACAGCACTGAAACTGCTTTGTTAAAGGTGCAAAATGATATCTTGTGTGCTCTAGACAACAAAAAATCAGTCATCTTGCTGTTGCTAGACCTCTCTGCTGCCTTTGACACCATTGACCATCAAATCCTATTTGATAGACTGGAGGCCAGATGTAATGTCAAAGGTCAGGCCCTCTCATGGATTCGGTCATATCTGAGGAACAGGAAACAATGTGTGAAGGTTGGGACCCATAGGTCATGCCTGAAGCCCATAAAATATGGAGTACCTCAGGGCTCGGTTCTGGGTCCCATACTGTTCACAATTTACATGACACCCCTCTCTGACATTCTGGCCAAATATGGTCTGAGCTATCATATCTACGCAGATGATACTCAGATCTACATCCCTGTTGACCACACTTCCCCCCACCAGGGGGATATAAGCAGACACAAACTTGAGGAATGTGTCTGTGAGGTCAGAAACTTCCTTATATCTAATAAGATGAAGATAAATGATGGAAAGACAGAGATGCTCATATGTACTGACAAGTACAATGCTGCAACCCGCAGTAGTATCCCTGACACAATCAGAGTTGGTAACTCTGATATCTCACCTAGTGAGTCAGTGGTTGATCTTGGTATCACATTTGACTCAAATATGGGCATGAAGGCTCAGATCAGAAAAATGTGCCAGAAGGGCTATTATCATATCAGGAACCTGGCTGCCATTAGACATTGTCTAGACGAGAAGACTGCTGTAACACTCACCCATGCTTTTGTTACATCTACTCTGGATTATGGTAATGGCCTGCTGGCTGGTCGTCCTAAAACCGACATTAGGAAGCTGCAATACCTCCAAAACTCTGCAGCACGTGTTGTAGGAAAAATTAGGAAATTCGATCACATCTCAGGAAACTACAGGAATTGCACTGGCTCCCGGTGCATGCGAGAATAGACTTTAAAATCCTTCTATTAACCTGGAAGGCCCTAAATGGTAAGGCTCCACCTTACTTACGTGATCTACTCCATATTAAAGATGGGGAACGCTGTCTAAGATCCAACGATGGCACCCATCTACAAATACCTAAAACTAGGCTAAGGACAGTGGGTGACAGGGCCTTTTCATATGTCGGCCCTAGACTCTGGAACACCTTGCCTACTGAAATTAGGACAAGTACTCCAGTCTCCTCATTCAAGAATAGACTGAAAACTCTGGTATCAGCACTATACAAATTTTATTATTATTATTATTATTATTATTATTATTATAATGTTTCTGACTTAATACAGCCGTATACAGATCCTTTACACTTTTGTTTGTAAGTTGCATAAGATCATGAAGGAAGGGGATTGATCTTTTGATCCTTGATTGCTGGTTACTGCAGCTTTTGTAACATCAATCAGGGGGACATATGGGATTGAACCTTTGATCTTTTGGGTTGCTAGGCAACTGTGAATAAGCAGGGCAGTGATCAGATTCTGTCTTTTCCACACACAACACACTATAGTTTCTTTATTGTTGCTATCTTTACTCAGCACAGCTACTTATATGTAAATATACTTTGAGCTAACACGCCTGAGTTGGATAACCTATTGACCTAAAGTTGAACCATCAGTGCTAAAACTAACCTCTGACTTACCCGTAGGTGCTGATGTATTGAGTGTTGTAGAATCTGTAAAGGCATCATTTGAACAGCAGCTTACACAGTGTGTCTCCCTCCATGAAAACTTGATTTACAATGAAGCTAATAACAATCTGGGAAGAAATTACAATACTTGTGGGGTTATACAAGGCACACAGATGGCTATGTTTGTTGTTATCTGTATTCAGGCCATTGACACAGGGGTGAGGCAGGGTCTTGATATTTAACAGTCTTCATGAATTAGATCAGTGTGCAAGTCAACTTTACAGCCTGCAGCTCAGAGATGATCATTGATGTTTTTCAGCTTCAAATATTTTATTTTATTTTTAATTTTTAGCATTATTCACATTATCTTGATACTTATCGCCAGTGTCCGGTGCACAAAATAACTTAAACATATCAGTATTCTTGCTTCCAACAACCAAGGCCTTTAAATTTGTTAAGTTATCTACATATGCATCCCAGTTTTCTGTTATCAGAGCCTGCCAATACTGAAATATGGATAGGAGTTGATTGAAACATATCTTCTTAAAATCAAAGTTAAAATTCTAAGTTTTAATGTAGCAAGGCATTTGAATACCAAGTAATTTAAAGGTGTTTGAAGTCATGTCACAATTGGGAAAATACGTTTATTGAACAAATTTGCATTGAGCTTAAGAATTCTCACACTGTCGCTCTGGTGGAGTTCAGAGAACGTATAATACATTCTTTGTGGAATTTGACAAATTCTGAGCTGGCTGCCAATCAATGTTGGTAGCACGTGCATCTGTTGATCAACAAGATCACGTGACTGACGTGTCATGTGATATTGAGCGATAATTCAGCGAATGTGACTTCAGGCAAAACAAAAGTTGTGACACAAATAATCAGGAAAAACTCCATCAGTTCCTGGTTTTACACTCTTTCAGGTTTCAAATAAACGGGTAAGTAAACGATTTATACATGTTTGCATATTGCATGCCGACGCGACTACTCGTACTACACTACAGAGCTGCGGACGACATTCTCAACCGCGTTTCACTTTCACTGTTTCAGTTTATCAATAAAATTGATTGTTGTCATATAATGTTGATATTTATCACAGCTTTCCTTATCCATGTTTTTATTCCACTTGCATGTCAGGCGATGCCGATCATCAGAACGCATTTTGATACTGCTCTGGGACATTTCAACCTGATTTATTTGCTTTTTTGACCAAATTGACCATTCAACTTGCCTTTGCTTTGTTTACTTAAGTTTAAGCTGTACTCCGCTCATCTTGTTATGAGTCACATGCCACAAGATACCAATATTTAAGCTCAAGTCAGCCAGGGAACTCGTAGCTGATGTGGTCATCCAGGGCAGCCCAGGGCCACATGTACCTGCTGTGTTTTGCCATACTGCCATTTTGAAAAAAACACACTGGAACTGCACACATAAAATTGGAAGCGCAAAAAAAACTCCAAAATCTAATCATTAAAAAAGAAGAAGGTAACCCGCAATTGCACCGTGATGATGGGCTGTATCAAGCATCAATGTATATGTATAAAATAAATGCAGATATATATACACATACATTGACATCATATTGGCCCCACTCACTCTCCATAATTTTGCTGCTCCTGGACTCTGATTTATCACCACATTTGGTGTTGATGGGACATTTACATATCACAGAAAATCTGATGCAAATATTTTCAAAAGTAAAACATACTTTACAATAAACAGACTTCAAAAATAGAATTGAAGCTCTGTGTCATCAGCAGCTCTGTTGTTGACCAAAGTTCATTCAACCTATTTTACAATATAATATATATTATTGTAATAAAATTGTAATATAATTGTAATATAGTTTAAATAGGATGGCTAATGCTAGGTATTTATGGAACAACATCAATCTAAGCCATGAAAATTTCCACTTTGAAGTGTTTAATGGCAAGAGAAATACAAGATGAGGTGTGAAATAAGTACAGTAAAACATTTGACCAAGTTAAAAGTGCAGGTTACGAACCCTTGCCAGTCACTGTAGCCTTAGATATGTCTCCTCCTCTCTTACCTTTTCTGTTGATTTGGGAAGCATCTCCAAGCAGTGAAAACCAATAATTTCACACATTGATGGATGGCAACATTGATACCGTTTTGAACTTTATGTTTTATCAAAGTAATGACGGCATCACACTCTACTTTTTCTTTGTTTACCTGATATAGCAATATATTCTTACACAGTAGAACATGCACAAATAAGGATCTAACATCTGGTCCAAGACACATACCCCATAGTACACTTTCCCCAGCACCGTATCATTCACAGAGTAGCACAGGTATATGATATCCCATAGGTAGTGTATGGAAAAAGATTGATTTAACCTTAACCAAACCTGATAATGTTTATGAAGTGCTGACATAAGGAAAACATGAGGCCCATGTGAACCAGCCAGCAAACTTCCTGAGCATAGGACTGAGTCAATTGCAATTCATTGCATTTTGTGGATATTAAAATATGAAGGTTACTGTTTTTCTACATATTATATATAAAATATTTCAAGTTGGTGAAATCATGATGGAACATCAATTGATATCATTAGTTGATTGATTGTTCACTCTTTCAGTTGTAGTTTAGATTAATAAAGTTAACATTAGCGATGGCATGTGATAAGTTTTACTTTCACCAAATTAATATTGACCAATATTTCCCCCTCAGTTATTAGTTATGTAATCAACACCAAATATCAAACCTCAGCTTCAGAGGGAGACAGTTTGCACGTCTGGTTAGGTTTATTAATATTTTCCTATCAAAATAATATCTTCACAAAGCAAATAAAAACAACTCCTTAAAACATGGTTTAAAGATCAGAAAAATAAATCGTGAGCCACAAAACTTCACCAGGATGTTTACCTAAATGAACCTTGGATAGTATTGTTTCCCAGAGCAGGAAGTATTCCCAGCAGCTCAGCTATCAATGTGTAGTCAAGAAGCAAGAGGGAAACTTTATATTAATTTGGGACCATGTTCTGGAGACAGCCTTCCATGTATTGATCATGTCATGGTTGGTTTTATCTTTACAGGTATGGAGACCATAACAGTAGCAGCCGTGTTGATTCTCACACTCCATATGTAAGTATTAAAGCCAAAACAAACAAGTTTAATCACCTTGTTTGTTGTAAAATACTCCAAAGGGAATATTTGAAACATTTGATTTGCTATTATCTCAAATGTTAATATTTATGATGCATGTTTCAAATATTTTAGTAATAATTTCACTTCAGAAAAAAATTTGAAAATGATGTTGCAACTCCTTTCTAGCTCCCACCTCCTAAGTGGTGCAGGGACTACGGTATCTGGCTCTGTGTCCGTGTGTGCATCTGTCAACAAAAACTTGGACATTTTGATCTCAATTATGACCTTAACTTGCTTTTCAAGGTCACAGGCTTCAAAATATCACAAAAAAACTAGAACAGATTTGACCATGTGTCTCCATAACTCTAGGTGTCCATCTCATACACTTAATAAAGATTTAGACATATTCTGTCAAAATGTGGGCAATAACGTTTTGTAAAATCCTGTATTTGATGTCAGATATACATACTACTTTTATGCCTGATGACACATTTTGTCGAGAGCATGATCCTGCAGGTGGAGGGCTGGCAGCCCTGGAACTGAGGGCCCTGTTATCACGGATATCAGACATTCATCTTATACTCTCTGTGCTTTGAGTTAGTAATATAAAATATTTTATAAACATATCAAGACATGATAAGAATGTGCAGATATGGTGCTATGAAGTGGGTGGATGTGTTGTGTTTGCAGATATGGTGCTATGAAGTGGATGGATGTGTTGTGTTTGCAGATATGGTGCTATGAAATGGGTGGATGTGTTGTGTTTGCAGATATGGTGCTATGACGTGGGTGGGTGTGTTGTGTTTGCAGATATGGTGCTATGAAGTGGGTGGATGTGTTGTGTTTGCAGATATGGTGCTATGAAGTGGATGGATGTGTTGTGTTTGCAGATATGGTGCTATGAAATGGGTGGATGTGTTGTGTTTGCAGATATGGTGCTATGAAGTGGGTGGATGTGTTGTGTTTGCAGATATGGTGCTATGAAGTGGGTGGGTGTGTTGTGTTTGCAGATATGGTGCTATGACGTGGGTGGGTGTGTTGTGTTTGCAGATATGGTGCTATGAAGTGGGTGGATGTGTTGTGTTTGCAGATATGTTGCTATGAAGTGGGTGGGTGTGTTGTGTTTGCAGATATGGTGCTATGAAATGGGTGGATGTGTTGTGTTTGCAGATATGTTGCTATGAAGTGGGTGGGTGTGTTGTGTTAGCAGATATGGTGCTATGAAGTGGGTGGGTGTGTTGTGTTAGCAGATATGGTGCTATGAAGTGGGTGGGTGTGTTGTGTTTGCAGATATGGTGCTATGAAATGGGTGGATGTGTTGTGTTTGCAGATATGGTGCTATGAAGTGGGTGGGTGTGTTGTGTTAGCAGATATGGTGCTATGACGTGGGTGGGTGTGTTGTGTTTGCAGATATGGTGCTATGAAGTGGGTGGGTGTGTTGTGTTTGCAGATATGGTGCTATGATGTGGGTGGGTGTGTTGTGTTTGCAGATATGTTGCTATGAAGTGGGTGGGTGTGTTGTGTTTGCAGATATGGTGCTATGATGTGGGTGGGTGTGTTGTGTTTGCAGATATGTTGCTATGAAGTGGGTGGGTGTGTTGTGTTTGCAGATATGGCGCTATGAAGTGGGTGGGTGTGTTGTGTTAGCAGATATGGTGCTATGAAGTGGATGTGTTGTGTTAGCAGATATGGTGCTATGAAGTGGATGTGTTGTGTTTGCAGGGTTGTTGGAGTGGAGGAGTGGGACTACATGGTGTTCACCCAGCAGTGGCCTCAGTCAGTCTGCCTGGAAACCAAAGTCTCTGTAAGTAGCACCACCATCCTTCATTGTCAATACATCATATATATATTTATATATATATATATATTTATTCAGTTCTGATCGATTTGCTGAATTTTACAGAACTGAACCTTCATTTTTAGTTAAGTTTAAGGAATTGAAAGGACTAAATGATTTGTCTTTAATATATTGATCATCAATCAATCTTGTTGAAGACTGATATGGAAATAGTAAAATGTCATATATATTGATTTTACTATTTGTGATTTTAGCACCAACATGAATGTTCCTTGGCAGCAAATATTTCCACCTGGACAATCCATGGAATATGGTAAGCTAACAGAGGGAAACTTAGCAATGCTTCAGTAAATGCTAACATGGAATATGGTAAGCTAACAGAGGGAAACTTAGCAATGCTTGAGTAAATGCTAACATGGAATATGGTAAGCTAACAGAGGGAAACTTAGCAATGCTTGAGTAAATGCTAACATGGAATATGGTAAGCTAACAAAGGGAAACTTAGCAATGCTTCAGTAAATGCTAACATGGAATATGGTAAGCTAACAAAGGGAAACTTAGCAATGCTTGAGTAAATGCTAACATGGAATATGGTAAGCTAACAAAGGGAAACTTAGCAATGCTTGAGTAAATGCTAACATGGAATATGGTAAGCTAACAGAGGGAAACTTAGCAATGCTTCAGTAAATGCTAACATGGAATATGGTAAGCTAACAGAGGGAAACTTAGCAATGCTTGAGTAAATGCTAACATGGAATATGGTAAGCTAACAGAGGGAAACTTAGCAATGCTTCAGTAAATGCTAACATGGAATATGGTAAGCTAACAAAGGGAAACTTAGCAATGCTTCAGTAAATGCTAACATGGAATATGGTAAGCTAACAAAGGGAAACTTAGCAATGCTTCAGTAAATGCTAACATGGAATATGGTAAGCTAACAAAGGGAAACTTAGCAATGCTTCAGTAAATGCTAACATGGAATATGGTAAGCTAACAGATGGAAACTTAGGATTCTAGCAATGTTTTGAACAGTAAATGCTAACATGGAATATGGTAAGCTAACAAAGGACACTAGCGATTCTTCAGTAAATGCTAACACAGAATATGGTAAGCTAACAGA
Organism: Amphiduros pacificus; assembly: GCA_949316495.1. NCBI lineage: Eukaryota > Metazoa > Annelida > Polychaeta > Phyllodocida > Hesionidae > Amphiduros > Amphiduros pacificus. Next base: position 8,942,089 of record OX439005.1, on the reverse strand, counting down.
TGGATACTTAGCAGTGCTTGAGTAAATGCTAACATGGAATATGGTAAGCTAACAAAGGATTCTAGCAATGTTTTGAACAGTAAATGCTAACACGGAATATGGTAAGCTAACAAAGGACACTAGCAATTCTTCAGTAAATGCTAACATGGAATATGGTAAGCTAACAAAGGACACTAGCAATTCTTCAGTAAATGCTAACACGGAATATGGTAAGCTAACAAAGGACACTAGCAATTCTTCAGTAAATGCTAACATGGAATATGGTAAGCTAACAAAGAGGTACTTAGCAATGCTTTAGTAAATGCTATACACATGTTGAGTTCTTCCCAGAGAAAGCAATATTTTTATTCCTTTTTAGCTCTGCTGAGACTTTAGCTCGCAGAGCTTTAGGAGGGGGAAAATGTTTGTCGGTCTGTCTGTCCGTCTGTCCGTCCGTCTGTCAACATTTCTTTAAAAATCTTCTTCTCCAAAACTACCAGTAGTACATCTTTCATATTTTATATAGAGGTAGATATATAGTTGAAGATTCAGATTCCTTCAAATCTTAGTGATGTCACCATTGACCTTAGTGCAGAGACCTTGAGGTCACAAATTTTGTACTGAGCATATCTCAGCAACCACTTATTACAGGATATTAAAACTTGGTATGCAGAAATGTCATATGTTAAAGCTGTGCCTTGTCATACAATTTTAGTCATGTGACCTTTGACCTTGACACATTGACCTTGAATTCAAAATTTGTGAACATGCCACATCACAACCATCAGAAGTGAATAAAAAACACTTCATATCTGTTATATACTAACACTATGTTTAAAAATCTTCTCCTCCAAAACTACCAGTAATATTTGTTTCATATTTAATACAGAGGTAGATAGAGAGTTGAAGATTCAGATTCCTTCAAATCTTAGTGATGTCACCATTGACCTCAATGCAGTGACCTTGATGTCACAAATTTTGTAAGGAGTATATCTCAGCAACTACTTATAAGAAGAAATTAAAACTTGGAATACAGAAATGTTTCAGGTCATAGCCATGCCTCATCATACTTTCTTAGTCATGTGACCTTTGACCTTGACACATTGACCTTGAATTCAAAATTTGTGAACATGCTACATCATAACCATTAGAAGTGAATTAAATGCACTTCATATCTTTTATATACCAACACTATTTTATACAGAGCTAGATAGAGAGTTGAAGATTTAGATACCTTCAATTCTCAGTGATGTCACCATTGGCCTTAGTGCAGTGACCTTGATGTCACAAATATTTTAAGGAGCATATCTCAGCAACCACTTACAAAAAGAAATTAAATCTTGGTATACAGGAATGTATTAGGTCATAGCCGTGCCTCGTCATACTTTCTTAGTCATGTGACCTTTGACCTTGACACATTGACCTTGAATTCAAAATTTATGAACATTCCACATCATAACCATTAGAAGTGAATTAAATGCACTTCATATCTTTTATATACCAACACTATTTTATACAGGGCTAGATAGAGAGTTGAAGATTTAGTTTCTTTCAATTATCAGTGATGTCACCATTGAGCTTAGTGCAGTGACCTTGATGTCACAAATTTTGTAAGGAGCATATCTCAGCAACCACTTACAAGAAGAAATTAAATCTTGGTATACAGGAATGTCTTATGTTAAAGCTGTACCTCGTCATACAATTAAGTCATGTGACCTTTGACCTTGACACATTGACCTTGAATTCAAAATTTGTGAACATGCCACATCACAACCATCAGAAGTGAATAAAAAACACTTCATATCTGTTATATACTAACACTATGTTTAAAAATCTTCTCCTCCAAAACTACCAGTAATATTTGTTTCATATTTAATACAGAGGTAGATAGAGAGTTGAAGATTCAGATTCCTTCAAATCTTAGTGATGTCACCATTGACCTTAATGCAATGACCTTGATGTCACAAATTTTGTAAGGAGTACCGTATATCTCAGCAACTACTTATAAGAAGAAATTAAAACTTGGTATACAGAAATGTCTTAGGTCATAGCCGTGCCTCATCATACTTTCTTAGTCATGTGACCTTTGACCTTGACACATTGACCTTGAATTCAAAATTTGTGAACATGCCACATCATAACCATTAGAAGTGAATTAAATGCACTTCATATCTTATATATACCAACACTATTTTATACAGAGCTAGATAGAGAGTTGAAGATTTAGATTCCTTCAATTCTCAGTGATGTCACCATTGACCTTAGTGCAGTGACCTTGATGTCACAAATTTTGTAAGGGGCATATTTCAGCAACCACTTGCAAGAAGAAATTAAATCTTGGTATACAGGAATGTCTTATGTTAAAGCTGTACCTCGTCATACAATTTTAGTAATGTGACCTTTGACCTTGACACATTGACCTTGAATTCAAAATTTGTGAACATGCCACATCACAACCATCAGAAGTGAATAAAAAACACTTCATATCTGTTATATACTAACACTATGTTTAAAAATCTTCTCCTCCGAAACTACCAGTAATATTTGTTTCATATTTAATACAGAGGTAGATAGAGAGTTGAAGATTCAGATTCCTTCAAATCTTAGTGATGTCACCATTGACCTTAGTGCAGTGGCCTTGATGTCACAAATTTTGTGAGGAATATATCTCAGCAACCACTTATAAGAAGAAACTAAAACTTGGAATACAGAAATGTCTTAGGCCATAGCCGTGCCTCGTCATACTTTCTTAGTCTTGTGACCTTTGTCCTTGACACATTGACCTTGAATTCAAAATTTGTGTCACTTCATATCTGTTATATACCAACACTATGTTTTAAAATCTTCTTCTCCAAAACTGCCATTAATTTATGTTTCATATTTTATACAGAGCTAGATAGAGAGTTGAAGATTCAGATTCCTTAAATTCTCAGTGATGTCACCATTGAGCTTAGTGCAGTGACCTTGATGTCACAAATTTTGTAAGGAGCATATCTCAGCAACCACTTATAAGAAGAAATTAAAACTTGGTATACAGAAATGTCTTAGGTCATAGCCCTGCCTCGTAATACTTTCTTAGTCATGTGACCTTTGTCCTTGACACATTGACCTTGAATTCAAAATTTGTGTGCATGCAAAATCTCACAACCATTAAAAGTGGAGCAGACTTGAGCAGATGATGATTTTGACCAATCAAAATGCATGTTACATTTCAAATTTGGCCCTAACTTGTTATCTTGATTCTCATTGGCTATGTTATTCAAAATGGCAGCCTCCTTGACAACTTAGTGATAGCTATTAGATTTTTGAAAAAAAATCATGACAAAATGGAAAAAGAACTGAGTCTAATGGAAAATAGATAGAATTAGACCTCAGAAAATACAACATCTTGCCTACTTTGGGATCTTGTATGGAAAATCATAACCTGGTTGCTTGTTGTACTTAATCTCAGTTCATGTGTTTTCATTCAAGTCAGCAGAGCTATCAACCCATGGGGTTATGTTTTTTGTAAGTCAGCAGAAACTCAGAGGCAGAAAATGAAGACCAGAGCAGTAACAAATGCAACATCCAGTGAAATCCTAATATTCTGTTCACATCCATCTCATGCAAGTGTTTTTTACATATTTACCTAGCCTGTAAGCATCCTGCTCTAACTTGGCTCATTTTCTATTCATTCAATGATATTCAAACTTGAATCCTTGCAAATTCAACAATACAGCTTTAAATCAACAGAAACCAGCCACCAGTGTATCAAACAAAACCAAAAGCAATTTCTATTTTTCTCTTCAATTTAAAGTTTTAACATCTGTGTGATACATGGGCATTGCTATAAACAGATAGGTCAAATTCACTCAAAATATGAATTAAGGAAGATATAGATTTCCTGATTGACTTCTTTAAAAGATCCAAATCATTTAGGAACAGAAACTGATTTAATGAACTGTATAAGGAAATGTGATATATATTAAGGTATTATCTGGATAGAAATGTCTGTACAATGTACAAAATGCTTGACTAAGTTACAGCCCCCTCTCTCAAGAAATGGACCCTCACAGTATAAAAAAGGTTCATAAGGGATGGTAACAGTCAAAGAAAAGGTTAAACTAGCAGACATTTTCCTTCCTGATGATTGTACATGGGCCCATATAAAACAGGTTCATAGAAGATGCTAACTATCAGGATCAATGTAATCTGGGTTTTTTTTCTAAATGATAATAATAACATTTTTTTTTTAATATATAGCAATGAATATTGAGATTGTATTACATCCAGGAAGTTGTGGAATCATATCCATAGTGATACTTGACATTATTAATGTGTCAACAATTCATGTTATGGGAGGGATCATATATGGTGTTCCCATTCAGAGGAGGAAATGAATTTATTATTATTCATGGGAAAATATATGTACAAACATATTTCAGGCCTACCAAGAAGGGAACAATTGGTCCTAATTTCTGCAACAATACAGCCAAATTTGATCCCAAAAAATTGGAGGTAGGTTATAATTGTTATGTTTAATTATCCAGATGGCCTATATATGAAACAATGAACATGTGTACATATTTAACATTTACACCTTTTTGTATCAATATCAAGTCTCAATATTGACTTGAACCAATATTTCTTGAGATCTTTCTTTAAATGTAAAGGATGTGTTTCATTTCTTTTGTAGCCAATATTTGGGCTTCTGCAGAAATACTGGCCTAACTTATACACTGATACGGATCTTTACTCATTCTGGTGAGAAAAATTCAAATATATTTTTGAGATGTGCCTGTTCATTGTTGTTATTTTCTGGTAAGTATTTTTACGCATGATAAGTTAGTTTAAAGCATTCATGAAATGAGGTTTTCAATCACTTTTTTCTTGCATAATATAAATGTTTATAGGCCAAACTTATTGATTAAATGTAATTCATCTACATCTACATCTATAAGTTTACTCAGCAAAACCAAATGGCATCCCATCATATTTCCCCTACATAAATTTCTGTGCCATTTGAAAGTAGACAAGTCTTCTTCTAAAATACCAAATCATCCATTGGACACTCTGTCAACAAACTTTGTAGAACTGACCTGCTTAGTTAAGTTTTGTTAACAATGGGGCACCTTCATATTGGGATAATGGAGTGATTTGGCCCTGTTTGTCCATTAGTACAGGCCTAACACCCTGACAGACCACAATAGAGGTCACATTCTTCTATATATTTGACCACCTGGTGGCCAAAAGAGTACAGCCAGTACTTGGCACTTTCAGCAAAACACAATAACCATGGTCTTTTGGATGATTTTAGTGAGATAGCTTGCTTGTATCACAGTTTTATTGCCACATATCATTTGAGCATGCCCCAAACTTCTGTAAAATAGCTGGTGACCTCTTTGATTTCATGAATGCTTGATGTCAATTAAAAAAGAAATAGCCATCATCCAGCAACTTTGACATGATGATGTATTTTGAGAAGTAGTATTATTTACGCAGATAAAAGTCCTGCTTCAGTAAACAGTTATACTTGAGGGAGCAATTCAACATTTTGCAGAAAGACCTTTGATGTATCAACATCTAATCTTGACATTTGATGGAAATATGCATCATAGGCTCTCTACATGGGCTTGATGAAAGATTCATGATCGAGTGAGCAGTCATGCCTCAGGGAATACTTACAAAAACTTTGAATTTGACATTAAGGCAATGTATGGGTGTTGGTGATGAGTGTTTTCTGCATGTCTTCTGGAATTCTGCCATTTTTGACATCTGCCACTGTCCACCAGAGGCACATGCAAACTAGGTTCACCACGTCGCCCTCTGGTGGAGTTTGGCTATCTTTCTCAAGTCCATTGTTCTTATCTGTAGGGATCTTCCTTGAACCCATTGTTTTGTCCTCCGAGGCAGACTAGTAGCTACAGGGATGCAGGAATTGACATCAATATGTTGGTTTTGTATTTCAGGAAGCATGAGTGGGTGAAGCATGGAACATGTGCCACTGGTATCCCATCCATGAAGGGAGAGCAAAACTTCTTCAACAAAGCCCTCAAACTGCGATCTCAATATGATTTCTTAGAGTGAGTTAATTTTTTACTCTATTGTTATTACTGTGAATAAAATATTAAATTATTTGAATAGTAACAGTTAAAGCTATAATCTTGTTTCTGTTAATTACAGGCGATTCAGAAAATTGAATTTTGTGCCAGATGACACATACACATACCAGGTAAGAACCTGTTGCTGTTACTGAAGTCATGTGCCTGGTTCACATTATTAAACCTTCACCCACTGGTCCTGAAGACAATTTATAAACAAATCTGGCAAATAGTGACTGTCAAACTGATTTTATTGAAGGTGACCTTGATCTAATATATAGGTCACAGGCAAGGCCCGCACTCCCAAGGACTGAGAAACCTACATCTTCAGATATTGCTACTATATGATAATTGCAACTCTACTGTTTTTATTTTTATCTTTTTCACAGTACACAAAAGCTTTATCCATAATAGAGAAAGCTGTAGGAGGAAAGGTCAAATTGCAGTGTTTTTATGACAAGGTCAGTCCTTTTTTACTTTAATAATATTGATGAATTGGAATGAATCCAATATAAGATCAATGACCACCAGGTGACTCCACAATGGTTCATTTACTCACCAGGTGTCTCTGCCATAAAATACAACAGAATTTCACCCTACGATTTTCAAAACAATTTTTATCTTGATTCATAGGCTTCATACGATCATTTATGTACTGGAATAGTAGACATTAATAGAAAAAATGATTTTATTGAAACTTTTATTAAAATTTTTGTTGTCTGTCATGGAACTATTCCAATGTATTTGTCTGATTTCCAGTCAAGCAAGACTCAGTATCTGGAGCAGATAGAGATATGTCTGGACAAGACGTTTAATGTGATAGACTGTCCCAGCAACGAGAATCTGGAGGGATGTTACAGCACTGAGCAGATAGCCTACCCTCCCATCAAACACCAGACTAAATAACACTGACCCGGGCCATTCCCTCACCTGCTCCCATATGATAGCACATGATGTGCTTCTCATCTGATTGTGCTCTGATTTGAGAGATGGTTGATATCATTCCTTAAATGAAGATGGAGGCTGAGGAGGAGGTATTGTTATGAGGTGTCTGATGTATATATATATTCTTGAAGGAATCCTCCTGGTTCTCTTGAAAGAATCCTCCTGGTTCTCTTGAAGGAATCCTCCTGGTTCTCTTGAAGGAATCCTCCTGGTTCTCTTGAAGGAATCCTCCTGGTTCTCTTGAAAGAATCCTCCTGGTTCTCTTGAAGGAATCCTCCTGGTTCTCTTGAAAGAATCCTCCTGGTTCTCTTGAAGGAATCCTCCTGGTTCTCTTGAAGGAATCCTCCTGGTTCTCTTGAAAGAATCCTCCTGGTTCTCTTGAAGGAATCCTCCTGGTTCTCTTGAAGGAATCCTCCTGGTTCTCTTGAAGGAATCCTCCTGGTTCTCTTGTCCAAAGTGTAAAACAATTTGAAAACATAAATTTCAGGAGCAGTTTCCATAAACTGCTGTTTCTTCACATGATATGATAAATTCTTACTGATCTAGTTTTGCCACAGAAATAAATTTAGGTTTGCAGACTAATTTGTTATTTGCTAAAATTGATATGCTTTGTATTTTTGATTTTTTTTTTTTTTTATATTATTTAACTGTAATAAAAACTTTTAAGCAGTCCAGTAGTTAAGTGAAGAACATGAACCCTTCTCACAGACCATATGATAATTATATATCTTAAATAAATGAAGATGTATTTGTAATGGCATATCCAGGCATGTATGGATACATTAGTGATTGATATTGTATTATTACATATCGCACATTAAAGCTATTTTCTTTGTATGTTCTGTCATGTTGGAAATCAACAAGCACATGTGACCTGCATGTGTATTTCTCTGTTTACCAGTAAGAATATTAAATCATACTTTTCAATTGCTTCATATTCTATCCTGAGAGCAATATGATGTCAATGCCTCCAAAATAGTTCACAGTTGTTTTGACAGTATTAACAATATATTTATAAATATTTTTCAAATATTGCAATCATTTTTGTAATTGTCAAATAAAACCACAATTTGAATGAAAAAAATATTTGTAGTTATAATGGTCAGATGTATGTGTGTACTCTGCATGGCGAGTCATTTACTAACTCTGCTGCAATACGTTGTTCCTTGCATAGATTTGTTCTGCACATATTACCATGCAATTACCATATAAAGTTGACCTACTGGTTGGCTCATGCACAACAACATAACAGTTCATGCATTCCCATGTTTAAAAGTACTTTAGAATGGATCATTCATAATTTGGGAGGGGGCTATATTTATACAATTGATATAAATTTGTTCAGGGTTTTTACATTATTTTCAACATTATTTCAGTCATTTCATGGTGAGGCCTGATATATTAGCATTGTCCAAGAAGAAAAAGGCCACATGCTATGGTGCAGTTAGTTAGAGCGTTAGCTTCTTTGCACAAGTTTCTGTGTGGTGATCCAAAGGTCGTGGGTTCAATCCTCGGCCATGCTGGGATTGAAATCATGACACTATTTCCCACATGAACTTAGGCCCATGCTTGGAGGGTTAGTCCGTTGTCTTTGTAAATCTGTGACCGGGTACATGGGTTGTCATGTCCAGGACCTGTGACATGACAATTCAGTGAGTGTCTCCATATTGCAATGTTTTGTTCTCGAGTAAATCATCTGCTGTATGATCACATGACCTGTATTAAAGTGCCAGGATTGGACAAGCCCAATAAAAGCTGCCCAGCTGTGGAATTTGCGCAGCATCTGTGTTTACTGCCAAACTGAATTGTGTGTCTGCTACATGCTAAACTGTGCTTACCTGTGTCTGTGTGTACTGTGACTGCTATACACCAAGTCTGCCAAGGTGAGCTCCTGAGTTTCCCAGAGTGTCATGTTGGTAAAAGGACTACTTCAAATCTGTGTGCTGCTATTCTGTTACTCTGTGCATAGGAAGTTTTACAACACGGCAGCTAAATCTGTGACCAACTTTCATCTAAAACTGAATGGGAACTCTACTGAGGAATGGAAAATATTCAAGCAACTTCAATAACTACTCTACTATAACTGAGCTTGAAAAGCAGCCTAAAACCTTTTAGCAAGCTGTGTTTCTCAACGTCACAGGTCCTTCTGGTGTGAAAATGTTCAATAGCTGACAAAGAGGATGTCCAACTACTCATGAAGAAGTTTGATGAGCATGTGATTGGTCATGTCAATAAGAGCTAGGAACAGTGTGCCTTAACAAGAGAGACCAGAAGTCTGATGAAACTGTTGACACCTGTGTTGCCACTCTGAGAGGACTGGATAAGACATGCACTGTGACTGTATGTATGACTCTCTAATCAGAGACAGGATTGTGATTGGCACAAAAGACTCGCAAAGGTGCAATAGATATTTGCAGATCATCAGAAAGTACTGCATCACAGCTGAAAAGCATTGATACAAAGGCAGAGGTGCACAAACTCTTTCACTAGTTTATACCACTAAAATATAGGTGCAGACACTCCTCCCAGCGGTCTTCTATGGTTCCATTTAGTCCCAGGACAATTAAGTGCAGGGTTTGTGGTAATCAGCACCAAAGAAAAAGAAGAAATGTGCCCTGCCTGGGGGTCCTGTAAAAAGTGTCACCAGATGAACCATTTCTTCCACTTGTTGCCCACCCAAGGTAAAAAGGAGAGTACATGTAGTGGATGAAGATTTCTCCAGTTCAGCTGAGGATGAGTTCGTCATGGCGGTGCAAAGCTATGGACAGAGACACAGTGGTCTGATCTTTGCAGAGATGCTGCACAATGGCAAACCTATCAAACTGCAGGTAGACTGTGGTGCCACTGTAAATATAATCCCTCTGAAATATGTTGACCAGGCAAATCTTGAACACTCTTACGTGACACTACAGATGTGGAACAAGAGTACTCAAGCTGCAATGGGTATGACTAGAATGTCTCTGAAGAATCCAGTCACCAGAAAGAAGTTGTCAGATGAATTCCAGGTGGTTGGTGATAAGTTCACACCTCTTCTCAGCCGGAGAGCAACTGAAACTATGAACAATCAGTTCAAAGCTCTTAATGCTGTGATATCTTATGCTGTGTTCAAGGGCGACCTTGGAGATCTACGAGGTGAAGTTCACCTGAGAGTAAACAGTGATGCTAAACCTGTCCAGTGCTCACCACAAAGGGTTCCTGTAGCCCTGAAACAGAAAGAGGTGAAAGCCATTGTTGATAATGCAGTACTGGCCCCTGTGGAGGAGCCGCCTCCATGGGGCAGTCGGATGTCTGTCCAAACCAAGAAACATGGTTCTTTGAGAGTGTACATCTAGACTTCTCAACAAGGTCCTACAGAAAGAGAGATTTCCTCTACCCACCATAGATGAAGTGAGATGTCCTCCAAGAAAGGGAAAGATCTGTACATAGCGAGCATGTTGTCACGGGCCTCACAATGGTGAAACTGCTCCATTTGATGCCCGGTAAAGTATCTCCCTATTAGCCCTGAAAAGGTCCAGGAGATAAAGTCCAACACAGGGGCTGATGAAACTCTCCAGATACTTAAATGTGTAATCCAATAGGGTTGGTCTGAGTTCAAGGACGACCTGCCTGTGCAAGTCCACACATACTTCAGTACCAGACATGAGTATTCTGTATCTGTTGGCTTGATTCTTTCATTGTGAAATAGTAATTCCATGAGGAAACAGGTCAAAGAAGTCAAAGAGTGTGGAGAGTACTCTGACAAGAGCTCATGAATGTATGTTCTGGCCTGGCATGACTGCTGATATACATCAATTAGTACAAAACTGTGAAACATGCAGAACATATGAGAGAGCACATCACAATGAGTCCCTGGTATCTAATGAAGCCCATACAAGGCAGCGGGAAAAAGTGGGAGTAGATATCTTCACCCCAGATGACAAGGACCACCAAATCATTATGGACTATGTGAGCAACTTCTGGGAAGTTGATAGACTGTATGGTATTTCAGCTCAAAGCTGCATCAAGAAGCTGAAAGCACACTTTGCTAGATATGGCATCCCTTCAGAGTGCATGACTGACCCTGGTACCCAGTACAATAGCAGTGAATTCAGGAAGGTTTTATCTGAATGGGGTTTTGTCCACAAAACATTCCAAGGCTAATGGTAAGGTTAAATCAGCAGTGAAAGCTGCAAAGTCTATGATGAGGAGGTGCATCAAAGCCAAGACTGGCCCATTTTGGCCACTGCTGGAGATCAGAAATACACCTCAACAAGGAATTGGCAGTAGTCCAGCTCAGAGGATGATGGGAAGAAGAATCAGAACGAACCTTGCTCCCTATGAGAAGTAAACTGTTGACACAAAGAGACAAGACAAGAGTACATGCACCATGACACAGAGAAAAGACACACAGTGTAGACAAGACAAGAACTTTGACAAGAAAGCCAAAAACCTACTAATCTTGGAGGAAGGAGATACAGTAAGGATGCAACCTTTCACATTGAGTAAGAAAGAGTGGGACAAAGCTGTGGCAAACAGGAGACTAGATGAGAAAAGCTATGAAGTGGAGACCTTGGTGGAACATTCAGGAGGAACCAAATCCACCTGAGGAAAACTCATGAACAATCACCTGAGATGAGCACTGGAACTCATACTGAAGTGAAGCCATCCAGAACTCCAGTGAAAGCACATACTGGAGAGAAACTATACAATACTCCAGTGAGGGTACAAATTAGAGAAAAGCCACACAAACCACAACTTGAGAGACATGTTCCAGCTGGGAATGTGTTGGTCATGAGTGACAAACCTGTAGTTACTCTGTTACTTGTAGTTGCTCATAAGGCACATTTGGAGCTCTCATGATCTTGATACGGGGAATAGGGTTCCCAGTTATGTTACACACCATCTCTAACTAAAAAAAAGAACCAAATCAAATCAAATTGCCAATTTAAAAAGCATGATGCAACAGTATATTTAAAACTCTGTTTAGATTTGAAATATGTACCTGTGTTTTTGTCCAGTTTACAATATTGCAGTAACATCTGCCAGCTGTTCCACATGCACCACTGATAGATTCCGTTCATGAACATCTCCATTCTTCAATATTGCTTTGCAAACATATTGGCCTGTATCACTAGCATCTGCAGAATCTATACTATAAAACAAAATACTATTTATTACAGTATCATAGAAAGTGCCAGCATTTAATTGCTTTCCATTTTTGAGAAGCATTATTGTTTCTACATTTTCACCATATATCTGGCATTTCAAACTTTTAGCTCACCCTGATACAAGTAACATAGCATTAACCTGATAGGTTCTAACCTGATAGGTTCTAACCTGATAGGTTCTAACCTGATAGGTTCTAAACAGAGGATAAAGGAACATCTGTATCTTTGTAGAGCTGAATAAGAAATCTAACCTTGGCGCCAAGTTCAAAACTCCATGTAAAGGTCACATTATTTCTATTTGAGTAACTCACATATGAATGTGGCTGAGATGTCACTGATGAAAGACATATTCCTCTCGACTTGTCACTGATTATCCTATATTATTATTTCCTAAAATAAGAAAACAAGATAATAATGATCTTTATCACTTATGAAGTCTCCCACTACATACCCACAAGACCCTAAAATCATACATGATATATAAAATGGCAAAACATTGTAATGGGTTTTATAAAATATTATAATATTCACTTTCATTGGATTTTCTTAACACAGTTTTTAAATTTGAATGACTGATATGATTAAGGAATTTTTGACAGCCCATATAATTGTCAATAATATATACCTTCCACAATAGTTGGAGATTGGTTGCTATCACACCCTAAATGCCACTTGAAAATGCTGTATTTATCGCACTTACATTCCAGGGATGGAACTCCTGGGGGTCCTGTTCAGCTCCTGTTCACAAATGGCAAGTCTGGCTGCATAATGAGTTTTTTTCCATAACCAAAAACACCTGACATTTGAGGTGAAACATAGGAGTAAGGAACATTCACAGGGGACTAAAAAGGTTGAATAGGATGGAGCAGTGAAAACATGCATGCCTTTTGTATTACCATGAAAATCATTTGTGAAAGTGCCAATATATGATGGTTGAAAGTAGATTGTTTGTTTGTTTGGGGCTTTACATCACTTTCAACATTATTTCAGTCATTTCGTGATGAGACCTACTTGTAGCAGATATAGTGCTGCCTCACTGAATTGTCATGTCGCAGGTCCTTGACATGACAACCCACCCGGTCACATATTTACAAGGACAACGGGTTAACCCTTTAGGCATGGGCCTCAGCTTATGTGGGAAATTGTATCATGAGTTCAATCCCTACACGGCCAGGGTTCGAACCCAGGACCTTTGGATCACCACAGAGGAACTGGTGCTAATAAGCTGGCGCCACGGCCCGTGCCACGGCCCGTGGCCTGTTGAAAGTAGATTCTTGGTAAATGTATGTGTAACGTGACATTTAGTTTGTACAAAAAAAGACGTTTAGGAATAATTTCTTTTCATTTTTTTAACAAACCTTGTATTCAAATCAGTTGAAGTGTTATCCATGTTTATGAAAATGAATTAAAAAATCTTTACAGTCATGATTGGGGAAATTAAGGATAATATGCTGTATGTTGTAAATTTTGTAAACTGATATTTCATTAATGTTCTTTTACATTTGCCATCCATTGACATAGTAAACCGTGAACTATTGGAAAACCAAATGACAAGAATAGGTTTGAACTCAGCCATGTGTCATAGTATTATTGAATATAAACTAGGGGCATGAAAACTTTCTTTAATATATTTTTTCTTTAATATATTATATTTCATTTTTAAGATAACAATAAAAATAGAAATGTATATACAAAAGATAATAACACAGTCATGCATCATAAAAACACTGACAGACTGAACATAATATACAGTTCAAAATGACAGACACACACAAATTTCCATTATAAAACAGTGGCATTATAAAACAAATCTGAGCAATAATGATCATATCTTTTCTTTTTTTCTTTACTCTGAAGATAATTTTGTTTTTTTATCCTAATTCTTCAATATTTGTGTACCACCTTTCTTTAAATATATCAATTGTGTTGTTTTTTGTACGGATGAACTCTTCTATTTTTAATTTGTATTTGAGAACTCTAAGGAAATTATAAAAACATACTTTTTCTTCTTTAATCTTTTGATGATAAATATACATCTTTGCAAGTAATACAATATAGTTTATATTGGTAAAATGTTTAAGATCATAGTAAAATCCAAATATTACATGTTTTACTGTTATTTTAATTGCATTATGTGTTGTTCTGTTCCACCATTTTTCCAACGCTATCCAGAAATCCTTAATATTCATACAAAAAGTGTTCAATGTCGTCTGTTACATTGCATTCAAGGCATTTTTCAGATTCCACAATAGATAAATTATACAGCCATCTCTTACATGGTAAAATTCTGTTTATAATTCTATATTGAAGAGCTTGTAATTTTGTTTCCCTAGTACAGGAATATGGTAGTCTAAATATAGTTAACCAGTCATCTTGGATTGTGTATTTGAGTTTCCATTTATTTAAGGCAGTTGGTCTTTCAATCTTATCATATACAAAAGAGTCATAGAAATGTTTGGTTTTAGGGGCATGAAAACTCTTGCAAGAAGAGGTAGAGGTGTATTGTACAATTCTAAGGATATAATCCATACAATGCTGAGATAGCAAAGTATGTTTAGAAACTGTACATGTAAATCACTGTAAAGAGTGTGAGACATGAAAGTAACAGGTTGTCTTCACAAAAGTTGTTAATTTTAATGTTTTCTGAGGTCTTCTTTATCTTGTGGTTAAATCCTAATTATTGTCAAGGTAGTGCATAAGTAGGACATTGCTAATTTTGCCCTCCATCTTGGCAACCTTTCCTACAAGAAGGATACAATGCTGTGTTACTGCCGGTCCTGCAGTAACTTAGGCCTGGTGTCAACGTGAGGTTCCTATCCACAGATTGATGACTCTTGTAACTTGGTGATCAATACTGTGGATGTCATCATAGTGTGGTATCCAGGCACTTTCCCACATAGTTTTTACTTCTTTTGCTATCATTGGAGGCATAGAACTTATTCTTAAAGTAGGACTCTTCTCGTATGAATCTGTAGCAATACAACACAGCTCTCACTATTTTGATCTGATAAGTTAAAAAGTCATTTGGGTCAAACTTGACGTATCAGACCTTACCTTGCTGGAGGCTGTCAATCAACACTGCTACACTTTTGAGGCATACACATTTTGATAATTCTTATGACAGCAGGTAATCCACACTGGAATCTGTATTCACTGTCATTTTGTAAGTGATGCAATGCATAATTAAAAGGTGTAGCAGTGTTGAATGACAGTCTCCAGCAAGGCAAGGTCCGATGTTTTTGTCCATTGGTTTCAATGGTACAGACGAGTTAACACTGTTTTCTGAAGTGTCTGCGTGTAATTACAAACACCTAGCAAACAAATTTATGAATGGTATCTGTATAATTCAAAACAAGTAATGTAAAATGTAAAGGCAATCAACCATTGAAGGGTGGCTCGGACCTGCCTGTATTCACTGAAAAAACACTGAATAATAACCAAAAAGTCTCAGTTCAAACACAGCATTGCACCCTTCTTGTAGGAGAAGTTGCCAAGATGGAGGACAAAATAAGCAATGTCCTACTTATCACTTCCCAGCGAATAATTAAGACTTCACCACTAGGTGATAAGTACAAGATGCAGAAGACCTCAGAAAGCATTAAAAATTAACAATTTTTGTGAAGACAACCTGTTACTTTCATGTTTTAAACTCTTCACAGTTAAAAGCACAATTTATCATGATTTGTAGATGTATGTCAATATCTCAAGAACTATAACATTTAGCACCATTATGTCTCTGCTTGATGTGAGCTTTAATATGAGCCAAAGATCAAGTCTGTACTCCAAAATCTTTTTTTATATAAGGATGACCTTGAAGGTTGTGGGGGGGGGGCAAGGATTCGGAGGTAAAAAAAATCCAAAAAAGATTTTGTGAGCTATTTGGGCCAAGGATCAACTATGGTTCACTTTGATAGTTTAAACTCCAATAAGTGTTATTCTGGAACACCCTAATGTGCATGTAGAAGAGAACCCTCCAAAACAGTAATTCTTTATAGTAACCAATGATAAAAGGTGTGCACAGGATTGACTCGAGCAGATAGTTTTCTCCAATCAAAATGTATGTTACATATTGAATTTGGACCCAACTTGTTATCTGGATTCTCATTAGTTAATATTTGTAAAATTATTTAAAATGGCAGTCTCCTTCACAACTTAGTGCTAGCTATTATATTTTTGTGGTCTCCAGGTGATACTTGGTCAGCACTCCGGTATGTAATGTGACCATATTATGGCAATTAGAACAAGATTTCCTGGTACCCAGGACTTTATAGGCAGATGAAGGTTACTTCAATTAATGACTATTTGAAATAGTTGTATTATTTATAAATTAGTGTAAATAAAGCATTTTATCATTTTCTAATGAATCATATATCCATTTACACACATATACATTTGGATGTATGTACCCTTTGAAAAAAATGGTGGCCAAACAAACTGAGAAAAAAATATGGATAAGTTTTGGGTCGGAAAATAAATTAAGAATGGCCTGTCGCTGAAAATAAAAAGTAAAATTATTTGAATGAATGAATATTCCGCCCCAAAGTGCGTAAATATTTACGTGCGTGAAGTTCTTTTGATATTTGATATTTGACTTTTTTTTCAAAAGGTGTCAACAAGTATGTATCAGTGTACCCTTTTGGGACATGGTAAAAAAGTTATGCAAAAGGATATATATCCTGTCAAAAACGGATATATCCCTTTTCCTGTGACAAATGAGTTTTTCAGCACGATTAATGGCCTTCTCAACGTTGTAGCACTGTCTTAATCATTTGTTATCAATATATAAATAGAAAATACCTATATAAAACTTCATACCCTTTTGGTATGTATCAGTGTACCCTTTTGGGACATGGTAAAAAAGTTATGCAAAAGGATGTATATCCTGTCAAAAACGGATATATCCCTTTTCCTGTGACAAATGAGTTTTTCAGCACGATTAATGGCCTTCTCAACGTTGTAGCACTGTCTTAATCATTTGTTATCAATATATTAATAGAAAATACCTATATAAAACTTCATACCCTTTTGGTATTTGGGTAAAAACGTTATGTAATAGGATATATATCCTGTAAAACCCTAAAATATCCCTTAAAATATCACAAACAATTTTTTACCATGTCAATGATTCATAAGAATTGTTGCACAGCCTTCGTAACCATGGATATACTAATGAAGGGTTAGACAAATTGCTAGACATGTCTAAAAGATAGCCAGTGACATATCCGATACGGCACGTTCTAAGAGTTGCCGCACTGTCTTCGCAGATTTTGAGGGACTAATTAGAGGTCAGACATACTTGCTAGACATGTCTAAAACATATCTATTGATATAGAAGGCGAGGAAAAATATATGAGTAGGAGATATTGCCCTTTTACTCTGCTAAAATTCACATATTTCAATATTTTTTGAGTTTTCAAATGCAAACACTTGATTGGAAACTGGGCAGCACCCAGGCGCACATGAACGCGAACCCGGGCGCACGTGATCAGAAACCGGACAGCACTCGGGAGCACGTGATAGGAAACCAGACAGCACTCGGGTGCAGTTGATCGCGAACCTTAGTGCACATGATCGGAAACCTGTGTGCACGTGATATGGAACCAGGGGCGCACGTGATCGGAAACTGGACAGAACCTGGGTGCACGTGATCGGAAAGCAGACAGCACCTAGGTGCACGTGATTGGCTACCGGGCAGCACCCAGGTGCACGTGATCGGAAACCCGGATACACGTGATCAGGAACTCGGCAGCACATGATTGGAAACCCGGGTGCACGTGACAGAGAAGCAGAGAAGAGGAAGAAGACATGAAAGAACAGGAAGTGGAAAGAGGAGAGAATGGAGACGTCAAAAAGACAGGAAGTGGACAGCACCCGGGTTCACGTGATTGGAAACCGGTCAGCATGTGATCGGAAATCCGGGCGCAGGTGATCAGAAACCGGGCAGCAACTGGGTGCACGTGATCGGAAACCTGGGCGCTTGTGATCGGAGAACCGGGTGCACCAGACAGCTCCCAGGTGCACCTGACACCTGGATGTACGTGATCGGAAACTGGAGAGCAAGCGATCGCACACCCGGGTGCACGTGATCAGAAACCGGACAGCACCTGGTGCACATGATCGGAAATCGGACAGCACCCGGGCGCACGAGATCGGACACCCGGGTGCACTTGATTGGAAACCGAACAGTACCCGGGTGCACGTGATCGGACACCCGGGTGCACGTCATCGGAAACAGGACAACACCTGGGTGCACGTGATCGGAAACCGGACAGCACTCGGGCGCACGTGATCGTAAACAGGACAAAACCTGGGTGCACGTGATCGGAAACCGGACAGCACCTGGGTACATGTGATAGGAAACCGGACAGCACACAGCAGCACTTGATCGGACATCCGGGTGCACTTGATCGGAAACCGGACAGCACCTGGGTGCACGTGATTGGAAACCGGACAGCTTGGAAACCCGGTGGCACGTGATCGGAAACTGGACAACACCCAGGCACACGTGATAGAAAACCGGACAGCACCCGGGCACACGTGAAAGGGAACTGGACAGCACCCAGGCGCACGTGATCGGGAACCCGGGCGCACGTGATGGGGAACCGTGCACACCCAGCTGGGGAAGGAGACAATGGAGACAAAATTCGAGCACACCCGTTTGGGGAGGAGACAGCACCCAGTCACACCCAGTTGGGGAAGTTGGGGAAGGAGACGATGGAGACATAAGTCGAGCACACCCAGCTGGGGAGGAGACAGCACCTAGTCACACCCAGCTGTGGAAGGAGACAGCACCTAGGCACACCCAGGAGAGGATTGACACATGGTAGGACACTACGCGGGCCGTTCGGGGAGGAGACATGGAAAGACATCACCCAGTCGCACCTGTTCATGTTTTGTTGATAGTTCACTGTTTTATCAATATTAAGAATTAGACTTTTCATATTGAAATAATCATATCAAATATGGCAATTATTTTTGTTGTCAAATAAAACCATGATTTGAAAGCAATACTATGTGTTGTAGTAATGATCAGATTAGAGATATGGTGATTTGGCCACACTATATTAAGATATATAAAAATCACAACACACTTCACTAATCTCAGTAAACAAGTGATCTCGGTCAGAAGCCAAATCACATTTATGTTTTTACTTTAACTGTTTGAAATCCCCTTTGCTGGCCACTTTGAGCCAAATCCTTGCCCAAGAGTGGGAATCACCTGTGTATTTTTCAAATCTATCAGCCAAAATAGCTCAGTTGGTATGCTGTTGGATAAGGTCAATAGAAGGGTGATTATGTACAGTATTCAAATCCTTCTGGTTGTAATAAAATTTTATTTTCAAATATTTGATTGCATGTTTTGTTGATATTTTACTGTTTTTCACTCTTTTATCAATATTAATGATATAGATTTTTTACATATTATCTAATAAAAAATAGTTTTGGCAAAAAGAATAATGTCAAAAAGTTTATTGCATGTTTGTTGACATTTCACTGTTTAATCAATATTATTGATACAGAATAAGAATTTTCATATTGAAATAATCATATAAAATATTGCAAATCATTTTTTGCTGTCAAATAAAACCATGATTTGAAAGCAATATTATGTGTTGTAATAGTGATCAGATTACAAATATGGTGATTTAGCCAAACTATTTTAAGACGTGAAAATGTCCACACACTTCACTGATCTCAGTAAACATTGTGCTCAGCCGGTGGCCAGCTCACATTTTAATCTCCCCCACTTGGGGGTCACAGGTGGATTATTAAATGCCTCATATAATACACCTCTTTTCATCTTTCAAATCAGGCAGCCAAGATAGCTCAGTGGGTAGGCTGTTGGATAAGGTCAATAGAAGGGTGATTATGTACAGTGTTCAAACCCTTCTGGGTGCAATAAAAAAATTATTTTCAAATATTTTATAGCATGTTTTTTTATATTTTACTGTTTTTCACTCTTTTATCAATATCAATGATATAGATTTTTTTACATATTTACAAATAAAAAATATTTTTGGCAAAACCAATAATGTCAAATAATTTATTGCATGTTTGTTGATATTTCAATGTTCAATCAATATTATTGATATAAAATTAGAATTTTAAATTGAATAAACATCAAATATTGCAGATCATGTTTTGCTGTCAAATAAAACCATGGATTGAAAGCAATATTATGTGTTGTAATAGCAATCAGATAACAAATATGGTGATTTAGCCAAACTATTTTAAGACATGTGAAAATGTCCACACACTTCACTGATCTCAGTAAACATTGTGCTCAGCCGGTGGCCAGCTCACATTTTAATCTCCCCCACTTGGGGGTCACAGGTGGATTAATGAATGCCTCATATAATACACCTCTTTTCATCTTTCAAATCAGGCAGCCAAGATAGCTCAGTGGGTAGGCTGTTGGATAAGTTCAATAGAAGGGTGATTATGTACAGTGTTCAAACCCTTCTGGGTGAAATGAAAAAATTATTTTCAAATATTTTATAGCATGTTTTGTTGATATTTTACTGTTTTCCACTGTTTTATCAATATCAATGATATATTTTTTTTACATATTGTCAAATAAAAAATCCTTTTGGCAAAAGAATAATGTCAAATAGTTTATTGCATGTTTGTTGATATTTCAATGGTCAATCAATATTATTGATATAAAATTAGAATTTCATATTGAATAAACATCAAATATTGCAAATCATGTTTTGCTGTCAAATAAAACCATGAATTGAATGCAATATTATGTGTTGTAATAATGATAAGAATACAAGTATGGTGATTTGGCCAAACTATTTTAAGACATGTGAAAATGTCCACACACTTCACTAATCTCAGTAAACAAGTGTTCAAAGCCGGTGGCCAGCTCACATTTTTAATCTCCCCCACTTGGGGGTCCCAGGTGGATTATTGAATGCCTCATATATAACACCTCTTTTCATCATTCAAATCAGGCAGCCAAGATAGCTCAGTGGGTAGAGTGTTGGATTTGTTAATAGAAGCAGGATTATAGGGTTCAGTGTTCAAACCCTGCTGGGTACAAAAAATTCATATTCAAATATTTCATAACATTTCAAAGATTAGGATACGTCATGTGATAGAGGGATTAGGAGGCTGCAGGGATTAGTAGGTTGGCAGGGATGAGGAATGGCACCAAAGATGAAATGTCTGCAATGAGAATAAATCAGGATGGATAGGAGGACAGAAAGAACAGGAAGTATACAGAGGAGAGAATGGAGACGTGAAAGGACAGGAAGTGGACAGCACCGGGACGCACGTGATCAAGAACCAGGATGGACAAGAGGCACACTGAGAAGCAGAGAAGAGGAAGAAGTCATGAAAGAACAGGAAGTGGAAAGAGGAGAGAATGGAGACGTGAAAGGACAGGAAGTGGACAGCACCCGGGTTCACGTGATTGGAAACCGGTCAGCATGTGATCGGAAATCCGGGCGCAGGTGAACGGAAACCGGGCAGCAAATGGGTGCACGTGATCGGAAACCTGGGCGCACGTGATCGGAGAACTGGGTGCACCAGACAGCTCCCAGGTGCACATGATAGGACACCTGGGTGTACGTGATCGGAAACTGGTGAGCACCCGGGTGCAAGCGATTGGACACCCAGGTGCACGTGATCAGAAACCAGACAGCACCTGGTGCACTTGATTGGAAACCGAACAGCACCCGGGTGCACGTGATCGGACACCCGGGTGCACGTCATCGGAAACAGGACAACACCTGGGTGCACGTGATCGGAAACCGGACAGCACTCGGGCGCACGTGATCGTAAACAGGACAAAACCTGGGTGCACGTGATCGGAAACCGGACAGCACCTGGGTACATGTGATAGGAAACCGGACAGCACACAGCAGCACTTGATCGGACATCCGGGTGCACTTGATCGGAAACCGGACAGCACCTGGGTGCACGTGATTGGAAACCGGACAGCTTGGAAACCCGGTGGCACGTGATCGGAAACTGGACAACACCCAGGCACACGTGATAGAAAACCGGACAGCACCCGGGCACACGTGAAAGGGAACTGGACAGCACCCAGGCGCACGTGATCGGGAACCCGGGCGCACGTGATGGGGAACCGTGCACACCCAGCTGGGGAAGGAGACAATGGAGACAAAATTCGAGCACACCCGTTTGGGGAGGAGACAGCACCCAGTCACACCCAGTTGGGGAAGTTGGGGAAGGAGACGATGGAGACATAAGTCGAGCACACCCAGCTGGGGAGGAGACAGCACCTAGTCACACCCAGCTGTGGAAGGAGACAGCACCTAGGCACACCCAGGAGAGGATTGACACATGGTAGGACACTACGCGGGCCGTTCGGGGAGGAGACATGGAAAGACATCACCCAGTCGCACCTGTTCATGTTTTGTTGATAGTTCACTGTTTTATCAATATTAAGAATTAGACTTTTCATATTGAAATAATCATATCAAATATGGCAATTATTTTTGTTGTCAAATAAAACCATGATTTGAAAGCAATACTATGTGTTGTAGTAATGATCAGATTAGAGATATGGTGATTTGGCCACACTATATTAAGATATATAAAAATCACAACACACTTCACTAATCTCAGTAAACAAGTGATCTCGGTCAGAAGCCAAATCACATTTATGTTTTTACTTTAACTGTTTGAAATCCCCTTTGCTGGCCACTTTGAGCCAAATCCTTGCCCAAGAGTGGGAATCACCTGTGTATTTTTCAAATCTATCAGCCAAAATAGCTCAGTTGGTATGCTGTTGGATAAGGTCAATAGAAGGGTGATTATGTACAGTATTCAAATCCTTCTGGTTGTAATAAAATTTTATTTTCAAATATTTGATTGCATGTTTTGTTGATATTTTACTGTTTTTCACTCTTTTATCAATATTAATGATATAGATTTTTTACATATTATCTAATAAAAAATAGTTTTGGCAAAAAGAATAATGTCAAAAAGTTTATTGCATGTTTGTTGACATTTCACTGTTTAATCAATATTATTGATACAGAATAAGAATTTTCATATTGAAATAATCATATAAAATATTGCAAATCATTTTTTGCTGTCAAATAAAACCATGATTTGAAAGCAATATTATGTGTTGTAATAGTGATCAGATTACAAATATGGTGATTTAGCCAAACTATTTTAAGACGTGAAAATGTCCACACACTTCACTGATCTCAGTAAACATTGTGCTCAGCCGGTGGCCAGCTCACATTTTAATCTCCCCCACTTGGGGGTCACAGGTGGATTATTGAATGCCTCATATAATACACCTCTTTTCATCTTTCAAATCAGGCAGCCAAGATAGCTCAGTGGGTAGGCTGTTGGATAAGGTCAATAGAAGGGTGATTATGTACAGTGTTCAAACCCTTCTGGGTGCAATAAAAAAATTATTTTCAAATATTTTATAGCATGTTTTTTTATATTTTACTGTTTTTCACTCTTTTATCAATATCAATGATATAGATTTTTTTACATATTTACAAATAAAAAATATTTTTGGCAAAACCAATAATGTCAAATAATTTATTGCATGTTTGTTGATATTTCAATGTTCAATCAATATTATTGATATAAAATTAGAATTTTAAATTGAATAAACATCAAATATTGCAGATCATGTTTTGCTGTCAAATAAAACCATGGATTGAAAGCAATATTATGTGTTGTAATAGCAATCAGATAACAAATATGGTGATTTAGCCAAACTATTTTAAGACATGTGAAAATGTCCACACACTTCACTGATCTCAGTAAACATTGTGCTCAGCCGGTGGCCAGCTCACATTTTAATCTCCCCCACTTGGGGGTCACAGGTGGATTAATGAATGCCTCATATAATACACCTCTTTTCATCTTTCAAATCAGGCAGCCAAGATAGCTCAGTGGGTAGGCTGTTGGATAAGTTCAATAGAAGGGTGATTATGTACAGTGTTCAAACCCTTCTGGGTGCAATGAAAAAATTATTTTCAAATATTTTATAGCATGTTTTGTTGATATTTTACTGTTTTCCACTGTTTTATCAATATCAATGATATATTTTTTTTACATATTGTCAAATAAAAAATCCTTTTGGCAAAAGAATAATGTCAAATAGTTTATTGCATGTTTGTTGATATTTCAATGGTCAATCAATATTATTGATATAAAATTAGAATTTCATATTGAATAAACATCAAATATTGCAAATCATGTTTTGCTGTCAAATAAAACCATGAATTGAATGCAATATTATGTGTTGTAATAATGATAAGAATACAAGTATGGTGATTTGGCCAAACTATTTTAAGACATGTGAAAATGTCCACACACTTCACTAATCTCAGTAAACAAGTGTTCAAAGCCGGTGGCCAGCTCACATTTTTAATCTCCCCCACTTGGGGGTCCCAGGTGGATTATTGAATGCCTCATATATAACACCTCTTTTCATCATTCAAATCAGGCAGCCAAGATAGCTCAGTGGGTAGAGTGTTGGATTTGTTAATAGAAGCAGGATTATAGGGTTCAGTGTTCAAACCCTGCTGGGTACAAAAAATTCATATTCAAATATTTCATAACATTTCAAAGATTAGGATACGTCATGTGATAGAGGGATTAGGAGGCTGCAGGGATTAGTAGGTTGGCAGGGATGAGGAATGGCACCAAAGATGAAATGTCTGCAATGAGAATAAATCAGGATGGATAGGAGGACAGAAAGAACAGGAAGTATACAGAGGAGAGAATGGAGACGTGAAAGGACAGGAAGTGGACAGCACCGGGACGCACGTGATCAAGAACCAGGATGGACAAGAGGCACACTGAGAAGCAGAGAAGAGGAAGAAGTCATGAAAGAACAGGAAGTGGAAAGAGGAGAGAATGGAGACGTGAAAGGACAGGAAGTGGACAGCACCCGGGTTCACGTGATTGGAAACCGGTCAGCATGTGATCGGAAATCCGGGCGCAGGTGAACGGAAACCGGGCAGCAAATGGGTGCACGTGATCGGAAACCTGGGCGCACGTGATCGGAGAACTGGGTGCACCAGACAGCTCCCAGGTGCACATGATAGGACACCTGGGTGTACGTGATCGGAAACTGGTGAGCACCCGGGTGCAAGCGATTGGACACCCAGGTGCACGTGATCAGAAACCAGACAGCACCTGGTGCACTTGATTGGAAACCGAACAGCACCCGGGTGCACGTGATCGGACACCCGGGTGCACGTCATCGGAAACAGGACAACACCTGGGTGCACGTGATCGGAAACCGGACAGCACTCGGGCGCACGTGATCGTAAACAGGACAAAACCTGGGTGCACGTGATCGGAAACCGGACAGCACCTGGGTACATGTGATAGGAAACCGGACAGCACACAGCAGCACTTGATCGGACATCCGGGTGCACTTGATCGGAAACCGGACAGCACCTCGGTGCACGTGATTGGAAACCGGACAGCTTGGAAACCCGGTGGCACGTGATCGGAAACTGGACAACACCCAGGCACACGTGATAGAAAACCGGACAGCACCCGGGCACACGTGAAAGGGAACTGGACAGCACCCAGGCGCACGTGATCGGGAACCCGGGCGCACGTGATGGGGAACCGTGCACACCCAGCTGGGGAAGGAGACAATGGAGACAAAATTCGAGCACACCCGTTTGGGGAGGAGACAGCACCCAGTCACACCCAGTTGGGGAAGTTGGGGAAGGAGACGATGGAGACATAAGTCGAGCACACCCAGCTGGGGAGGAGACAGCACCTAGTCACACCCAGCTGTGGAAGGAGACAGCACCTAGGCACACCCAGGAGAGGATTGACACATGGTAGGACACTACGCGGGCCGTTCGGGGAGGAGACATGGAAAGACATCACCCAGTCGCACCTGTTCATGTTTTGTTGATAGTTCACTGTTTTATCAATATTAAGAATTAGACTTTTCATATTGAAATAATCATATCAAATATGGCAATTATTTTTGTTGTCAAATAAAACCATGATTTGAAAGCAATACTATGTGTTGTAGTAATGATCAGATTAGAGATATGGTGATTTGGCCACACTATATTAAGATATATAAAAATCACAACACACTTCACTAATCTCAGTAAACAAGTGATCTCGGTCAGAAGCCAAATCACATTTATGTTTTTACTTTAACTGTTTGAAATCCCCTTTGCTGGCCACTTTGAGCCAAATCCTTGCCCAAGAGTGGGAATCACCTGTGTATTTTTCAAATCTATCAGCCAAAATAGCTCAGTTGGTATGCTGTTGGATAAGGTCAATAGAAGGGTGATTATGTACAGTATTCAAATCCTTCTGGTTGTAATAAAATTTTATTTTCAAATATTTGATTGCATGTTTTGTTGATATTTTACTGTTTTTCACTCTTTTATCAATATTAATGATATAGATTTTTTACATATTATCTAATAAAAAATAGTTTTGGCAAAAAGAATAATGTCAAAAAGTTTATTGCATGTTTGTTGACATTTCACTGTTTAATCAATATTATTGATACAGAATAAGAATTTTCATATTGAAATAATCATATAAAATATTGCAAATCATTTTTTGCTGTCAAATAAAACCATGATTTGAAAGCAATATTATGTGTTGTAATAGTGATCAGATTACAAATATGGTGATTTAGCCAAACTATTTTAAGACGTGAAAATGTCCACACACTTCACTGATCTCAGTAAACATTGTGCTCAGCCGGTGGCCAGCTCACATTTTAATCTCCCCCACTTGGGGGTCACAGGTGGATTATTGAATGCCTCATATAATACACCTCTTTTCATCTTTCAAATCAGGCAGCCAAGATAGCTCAGTGGGTAGGCTGTTGGATAAGGTCAATAGAAGGGTGATTATGTACAGTGTTCAAACCCTTCTGGGTGCAATAAAAAAATTATTTTCAAATATTTTATAGCATGTTTTTTTATATTTTACTGTTTTTCACTCTTTTATCAATATCAATGATATAGATTTTTTTACATATTTACAAATAAAAAATATTTTTGGCAAAACCAATAATGTCAAATAATTTATTGCATGTTTGTTGATATTTCAATGTTCAATCAATATTATTGATATAAAATTAGAATTTTAAATTGAATAAACATCAAATATTGCAGATCATGTTTTGCTGTCAAATAAAACCATGGATTGAAAGCAATATTATGTGTTGTAATAGCAATCAGATAACAAATATGGTGATTTAGCCAAACTATTTTAAGACATGTGAAAATGTCCACACACTTCACTGATCTCAGTAAACATTGTGCTCAGCCGGTGGCCAGCTCACATTTTAATCTCCCCCACTTGGGGGTCACAGGTGGATTAATGAATGCCTCATATAATACACCTCTTTTCATCTTTCAAATCAGGCAGCCAAGATAGCTCAGTGGGTAGGCTGTTGGATAAGTTCAATAGAAGGGTGATTATGTACAGTGTTCAAACCCTTCTGGGTGCAATGAAAAAATTATTTTCAAATATTTTATAGCATGTTTTGTTGATATTTTACTGTTTTCCACTGTTTTATCAATATCAATGATATATTTTTTTTACATATTGTCAAATAAAAAATCCTTTTGGCAAAAGAATAATGTCAAATAGTTTATTGCATGTTTGTTGATATTTCAATGGTCAATCAATATTATTGATATAAAATTAGAATTTCATATTGAATAAACATCAAATATTGCAAATCATGTTTTGCTGTCAAATAAAACCATGAATTGAATGCAATATTATGTGTTGTAATAATGATAAGAATACAAGTATGGTGATTTGGCCAAACTATTTTAAGACATGTGAAAATGTCCACACACTTCACTAATCTCAGTAAACAAGTGTTCAAAGCCGGTGGCCAGCTCACATTTTTAATCTCCCCCACTTGGGGGTCCCAGGTGGATTATTGAATGCCTCATATATAACACCTCTTTTCATCATTCAAATCAGGCAGCCAAGATAGCTCAGTGGGTAGAGTGTTGGATTTGTTAATAGAAGCAGGATTATAGGGTTCAGTGTTCAAACCCTGCTGGGTACAAAAAATTCATATTCAAATATTTCATAACATTTCAAAGATTAGGATACGTCATGTGATAGAGGGATTAGGAGGCTGCAGGGATTAGTAGGTTGGCAGGGATGAGGAATGGCACCAAAGATGAAATGTCTGCAATGAGAATAAATCAGGATGGATAGGAGGACAGAAAGAACAGGAAGTATACAGAGGAGAGAATGGAGACGTGAAAGGACAGGAAGTGGACAGCACCGGGACGCACGTGATCAAGAACCAGGATGGACAAGAGGCACACTGAGAAGCAGAGAAGAGGAAGAAGTCATGAAAGAACAGGAAGTGGAAAGAGGAGAGAATGGAGACGTGAAAGGACAGGAAGTGGACAGCACCCGGGTTCACGTGATTGGAAACCGGTCAGCATGTGATCGGAAATCCGGGCGCAGGTGAACGGAAACCGGGCAGCAAATGGGTGCACGTGATCGGAAACCTGGGCGCACGTGATCGGAGAACTGGGTGCACCAGACAGCTCCCAGGTGCACATGATAGGACACCTGGGTGTACGTGATCGGAAACTGGTGAGCACCCGGGTGCAAGCGATTGGACACCCAGGTGCACGTGATCAGAAACCAGACAGCACCTGGTGCACTTGATTGGAAACCGAACAGCACCCGGGTGCACGTGATCGGACACCCGGGTGCACGTCATCGGAAACAGGACAACACCTGGGTGCACGTGATCGGAAACCGGACAGCACTCGGGCGCACGTGATCGTAAACAGGACAAAACCTGGGTGCACGTGATCGGAAACCGGACAGCACCTGGGTACATGTGATAGGAAACCGGACAGCACACAGCAGCACTTGATCGGACATCCGGGTGCACTTGATCGGAAACCGGACAGCACCTGGGTGCACGTGATTGGAAACCGGACAGCTTGGAAACCCGGTGGCACGTGATCGGAAACTGGACAACACCCAGGCACACGTGATAGAAAACCGGACAGCACCCGGGCACACGTGAAAGGGAACTGGACAGCACCCAGGCGCACGTGATCGGGAACCCGGGCGCACGTGATGGGGAACCGTGCACACCCAGCTGGGGAAGGAGACAATGGAGACAAAATTCGAGCACACCCGTTTGGGGAGGAGACAGCACCCAGTCACACCCAGTTGGGGAAGTTGGGGAAGGAGACGATGGAGACATAAGTCGAGCACACCCAGCTGGGGAGGAGACAGCACCTAGTCACACCCAGCTGTGGAAGGAGACAGCACCTAGGCACACCCAGGAGAGGATTGACACATGGTAGGACACTACGCGGGCCGTTCGGGGAGGAGACATGGAAAGACATCACCCAGTCGCACCTGTTCATGTTTTGTTGATAGTTCACTGTTTTATCAATATTAAGAATTAGACTTTTCATATTGAAATAATCATATCAAATATGGCAATTATTTTTGTTGTCAAATAAAACCATGATTTGAAAGCAATACTATGTGTTGTAGTAATGATCAGATTAGAGATATGGTGATTTGGCCACACTATATTAAGATATATAAAAATCACAACACACTTCACTAATCTCAGTAAACAAGTGATCTCGGTCAGAAGCCAAATCACATTTATGTTTTTACTTTAACTGTTTGAAATCCCCTTTGCTGGCCACTTTGAGCCAAATCCTTGCCCAAGAGTGGGAATCACCTGTGTATTTTTCAAATCTATCAGCCAAAATAGCTCAGTTGGTATGCTGTTGGATAAGGTCAATAGAAGGGTGATTATGTACAGTATTCAAATCCTTCTGGTTGTAATAAAATTTTATTTTCAAATATTTGATTGCATGTTTTGTTGATATTTTACTGTTTTTCACTCTTTTATCAATATTAATGATATAGATTTTTTACATATTATCTAATAAAAAATAGTTTTGGCAAAAAGAATAATGTCAAAAAGTTTATTGCATGTTTGTTGACATTTCACTGTTTAATCAATATTATTGATACAGAATAAGAATTTTCATATTGAAATAATCATATAAAATATTGCAAATCATTTTTTGCTGTCAAATAAAACCATGATTTGAAAGCAATATTATGTGTTGTAATAGTGATCAGATTACAAATATGGTGATTTAGCCAAACTATTTTAAGACGTGAAAATGTCCACACACTTCACTGATCTCAGTAAACATTGTGCTCAGCCGGTGGCCAGCTCACATTTTAATCTCCCCCACTTGGGGGTCACAGGTGGATTATTGAATGCCTCATATAATACACCTCTTTTCATCTTTCAAATCAGGCAGCCAAGATAGCTCAGTGGGTAGGCTGTTGGATAAGGTCAATAGAAGGGTGATTATGTACAGTGTTCAAACCCTTCTGGGTGCAATAAAAAAATTATTTTCAAATATTTTATAGCATGTTTTTTTATATTTTACTGTTTTTCACTCTTTTATCAATATCAATGATATAGATTTTTTTACATATTTACAAATAAAAAATATTTTTGGCAAAACCAATAATGTCAAATAATTTATTGCATGTTTGTTGATATTTCAATGTTCAATCAATATTATTGATATAAAATTAGAATTTTAAATTGAATAAACATCAAATATTGCAGATCATGTTTTGCTGTCAAATAAAACCATGGATTGAAAGCAATATTATGTGTTGTAATAGCAATCAGATAACAAATATGGTGATTTAGCCAAACTATTTTAAGACATGTGAAAATGTCCACACACTTCACTGATCTCAGTAAACATTGTGCTCAGCCGGTGGCCAGCTCACATTTTAATCTCCCCCACTTGGGGGTCACAGGTGGATTAATGAATGCCTCATATAATACACCTCTTTTCATCTTTCAAATCAGGCAGCCAAGATAGCTCAGTGGGTAGGCTGTTGGATAATTTCAATAGAAGGGTGATTATGTACAGTGTTCAAACCCTTCTGGGTGCAATGAAAAAATTATTTTCAAATATTTTATAGCATGTTTTGTTGATATTTTACTGTTTTCCACTGTTTTATCAATATCAATGATATATTTTTTTTACATATTGTCAAATAAAAAATCCTTTTGGCAAAAGAATAATGTCAAATAGTTTATTGCATGTTTGTTGATATTTCAATGGTCAATCAATATTATTGATATAAAATTAGAATTTCATATTGAATAAACATCAAATATTGCAAATCATGTTTTGCTGTCAAATAAAACCATGAATTGAATGCAATATTATGTGTTGTAATAATGATAAGAATACAAGTATGGTGATTTGGCCAAACTATTTTAAGACATGTGAAAATGTCCACACACTTCACTAATCTCAGTAAACAAGTGTTCAAAGCCGGTGGCCAGCTCACATTTTTAATCTCCCCCACTTGGGGGTCCCAGGTGGATTATTGAATGCCTCATATATAACACCTCTTTTCATCATTCAAATCAGGCAGCCAAGATAGCTCAGTGGGTAGAGTGTTGGATTTGTTAATAGAAGCAGGATTATAGGGTTCAGTGTTCAAACCCTGCTGGGTACAAAAAATTCATATTCAAATATTTCATAACATTTCAAAGATTAGGATACGTCATGTGATAGAGGGATTAGGAGGCTGCAGGGATTAGTAGGTTGGCAGGGATGAGGAATGGCACCAAAGATGAAATGTCTGCAATGAGAATAAATCAGGATGGATAGGAGGACAGAAAGAACAGGAAGTATACAGAGGAGAGAATGGAGACGTGAAAGGACAGGAAGTGGACAGCACCGGGACGCACGTGATCAAGAACCAGGATGGACAAGAGGCACACCGAGAAGCAGAGAAGAGGAAGAAGTCATGAAAGAACAGGAAGTGGAAAGAGGAGAGAATGGAGACGTGAAAGGACAGGAAGTGGACAGCACCCGGGTTCAAGTGATTGGAAACCGGTCAGCATGTGATCGGAAATCCGGGCGCAGGTGAACGGAAACCGGGCAGCAAATGGGTGCACGTGATCGGAAACCTGGGTGCACGTGATCGGAGAACCGGGTGCACCAGACAGCTCCCAGGTGCACATGATAGGACACCTGGGTGTACGTGATCGGAAACTGGAGAGCACCCGGGTGCATGTGATCGGACACCCGGGTGCACGTCATCGGAAACAGGACAACACCTGGGTGCACGTGATCGGAAACCGGACAGCACTCGGGCGCAAGTGATCGTAAACAGGACAAAACCTGGGTGCACGTGATCGGAAACCGGACAGCACCTGGGTACATGTGATAGGAAACCGGACAGCACACAGCAGCACTTGATCGGACATCCGGGTGCACTTGATCGGAAACCGGACAGCACCTGGGTGCACGTGATTGGAAACCGGACAGCTTGGAAACCCGGTGGCACGTGATCGGAAACTGGACAACACCCAGGCACACGTGATAGAAAACCGGACAGCACCCGGGCACACGTGAAAGGGAACTGGACAGCACCCAGGCGCACGTGATCGGGAACCCGGGCGCACGTGATGGGGAACCGTGCACACCCAGCTGGGGAAGGAGACAATGGAGACAAAATTCGAGCACACCCGTTTGGGGAGGAGACAGCACCCAGTCACACCCAGTTGGGGAAGTTGGGGAAGGAGACGATGGAGACATAAGTCGAGCACACCCAGCTGGGGAGGAGACAGCACCTAGTCACACCCAGCTGTGGAAGGAGACAGCACCTAGGCACACCCAGGAGAGGATTGACACATGGTAGGACACTACGCGGGCCGTTCGGGGAGGAGACATGGAAAGACATCACCCAGTCGCACCTGTTCATGTTTTGTTGATAGTTCACTGTTTTATCAATATTAAGAATTAGACTTTTCATATTGAAATAATCATATCAAATATGGCAATTATTTTTGTTGTCAAATAAAACCATGATTTGAAAGCAATACTATGTGTTGTAGTAATGATCAGATTAGAGATATGGTGATTTGGCCACACTATATTAAGATATATAAAAATCACAACACACTTCACTAATCTCAGTAAACAAGTGATCTCGGTCAGAAGCCAAATCACATTTATGTTTTTACTTTAACTGTTTGAAATCCCCTTTGCTGGCCACTTTGAGCCAAATCCTTGCCCAAGAGTGGGAATCACCTGTGTATTTTTCAAATCTATCAGCCAAAATAGCTCAGTTGGTATGCTGTTGGATAAGGTCAATAGAAGGGTGATTATGTACAGTATTCAAATCCTTCTGGTTGTAATAAAATTTTATTTTCAAATATTTGATTGCATGTTTTGTTGATATTTTACTGTTTTTCACTCTTTTATCAATATTAATGATATAGATTTTTTACATATTATCTAATAAAAAATAGTTTTGGCAAAAAGAATAATGTCAAAAAGTTTATTGCATGTTTGTTGACATTTCACTGTTTAATCAATATTATTGATACAGAATAAGAATTTTCATATTGAAATAATCATATAAAATATTGCAAATCATTTTTTGCTGTCAAATAAAACCATGATTTGAAAGCAATATTATGTGTTGTAATAGTGATCAGATTACAAATATGGTGATTTAGCCAAACTATTTTAAGACGTGAAAATGTCCACACACTTCACTGATCTCAGTAAACATTGTGCTCAGCCGGTGGCCAGCTCACATTTTAATCTCCCCCACTTGGGGGTCACAGGTGGATTATTGAATGCCTCATATAATACACCTCTTTTCATCTTTCAAATCAGGCAGCCAAGATAGCTCAGTGGGTAGGCTGTTGGATAAGGTCAATAGAAGGGTGATTATGTACAGTGTTCAAACCCTTCTGGGTGCAATAAAAAAATTATTTTCAAATATTTTATAGCATGTTTTTTTATATTTTACTGTTTTTCACTCTTTTATCAATATCAATGATATAGATTTTTTTACATATTTACAAATAAAAAATATTTTTGGCAAAACCAATAATGTCAAATAATTTATTGCATGTTTGTTGATATTTCAATGTTCAATCAATATTATTGATATAAAATTAGAATTTTAAATTGAATAAACATCAAATATTGCAGATCATGTTTTGCTGTCAAATAAAACCATGGATTGAAAGCAATATTATGTGTTGTAATAGCAATCAGATAACAAATATGGTGATTTAGCCAAACTATTTTAAGACATGTGAAAATGTCCACACACTTCACTGATCTCAGTAAACATTGTGCTCAGCCGGTGGCCAGCTCACATTTTAATCTCCCCCACTTGGGGGTCACAGGTGGATTAATGAATGCCTCATATAATACACCTCTTTTCATCTTTCAAATCAGGCAGCCAAGATAGCTCAGTGGGTAGGCTGTTGGATAATTTCAATAGAAGGGTGATTATGTACAGTGTTCAAACCCTTCTGGGTGCAATGAAAAAATTATTTTCAAATATTTTATAGCATGTTTTGTTGATATTTTACTGTTTTCCACTGTTTTATCAATATCAATGATATATTTTTTTTACATATTGTCAAATAAAAAATCCTTTTGGCAAAAGAATAATGTCAAATAGTTTATTGCATGTTTGTTGATATTTCAATGGTCAATCAATATTATTGATATAAAATTAGAATTTCATATTGAATAAACATCAAATATTGCAAATCATGTTTTGCTGTCAAATAAAACCATGAATTGAATGCAATATTATGTGTTGTAATAATGATAAGAATACAAGTATGGTGATTTGGCCAAACTATTTTAAGACATGTGAAAATGTCCACACACTTCACTAATCTCAGTAAACAAGTGTTCAAAGCCGGTGGCCAGCTCACATTTTTAATCTCCCCCACTTGGGGGTCCCAGGTGGATTATTGAATGCCTCATATATAACACCTCTTTTCATCATTCAAATCAGGCAGCCAAGATAGCTCAGTGGGTAGAGTGTTGGATTTGTTAATAGAAGCAGGATTATAGGGTTCAGTGTTCAAACCCTGCTGGGTACAAAAAATTCATATTCAAATATTTCATAACATTTCAAAGATTAGGATACGTCATGTGATAGAGGGATTAGGAGGCTGCAGGGATTAGTAGGTTGGCAGGGATGAGGAATGGCACCAAAGATGAAATGTCTGCAATGAGAATAAATCAGGATGGATAGGAGGACAGAAAGAACAGGAAGTATACAGAGGAGAGAATGGAGACGTGAAAGGACAGGAAGTGGACAGCACCGGGACGCACGTGATCAAGAACCAGGATGGACAAGAGGCACACCGAGAAGCAGAGAAGAGGAAGAAGTCATGAAAGAACAGGAAGTGGAAAGAGGAGAGAATGGAGACGTGAAAGGACAGGAAGTGGACAGCACCCGGGTTCAAGTGATTGGAAACCGGTCAGCATGTGATCGGAAATCCGGGCGCAGGTGAACGGAAACCGGGCAGCAAATGGGTGCACGTGATCGGAAACCTGGGTGCACGTGATCGGAGAACCGGGTGCACCAGACAGCTCCCAGGTGCACATGATAGGACACCTGGGTGTACGTGATCGGAAACTGGAGAGCACCCGGGTGCATGTGATCGGACACCCGGGTGCACGTCATCGGAAACAGGACAACACCTGGGTGCACGTGATCGGAAACCGGACAGCACTCGGGCGCAAGTGATCGTAAACAGGACAAAACCTGGGTGCACGTGATCGGAAACCGGACAGCACCTGGGTACATGTGATAGGAAACCGGACAGCACACAGCAGCACTTGATCGGACATCCGGGTGCACTTGATCGGAAACCGGACAGCACCTGGGTGCACGTGATTGGAAACCGGACAGCTTGGAAACCCGGTGGCACGTGATCGGAAACTGGACAACACCCAGGCACACGTGATAGAAAACCGGACAGCACCCAGGCACACGTGAAAGGGAACTGGACAGCACCCAGGCGCACGTGATGGGGAACCCGGGCGCACGTGATGGGGAACCGTGCACACCCAGCTGGGGAAGGAGACAATGTAGACAAAATTCGAGCACACCCGTTTGGGGAGGAGACAGCACCCAGTCACACCCAGTTGGGGAAGTTGGGGAAGGAGACGATGGAGACATAAGTCGAGCACACCCAGCTGGGGAGGAGACAGCACCTAGTCACACCCAGCTGTGGAAGGAGACAGCACCTAGGCACACCCAGGAGAGGATTGACACATGGTAGGACACTACGCGGGCCGTTCGGGGAGGAGACATGGAAAGACATCACCCAGTCGCACCTGTTCATGTTTTGTTGATAGTTCACTGTTTTATCAATATTAAGAATTAGACTTTTCATATTGAAATAATCATATCAAATATGGCAATTATTTTTGTTGTCAAATAAAACCATGATTTGAAAGCAATACTATGTGTTGTAATAATGATCAGATTAGAGATATGGTGATTTGGCCACACTATATTAAGATATATAAAAATCACAACACACTTCACTAATCTCAGTAAACAAGTGATCTCGGTCAGAAGCCAAATCACATTTATGTTTTTACTTTAACTGTTTGAAATCCCCTTTGCTGGCCACTTTGAGCCAAATCCTTGCCCAAGAGTGGGAATCACCTGTGTATTTTTCAAATCTATCAGCCAAAATAGCTCAGTTGGTATGCTGTTGGATAAGGTCAATAGAAGGGTGATTATGTACAGTATTCAAATCCTTCTGGTTGTAATAAAATTTTATTTTCAAATATTTGATTGCATGTTTTGTTGATATTTTACTGTTTTTCACTCTTTTATCAATATTAATGATATAGATTTTTTACATATTATCTAATAAAAAATAGTTTTGGCAAAAAGAATAATGTCAAAAAGTTTATTGCATGTTTGTTGACATTTCACTGTTTAATCAATATTATTGATACAGAATAAGAATTTTCATATTGAAATAATCATATAAAATATTGCAAATCATTTTTTGCTGTCAAATAAAACCATGATTTGAAAGCAATATTATGTGTTGTAATAGTGATCAGATTACAAATATGGTGATTTAGCCAAACTATTTTAAGACGTGAAAATGTCCACACACTTCACTGATCTCAGTAAACATTGTGCTCAGCCGGTGGCCAGCTCACATTTTAATCTCCCCCACTTGGGGGTCACAGGTGGATTATTGAATGCCTCATATAATACACCTCTTTTCATCTTTCAAATCAGGCAGCCAAGATAGCTCAGAGGGTAGGCTGTTGGATAAGTTCAATAGAAGGGTGATTATGTACAGTGTTCAAACCCTTCTGGGTGCAATAAAAAAATTATTTTCAAATATTTTATAGCATGTTTTTTTATATTTTACTGTTTTTCACTCTTTTATCAATATCAATGATATAGATTTTTTTACATATTTACAAATAAAAAATATTTTTGGCAAAACCAATAATGTCAAATAATTTATTGCATGTTTGTTGATATTTCAATGTTCAATCAATATTATTGATATAAAATTAGAATTTTAAATTGAATAAACATCAAATATTGCAGATCATGTTTTGCTGTCAAATAAAACCATGGATTGAAAGCAATATTATGTGTTGTAATAGCAATCAGATAACAAATATGGTGATTTAGCCAACCTATTTTAAGACATGTGAAAATGTCCACACACTTCACTGATCTCAGTAAACATTGTGCTCAGCCGGTGGCCAGCTCACATTTTAATCTCCCCCACTTGGGGGTCACAGGTGGATTAATGAATGCCTCATATAATACACCTCTTTTCATCTTTCAAATCAGGCAGCCAAGATAGCTCAGTGGGTAGGCTGTTGGATAAGTTCAATAGAAGGGTGATTATGTACAGTGTTCAAACCCTTCTGGGTGCAATGAAAAAATTATTTTCAAATATTTTATAGCATGTTTTGTTGATATTTTACTGTTTAACACTGTTTTATCAATATCAATGATATATTTTTTTTACATATTGTCAAATAAAAAATCTTTTTGGCAAAAGAATAATGTCAAATAGTTTATTGCATGTTTGTTGATATTTCAATGGTCAATCAATATTATTGATATAAAATTAGAATTTCATATTGAATAAACATCAAATATTGCAAATCATGTTTTGCTGTCAAATAAAACCATGAATTGAATGCAATATTATGTGTTGTAATAATGATAAGAATACAAGTATGGTGATTTGGCCAAACTATTTTAAGACATGTGAAAATGTCCACACACTTCACTTATCTCAGTAAACAAGTGTTCAAAGCCGGTGGCCAGCTCACATTTTTAATCTCCCCCACTTGGGGGTCCCAGGTGGATTATTGAATGCCTCATATATAACACCTCTTTTCATCATTCAAATCAGGCAGCCAAGATAGCTCAGTGGGTAGAGTGTTGGATTTGTTAATAGAAGCAGGATTATAGGGTTCAGTGTTCAAACCCTGCTGGGTACAAAAAATTCATATTCAAATATTTCATAACATTTCAAAGATTAGGATACGTCATGTGATAGAGGGATTAGGAGGCTGCAGGGATTAGTAGGTTGGCA
Source organism: Amphiduros pacificus (assembly GCA_949316495.1). NCBI lineage: Eukaryota > Metazoa > Annelida > Polychaeta > Phyllodocida > Hesionidae > Amphiduros > Amphiduros pacificus. The sequence continues at coordinate 8,903,480 of OX439005.1, read as the reverse complement.
GGGATGAGGAATGGCACCAAAGATGAAATGTCTGCAATGAGAATAAATCAGGATGGATAGGAGGACAGAAAGAACAGGAAGTATACAGAGGAGAGAATGGAGACGTGAAAGGACAGGAAGTGGACAGCACCGGGACGCACGTGATCAAGAACCAGGATGGACAAGAGGCACACCGAGAAGCAGAGAAGAGGAAGAAGTCATGAAAGAACAGGAAGTGGAAAGAGGAGAGAATGGAGAAGTGAAAGGACAGGAAGTGGACAGCACCCAGGTTCACGTGATTGGAAACCGGTCAGCATGTGATCGGAAATCCGGGCGCAGGTGAACGGAAACCGGGCAGCAAATGGGTGCACGTGATCGGAAACCTGGGCGCACGTGATCGGAGAACTGGGTGCACCAGACAGCTCCCAGGTGCACATGATAGGAAACTGGTGAGCACCCGGGTGCAAGCGATTGGACACCCAGGTGCACGTAATCAGAAACCAGACAGCACCTGGTGCACTTGATTGGAAACCGAACAGCACCCGGGTGCACGTGATCGGACACCCGGGTGCACGTCATCGGAAACAGGACAACACCTGGGTGCACGTGATCGGAAACCGGACAGCACTCGGGCGCACGTGATCGTAAACAGGACAAAACCTGGGTGCACGTGATCGGAAACCGGACAGCACCTGGGTACATGTGATAGGAAACCGGACAGCACACAGCAGCACTTGATCGGACATCCGGGTGCACTTGATCGGAAACCGGACAGCACCTGGGTGCACGTGATTGGAAACCGGACAGCTTGGAAACCCGGTGGCACGTGATCGGAAACTGGACAACACCCAGGCACACGTGATAGAAAACCGGACAGCACCCGGGCACACGTGAAAGGGAACTGGACAGCACCCAGGCGCACGTGATCGGGAACCCGGGCGCACGTGATGGGGAACCGTGCACACCCAGCTGGGGAAGGAGACAATGGAGACAAAATTCGAGCACACCCGTTTGGGGAGGAGACAGCACCCAGTCACACCCAGTTGGGGAAGTTGGGGAAGGAGACGATGGAGACATAAGTCGAGCACACCCAGCTGGGGAGGAGACAGCACCTAGTCACACCCAGCTGTGGAAGGAGACAGCACCTAGGCACACCCAGGAGAGGATTGACACATGGTAGGACACTACGCGGGCCGTTCAGGGAGGAGACATGGAAAGACATCACCCAGTCGCACCTGTTCATGTTTTGTTGATAGTTCACTGTTTTATCAATATTAAGAATTAGACTTTTCATATTGAAATAATCATATCAAATATGGCAATTATTTTTGTTGTCAAATAAAACCATGATTTGAAAGCAATACTATGTGTTGTAATAATGATCAGATTAGAGATATGGTGATTTGGCCACACTATATTAAGATATATAAAAATCACAACACACTTCACTAATCTCAGTAAACAAGTGATCTCGGTCAGAAGCCAAATCACATTTATGTTTTTACTTTAACTGTTTGAAATCCCCTTTGCTGGCCACTTTGAGCCAAATCCTTGCCCAAGAGTGGGAATCACCTGTGTATTTTTCAAATCTATCAGCCAAAATAGCTCAGTTGGTATGCTGTTGGATAAGGTCAATAGAAGGGTGATTATGTACAGTATTCAAATCCTTCTGGTTGTAATAAAATTTTATTTTCAAATATTTGATTGCATGTTTTGTTGATATTTTACTGTTTTTCACTCTTTTATCAATATTAATGATATAGATTTTTTACATATTATCTAATAAAAAATAGTTTTGGCAAAAAGAATAATGTCAAAAAGTTTATTGCATGTTTGTTGACATTTCACTGTTTAATCAATATTATTGATACAGAATAAGAATTTTCATATTGAAATAATCATATAAAATATTGCAAATCATTTTTTGCTGTCAAATAAAACCATGATTTGAAAGCAATATTATTTGTTGTAATAGTGATCAGATTACAAATATGGTGATTTAGCCAAACTATTTTAAGACGTGAAAATGTCCACACACTTCACTGATCTCAGTAAACATTGTGCTCAGCCGGTGGCCAGCTCACATTTTAATCTCCCCCACTTGGGGGTCACAGGTGGATTATTGAATGCCTCATATAATACACCTCTTTTCATCTTTCAAATCAGGCAGCTAAGATAGCTCAGTGGGTAGGCTGTTGGATAAGGTCAATAGAAGGGTGATTATGTACAGTGTTCAAACCCTTCTGGGTGCAATAAAAAATTTATTTTCAAATATTTTATAGCATGTTTTTTTATATTTTACTGTTTTTCACTCTTTTATCAATATCAATGATATAGATTTTTTTACATATTTACAAATAAAAAATATTTTTGGCAAAACCAATAATGTCAAATAATTTATTGCATGTTTGTTGATATTTCAATGTTCAATCAATATTATTGATATAAAATTAGAATTTTAAATTGAATAAACATCAAATATTGCAGATCATGTTTTGCTGTCAAATAAAACCATGGATTGAAAGCAATATTATGTGTTGTAATAGCAATCAGATAACAAATATGGTGATTTAGCCAAACTATTTTAAGACATGTGAAAATGTCCACACACTTCACTGATCTCAGTAAACATTGTGCTCAGCCGGTGGCCAGCTCACATTTTAATCTCCCCCACTTGGGGGTCACAGGTGTATTATTGAATGCCTCATATAATACACCTCTTTTCATCTTTCAAATCAGGCAGCCAAGATAGCTCAGTGGGTAGGCTGTTGGATAAGGTCAATAGAAGGGTGATTATGTACAGTGTTCAAACCCTTCTGGGTGCAATAAAAAATTTATTTTCAAATATTTTATAGCATGTTTTTTTTATATTTTACTGTTTTTCACTCTTTTATCAATATCAATGATATAGATTTTTTTACATATTTACAAATAAAAAATATTTTTGGCAAAACCAATAATGTCTAATAGTTTATTGCATGTTTGTTGATATTTCAATGTTCATTCAATATTATTGATATAAAATTAGAATTTTAAATTGAATAAACATCAAATATTGCAGATCATGTTTTGCTGTCAAATAAAACCATGGATTGAAAGCAATATTATGTGTTGTAATAGCAATCAGATAACAAATATGGTCATTTGGCCAACCTATTTTAAGACATGTGAAAATGTCCACACACTTCACTGATCTCAGTAAACATTGTGCTCAGCCGGTGGCCAGCTCACATTTTAATCTCCCCCACTTGGGGTCACAGGTGTATTATTGAATGCCTCATATAATACACCTCTTTTCATCTTTCAAATCAGGCAGCCAAGATAGCTCAGTGGGTAGGCTGTTGGATAAGTTCAATAGAAGGGTGATTATGTACAGTGTTCAAACCCTTCTGGGTGAAATGAAAAAATTATTTTCAAATATTTTATAGCATGTTTTGTTGATATTTTACTGTTTTCCACTGTTTTATCAATATCAATGATATATTTTTTTTACATATTGTCAAATAAAAAATCCTTTTGGCAAAACCAATAATGTCAAATAGTTTATTGCATGTTTGTTGATATTTCAATGTTCAATCAATATTATTGATATAAAATTAGAATTTCATATTGAATAAACATCAAATATTGCAAATCATGTTTTGCTGTCAAATAAAACCATGGATTGAAAGCAATATTATGTGTTGTAATAGCAATCAGATAACAAATATGGTCATTTGGCCAACCTATTTTAAGACATGTGAAAATGTCCACACACTTCACTGATCTCAGTAAACATTGTGCTCAGCCGGTGGCCAGCTCACATTTTAATCTCCCCCACTTGGGGGTCACAGGTGTATTATTGAATGCCTCATATAATACACCTCTTTTCATCTTTCAAATCAGGCAGCCAAGATAGCTCAGTGGGTAGGCTGTTGGATAAGTTCAATAGAAGGGTGATTGTGTACAGTGTTCAAACCCTTCTGGGTGAAATGAAAAAATTATTTTCAAATATTTTATAGCATGTTTTGTTGATATTTTACTGTTTTCCACTGTTTTATCAATATCAATGATATATTTTTTTTACATATTGTCAAATAAAAAATCCTTTTGGCAAAAGAATAATGTCAAATAGTTTATTGCATGTTTGTTGATATTTCAATGGTCAATCAATATTATTGATATAAATTAGAATTTCATATTGAATAAACATCAAATATTGCAAATCATGTTTTGCTGTCAAATAAAACCATGAATTGAATGCAATATTATGTGTTGTAATGATGATAAGAATACAAGTATGGTGATTTGGCCAAACTATTTTAAGACATGTGAAAATGTCCACACACTTCACTAATCTCAGTAAACAAGTGTTCAAAGCCGGTGGCCAGCTCACATTTTTAATCTCCCCCACTTGGGGGTCCCAGGTGGATTATTGAATGCCTCATATATAACACCTCTTTTCATCATTCAAATCAGGCAGCCAAGATAGCTCAGTGGGTAGAGTGTTGGATTTGTTAATAGAAGCAGGATTATAGGGTTCAGTGTTCAAACCCTGCTGGGTACAAAAGATTCATATTCAAATATTTCATAACATTTCAAAGATTAGGATACGTCATGTGATAGAGGGATTAGGAGGCTGCAGGGATTAGTAGGTTGGCAGGGATGAGGAATGGCACCAAAGATGAAATGTCTGCAATGAGAATAAATCAGGATGGATAGGAGGACAGAAAGAACAGGAAGTATACAGAGGAGAGAATGGAGACGTGAAAGGACAGGAAGTGGACAGCACCGGGACGCACGTGATCAAGAACCAGGATGGACAAGAGGCACACCGAGAAGCAGAGAAGAGGAAGAAGTCATGAAAGAACAGGAAGTGGAAAGAGGAGAGAATGGAGACGTGAAAGGACAGGAAGTGGACAGCACCCGGGTTCAAGTGATTGGAAACCGGTCAGCATGTGATCGGAAATCCGGGCGCAGGTGAACGGAAACCGGGCAGCAAATGGGTGCACGTGATCGGAAACCTGGGTGCACGTGATCGGAGAACCGGGTGCACCAGACAGCTCCCAGGTGCACATGATAGGACACCTGGGTGTACGTGATCGGAAACTGGAGAGCACCCGGGTGCATGTGATCGGACACCCGGGTGCACGTCATCGGAAACAGGACAACACCTGGGTGCACGTGATCGGAAACCGGACAGCACTCGGGCGCAAGTGATCGTAAACAGGACAAAACCTGGGTGCACGTGATCGGAAACCGGACAGCACCTGGGTACATGTGATAGGAAACCGGACAGCACACAGCAGCACTTGATCGGACATCCGGGTGCACTTGATCGGAAACCGGACAGCACCTGGGTGCACGTGATTGGAAACCGGACAGCTTGGAAACCCGGTGGCACGTGATCGGAAACTGGACAACACCCAGGCACACGTGATAGAAAACCGGACAGCACCCAGGCACACGTGAAAGGGAACTGGACAGCACCCAGGCGCACGTGATGGGGAACCCGGGCGCACGTGATGGGGAACCGTGCACACCCAGCTGGGGAAGGAGACAATGTAGACAAAATTCGAGCACACCCGTTTGGGGAGGAGACAGCACCCAGTCACACCCAGTTGGGGAAGTTGGGGAAGGAGACGATGGAGACATAAGTCGAGCACACCCAGCTGGGGAGGAGACAGCACCTAGTCACACCCAGCTGTGGAAGGAGACAGCACCTAGGCACACCCAGGAGAGGATTGACACATGGTAGGACACTACGCGGGCCGTTCGGGGAGGAGACATGGAAAGACATCACCCAGTCGCACCTGTTCATGTTTTGTTGATAGTTCACTGTTTTATCAATATTAAGAATTAGACTTTTCATATTGAAATAATCATATCAAATATGGCAATTATTTTTGTTGTCAAATAAAACCATGATTTGAAAGCAATACTATGTGTTGTAATAATGATCAGATTAGAGATATGGTGATTTGGCCACACTATATTAAGATATATAAAAATCACAACACACTTCACTAATCTCAGTAAACAAGTGATCTCGGTCAGAAGCCAAATCACATTTATGTTTTTACTTTAACTGTTTGAAATCCCCTTTGCTGGCCACTTTGAGCCAAATCCTTGCCCAAGAGTGGGAATCACCTGTGTATTTTTCAAATCTATCAGCCAAAATAGCTCAGTTGGTATGCTGTTGGATAAGGTCAATAGAAGGGTGATTATGTACAGTATTCAAATCCTTCTGGTTGTAATAAAATTTTATTTTCAAATATTTGATTGCATGTTTTGTTGATATTTTACTGTTTTTCACTCTTTTATCAATATTAATGATATAGATTTTTTACATATTATCTAATAAAAAATAGTTTTGGCAAAAAGAATAATGTCAAAAAGTTTATTGCATGTTTGTTGACATTTCACTGTTTAATCAATATTATTGATACAGAATAAGAATTTTCATATTGAAATAATCATATAAAATATTGCAAATCATTTTTTGCTGTCAAATAAAACCATGATTTGAAAGCAATATTATGTGTTGTAATAGTGATCAGATTACAAATATGGTGATTTAGCCAAACTATTTTAAGACGTGAAAATGTCCACACACTTCACTGATCTCAGTAAACATTGTGCTCAGCCGGTGGCCAGCTCACATTTTAATCTCCCCCACTTGGGGGTCACAGGTGGATTATTGAATGCCTCATATAATACACCTCTTTTCATCTTTCAAATCAGGCAGCCAAGATAGCTCAGAGGGTAGGCTGTTGGATAAGTTCAATAGAAGGGTGATTATGTACAGTGTTCAAACCCTTCTGGGTGCAATAAAAAAATTATTTTCAAATATTTTATAGCATGTTTTTTTATATTTTACTGTTTTTCACTCTTTTATCAATATCAATGATATAGATTTTTTTACATATTTACAAATAAAAAATATTTTTGGCAAAACCAATAATGTCAAATAATTTATTGCATGTTTGTTGATATTTCAATGTTCAATCAATATTATTGATATAAAATTAGAATTTTAAATTGAATAAACATCAAATATTGCAGATCATGTTTTGCTGTCAAATAAAACCATGGATTGAAAGCAATATTATGTGTTGTAATAGCAATCAGATAACAAATATGGTGATTTAGCCAACCTATTTTAAGACATGTGAAAATGTCCACACACTTCACTGATCTCAGTAAACATTGTGCTCAGCCGGTGGCCAGCTCACATTTTAATCTCCCCCACTTGGGGGTCACAGGTGGATTAATGAATGCCTCATATAATACACCTCTTTTCATCTTTCAAATCAGGCAGCCAAGATAGCTCAGTGGGTAGGCTGTTGGATAAGTTCAATAGAAGGGTGATTATGTACAGTGTTCAAACCCTTCTGGGTGCAATGAAAAAATTATTTTCAAATATTTTATAGCATGTTTTGTTGATATTTTACTGTTTAACACTGTTTTATCAATATCAATGATATATTTTTTTTACATATTGTCAAATAAAAAATCTTTTTGGCAAAAGAATAATGTCAAATAGTTTATTGCATGTTTGTTGATATTTCAATGGTCAATCAATATTATTGATATAAAATTAGAATTTCATATTGAATAAACATCAAATATTGCAAATCATGTTTTGCTGTCAAATAAAACCATGAATTGAATGCAATATTATGTGTTGTAATAATGATAAGAATACAAGTATGGTGATTTGGCCAAACTATTTTAAGACATGTGAAAATGTCCACACACTTCACTTATCTCAGTAAACAAGTGTTCAAAGCCGGTGGCCAGCTCACATTTTTAATCTCCCCCACTTGGGGGTCCCAGGTGGATTATTGAATGCCTCATATATAACACCTCTTTTCATCATTCAAATCAGGCAGCCAAGATAGCTCAGTGGGTAGAGTGTTGGATTTGTTAATAGAAGCAGGATTATAGGGTTCAGTGTTCAAACCCTGCTGGGTACAAAAAATTCATATTCAAATATTTCATAACATTTCAAAGATTAGGATACGTCATGTGATAGAGGGATTAGGAGGCTGCAGGGATTAGTAGGTTGGCAGGGATGAGGAATGGCACCAAAGATGAAATGTCTGCAATGAGAATAAATCAGGATGGATAGGAGGACAGAAAGAACAGGAAGTATACAGAGGAGAGAATGGAGACGTGAAAGGACAGGAAGTGGACAGCACCGGGACGCACGTGATCAAGAACCAGGATGGACAAGAGGCACACCGAGAAGCAGAGAAGAGGAAGAAGTCATGAAAGAACAGCAAGTGGAAAGAGGAGAGAATGGAGAAGTGAAAGGACAGGAAGTGGACAGCACCCAGGTTCACGTGATTGGAAACCGGTCAGCATGTGATCGGAAATCCGGGCGCAGGTGAACGGAAACCGGGCAGCAAATGGGTGCACGTGATCGGAAACCTGGGCGCACGTGATCGGAGAACTGGGTGCACCAGACAGCTCCCAGGTGCACATGATAGGAAACTGGTGAGCACCCGGGTGCAAGCGATTGGACACCCAGGTGCACGTAATCAGAAACCAGACAGCACCTGGTGCACTTGATTGGAAACCGAACAGCACCCGGGTGCACGTGATCGGACACCCGGGTGCACGTCATCGGAAACAGGACAACACCTGGGTGCACGTGATCGGAAACCGGACAGCACTCGGGCGCACGTGATCGTAAACAGGACAAAACCTGGGTGCACGTGATCGGAAACCGGACAGCACCTGGGTACATGTGATAGGAAACCGGACAGCACACAGCAGCACTTGATCGGACATCCGGGTGCACTTGATCGGAAACCGGACAGCACCTGGGTGCACGTGATTGGAAACCGGACAGCTTGGAAACCCGGTGGCACGTGATCGGAAACTGGACAACACCCAGGCACACGTGATAGAAAACCGGACAGCACCCGGGCACACGTGAAAGGGAACTGGACAGCACCCAGGCGCACGTGATCGGGAACCCGGGCGCACGTGATGGGGAACCGTGCACACCCAGCTGGGGAAGGAGACAATGGAGACAAAATTCGAGCACACCCGTTTGGGGAGGAGACAGCACCCAGTCACACCCAGTTGGGGAAGTTGGGGAAGGAGACGATGGAGACATAAGTCGAGCACACCCAGCTGGGGAGGAGACAGCACCTAGTCACACCCAGCTGTGGAAGGAGACAGCACCTAGGCACACCCAGGAGAGGATTGACACATGGTAGGACACTACGCGGGCCGTTCAGGGAGGAGACATGGAAAGACATCACCCAGTCGCACCTGTTCATGTTTTGTTGATAGTTCACTGTTTTATCAATATTAAGAATTAGACTTTTCATATTGAAATAATCATATCAAATATGGCAATTATTTTTGTTGTCAAATAAAACCATGATTTGAAAGCAATACTATGTGTTGTAATAATGATCAGATTAGAGATATGGTGATTTGGCCACACTATATTAAGATATATAAAAATCACAACACACTTCACTAATCTCAGTAAACAAGTGATCTCGGTCAGAAGCCAAATCACATTTATGTTTTTACTTTAACTGTTTGAAATCCCCTTTGCTGGCCACTTTGAGCCAAATCCTTGCCCAAGAGTGGGAATCACCTGTGTATTTTTCAAATCTATCAGCCAAAATAGCTCAGTTGGTATGCTGTTGGATAAGGTCAATAGAAGGGTGATTATGTACAGTATTCAAATCCTTCTGGTTGTAATAAAATTTTATTTTCAAATATTTGATTGCATGTTTTGTTGATATTTTACTGTTTTTCACTCTTTTATCAATATTAATGATATAGATTTTTTACATATTATCTAATAAAAAATAGTTTTGGCAAAAAGAATAATGTCAAAAAGTTTATTGCATGTTTGTTGACATTTCACTGTTTAATCAATATTATTGATACAGAATAAGAATTTTCATATTGAAATAATCATATAAAATATTGCAAATCATTTTTTGCTGTCAAATAAAACCATGATTTGAAAGCAATATTATTTGTTGTAATAGTGATCAGATTACAAATATGGTGATTTAGCCAAACTATTTTAAGACGTGAAAATGTCCACACACTTCACTGATCTCAGTAAACATTGTGCTCAGCCGGTGGCCAGCTCACATTTTAATCTCCCCCACTTGGGGGTCACAGGTGGATTATTGAATGCCTCATATAATACACCTCTTTTCATCTTTCAAATCAGGCAGCTAAGATAGCTCAGTGGGTAGGCTGTTGGATAAGGTCAATAGAAGGGTGATTATGTACAGTGTTCAAACCCTTCTGGGTGCAATAAAAAATTTATTTTCAAATATTTTATAGCATGTTTTTTTATATTTTACTGTTTTTCACTCTTTTATCAATATCAATGATATAGATTTTTTTACATATTTACAAATAAAAAATATTTTTGGCAAAACCAATAATGTCAAATAATTTATTGCATGTTTGTTGATATTTCAATGTTCAATCAATATTATTGATATAAAATTAGAATTTTAAATTGAATAAACATCAAATATTGCAGATCATGTTTTGCTGTCAAATAAAACCATGGATTGAAAGCAATATTATGTGTTGTAATAGCAATCAGATAACAAATATGGTGATTTAGCCAAACTATTTTAAGACATGTGAAAATGTCCACACACTTCACTGATCTCAGTAAACATTGTGCTCAGCCGGTGGCCAGCTCACATTTTAATCTCCCCCACTTGGGGGTCACAGGTGTATTATTGAATGCCTCATATAATACACCTCTTTTCATCTTTCAAATCAGGCAGCCAAGATAGCTCAGTGGGTAGGCTGTTGGATAAGGTCAATAGAAGGGTGATTATGTACAGTGTTCAAACCCTTCTGGGTGCAATAAAAAATTTATTTTCAAATATTTTATAGCATGTTTTTTTTATATTTTACTGTTTTTCACTCTTTTATCAATATCAATGATATAGATTTTTTTACATATTTACAAATAAAAAATATTTTTGGCAAAACCAATAATGTCTAATAGTTTATTGCATGTTTGTTGATATTTCAATGTTCATTCAATATTATTGATATAAAATTAGAATTTTAAATTGAATAAACATCAAATATTGCAGATCATGTTTTGCTGTCAAATAAAACCATGGATTGAAAGCAATATTATGTGTTGTAATAGCAATCAGATAACAAATATGGTCATTTGGCCAACCTATTTTAAGACATGTGAAAATGTCCACACACTTCACTGATCTCAGTAAACATTGTGCTCAGCCGGTGGCCAGCTCACATTTTAATCTCCCCCACTTGGGGTCACAGGTGTATTATTGAATGCCTCATATAATACACCTCTTTTCATCTTTCAAATCAGGCAGCCAAGATAGCTCAGTGGGTAGGCTGTTGGATAAGTTCAATAGAAGGGTGATTATGTACAGTGTTCAAACCCTTCTGGGTGAAATGAAAAAATTATTTTCAAATATTTTATAGCATGTTTTGTTGATATTTTACTGTTTTCCACTGTTTTATCAATATCAATGATATATTTTTTTTACATATTGTCAAATAAAAAATCCTTTTGGCAAAACCAATAATGTCAAATAGTTTATTGCATGTTTGTTGATATTTCAATGTTCAATCAATATTATTGATATAAAATTAGAATTTCATATTGAATAAACATCAAATATTGCAAATCATGTTTTGCTGTCAAATAAAACCATGGATTGAAAGCAATATTATGTGTTGTAATAGCAATCAGATAACAAATATGGTCATTTGGCCAACCTATTTTAAGACATGTGAAAATGTCCACACACTTCACTGATCTCAGTAAACATTGTGCTCAGCCGGTGGCCAGCTCACATTTTAATCTCCCCCACTTGGGGGTCACAGGTGTATTATTGAATGCCTCATATAATACACCTCTTTTCATCTTTCAAATCAGGCAGCCAAGATAGCTCAGTGGGTAGGCTGTTGGATAAGTTCAATAGAAGGGTGATTATGTACAGTGTTCAAACCCTTCTGGGTGAAATGAAAAAATTATTTTCAAATATTTTATAGCATGTTTTGTTGATATTTTACTGTTTTCCACTGTTTTATCAATATCAATGATATATTTTTTTTACATATTGTCAAATAAAAAATCCTTTTGGCAAAAGAATAATGTCAAATAGTTTATTGCATGTTTGTTGATATTTCAATGGTCAATCAATATTATTGATATAAATTAGAATTTCATATTGAATAAACATCAAATATTGCAAATCATGTTTTGCTGTCAAATAAAACCATGAATTGAATGCAATATTATGTGTTGTAATGATGATAAGAATACAAGTATGGTGATTTGGCCAAACTATTTTAAGACATGTGAAAATGTCCACACACTTCACTAATCTCAGTAAACAAGTGTTCAAAGCCGGTGGCCAGCTCACATTTTTAATCTCCCCCACTTGGGGGTCCCAGGTGGATTATTGAATGCCTCATATATAACACCTCTTTTCATCATTCAAATCAGGCAGCCAAGATAGCTCAGTGGGTAGAGTGTTGGATTTGTTAATAGAAGCAGGATTATAGGGTTCAGTGTTCAAACCCTGCTGGGTACAAAAGATTCATATTCAAATATTTCATAACATTTCAAAGATTAGGATACGTCATGTGATAGAGGGATTAGGAGGCTGCAGGGATTAGTAGGTTGGCAGGGATGAGGAATGGCACCAAAGATGAAATGTCTGCAATGAGAATAAATCAGGATGGATAGGAGGACAGAAAGAACAGGAAGTATACAGAGGAGAGAATGGAGACGTGAAAGGACAGGAAGTGGACAGCACCGGGACGCACGTGATCAAGAACCAGGATGGACAAGAGGCACACCGAGAAGCAGAGAAGAGGAAGAAGTCATGAAAGAACAGGAAGTGGAAAGAGGAGAGAATGGAGACGTGAAAGGACAGGAAGTGGACAGCACCCGGGTTCACGTGATTGGAAACCGGTCAGCATGTGATCGGAAATCCGGGCGCAGGTGAACGGAAACCGGGCAGCAAATGGGTGCACGTGATCGGAAACCTGGGCGCACGTGATCGGAGAACCGGGTGCACCAGACAGCTCCCAGGTGCACATGATAGGACAGCTGGGTGTACGTGATCGGAAACTGGAGAGCACCCGGGTGCAAGCGATTGGACACCCAGGTGCACGTGATCAGAAACCGGACAGCACCTGGTGCACGTGATCGAAAATCGGACAGCACCCGGGTGCACAAGATCGGACACCCGGGTGCACTTGATTGGAAACCGAACAGCACCCGGGTGCACGTGATCGGACACCCGGGTGTACGTCATCGGAAACAGGACAACACCTGGGTGCACGTGATCGGAAACCAGACAGCACTCGGGCGCACGTGATCGTAAACAGGACAAAACCTGGGTGCACGTGATCGGAAACCGGACAGCACCTGGGTACATGTGATAGGAAACCGGACAGCACACAGCAGCACTTGATCGGACATCCGGGTGCACTTGATCGGAAACCGGACAGCACCTGGGTGCACTTGATTGGAAACCGGACAGCTTGGAAACCCGGTGGCACGTGATCGGAAACTGGACAACACCCAGGCACACGTGATAGAAAACCGGACAGCACCCGGGCACACGTTAAAGGGAACTGGACAGCACCCAGGCGCACGTGATTGGGAACCCGGGCGCACGTGATGGGGAACCGTGCACACCCAGCTGGGGAAGGAGACAATGGAGACAAAATTCGAGCACACCCGTTTGGGGAGGAGACAGCACCCAGTCACACCCAGTTGGGGAAGTTGGGGAAGGAGACGATGGAGACATAAGTCGAGCACACCCAGCTGGGGAGGAGACAGCACCTAGTCACACCCAGCTGTGGAAGGAGACAGCACCTAGGCACACCCAGGAGAGGATTGACACATGGTAGGACACTACGCGGGCCGTTCGGGGAGGAGACATGGAAGGACATCACCCAGTCGCACCTGTTCATGTTTTGTTGATATTTCACTGTTTTATCAATATTAAGAATTAGACTTTTCATATTGAAATAATCATATCAAATATGGCAATTTTTGTTGTTGTCAAATAAAACCATGATTTGAAAGCAATATTATGTGTTGTAATAATGATCAGATTAGAGATATGCTGATTTGGCCACACTATATTAAGATATATAAAAATCACCACACACTTCACTAATCTCAGTAAACAAGTGTTCTCGGTCAGAAGCCAAATCACATTTATGTTTTTACTTTAACTGTTTGAAATCCCCTTTGCTGGCCACTTTGAGCCAAATCCTTGCCCAAAAATGGGAATCACCTGTGTATTATTCAAATCTATCAGCCAAAATAGCTCAGTTGGTATGCTGTTGGATAAGGTCAATAGAAGGATGATTATGTACAGTATTCAAATCCTTCTGGGTGTAATAAAATTTTATTTTCAAATATTTTATAGCATGTTTTGTTGATATTTTACTGTTTTCCACTGTTTTATCAATATCAATGATATATTTTTTTTACATATTGTCAAATAAAAAATCCTTTTGGCAAAAGAATAATGTCTAATAGTTTATTGCATGTTTGTTGATATTTCAATGTTCAATCAATATTATTGATATAAAATTAGAATTTTAAATTGAATAAACATCAAATATTGCAGATCATGTTTTGCTGTCAAATAAAACCATGGATTGAAAGCAATATTATATGTTGTAATAGCAATCAGATAACAAATATGGTCATTTTGTAGGATATAGAATACACACCCAGAGACTCTTGGAAATATATAGACATTCATAGACAATAACACGATACTGATGGTTGATGAGTCACCATAACCACCACTCCGTGAAAGTCACGTGTAGGACGGACGAGCCGAAGTTGGATACGCAGGCAGGACGAGTCCATTTGATGACGCGTAAGGAAGCCACTTAGGCAACCACACACAGATGATACGGATTGGCCCCTTAAAAGAGACGCGCAACCGTGAATCCGGGCTCTCTCAGTTTGCCCAGCCCAGTAGTTCGTACAGACCCCAGTCTAGGAGCCAAGAAGGAGATCAACGACCACTTGCCACGGAAGATCCATGACTCTCAGTATCATGACCACATAGATTCGGGTGTTTAGCATATAGTCAGGGTTTCATAAGTATCATGCAAAATTGGTAATTCATATGCCTCGCTCATTGCCATGCCGGCCTAGCCAGACAAGCAGGGATCACAGCACTGAATAAAGGTAACTATTACACTGTGTATATCCTGTGTCTGCAGTCCTTACTTCCCGTCATTTATATGAGGGTTTGACACTATAGCTAGGATCCGTGCCCAAACTCACAGCCAGCGAGTCAGCGAGCTATGGTTAACAAGTACAGTACAGTACGATAGAGTAGGACAGATAAGAGTATCTATCTAATTGGTAGAGTATTGATCCCCCGTCCACGTCCCCCAACAACGGATACTCTCCATTAGTGGGTAACAATTTGGCCAACCTATTTTAAGACATGTGAAAAAATCCACACACTTCACTGATCTCAGTAAACATTGTGCTCAGCCGGTGGCCAGCTCACATTTTAATCTCCCCCACTTGGGGGTCACAGATGGATTATTGAATGCCTCATATAATACACCTCTTTTCATCTTTCAAATCAGGCGGCCAAGATAGCTCAGTGGGTAGGCTGTTGGATAAGGTCAATAGAAGGGTGATTATGTACAGTGTTCAAACCCTTCTGGGTGCAATAAAAAATTTATTTTCAAATATTTTATAGCATGTTTTTTTTATATTTTACTGTTTTTCACTCTTTTATCAATATCAATGATATAGATTTTTTTACATATTTACAAATAAAAAATATTTTTGGCAAAACCAATAATGTCTAATAGTTTATTGCATGTTTGTTGATATTTCAATGTTCATTCAATATTATTGATATAAAATTAGAATTTTAAATTGAATAAACATCAAATATTGCAGATCATGTTTTGCTGTCAAATAAAACCATGGATTGAAAGCAATATTATGTGTTGTAATAGCAATCAGATAACAAATATGGTCATTTGGCCAACCTATTTTAAGACATGTGAAAATGTCCACACACTTCACTGATCTCAGTAAACATTGTGCTCAGCCGGTGGCCAGCTCACATTTTAATCTCCCCCACATGGGGGTCACAGGTGTATTATTGAATGCCTCATATAATACACCTCTTTTCATCTTTCAAATCAGGCAGCCAAGATAGCTCAGTGGGTAGGCTGTTGGATAAGTTCAATAGAAGGGTGATTATGTACAGTGTTCAAACCCTTCTGGGTGAAATGAAAAAATTATTTTCAAATATTTTATAGCATGTTTTGTTGATATTTTACTGTTTTCCACTGTTTTATCAATATCAATGATATATTTTTTTTACATATTGTCAAATAAAAAATCCTTTTGGCAAAACCAATAATGTCAAATAGTTTATTGCATGTTTGTTGATATTTCAATGTTCAATCAATATTATTGATATAAAATTAGAATTTCATATTGAATAAACATCAAATATTGCAAATCATGTTTTGCTGTCAAATAAAACCATGGATTGAAAGCAATATTATGTGTTGTAATAGCAATCAGATAACAAATATGGTCATTTGGCCAACCTATTTTAAGACATGTGAAAATGTCCACACACTTCACTGATCTCAGTAAACATTGTGCTCAGCCGGTGGCCAGCTCACATTTTAATCTCCCCCACTTGGGGGTCACAGGTGTATTATTGAATGCCTCATATAATACACCTCTTTTCATCTTTCAAATCAGGCAGCCAAGATAGCTCAGTGGGTAGGCTGTTGGATAAGTTCAATAGAAGGGTGATTATGTACAGTGTTCAAACCCTTCTGGGTGAAATGAAAAAATTATTTTCAAATATTTTATAGCATGTTTTGTTGATATTTTACTGTTTTCCACTGTTTTATCAATATCAATGATATATTTTTTTTACATATTGTCAAATAAAAAATCCTTTTGGCAAAAGAATAATGTCAAATAGTTTATTGCATGTTTGTTGATATTTCAATGGTCAATCAATATTATTGATATAAATTAGAATTTCATATTGAATAAACATCAAATATTGCAAATCATGTTTTGCTGTCAAATAAAACCATGAATTGAATGCAATATTATGTGTTGTAATGATGATAAGAATACAAGTATGGTGATTTGGCCAAACTATTTTAAGACATGTGAAAATGTCCACACACTTCACTAATCTCAGTAAACAAGTGTTCAAAGCCGGTGGCCAGCTCACATTTTTAATCTCCCCCACTTGGGGGTCCCAGGTGGATTATTGAATGCCTCATATATAACACCTCTTTTCATCATTCAAATCAGGCAGCCAAGATAGCTCAGTGGGTAGAGTGTTGGATTTGTTAATAGAAGCAGGATTATAGGGTTCAGTGTTCAAACCCTGCTGGGTACAAAAAATTCATATTCAAATATTTCATAACATTTCAAAGATTAGGATACGTCATGTGATAGAGGGATTAGGAGGCTGCAGGGATTAGTAGGTTGGCAGGGATGAGGAATGGCACCAAAGATGAAATGTCTGCAATGAGAATAAATCAGGATGGATAGGAGGACAGAAAGAACAGGAAGTATACAGAGGAGAGAATGGAGACGTGAAAGGACAGGAAGTGGACAGCACCGGGACGCACGTGATCAAGAACCAGGATGGACAAGAGGCACACCGAGAAGCAAAGAAGAGGAAGAAGTCATGAAAGAACAGGAAGTGGAAAGAGGAGAGAATGGAGACGTGAAAGGACAGGAAGTGGACAGCACCCGGGTTCACGTGATTGGAAACCGGTCAGCATGTGATCGGAAATCCGGGCGCAGGTGAACGGAAACCGGGCAGCAAATGGGTGCACGTGATCGGAAACCTGGGCGCACGTGATCGGAGAACCGGGTGCACCAGACAGCTCCCAGGTGCACATGATAGGACAGCTGGGTGTACGTGATCGGAAACTGGAGAGCACCCGGGTGCAAGCGATTGGACACCCAGGTGCACGTGATCAGAAACCGGACAGCACCTGGTGCACGTGATCGAAAATCGGACAGCACCCGGGTGCACAAGATCGGACACCCGGGTGCACTTGATTGGAAACCGAACAGCACCCGGGTGCACGTGATCGGACACCCGGGTGCACGTCATCGGAAACAGGACAACACCTGGGTGCACGTGATCGGAAACCAGACAGCACTCGGGCGCACGTGATCGTAAACAGGACAAAACCTGGGTGCACGTGATCGGAAACCGGACAGCACCTGGGTACATGTGATAGGAAACCGGACAGCACACAGCAGCACTTGATCGGACATCCGGGTGCACTTGATCGGAAACCGGACAGCACCTGGGTGCACGTGATTGGAAACCGGACAGCTTGGAAACCCGGTGGCACGTGATTGGAAACTGGACAACACCCAGGCACACGTGATAGAAAACCGGACAGCACCCGGGCACACGTTAAAGGGAACTGGACAGCACCCAGGCGCACGTGATTGGGAACCCGGGCGCACGTGATGGGGAACCGTGCACACCCAGCTGGGGAAGGAGACAATGGAGACAAAATTCAAGCACACCCGTTTGGGGAGGAGACAGCACCCAGTCACACCCAGTTGGGGAAGTTGGGGAAGGAGACGATGGAGACATAAGTCGAGCACACCCAGCTGGGGAGGAGACAGCACCTAGTCACACCCAGCTGTGGAAGGAGACAGCACCTAGGCACACCCAGGAGAGGATTGACACATGGTAGGACACTACGCGGGCCGTTCGGGGAGGAGACATGGAAGGACATCACCCAGTCGCACCTGTTTATGTTTTGTTGATATTTCACTGTTTTATCAATATTAAGAATTAGACTTTTCATATTGAAATAATCATATCAAATATGGCAATTTTTTTTTTTGTCAAATAAAACCATGATTTGAAAGCAATATTATGTGTTGTAATAATGATCAGATTAGAGATATGCTGATTTGGCCACACTATATTAAGATATATAAAAATCATCACACACTTCACTAATCTCAGTAAACAAGTGTTCTCGGTCAGAAGCCAAATCACATTTATGTTTTTACTTTAACTGTTTGAAATCCCCTTTGCTGGCCACTTTGAGCCAAATCCTTGCCCAAAAATGGGAATCACCTGTGTATTATTCAAATCTATCAGCCAAAATAGCTCAGTTGGTATGCTGTTGGATAAGGTCAATAGAAGGATGATTATGTACAGTATTCAAATCCTTCTGGGTGTAATAAAATTTTATTTTCAAATATTTTATAGCATGTTTTGTTGATATTTTACTGTTTTCCACTGTTTTATCAATATCAATGATATATTTTTTTTACATATTGTCAAATAAAAAATCCTTTTGGCAAAAGAATAATGTCTAATAGTTTATTGCATGTTTGTTGATATTTCAATGTTCAATCAATATTATTGATATAAAATTAGAATTTTAAATTGAATAAACATCAAATATTGCAGATCATGTTTTGCTGTCAAATAAAACCATGGATTGAAAGCAATATTATGTGTTGTAATAGCAATCAGATAACAAATATGGTAATTTTGTAGGATATAGAATACACACCCAGAGACTCTTGGAAATATATAGACATTCATAGACAATAACACGATACTGATGGTTGATGAGTCACCATAACCACCACTCCGTGAAAGTCATGTGTAGGACGGACGAGCCGAAGTTGGATACGCAGGCAGGACGAGTCCATTTGATGACGCGTAAGGAAGCCACGTAGGCAACCACACACAGATGATACGGATTGGCCCCTTAAAAGAGACGCGCAACCGTGAATCCGGGCTCTCTCAGTTTGCCCAGCCCAGTAGTTCGTACAGACCCCAGTCTAGGAGCCAAGAAGGAGATCAACGACCACTTGCCACGGAAGATCCATGACTCTCAGTATCATGACCACATAGATTCGGGTGTTTAGCATATAGTCAGGGTTTCATAAGTATCATGCAAAATTGGTAATTCATATGCCTCGCTCATTGCCATGCCGGCCTAGCCAGACAAGCAGGGATCACAGCACTGAATAAAGGTAACTATTACACTGTGTATATCCTGTGTCTGCAGTCCTTACTTCCCGTCATTTATATGAGGGTTTGACACTATAGCTAGGATCCGTGCCCAAACTCACAGCCAGCGAGTCAGCGAGCTATGGTTAACAAGTACAGTACAGTACGATAGAGTAGGACAGATAAGAGTATCTATCTAATTGGTAGAGTATTGATCCCCCGTCCACGTCCCCCAACGACGGATACTCTCCATTAGTGGGTAACAATTTGGCCAACCTATTTTAAGACATGTGAAAAAATCCACACACTTCACTGATCTCAGTAAACATTGTGCTCAGCCGGTGGCCAGCTCACATTTTAATCTCCCCCACTTGGGGGTCACAGATGGATTATTGAATGCCTCATATAATACACCTCTTTTCATCTTTCAAATCAGGCGGCCAAGATAGCTCAGTGGGTAGGCTGTTGGATAAGGTCAATAGAAGGGTGATTATGTACAGTGTTCAATCCCTTCTGGGTGCAATAAAAAATTTATTTTCAAATATTTTATAGCATGTTTTTTTATATTTTACTGTTTTTCACTCTTTTATCAATATCAATGATATAGATTTTTTTACATATTTACAAATAAAAAATATTTTTGGCAAAACCAATAATGTCAAATAGTTTATTGCATGTTTGTTGATATTTCAATGTTCAATCAATATTATTGATATAAAATTAGAATTTTAAATTGAATAAACATCAAATATTGCAGATCATGTTTTGCTGTCAAATAAAACCATGGATTGAAAGCAATATTATGTGTTGTAATAGCAATCAGATAACAAATATGGTAATTTTGTAGGATATAGAATACACACCCAGAGACTCTTGGAAATATATAGACATTCATAGACAATAACACGATACTGATGGTTGATGAGTCACCATAACCACCACTCCGTGAAAGTCATGTGTAGGACGGACGAGCCGAAGTTGGATACGCAGGCAGGACGAGTCCATTTGATGACGCGTAAGGAAGCCACGTAGGCAACCACACACAGATGATACGGATTGGCCCCTTAAAAGAGACGCGCAACCGTGAATCCGGGCTCTCTCAGTTTGCCCAGCCCAGTAGTTCGTACAGACCCCAGTCTAGGAGCCAAGAAGGAGATCAACGACCACTTGCCACGGAAGATCCATGACTCTCAGTATCATGACCACATAGATTCGGGTGTTTAGCATATAGTCAGGGTTTCATAAGTATCATGCAAAATTGGTAATTCATATGCCTCGCTCATTGCCATGCCGGCCTAGCCAGACAAGCAGGGATCACAGCACTGAATAAAGGTAACTATTACACTGTGTATATCCTGTGTCTGCAGTCCTTACTTCCCGTCATTTATATGAGGGTTTGACACTATAGCTAGGATCCGTGCCCAAACTCACAGCCAGCGAGTCAGCGAGCTATGGTTAACAAGTACAGTACAGTACGATAGAGTAGGACAGATAAGAGTATCTATCTAATTGGTAGAGTATTGATCCCCCGTCCACGTCCCCCAACAACGGATACTCTCCATTAGTGGGTAACAATTTGGCCAACCTATTTTAAGACATGTGAAAAAATCCACACACTTCACTGATCTCAGTAAACATTGTGCTCAGCCGGTGGCCAGCTCACATTTTAATCTCCCCCACTTGGGGGTCACAGATGGATTATTGAATGCCTCATATATAACACCTCTTTTCATCATTCAAATCAGGCAGCCAAGATAGCTCAGTGGGTAGAGTGTTGGATTTGTTAATAGAAGCAGGATTATAGGGTTCAGTGTTCAAACCCTGCTGGGTACAAAAAATTCATATTCAAATATTTCATAACATTTCAAAGATTAGGATACGTCATGTGATAGAGGGATTAGGAGGATGCAGGGATTAGTAGGTTGGCAGGGATGAGGATTGGCACCAAAGATGAAATGTCTGCAATGAGAATAAATCAGGATGGATAGGAGGACAGAAAGAACAGGACAGAGGAGAGAATGGAGACGTGAAAGGACAGGAAGTGGACAGCACCGGGACGCACGTGATCAAGAACCAGGATGGACAAGAGGCACACTGAGAAGCAGAGAAGAGGAAGAAGTCATGAAAGAACAGGAAGTGGAAAGAGGAGAGAATGGAGACGTGAAAGGACAGGAAGTGGACAGCACCCGGGTACACTTGATTGGAAACCGGACAGCACCTGGGTGCACGTGATCGGAAACCGGACAGCACCTGGGTGCACGTGATCGGAAACCGGACAGCACCCGGGCACACGTGATCGGAATCTGGGCGCACATGATCGGGAACCGGGCACACCCAGCTGGGGAAGGAGACAGCACCTAGTCACACCTAGCTGTGGAAGGATACAGCACCTAGGCACACCCAGGAGAGCACACATGATCGGAAACCTGACAGCACCCGGGCGCACGATCGGACTGAATATATATTTTTCCTCTCCTAGTGTCACTGGCTATGTTCTAGACACATGGAAAAGGGCCATATCTCCTACTCATATATTTTTCCTTGTCTTCTAATGTCACTAGCTATGTTCTAGACATGTCTAGCAAGTATGTCTGACATCTAATTAGTCTCTCAAAATCTGTGAAGACAGTGCGGCAACTCTTGAATGTGCTGTATCGGATATGCACATTTTGCCAAGGGAAAAGGTCCATATCTCCTACTCATATATTTTTCTTCGTCTTCTAATGTCATTGGCTATGTTCTAGACATGTCTAGCAAGTATGTCTGACCCCTAATTAGTCCCTCCAAATCTGCGAAGACAGTGTGGCAACTCTTAGAATGTGCATTATTGGAAATGCACATTTTGCCAAGGGAAAAGGGCCATATCTCCTACTCATATATTTTTCTTCGTCTTCTAATGTCACTAGCTATGTTCTAGTCATGTCTAGCAAGTATGTCTGACATCTAATTAGTCCCTCAAAATCTGTGAAGACAGTGCGGCAACTCTTTGAATGTGCTGTATCGGATATGCACATTTTGCCAAGGGAAAAGGGCCATATCTCCTACTCATATATTTTTCTTCGTCTTCTAATGTCACTAGCTATGTTCTAGACATGTCTAGCAAGTATGTCTAACCCTTCATTAGTATATCCATGGTTGCAAAGGCTGTGCAACAATGCTAAGGAATCAATAACATGCTAAAAAATGTGTTTGTGATAGCTAAAGGATATTTTACGGTTTTACAGGATATATATCTTATTGCATAACGTTTTTACCCAAATACCAAAAGGGTATGAAGGTTTATATAGGTATTTTCCATTAATATATTGATAACAAATGATTACGACAGTGCTACAATGTTGAGAAGGCCATTAATCGTGCTGAAAAACTCATTTGTCACAGGAAAAGGGATATATCCGTTTTTGACAGGATATATATCCTTTGGCATAACTTTTTTCAACATGTCCCAAAAGGGTACACTGATACATACTTGTTGACACCTTTTGAAAAAAAAGTCAAATATCAAGACCTATTTTCTGAATGTTGCTTTCACAACATATTGATAGTTTCAATATTAAACTCCAGATGGCACTTTAACATAAGAAATTGTGAGAAGCTCCACCTTGTATATTCTCATTTGTGAAGCAGATAAATGTGAGCATAAAAATGTGAGCAGATAAATGTGAGCAGATATATCTGAGCAGATCTGTGTTTGAGGTGGAGTTCTTCCAACTTCTACTGGTGGACCATATTATGTATCTCATCAAAGTTGAGAATGAAGATGAAAATAAGAAGCAACACTGAGATAAACAATTTCATCACTTTATTGCTAACCAATATAAACTTTGTACAATTTACAATATGAAGCAACTGAATGTCTACAAATTTGTCTACAACTGAAGGTCACGCTGTCAATACTTGGCCTGCAAGAAACTCTTTGCACTAACATTAAGCTTGTCATCAATTTTAACTTATTATTCTCATAACATACGGCCAATTTTGAGAATATAACATTGGGGACCATTGTTTCTGTTGCAGCCTGAATTTTACAGTACAGATTTCTCTCTGACACAATAATAATCTGGGGTTACTACTGACATCTGGTGGCTACATATGGCATTTGTTCTTTATTGGATATTTTAAATTTATATATATATACTTCATAACATAGCATTCCAAATCCAATGACCATGATACTATGATATAATGATAAATTGCTCACAACATATTGATAACTTATTTATTTTATATTAATAGAACAGGATGATGAATTTTCAAAAGCCATTGAATGTTTCCATATGGACAATTAAATCTTGTTAGTTTAATATAGATGGCTTCTTTGTTCAAAATGTATCTGATGACTCCAACTTTATGAGAGGACATCAGACTGTGATACAACACAGATTCCAAATATAATAATGACCTGACTGAAGGTGTGACTCACACACGCCTCCATCTGAAGGTGTGACTCACACACGCCCCCATCTGAAGGCGTGACTCACACACACACCCATCTGAAGGTGTGACTCACACATGCCCCCATCTGAAGGTGTGACTCACACACCCCCATCTGAAGGTGTGAATTGCACACGCCCCCATCTGAAGGTGTGACTCACACATGCCCCCATCTGAAGGTGTGACTCACACACACCCCCATCTGAAGGTGTGAATCGCACACACCCCATCACAGAATCACCCACCATGGTTGCAAGTTCCAGAAACACAAGCAAATATAGCAGGCTGGGAATGCACAATAAATTGGCTCAAATCTTAAGACTTCTTTTCTAATTATGATTTGTGTTCTACTTTACTATCTTGATTTAAGTACATGACTTTGAAAGCTTAGAATGGCAGTGATTTCTCATTTTTTGTGCTGTATATTTATACTTTGTCAATAAATCATATGGTGTGGTATTTGTTTCACTTGTTAGCATACACCATGGTCTCTTATCAAACGTTTCTTAATGAAGATCAGCATGGCCCCATGTGTGGAAGAACATGTTATGTCGCAAACAAAATCTCTGCAACCGAACTGACACCTTTTTCAAATTATAATACTTACCGGTAACAAAAATATTTTTTTACTTTTTGATTAAATTAAACTAAGTGTCTATTCCATTCACTATTCTTGTATTTTAACATGAAAATATCCTGAATCAATTTGTGACTAGATTTATCGTACATTACACATATATAATCCATTTAATGTAACTTAATAAAAGATAATTAATAGCAATTATTGAGGCATCATAAGGCATAATCTGTCTTAGACTGAAATCAGCATATGGACACATACACAATGTTTTTTTTAATATATTGGGCATTTATCTTTACTTTGTAATACAGCACTGATCTTTAAAAAAATACTAAATGCAAGGTTCTCCATGTTAAAAACATCTAACATCATCAATATTTTCTATAAGCATATTTGTCATAATACGTATGTGATACTGTTATATTTGTGATATTTATGTTATCTTATTATAAATCACATTTAGTTGTCATGGCAACTATTCATTTAAATGTAAACAACTTGTCCTAATTGTTTACAATACATTCAGTCATTGTATGAAGAAACAAACATTGTATTTACATATGAAGACACTGACACGTCATTCGTACAACACAAGCTTCATACCCATTCATAGTGTACACATAACATATCATGGAATTACAAAATTAAATTGATGTGTATTATGTACAAGGAATCTTTTAAATGAAGAACATATAAATCTTTACATGACATACAAAGTCATATATATTTAGCTATACTTTTCGGTTTAGTTTTCAACACCAGGTGGCAAGTCCTGCATAACATGTTCATGCCACCTGGTGTTAAAAACTCAATAAGTGAATCATTGAATTATAAATGTGAGTCATACATTGTATCATACATAATGTTTAAACTGTACTTGTCTGTGATCCTATGTTAATGCCTAATGATTTGATTTCAATGTTCCCCCATTGTATTGATGACCAAGGCCTGCTCTACAGCTGACAACACAGAAGCTTCCATCACAACACAGCTGCCATTTAGTTTCAAAGTTGATTGCAGGTGTTGATCGCATTATTTGTTTGGCACCTGCAGGTGTCAGACAACAATGTAAAGAGAACATGTTTGAAAGTGCAGATGTACTTCAAAGGCTTTGAAAATGGAACCGCAGCTCTGTTGTGGTCGACTGTAATTCTTATGATTGTCACTCTCTCTGTATATTCTTGCAACTCTACACATTTATATTCTGACTCATTTTGAATATCATACTTTATCTTTCTATTAATGTCTTGGAAGTTTATTTTACGCTTGAGCAAAAAAATTCATACAAAGTTGTTGTTAGTGAAATATTACAAATTCCCCATTGCTAAATGTTGATAAATGATGTGACCTCATTCAAGGTGACCTATATGTCTCAGTTACAATCTTCATATAATAATCTTTCCCAAAAGATATTTGACTCCTTTAATTCTGCAATGTTTTAAAAAGACATATAACCATATGAGCTTATGTATATTATCATGGGGGTATGCCCCACGTCTGGGGTTGGAATCCTGCTGTTGTCATCGTCGAGGGAACCACGCTATCCTGCATGCCATGTGAATGCACCACCCAGATGCTTCACTTGAACAGCATCTAATTCTTTAAATCTCAGAATTTTTGACATAGAATTACTCTGGAACATGTATATATAAGAAATATTTGACTTCCAAGTTGCATTCATGCAATTGTCATTACATGATGGCAACACACCAAGACAGGAAAGATACATTATGTGTGAGGTAAAATATCGCATATATATATATTAGAGTGACAGACATCAAGGAAAATGCTATGTTCCATGTTGTAATGACAGTGATGAATAGAAAAAAACAACAGAGTTTCAATGTCTCTGTTAGGTGAGATATCAAAACTTCCAGTTCCCAAACAATGTTTTGATTAGTGTACAAGTACAACACCAGAGGGTGTGTATGTGTTAGAGGCGTCCATTTCACTGACTGTTTATTGATTTGTTTCAGACTTAGTACCCGTTTCCTGTGCATTGCGGACCTGGAACCGACCAGTCAACTGAGCACATTGGCTCGGCATACACAGTTCAATGCACCTCTCCCACTGAGTTCAAATTCTATCCTTCAATATGATGTTTCTCCAGATTTGTATCTATCATCTCAGCTCCCTTGTTACAATATTTCATTCCTACTAACTTTACTTCTCATAACTTTTATAATCGAAATTACCAGGATGTTGAAATCAGATACAAATCTGGGGCTATTCCTGATTGGCTCCTGGGAGTTATCACATGATCACTGGATGATCAATAGGAATATCCGTACATCAACCATCTCATGTGTTGGAAGGAAGGAGTCAGCCTATTGGAGAATGTGTCCCCTCCATTTGACTGGCAATGAGGCAGCATACATTATCATATAATTATCATACATTATCATATAATTATTATATGACTTATATATTGAGCACCGTATAGGCTGTATGTGTGATATATACATGAATGATGCCTCCAATTCTTACAAAACACATATAACAAACTCTGCACGAATGCTGGGCTCGTCACACGTACCATTCCTTGACATCCTTCTTTTTGGGTGGCTTAGATGACGGTTGCATCCCTGATTTTGGGAATCCCCCATTGGCTGTAGGAGAAGGCTTTGATACTGGGGACTCATACGGATAGTTCTTACTCTCGTCTATTTTATACGAGCCTTCATCTCGGCTCTTGTATTTATATAGGGCGTAGGCTAGTATAAGTAGGAGCAGGAGGACGCCGGCAGCGATGCCCACTATGAGGCCTATGTTGAGGCTCAGAGTGTCCAGCCCCGAATGTTTCTGATTCACCTCAGAACCTTTAGGTATTTGATTATTGGTGTTTTGCTTACCACCAGGTGTCTCTGTGCTATGCCCATAGGGTCTTCGAGGTGTAACATGGGGGTTACGTTTTAATGGTGTTTCTGTCATGTTAACTGTGATGACAAGGGAATCCTGGGTCGTCTTAGGTGCTGGAAACCCTACATCTGGCCTATTGTTGTCTGGTTTCCATGGATATTTATCCTCATGTCCAGCCCAAGGATCTTTCTTGGTAGGTTCGGGTGAAGTTAGGTAGATATCATCAGTGGTCACCTTGGGGGTGTGAACTGGTTCTACAGGAGCTCCGCTACCCGATCCCTCACAGTCCTCATCATCTCCGCATGGTCCCTCTCCGGACCCCCACTGGAGGGGCGAGGGTTCTGTCGTCCTCATGGACCGAGGGGTTGGTGTCGGATATGCTTGCCTGCAACATAACAAGGATACATTTTATCTCAGAGGCATTTTATCTCAATTTTTCATCTAATTTTCTTATTTATAAGCAATGAAAAGTCCAAACACAAATAAACAAGATTAGGCGGGATTCATGCATAGTTTATTGTGTAGTCAGATTCCAATTTAATGTCCCACATCCAATGTGATCCAACGTACCATTCCGCCCACCAATTGATTGATTCCGCCCCAAGTTTGGAGACAACTATCTCCCGGCCTGCAGTGCCACATTGATTTTACCATTATCATTTGTTAAGCAGGTGATTGGACAGAAATGCCTGACTTAAATGGTACAATGTGGATGTCTAATGTGTGAGGAACCACACCACAGGAGTGGCCATTATCACATTTGACACATCACTGCTGGGCCTGATAAAGCCATGCTTCATCTAAGGCAGAAAACCCAGCCAGGCCAGGTGTACAGGCAAGTACAGGCAAGTACAGTGTTACATACAAGTACATGTACATACAAGTACAGTGTACATACAAGTACAGTGTACATACAAGTACAGTGTTACATACAAGTACAGTGTTACATACAAGTACAGTGTACATACAAGTACAGTGTACATACAAGTACAGTGTACATACAAGTACATGTACATACAAGTACAGTGTACATACATGTACAGCGTACATACATGTACAGCGTACATACAAGTACATGTACATACAAGTACAGTGTACATACATGTACAGCGTACATACAAGTACAGTGTACATACATGTACAGCGTACATACGAGTACAGCGTACATACAAGTACATGTACATACAAGTACAGTGTACATACAAGTACAGTGTACATACAAGTACATGTACATACAAGTACAGTGTACATACAAGTACAGTGTACATACATGTACAGCGTACATACAAGTACAGTGTACATACAAGTACAGTAGATCCCCCATTTCTGCAACTACCATCAAGTAATTGCTCTGCTGTGACCATTGTTTTGCATTTCCGCATTTCCTTGGCCACATCAAGGTATCTAGACCAAATGGACATTTTATTTAGCACATAAATCAAAGTGATATATATGTAATAGAGTTGAAGGTGCATGTGATATATATGTTCTGATGCATGTATACTGCCAGTGCTGTAAAATGCCCATACATTTTATTCTGTTTCTATTTCACGCCAGGTGCATTTCACTTTTGCAAGTCCGTGCCCTTTCACCCATCTCAAAATTGTGAATCAATATCTAAAAATAATGGTTCAAATGGGGACTAAAATGTGTCCAGAACCTATGTTCTCCTTCATCTCCGGCCATTAATTTCAGATGCCCCAGTAGAGGGCACTTCTATCCTGCGTGTGACCATACACTTGATACTCCTGGATCTGCTTCTCCTTGGCCATCTGTCTTAGCCTGGTCATGTTTATAGACTGATACTTTGATATTTGCTGTTCTTTCCACATTGGACAGACCATAACTTTGTCAGAAGTATTACTATCAGTTCTTGTTTAAATCCCAGGCAATTTTCACACATAGCTGTCTCATAACTCAATTGTGTGTATAGAGTAGGTGACAGTCAGTGCCCCCTTGTGGCAACAGTTTGATTACATACGTTGGTACGTATAGAGAGCAGATATTGCAGCCAATAGTTAGTCATTCTATACCACAAACTGCCACTCATCCCATATACATAAATCACACGAGAACACGCACTCACTAGCATCAGCTGCTGTGGAATCGTGGTAATCATGACAAAATTGAGTTTTAACTTATTATGGCTGAACAAATCATTCAGTATTGAGGTCAATGATATCTTAAATGGATCTGATGATATAAATAGTAATAAGAATAATTGTTCTCTAAATAAGCGATATGAGTCGCAGGCTAGAAATGGTGGTCTCCTCGGCAGGATAATACTATCCCTGACCGTGTCCTAAACTAAGAACCTGGCGGTCTCCCTGACAGCTTGGTAATTGAACTCTGGCTTTACTAGCATTCCTATTGATTTCTGCCCGCTATGCCATCTCCTTCATTCTCCCCCACTAGCGTATAGATAGGAGCACAGAGAATGGCAGGGCTTCAACAGTATTCACTGTAAAATTGACCTTTTTTTTCATTTTGTTTATCAGTTAATGAGATTTAGACACCTGCCACCAATTATCAGAAGTGAACGTCAAATTTTAATTATCCAACTATTGTGCAGGTTCTGCAACAAGTGATGCACTCCAAAGCATGCCACAGTACAGAGGGAACTGCACTTACTCAGGAAAAATGTATCATATTCCTAGTGTCAGAACCAAGTGGAAGTCCAAAGAGATTTAACTCCAAGAAAATGTGTAGGGGTGGTATCTAATCTCAGAAAGATAGAGCAAGGAGGTTGGTGTCTTCGGCCTGGGAGGTTGGAAGGGAAGGATGCATTTAGGACTTGGGATAGGATAGGATAGGATGAATGGAACAGGGAGTAGGTAAATAAGGAGGTATCTAGGTCAAGGTGGATATTGCATCTTGGAGGTATCTAGGTCAAGGTGGATATTGCATCTTGGAGGTATCTAGGTCAAGGTGGATATTGCATCTTGGAGGTATCTAGGTCAAGGTGGATATTGCTTCTTGGAGGTATCTAGGTCAAGGTGGATATTGCATCTTGGAGGTATCTAGGTCAAGGTGGATATTGCTTCTTGGAGGTATCTAGGTCAAGGTGGATTTTGCATCTTGGAGGTATCTAGGTCAAGGTGGATATTGCATCTTGGAGGTATCTAGGTCAGAGTAGGATATGAGATCTATGAATTGTCAAAGACAGAATAGGACATGTCACCAAGGACATCAAATACAATATTACAAAAGATAAAGAGACGTTTTGTAGTATTTCATCCATTCTGACATGTCTTTCATCCATATTTTACCCATTTTTGGACCTAAATTGTTAAAGAGATTTATGTCAATTGATCAAGTAAATATTTTCGCAGCTAAAAATCACCTCATTACGTTTAGTAAATATTGATGTCTATCAAATATTTTGGTATTTGTCTAGGTCAATTACCATTTTTGGACTTAAATTGTTAAAAAGATTTATATCAATTGATCAATTAAATTTTTTCGCAGCTAAAAATCACCTCATTACGTTTAGTAACTGTTGATGTCTATCAAATATATTGGCTTCATTTTGGCTAAATGAGACATTCAAATTTGGTCTGGGACAATGAGCACGATAATGTTAGCAGTTGACTTTTATCCGGTAAAAATCCTTGTTTTAATCATTGAACCTTTATCCTTCATTATGAAGACAATAAATAATAGGTTTGGTAGTAATGACTGCATATCCCTGCGGGTGATTTCCTCCATTCTCACATCACCACACTCCACCTAACAACACCAGTAATCTGGGGCCGGATTAACGTGCAATTTACTTGGGTCTTGAGGGCTTCCCAAGACGCTGATCCATATAATGGAAAGTGGTAAACTGTAATCAGACTACATCCTGATGTATGGCTGGCCTTCACAGGACCAGCCAACACCCACTCTCAATGATTCTCCAATAAAACGCTTCCATGTAAACATAAATATCATTATCTCTTTTCCGAAAAAAAATAGCTTTTTTATGTGGGTAGAATGAGAGTTTGATTTTAAAAAATATAGATAAATTCAATATGCAAACAAAAATGTTTTTTTCCATAGATTAAGCAATGAGGATATCTTCACTAAGCAGCTGTTAGTATTTGGGACACCCTGTAGTTGTCATTCACCACCAGTGCTTCTGTTTATCTCGGTCAGGATCTAATCTACTTATTCCACGAAAACATATTTTTTAGGTTGAACTTTAACGCTACTTATGTTTACAGTAGAAATTGTAAATTAGTGTTTTTGCGACCCTTTCAGCAACTATGGCTATATTAGATCGACTTTTGAGCCTTTTAACCTGTGTGAAAGTAGCACTGCTGGCAGTGGGAGTCAAACCCACCACCTCCCGTTCTCCACTTATTTAACCAAAAAGGCACAGATCCAACACTCTACCAGCTGTGCTAGTGGGGACGGTTTATGTTTATAGTAATGAATCTTGAAACTTTGCACCTATTTTCAAAGGCACATGAGTGTTGTGTTTTTCTCTGAGGTCCCAACCACTCTGGGCAGAGCTGGCACATTGACACGCACATAATGGTGACGTATTGGTACGCTTTATTTCAGGAATAAGATGAGCAGGCATTTTTTGTATGTCTCCAGTCTTATATGGATACAAGACTAACACGATTATTTGAATCAATGCATGCTCCCACTACCATCAGTGTTGCTGGGTCACCTCATGTAATGGCACAAATACCAAGCAACACCATTCCAGACCCCTCCACAGGAGAGTTACACTTCAAATACTGAGGACAAACATGGCTTTACGGGTCTGCTCTCAAAGTGAATTACCTCAGGCACATACCTAATTGAGAAGTAGCCTGTCCATAAAAGCTACCTAATCTTATTACAGTATCGCTGAACCATACTTTTATAACATTAGAGAATGATTTGCACTCTATATTTACCTGGTAGGATGTGGAGGTCGTGGAGTTGTGCGGATCTTCACGGAGGGTCGAATCAGAGCATCCTTGTCTCCAGAACCAGCATTAGAGCAATCATCCTCATCATCAGTGGAACATCCAGAGCCTGCTCCGGAAAATATGATATCATCTGTCACTCCATCTCCCCGAGGTGTGGTCTGCAAACATATCAAGATAAATTCATTGTTAGTTTATATTACTGTGATCACCCAAATATAATACAAACAATAATATTTACTAAACTCTAAATATGATAACATTAATGTGATCATTTCCAGGGACAAGCAATGTCACCATTTCCTGTTATGACCTAATCCTGTGACAAACATCTTTACCATTTCCTGTGACAAACAACATGACCATTTCCTGTGACAAACAACATGACCATTTCCTGTGATAAATAACTTGTCCATTTCCTATGACAAACAACTGGACCATTTCCTGTGATAAATAACCTGACCATTCCCAATGATAGACAACTTGCCCTACAGGGTAACTATATTCTCTTTTTGTATAACCTCCTTGACATTTTCCTTGCTTCTTACTTGAATATATATACATTGTGAGCATAGTTTATCAGCAAATTACATGTAACATTTACATCTTTAATCCCTTTAGTCCCTTGATTATTGGTTATTAATAATATTGCTACCTTGGTTAGTCTAATGTCATAAGTGTGAATGCTGTGATTGATTTTGGTGCAGAGAGGTAGGATTCATTTAGGCCCACTTTTCTGTCACCTATACATCTATTTTGCCTCGTTATATGCAGTGTTCTCCCCAGTCAATACAATATTCTGCCCCATTAGCCCTACTCTGCATTCACCGCAAAACTCTAAATATGCCATCTCCTGTTATTTGCTCTGTGAATCTTTGACTCAAAATGCCAAATTATTGTGCTGTAGAACTTTTATGAAGAGTATGCCGACAGTGCTTTCTTTATGTGGGCCCAGCCAGGTCTTCTCTGATTTAGGGACAATTCGCATTCATGGTTTGCACTCAGCCACTGCACTCTGTCATTACGTTTGAGTGGGTCCTAACCAAAGTCCTTTTAACATTCATTCATGAATTCTGCACCACCACTGAACAACCAAGACGAGTGTTTACTGCTTTACTTTTTGCCATTCATGAGTGTCTTGTCCGATGGTATGGTTTAATTAACTGCTGCTATAGGCCCCCTTATAGTGTTTAATCATAGTGGACATATCCGATATGGATTCTCCAACACTCAGACGGATTCCATGTTTCCTGTGTGAATTCTTGATCCAGTGACATGCTAATAAAATATCGGCCTCAGGATACCTGGAGAGAGTGGAGGCACCGTCACTTGCCCATACCTCCTTCTGATGAAACAATGTCTCCCTGCAGGCCCTCCTAGGGGTTGATTCGTCCCCCTTCAGGCCCTCCTAGGGGTTGATTTGTCCCTCTGCAAGCCCTCCTAGGGTTTGATTTGTCCCCATGCAGGTCCTCCTAGGGGTTGATTTGTCCCCCTGCAGGCCCTCCTAGGGGTTGATTTGTCTCCCTGCAGGCCCTCCTAGGGGTTGATTTGTCCCCCTGCAGGCCCTCCTAGGGGTTGATTTGTCTCCCTGCAGGCCCTCCTAGGGGTTGATTTGTCCCCCTGCAGGCCCTCCTAGGGGTTGATTTGTCCCCCTGCAGGCCCTCCTAGGGGTTGATTCATCTCCCTGCAGGCCCTCTTAGGGGTTGATTTGTGCCCCTGCAGGCCCTCCTAGGGGTTGGTTTGTCCCCCTGCAGGCCCTCCTAGGGGTTGATTCGTCTCCCTGCAGGCCCTCCTAGGGGTTGATTTGTGCCCCTGCAGGCCCTCCTAGGGGTTGATTTGTGCCCCTGCAGGCCCTCCTAGGGGTTGATTCGTCTCCCTGCAGGCCCTCCTAGGGGTTGATTCGTCTCCCTGCAGGCCCTCCTAGGGGTTGATTTGTGCCCCTGCAGGCCCTCCTAGGGGTTGCTTTGTGCCCCTGCAGGCCCTCCTAGGCATCCCTGATATGGCTCATCTGTGCCTCATTATAAGCTCCTCTCCTGACCTGTTGACACAGTCTCTTGTCTCCTATACACTTTTTACTACGCCTCATCCCTTTTTTAACTTGCAATAAGAAATTAGGTAATTTTTTGCAGCGACCCTGAACGTCCAGTAGTGATGTATGTCTGCAGTCCCACACACAGGAAAGGGGGACATACACATCCACTGCTGCTTACACAAGTGACATTATCATGAACTCATTTCATTTTCTTGTGATGTAAGTCATCACAATTCAACAATGTCTGGTCACTTGGGTCATGCACTTTTGACATGAGCACCATATTTACCCAATTAGGCAACCAACCAGGCAATAAATGAGGTATTCTAGTAGCTCTAGTCCCTAGAATAGTTGGGTGGTCTTAACAACCAGTGATGTATGAGTTTACTTGTTCAGTATGCATTAAACTGATAACTCATTATTTGGCAATTAACATTCAAATAAATGTTCCTTTAATATCACTTCAATACAAGTCAAAGGTCTCAGTGATTGCAGCAATCCGACAGTTTCGGCTCATTTTCCTCCATAATTACATGTCCTTCTGCAGTTAATGGATCTGTAGTGCTGACCTCCACTCCAATTCTGAAATTAACCCTGGTGGGAGGATTTCTTTCATCTGCCTGCACTTCTCTGACCCCGGTCATCAGGTTATAAATCTGCAGGACAGGTGCAGTGGCTGGCTGCTGGTAGGGGGCAGCACACATCAGTACCCTGTCATGGAGCGAGGCTGATCACATGGAAATCACATGACCTTCACTGGAGCAAACAGGTGGGCAGCATATCCTACATTACCAGGTCATACTCATCTTTATGTATACAACCCATTGTAAAATCATAATAAAAAATTACCTCATTTTCATTCTCATACATTTTCTAAATTCCACTGTTGCCGGAAAACACTTGTTTTGTGCATTGTTATAAATATTTCAATGTGGGTCAGGGTGTTATTCTCTGTGATCACCTGCTGTTCATATTTCAATGTGGGTCAGGGTGTTATTCTCTGTGATCACCTGCTGCTCATATTTCAATGTGGGTAAGGGTGTTATTCTCTGTGATCACCTGCTGTTCATATTTCAATGGGGGTCAGGATGTTATTCTCTGTGATCACCTGCTGCTCATATTTCAATGGGGGTCAGGATGTTATTCTCTGTGATCATCTGCTGCTCATATTTCAATGTGGGTCAGGGTGTTATTCCCTGTGATCACCTGCTGCTCATATTTCAATGTGGGTCAGGGTGTTATTCTCTGTGATCACCTGCTGCTCATATTTCAATGGGGGTCAGGATGTTATTCTCTGTGATCACCTGCTGTTCATATTTCAATGGGGGTCAGGATGTTATTCTCTGTGATCACCTGCTGCTCATATTTCAATGGGGGTCAGGATGTTATTCTCTGTGATCATCTGCTGCTCATATTTCAATGTGGGTCAGGGTGTTATTCCCTGTGATCACCTGCTGCTCATATTTCAATGGGGGTCAGGATGTTATTCTCTGTGATCACCTGCTGTTCATATTTCAATGGGGGTCAGGGTGTTATTCCCTGTGATCACCTGCTGCTCATATTTCAATGGGGGTCAGGATGTTATTCTCTGTGATCACCTGCTGTTCATATTTCAATGTGGGTCAGGGTGTTATTCTCTGTGATCATCTGCTGTTCATATTTCAATGTGGGTCAGGGTGTTATTCTGTGTGATCACCTGCTGTTCATATTTCAATGTGGGTCAGGGTGTTATTCTGTGTGATCACCTGCTGCTCATATTTCAATGTGGGTCAGGATGTTATTCTCTGTGATCATCTGCTGTTCATATTTCAATGTGGGTCAGGGTGTTATTCTGTGTGATCACCTGCTGTTCATATTTCAATGTGGGTCAGGGTGTTATTCTCTGTGATCATCTGCTGTTCATATTTCAATGTGGGTCAGGGTGTTATTCTCTGTGATCATCTGCTGTTCATATTTCAATGTGGGTCAGGGTGTTATTCTGTGTGATCACCTGCTGTTCATATTTCAATGTGGGTCAGGGTGTTATTCTCTGTGATCATCTGCTGTTCATATTTCAATGTGGGTCAGGGTGTTATTCTGTGTGATCACCTGCTGTTCATATTTCAATGTGGGTCAGGGTGTTATTCTGTGTGATCACCTGCTGTTCATATTTCAATGTGGGTCAGGGTGTTATTCTCTGTGATCATCTGCTGTTCATATTTCAATGTGGGTCAGGGTGTTATTCTGTGTGATCACCTGCTGTTCATATTTCAATGTGGGTCAGGGTGTTATTCTGTGTGATCATCTGCTGTTCATATTTCAATGTGGGTCAGGGTGTTATTCTGTGTGATCACCTGCTGTTCATATTTCAATGGGGGTCAGGGTGTTATTCTCTGTGATCACCTGCTGTTCATATTTCAATGGGGGTCAGGGTGTTATTCTCTGTGATCATCTGCTGTTCATATTTCAATGGGGGTCAGGGTGTTATTCCCTGTGATCACCTGCTGTTCATATTTCAATGTGGGTCAGGGTGTTATTCTGTGTGATCATCTGCTGTTCATATTTCAATGTGGGTCAGGGTGTTATTCTGTGTGATCACCTGCTGTTCATATTTCAATGGGGGTCAGGGTGTTATTCCCTGTGATCACCTGCTGTTCATATTTCAATGTGGGTCAGGGTGTTATTCCCTGTGATCACCTGCTGTTCATATTTCAATGGGGGTCAGGGTGTTATTCTGTGTGATCACCTGCTGTTCATATTTGCTGATTATGATCACACAGAGCAGTCACATGGTTGATGAGGTAAGATGAAAGTGAGGCTGAGCGGGGATGAGTCTGCCCGTCTCTGTGATTATCATCTGCCTTCCCTCTCGTATTCTTTATCCCACATTCAGGTCTGAGTAATGATCAAATTATTCTAAATGATGAAGCTAATACAATGAAATCTTGTTTGCCATCAGATCTATTGCCTCAAGATTTCTTCGATTTTTTGTCTTATCACACACAAAAATATTCAGTGTGTGTATTATGAAGTAATCGCATCTTGATATTCAACACAAATAACGGTAACTCGACTAGGAGCCAAGAATAAAAAAAGGAAAGGTTTTTATGGCAATTCTGTACTCCTTTATAGACAATTAAAGCTGATGGTTGCAGTGGTGGCAGACCTTCTTGCGGAGTGTGAGGGTCAGTTTGTCTGCGCGTTCTGCCTGATATATCCTCTGTCGAGACATTCGGGCGCACGGTTCCTCAATTATTGGGAAATGGCCATCTGAGTGAGTGGGCATAAAGATTTACCTGTCCTGATAGTTAACCAAGAGATATCAAGACATCTATGTACCTATCATCACAATATTATTCTTGTGTGCACCTATCCTCATGAAGATGTCCAACCATGGGTACCACACACCTATCCATATAAAGGCATCCCTCCATGGGTACCATGCACCTATCCATATAAAGGCATCCCTCCATGGGAACCATTCACCTATCCATATAAAGGCATCCCTCCATGGGAACCATTCACCTATCCATATAAAGGTGTCCCTCTATGGGTACCATGCACCTATCCATATAAAGGCATCCCTCAATGGGAACCATGCACCTATCCATATAAAGGCATCCCTCAATGGGAACCATGCACCTATCCATATAAAGGCGTCCCTCGATGTTCACATCACCCTACTCTTGGGTGCCATGTAACCCTCCTGTTCACATCACCCTACTCTAGGTTCCATGTACCCCTCCTGTTCACATCGCCCTACTCT
Organism: Amphiduros pacificus; assembly: GCA_949316495.1. Taxonomy (NCBI): domain Eukaryota; kingdom Metazoa; phylum Annelida; class Polychaeta; order Phyllodocida; family Hesionidae; genus Amphiduros; species Amphiduros pacificus. Next base: position 8,864,899 of record OX439005.1, on the reverse strand, counting down.
AGGTTCCATGTACCCCTCCTGTTCACATCGCCCTACTCTAGGTACCATGTACCCCTCCTGTTCACATCGCCCTACTCTAGGTACCATGTACCCCTCCTGTTCACATCGCCCTACTCTAGGTACCATGTACCCCTCCTGTTCACATCTCCCTACTCTAGGGTGCCATGTACCCCTCCTGTTCACATCACCCTACTCTAGGGTGCCATGTACCCCTCCTGTTCACATCTCCCTACTCTAGGGTGCCATGTACCCCTCCTGTTCACATCGCCCTACTCTAGGGTACCATGTACCCCTCCTGTTCACATCGCCCTACTCTAGGGTGCCATGTACCCCTCCTGTTCACATCACCCTACTCTAGGGTGCCATGTACCCCTCCTGTTCACATCGCCCTACTCTAGGGTGCCATGTACCCCTCCTGTTCACATCACCCTACTCTAGGGTGCCATGTACCCCTCCTGTTCACATCACCCTACTCTAGGGTGCCATACACCTATCTGTATTGAAGGAGTTCTGTGAATTATTTTTCAGGTTTTTTTTTTAAAGTGTCTAAGGCATATCAAGGGATTCTGAAGTATATTTAAAAACTCTTCCTTTGATAAAACAAACATATATATATTTGAGATTTGGAACTTACTTTAGTTTAGTTCTCAGACATTCCCACATTGATGCATCTCACTTCAATAAGATGAATTACAGATTGCTATCTGTTTCCACAATTGCCATGCATTCAGAAACTCCCAAATCTAAAGTCCTGGCCACCCCCGAGACAAGCTCCGGGCATTGATTTCTTTCTCAGATAAAAATCTTATTCTGGTCTGCCTAGCAATCCAATATCTGCTTAACCTGATTTATCAAAAACAAATATAACGCAAATAAGAAACAAAGTACAAAGCCACAAAAAATTTAGACGGGCACTAAGATTGAGATGGAGGACATCGGAGCTGGGATTGAGATGGAGGACATCGGAGCTAGGATTGAGATGGAGGACATCAGAGCTGGGATTGAGATGGGGGACATCAGAGCTGGGATTGAGATGGAGGACATCAGAGCTGGGATTGAGATGGGGGACATCGGAGCTGGGATTGAGATGGAGGACATCGGAGCTGGGATTGAGATGGGGGACATCAGAGCTGGGATTGAGATGGAGGACATCAGAGCTGGGATTGAGATGGGGGACATCAGAGCTAGGATTGAGATGGAGGACATCAGAGCTAGGATTGAGATGGAGGACATCGGAGCTGGGATTGAGATGGGGGACATCAGAGCTGGGATTGAGATGGAGGACATCAGAGCTGGGATTGAGATGGGGGACATCAGAGCTAGGATTGAGATGGAGGACATCAGAGCTAGGATTGAGATGGAGGACATCGGAGCTGGGATTGAGATGGAGGACATCAGAGCTAGGATTGAGATGGGGGACATCAGAGCTGGGATTGAGATGGGGGACATCAGAGCTAGGATTGAGATGGAGGACATCAGAGCTAGGATTGAGATGGGGGACATCAGAGCTGGGATTGAGATGGAGGACATCAGAGCTGGGATTGAGATGGGGGACATCAGAGCTAGGATTGAGATGGAGGACATCAGAGCTAGGATTGAGATGGAGGACATTGAAGCTAGGATTGAGATGGAGGACATCAGAGCTGGGATTGAGATGGGGGACATCGGAGCTGGGATTGAGATGGAGGACATCAGAGCTGGGATTGAGATGGGGGACATCAGAGCTAGGATTGAGATGGGGGACATCAGAGCTGGGATTGAGATGGAGGACATCAGAGCTAGGATTGAGATGGAGGACATCAGAGCTGGGATTGAGATGGAGGACATCAGAGCTGGGATTGAGATGGGGGACATCAGAGCTAGGATTGAGATGGGGGACATCGGAGCTGGGATTGAGATGGGGGACATCGGAGCTAGGATTGAGACGGAGGACATCGGAGCTAGGATTGAGATGGAGGACATCAGAGCTGGCTTGCATTATATTGCACATACATAAGTAAGAAGCACAAACACCATGCAGAATAAAGATTTGTGCCTGAGCATCAGACAGCAATCTGCTGGCACTGCCAGAGGCAATGACAGGCCGCCGGGTAAATGGTCAATCAGGGCTCTGTGGGCTGCTCAGCCTATTGCTCATCAGGCGCGCAGTGATTGTACCTGCTTTGTAAATGAGCAGGAAATATGACCGAGCTTGCCGAGCAACATGACGGCCTGATCTCTGCTCACTGACACCAAGCTTCTGCCATTTCTTAGGCAGAAATAAAAGCTCAAGGCAAATAGATGTCTTATATTACCAATAAAAACATCCTAGAACTAAACTTTTCCTCACTTTTTTGCCAAAGTAGAAAGTACAAGAATCTAATCATATATAATGTTGAGATCACAGATTGTATTCAGAAAAAAAAATGACAACAACAAAAAATAAAGAAATGAAGAATTTTGTTTCCAGATATAATCTTATTACAGCTAATATTGCACTCACATAATGAAGCAAACCAGAGTGAAGAATCTGAGCACAGATATCACAATATGCTGAACACCATATACTTGTCTTGTCACCTTATAATCATGCGCTATCCAAACAACTTTTATGAGGAAGTGTTCTTAGAAGTGTTCCCCCCCCTCCCCTCTGTAGTTCTTGTCCCAGCCTTGGCCCCACCTACAGACGTCTGTTTTATTTACCAGAAATGTTTACGATATTCCACAGATGTCTATGCCATTGAGTCTTGCACGTGCTGTGATGCCCTTTAATAATGTGAATACAGCTTCAGCATATCTCAGATTGTGGTTGATCAACTCCCCAGCGCCGGGGACCCTGTGAGATCGGCCGATGTTTATTTCCCGGCCAGCACCCGGTGCAATGTGACTGAGGCATAAGGCAACCATCAACAAGTTTTACCAAAATTTACAATTAAATATTATTCCCAAATATGTAATTCTAGTAAAATAAAGTAATTCTGTCTGAATTGTCATAACTTTATCACACATTAATTCTGCACATTACAAATGTTGACTGATGACTGGTGTCAACAGTATGGTAAAAGAAAAGCCAATTCTGTTTTCATCAAGTTAGCAGTTGCTTTGCTATGTTACTGCATGTATCGGGCGGGCTAACCCTCACTCAGTCACTCGGTCCCTTCTCCACGCTGTCACTGCCAGTCTTGTACCCACTCTGATAAGACTAATCCAATATTCCTGACCCAGTCAGGCACCCTATCTCCCACCAACAACACCCCACCACTTATACGCATCTCACCAACCATATTAGGCTTCCAGGCTAGGGGGCGCCACTTACATGTTTATGAGAAGAAAGCTGACGTCATCAAATATCTATGTTTGTGAATCAGAAGAATGCAATATCGAATAGAAAAATAATATAATATTTACAATAATATACAATAATATATATATATATATATAGCCAATCAAATAGAATAATGTTATTTTGTAACAAAGTAATCAATAAAGATTTCATGAAATAAATGTATATAATTTTCAAGATTTTATAATATTTTACAAATATATTCTTCAAAAAAATAGATTTATTGAAACAGATTGAATGTATTCTCTCATGACAAACTGAGTCACGCTGTGAATGACATTTCAGTGTGAAATCAAGCGCTGTAAACTAATTCATTCGTCATTCCAGCCAGCACCCAGGTCAAGATTTCACCAAGTATGGAGTGCTCGCTGACCAGTGTCCATTACAGGGCAATATCTCACCATTACAACTCATTTTGAGTGTAATATTTCTTACTTAGTGGTCAGTTTTCAGTCAAATACAACCCTCTGTGGGTCCACTCCAAACCTTGGCGACCATTACGCGACCATTACCACATCGTAAATATAACTTTTCATCCAGTTGAATTATTCAGTGATTTTTGCACACTTTTCTGATAGAAATGACCAAAGAATATTACCATTATTAATTTCGCCTTTAATAAATATGAATGAGCACATATGATTTCCTGTGGTTTTTAGCCAATGTCCAGTGCCCCCTTGTGAGCAAACTGCTAGTGCTGGCTGACTGAATAGAATCTATAATGTACAGCCCCATACTATTATGACCCATAATGCCCCATTCGGGGGCATTTCCTGTCACTGGAAGGTTTGGCAGCCTTTGTCCAACCTTGCGGTCACAGTCTAATATTTGACTTGCCACTGTCAATGGGAGACGAAATAACACTGCCATGGCAACACAGTGAAATAGAAGCAGCCTCAACTTTATCACTCTTTCTGTCTTCAACTATGATGATTGGTTGAACCATGCCTGTCTCTATGCCACAACAATCCCATTGTGCTGAAACCAACACCTCAAACACACAGAGACAGATACAATTCTGATATCATCATGTGCCACTCAAAGACCAAATAATAGCAGCAGAACAGAATAGTTTAATGCCTTTACAGGAAGGAGGGCTGTCACAAGGTTTGTCAATAAGCCCGCATCGATGGAAGAATTCCAATTGTGAACAGTGTCAGTCAATAAAGGGCATCTAGACTGTCCATTCATATAGCTTACAATTCTCACCAAATGTGTGTAATAGCTTGTTTATATGATTACTGGATCTAGATTCATATAAAGCTGTCTCTTCACTGCACAAAATAATCTTCACATCAGTTGAGGACAGCACAGACAGATATGAAGCTGTGAGTTGCAAGTGACCATCTTTGCATTGATTGGCCTATAAATCAGTGTTGGCTAGGTTCAGGCCGCGGGCAGACTGCAGGCACGGCAGATATCCCCCATCTTGTCATTTTACACACACGTTTCTTACATGCCCTACCCCATCTGTGTGCCTTATTGAGGACATTGAGGCAATCATATGACACCCGTCATTTATCAGCCAACCAGAGTGCTGCAACTCTCTGACTGTGGGACTGCTCTCAATGGCTGCGACACTGGTCTTACTGTTTTGGCTGCTGAGCTATTCTGAGTGCGGAACTGCTCTATCAGGTTACAGCACATGTTCTCTATTCTATTTGGTCGTCTCCAGAATTGCTTATCAGCAAACACCAATATATCTGCTCCCTTATGTCATGAATAGCTCAGCGCTTTTCATTATTTGCCTGCAGTAATTGATTCAAAGAGGCAGAAATATGCCATCTCTGCTACTACAAATATACAGCCATTTTGAAGGTACAGTTGATTTGGATTTTTTGTTTGTTTGTTTTTCCTTTTCTTTTCTTTTTTAAATCCGGGGCACATTCAGGAAATGTTCGCTTGTGATCCATACTGCATTATCCTAGTCATGATGGGTAAAGTTATTAGCCTGGGCCAGGGAACCACAGCATTCTCACATTATTGGTAGCTTCATTGTGCAAGATAAGGCCTTTGATATGAAAACCAATTGCCCCAAATGGTGCTGCAACAATTAATTTGAGCATAAGAGGAGAGTTTACGCTGATTTGAGGCACTGTGAGGTGCTGTGCAGCACATCATATGTCATCCAGCAAATTGTTCACATTGAGACCGCGACCTATCTGATCCTGCAGTTTGACCTTGTCAGAATGTGACCTTATTATGAAGCATCTCTACCAGTCAGACGACCCCAAACAGCCCCTCGTATCAAGCGAGATTGAAGAGAGCTGTAAATCTCTTAAAAAACAACCCCATTTCCTACTTTTTTGTTCTATAGCATATATTTTATCCATGACATCACGTAAAGCTTGTTTAAAAGCACACATTAAATTGATTGCAGAGATGTGTGTGATGGATTCAGTTGATTACAAGACTAGATATCACCAATGCCCATATAACATTCACAATCACATGATGACCTTTAACAATTCCACATGGCTCATAATAACTTCTTGTTACCAGAGAAACTGCGCGTCTAACGTGCTACCAATATCAGTGTTAAAGATAATTTGGTGTGAAGTCTGGAACAACGAGTGGTACCCCAGGGTACCATAACAAGGGGTTTCATCAGGCCTACTAATGGGCCGAGTTGCTGAGTCACAGTGAGGGCCAAATAACCTGTCAACAAGCATTACAATACACAATTACAACTTTGATAAATTCCCACATCTAGTCTAACATTTGTACGTTTCCTGTGAGTGCAGATTTCAAATTGTCTGGGTCCCTATCTTGGTTAATGGACCTTTTCAGCAAAATATCAGCCAGTTTAGCACTTTGATTACTCGTGTCCTGCTGCCAGGTTGACATGAGCAGACCCAGTCTCAAAGAGCACTAACCACTTTGTAATTAGTATCATTAATAGAATTAACAGCACACTTTGCAGCTAATTCTAAAAAAAAAGCATAATTTCCTAATTAGAAACAAAATTCCACAATATGAAAAATAAAATTGTAAAATCACATCTCTTCAAATATTAATATTTACCAATCCAAAAGACAGACTGACATAAAGACATCATTTTTCAATAATCGTTTCTCAGATTCACCTTTTAGCTTACAGAATACTAAATCAACAATTTTGGACTGCACTGTGACGTTGGTGCAGAAAATGCCATCAATTCCAAGGTGATCTTGGTGTTGTAATAACGTCTTTGAGATGCTCTTCAGAATGAATCTGCAAAATATGGACCAATGGATGGCTGCACATTTCCATCAAGATAAAAGCTGTTATTATCTATTCATTGTCGCAGAATTCATCAGCAGTCGCCAATGAGAAAGATGAAGGAAGCTCATGAATTTCTGCCTGGGACAGATATGGCTGCTATTGCTGTCTTCTAGTCCGACAGTTGCACTGTGTCAATAAAATGCTAACTCCAAATAGAGCAAAATTGCACCTGTTAAATCTATTCAAAATATGACTGAATGAGTCTATTTCCATAATATGAATTCTTAAAAGCTGTGAGTATTTACATTGACTGGTGGCGCACCTGTTTCTCCTGGGCATTTATCCTGTAGTTACCGTCTCTGTGTCCTGCTGCAAGATATCCGTGTGTCTCATTTGCATAACAATAGCAGCCTCATCATATGTCTATTATTTGCCTTATACTGATGCAGAAAGCTCATGGGAATATCCACTAAGTGCACACTCCATGTACCTGAGTCAATCATTCCCACACTCCATGTACCTGAGTCAAACATTCCCACACTCCATGTACCCGAGTCAAACATTCCCACACTCCATGTACCTGAGTCAAACATTCCCACACTCCATGTACCTGAGTCAAACATTCCCACACTCCATGTACCCGAGTCTATCATTCCCACACTCCATGTACCTGAGTCAAAATTCCCACACTCCATGTACAAGATTCAAACATTCGCACACTCAAGCCTTAATAGCTCATATTTCATATTTTATTCCCAATTGTCTGGATCTACTTTCACTGATTTGTTCCTTCTCATATAAATCACAGACTAAAGAATATATCAAAATTACAAAGCCGGAAATCTTCTACATCTTATACACATACAAAAACGCATGAATATCAATCACTTTGATTAATTTTCTGGGTTTTCAGAAAGTAAAAGAATTTTTTTTCTGTTATTCATTCCTGCATTTCTTTTTAAATTTCTTGGTCCACATCATTATATCAATGATATTTGCAATAGACATCCTGGCTAATAACTTATTCTATTTTTTCCAAATAACCATTAAGTTCAATTTATCAGACAAGTAATTCCATATTGGTCTTTATTTCCACAGACAGACAAACTCATTCCTTATATTCTATTTGCAAAGTTCTATTTGCAAAGTATCTGTGATTTTGGCTTGGCATAGTTTTTTTTCCGAGCGGGCATGTCACGGTGGTTAAGTTTGTGCCGTAGCCTATTTACAAGAGGCAGGCCAGGACCTGATCACAGTGGACACTGCAGCTTCTGCCTTAACATGATCTATGCAATGTGTGCCCCTCCCAATCACTAAACCAAGACATGTTTCTCAGCAACTAACATCTTTTCACTTCCTTTTATAGAACTTGTACAAATTGCTCTTTTTTGTCATTTCAATCTCAGAGTGTAATGCCAGCCAGAATGCAGTCATTTATCCTGCCTGAAACATTAAACACCTTAATATTCTGTGCTTCTCTCTGCTGCAGTCTGTATCATTTTACACATTTTGATTATCATCCAGACCCACCATAAAGATGAAGTGCATCGTGCCCACGGTGTCCGGACAGAGCTATCTCGGTTAGTCGTCTGTAAATAACCGTAACAAGTGATTCCTGCTCCATCCCCACGCCCTGCCACGTAGTCATGTCAGAGAAAAATGGCCACACGCAAAGGCCTAATAGCTCCCCCTAGTGGCATAATCCTGCAACAACTTTGATGTGGGGGACTTTGTCAAGGTCAATGGTAGTGGTGGTAAGTGGTGTTAAGACTGGTTGACTGGACAGGCCAGGGCAAACTCACATACCAAGTGCAGAACGAGGGCATGTTCTGCATGCGGAGGCACTGGCCACCCTCCACACCACCCTCATTTACTGCCTACCACTCTCCATGTCCTGTGTCCACAACTAACCTACCCTCTCTTAATTAAACTGTAGGTGTGAACATCTAAAGCACTTCCTTGTCTGGTTTAATTGTGTTCATCACTAATGCCTCTTCCCAAAAAACTGACAGAATCTTTACCACACTCATAAACTATTTTAAAATTGTCTCAATACATAGAATAATATTGTTTTGTGACATGCTTTCATGTGCAAGCTTATCTCTCTTATTGACAGGCTTATAAGAATCAGTGTGAAGATTTGAGTTTAAAAAAAAATAGTTCTTCCTTTTGAAAAATAATATCAAAAGGAAGTTATAAGAAAAGCTAGTCTAATATTGATATATTCCCATGTTATATTGATAGAGAATGTCCACTGTTCTACATCATGTGACCACTATTTATCATGTGACTCTCTTTCCTTCCCACAATTCCTTTCACCTCCAGTTTCCTGTTAAGTGTCCATCTGAGCGGCAGTAAAGTGTCGGCCATCACTGAGAGCTGTGCTGCTAAAGGGCCGGTGTCTGCCTCAGCAGATGTACATAAAAGACTTGCAGATTTAGGATAAAAGTGTTCACAGATGGTTTTGTTCCTTTTAGTCTTGACCACTGCTTACTATCAAAGAGACCTGTAAGCCTCTCTAAAGTGATCTTCCTGAAACTTTGATGAAGAGACCATTGTCAAAGGCAGAACTAGGTCTTCAGACTGGCTTGTTATTCACACATCCAGACAGGGATCATTGCCATTCACACCAAGCTTTTGTCCATCCTAACTCATATAATCCTATCGGAATGGAAACTATTTTGACAGGCGATACATTTAATTCAGTTTCCTCTCTGTCATTATTATTGGTCAGGGTAATGTTTATCAATAAATTGGAAATAACAGTGATTAAAAGAGAACCATTCCTCAATAAAACCATCCTAAAATATCCTTCCGAATCATCCTTTTATCATATATTTAAAACAAAAATGGATTTTATTGGCCAACTAAAATGAGGTTGCAGCCTCACTTGCAATTTGACCTACAGATTTGACCCAAGTAGATAAAATGGCTGCTGTTCTACCTTGTAAAGCACTGAGATTTACACCAAGTTTGTCCCCTAAACCTTCATCCTTATCTCAACCTGCTGCCATCTACTGCCGTCTCAATTCCCCGCCACGTCTCGTTCCCATATCGTCCTGATCAATACGCCATCTTGATTCTATTCCACACAATAGCTATGTAGAAATGACAATATTCACATTCTGACATTGATATCTGCTTTTATTATGATTTCAGGGAAATGTTATACTAATTTGGATTCAATTTGGATTTAATTCTTCATGATAATTTGGTGAAAATGGCTGAATGATGAGCCGGATAATAATGGTTGGTCTTGTCATGGTAATCCCTGTTGAAATTACACCGTCCCCTGATCAATCCCCCCTTCCACATAATATTGACTCTCCCATAACTCTGCTAAGCACCCAATGAATCAAGGACAGCCCATTATTCTCCAAGGTGGAATCACTCTCCTTTCTTCAATAACACACACTTTGTGGCACATGACCTTACGATTGAGGAACTTATCTCTTTCCACCAACACTGCACATTCATCAGCACTGCCGTCTATGCAATAACCACTAATTAGTTTTTTATTGGACGCCCCCCTCAGAAGAGAAGGATAGTCCTTGCGAGGAGAGGAAGAGAGTAAGTGGGCTGGTGCGTCCTGCTGACCAATGTGATCTAGATCCTGGCGGTGGTGGTGGCCGGGTGAGCTGATCAATCCGGCAGACTCCGCCAGCCCCGGCTAGCCCTGGCTAGTCCCGGCTAGTCCCGGCTAGTCCTGGGATAAGATTCTTATGGTTATATGCATATAGTATGCAGCTTACCACACTCAAACTTTGCCAACAGCAGACAGAATGTATCTGATATATCTTTAAACATCATTCCCCTTTCACCACATATTCCGAAAATACTGTTTGTGAGGTCAACAAAGTCCAAGAGTGTTTGGGATAGAGAATATGGTTGGCATGGACTAGACAAATATCGTGAACATATGCAATGTAGGCCACTGACTCATGGTGCAAGACCACACCAACAAAATGATAATTTGATCCATACCAACTGAATGCATCGAATCTTGGCAAAAAATAATGAAAAATTCAATGCTTGTCAATTCAAAACAAAGCCATATTTACATATCAAATGGCTGAAATTTTGTCCTATTGTTTTGGAAAATTCCCAGATTGGATAAGATTGATTTGAGAGGAATGTGTAGCAGGGGGGCTGGGGGGATTATGCCGCAGAATGATTTGTGACAAAAATGCTAATTGAATTGTCACACACTTCCTAAAATGATTATAATTTGTAATGAAATATCCACATTGAAATTTGGTACAAATTACAACCAACAATTTTGGTGGATTCCACAATTCGGCATTTTCAATTGTTGCAATTAAATGTTCATAATATTCCTATCTTCATAAATCTGCCTTTCTCCCATTGTTCAGATTGCCTTTCAGTAAAATTGCCAGTATTGCTTCCTACATGTCAACATTTCAAGTTAACATTTTACAATGTAAAATGCAGGCCATTAAATAAAGTAGCCATGACTGCATGTCCCTGTCATATGCACTCATTGATAGAGGTTTACAATATCACTATAGGATTCTAAAGGGAAAAAAGTACTTAGATGTACTTAAAGTGTTGTAAGTATGACTTCATTGCACAAACAGCCTAGAAAGCTATACATGGCCTTTCCCATATAAACCGATACACCATGAGATATCAGCAACCCAAATGCTAAAAATAGGTTTGATCTCAGAAATGTCAAAATATTGTATTACTGTACTCAGGGCATGAAAAAATGGTATTTTGCAAGATACTATTCATTTCAATAATTCCTTTTACAGGATCACAGAATTTTCTAATTTTTGTATGATATCCAGGCTTTAAGGCCATGGAAGTGAAATTGACAACTTTATACATGGATTAAAAATGATCTCACCCCAGGTTGGGATTTTAGCCTTCCCCATTGAAACCAATACACTTCCTTCCCCATAGAAACCAATACTCTGCCTTCCCCGTAGAAACCAATACACTGCCTTCCCCATTGAAGGCAATACACTGCCTTCCCCATAGAAACCAATACACTGCCTTCCCCATTGAAACCAATACTCTGCCTTCCCCGTAGAAACCAATACTCTGCCTTCCCCATAGAAACCAATACACTGCCTTCCCCATAGAAACCAATACTCTGCCTTCCCCATAGAAACTAATACACTGCCTTCCCCATGGAAACCAATACACTGCCTTCCACATTGAAACCAATACACTGCCTTCCCCATTGAAAACAATACACTGCCTTCCCCATAAACACCAATACACTGCCTTCCCCATTGAAACCTATAAACTGCCTTCCCCATAGAAATCAATACACTGCCTTCCCCATTGAAACCAATACACTGCCTTCCCCATAGAAATCATTACACTGCCTTCCCCATTGAAACCAATACACTGCCTTCCCCATTGAAACCAATACTCTGCCTTCCCCATAGAAACCAATACACTGCCTTCCCCATTGAAAACAATACACTGCCTTCCCCATAGAAACCAATACACTGCCTTCCCCATAGAAACCAATAAACTGCCTTCCCCATAGAAACCAATACCCTGCCTTCCCCCATTAAACCAATACTGAACCTTCTTCATAGAAACCAATACACTGCCTTCCCCATTGAAAACAATACACTGCCTTCCCCATAAAAACCAATACACTGCCTTCCCCATTGAAACCTATAAACTGCCTTCCCCATAGAAACCAATACACTGCCTTCCCCATTGAAACCAATACACTGCCTTCCCCATAGAAACCAATACACTGCCTTCCCCATTGAAACCAATACTCTGCCTTCCCCATAGAAACCTATACACTGCCTTCCCCATTGAAACCAATACTCTGCCTTCCCCATAGAAACCAATACACTGCCTTCCCCATTGAAAACAATACACTGCCTTCCCCATAGAAACCAATACACTGCCTTCCCCATAGAAACCAATACTCTGCCTTCCCCATAGAAACCAATACTCTGCCTTCCCCATTGAAACCTATACACTACCTTCCCCATTAAACCAATACTGAACCTTCTTCATAGAAACCAATAAACTGCCTTTCTCATCGAAACCTGTAGTCTTTCTGTTCCCTGAAATTGTGTAGTAAGCAACTTTGTGATTATTAATGCAGCAGTAGATATTCTATATCAAGGCTTGTTATTAAAACTGTAATCATACCTTATACATAATTGGAAAGAATGTAAATTTGACATCATCCGAAATCATCGTAATTTTTAAATCATTCTTCCCTACTGTCTGAGCTTAAAGCCTGAAATTTAATTATTTCCAACTACTGAAAATATCTTAAATGAGATTATTATTTTTTTTTAAATTCAATGTTTATCGTCTTTGTAATGGAAAGGGTAAATAATGCAAAAACAAACCAGACTGGTTTTATACAACCAATCAAAATAGTCTATCATATAGTGAAATTTCAGTTGGACAAGTCTGACATCTGAAATGAAACTGATCATTTTCTCAACATCCTTATTTTGTCCAGATTTAAATTTCTCTGATCCGGGATTATAACAATACTTCATCTCAGTTCTGATTTATGAAGTCTCATGTTTGGATTTATAATATGATTTCCACGACCGTATCCTGCTGAAGACCAATTCACAGTCAAGGTCAGGTGAGGCAAACGTAAACCTCAGACAGGAAAGCTGTTACTGTGCGCTATTATAAATGTCTGGAGGTGACAGGATTTGTGATGTCTGGAGGTGAAAGGATTTGTGATGTCTGGATGTGACAAGATTTGTGATGTCTGGAGGTGACAGGATTTGTGATGTCTGGAGGTGACAGGATTTGTGATGTCTGGAGGTGACAGGATTTGTGATGTCTGGAGGTGACAGGATTTGTGATGTCTGGAGGTGACAGGATTTGTGATATGTCTGGAGGTGACAGGATTTGTGATGTCTGGAGGTGACAGGATTTGTGATGTCTGGAGGTGACAGGATTTGTGATGTCTGGAGGTGACAGGATTTGTGATGTCTGGAGGTGACAGGATTTGTGATGTCTGGAGGTGACAGGATTTGTGATGTCTGGAGGTGACAGGATTTGTGATGTCTGGAGGTGACAGGATTTGTGATGTTTTCGTGCTGACAATCAACACTTAATGCTTGATAACCGCAAGATGTAATGCAAACCCAGATCAGGATTTACTCTACAGATAACCACAACAAGCAATGTAGAGTCTGATCAAAACAATCTATGCTCCCAAACCACATCTGTCAATGTACCAGACATTTATCTGAAATGCGCTTGGTTTTTATGTTTGCAGGTGATCAGCAATGACCAATCAGAATGCTATTACATTAACCTGTGCTGAACTAGCACCATCTTGCAATTCAATAGTGGCAGTCGGGGCTTATATCCCCGATGACCTTGCTGAGCCACCAATCAGGCGAAGCAGTGGAGGTAGTGCTGAACAGAGCATATCCTCAGCAAACCCTAGGGGGCACCACTGATGGTAATAACCCCATTATTTGTCCAAGCTAGGCATTCTGCCAATGACTGCATGCAACTCTTGTCAATGTATGCCACTGATAGAGTGAGCAGTCAATATGAATGAACTGATACTATCGCCCTCTATCCAGCAACATGCCGACCCAAGCGAAAATGCAAGATAGCTGGCGTCTCCCTCACATTTTAATGCACTCGTCGCTTTGAATCTTCAGACTCCTACATTATTGTGATCAGCATTTGGCCCCTGGTTGTTTCTCTTCGTTTGTTTGTGTATTGACATCCTGTAATCGTTTCCTGCATCTGTGTGTTGTGCCATACAACATCCATGTACAAAGCCCTCCACTCATTTACCTGGTGTTGTACCATGCAAGCTCTAGTTTTCTTCTCATATTCTCCAAAACTAGCAAATAATATATATAGCTTAACCCACATAACTGCTATCTGCAATAAGTCAATATTAAGACTGGATTATGTGAGGGTAATCTGTTGAGCGTTGCACTGTTCTCTTAATGGTCCCTCCTGGTGCCGTTGTGGGGTCGGTGGTCAGATCTCATCTGGTACAGGACACATGAGCCAGTCTATTGCTATAAAACTCAGGAGTCAGTCTACAACAGGGCACAAGAACTAGTCTACACCAGAACTCAGGAGTCGGTCTACAACAGAACACAATAACTAGTCTACACCAGAACCCAGGAGTCAGTCTACAACAGGACACAAGAACTAGTCTACACCAGAACTCAGGAGTCAGTCTACACCAGGACACAAGAACTAGTCTACACCAGAACTCAGGAGTCAGTCTACAACAGGACACAAGAAAGAGTCTACACCAGAACTCAGAAATAAGTCTACCACAGAACACAAGAACTAGTCTACACCAGAACTCAGAAATCAGTCTACTAAAGGACAGATGAACCAGTCTATTGCTGTAGAAATAAGTCTACCACAGAACACACTTTGGTTTCTTACAAATTGAACAATTTTCCCAAAGTTCCAACTTATGGGACATACATTTTTTATGTTTCTATTTTTCATTTCAAATTTTTGTGAGAAAATGAGATTTGTTGAAGTTGCTTGTTCTTATTCATAGCTTGCAATCCCAGGCAATTTGGCCAGCATTACGGTGGCACCTTATCTTGTCAGCATGTTGAGATGCGGCTCGTATGTTTTATTTACCACCTGCTTAACATTGCGTCTCCCACTTGCTATTCCCTTATGTGCGGCAGATATCCTCACACAATGCCCGCCTTCACATCCCTATTTACATACACATTCCAGATATACAGCTTATATATGTGCCAAGGGCTCTTCCTGTCAAATTCAGACTCTATGACCAATATTTCATCATATATATTTTAGGACGAGCTTGTTCCAAGTCAATGTGGTATAGCATTTCAAGCTTTATCTCGCCTCCAGGGATACCTTCCCTATTAAGCCCACCGCCTTTTCTAATATAAATTGGGGATTAAATGATCAAAATGGATTAGCATGGTGCTATTTAACCTTGGCATTTTCTAATCCGCGGCATGTGAGATGTGGGCAGGTGATGTCAGGGAGGCCTCGCTCCTGTCACCATTCACGGTGTATACCTGCTATAGACTGCATCTCGTCACCCCGCCACCCATCAGGCTTAGCTCTTATGCTGCCTTGCTCACCCAATATACATCAAAATATAATCACCACAAAATACATCAAAATCCCTTCTCAACTGTCACACGTGGAATCAACTGCCAAAACATGTAATCATACAGTAGGAGACACATCTCAATATTGAGGTTTTGTTTTTCCATCACCTTTATAAAGTGCAAAGCTATAATGGCTGCAAATATGGTTGGTCCTTTAAACATAAATATGGTGAGAAAAGTAGGCAGTCAGAAGCGCGCCCTGGTGGTGATGACAGGCGGATTTAGTGAGTGATTGATTTATGGTTGAGCAGGATGATTAATGCATGACTATTCTCAGTTCTCTCCACTGAGGTGTAAACTAGATAGCTTCCACCAGAACTCACCGCCAAATAGGCCACCAATATATATGCTCGCAATCTTCCCAATTTTCCTTGTATCAAGCTCAAATATTGGCCAGCTTTCTTGATGTGGAGTGGTTGGGTCATTAGCACAAAGCGGTACCACTTCCACTGGGCTTCTGTCGCCCTAACTGCCTCACCTTCCACTGGGCTTCTGTCGCCCTAACTGCCTCATCTTCCACTGGGCTTCTGTCGCCCTAACTGCCTCATCTTCCACTGGGCTTCTGTCACCCTAACTGCCTCACCTTCCACTGGGCTTCTGTCGCCCTAACTGCCTCACCTTCCACTGGGCTTCTGTCGCCCTAACTGCCTCATCTTCCACTGGGCTTCTGTCGCCCTAACTGTCTCATCTTCCACTGGGCTTCTGTCACCCTAACTGCCTCACCTTCCACTGGACTTCTGTCGCCCTAACTGCCTCATCTTCCACTGGGCTTCTGTCGCCCTAACTGCCTCACCTTCCACTGGGCTTCTGTCACCCTAACTGCCTCACCTTCCACTGGACTTCTGTCGCCCTAACTGCCTCATCTTCCACTGGGTTTCTGTCACTCTAACTGCCTCAGCTTCTGTCGCCCAACTGCCTCACCTTCCACTGGGCTTCTGTCACCCTAACTGCCTCACCTTCCACTGGGCTTCTTTATCTTGCCTTAAGTCTCAAGTACAAGTCTCGGGAAGGGTGTTTCTGAACATGACTATTCCATATAAGATATGGGTCAGCAGCATAACATCCGACTAAAATATTTAATGAGTCACCTCACAGAATTATACATTAATATCAAAATAATTTCTTCCAGACTGAAGAATTGAATTTTGAAACATAATATTTTCCCGTCCAATTCCCATTTTTTGGTTGCTATTGAATAATCCGACTGATGACACAGCCGGAATGTGTATCTCATTCCACTGTGTCGTGACTCTCCATATCCTCGGGTACTAATAATAGCTAATAAATGTTTACTCTCAACCATAAATCTCAAACCATTACTCAATCTGTGTCAAATATAAACCATCACTTTACATTTCTTCAGGCGATTACAAATATATTCTTTATTTCTTTATTTCCATACTCAATTATTCTGTTATATAAATTTTGATTTGCTTTTGTCTGATGCTTTTCTAGTACTTTTTTCATGATCAAATAGAGATGACGCTGATGGTTTAGTTCAGCGGTAGATGAGAGCTCGGTATGTGCACTGTCGGAGCAGGATATGTAACCATTCATCCAGAAAGCGATCATTGTCTTCCCCGAGCTGTGCGGCAGTAAGATGGCCGATGATTTGGTGGCGGCAGATGTAGCAGATGGCAGACATAATCACATTCCTGGCCTGATTCCTCTATCTGTGCCATTCATATATTGCATTTATCAGCTGCTTATTTGGTAAAGATAGTGATTCTGCCCATACACCGTGAGTACTCTACACAGATTGCCTCTCGTAAACTGGTGGCAGAACGGCTTCAAACATGAAGATGTTAGTATTCAATCTGATATGTGCATCACCATTGTGAGCATTAATGGCAAGATATTGATGTTACATTTGATAGCCTCCTCACCATTGTCAGAACTGATGTGAATATATATCATATTACATAGGTGCTTGTCTAAAATAAAGAAGTCTCTCTAATCATGACTCTTACCACCTTTCCAAATCAAAATGATCCGCAGAATAAGCTCCTGATTTGAGCTTATTTGAAGGTGATGGGGATCGTGTGCACCAATAAATCATTTATCATTTGATCAGAATAATTGCCAATTTTCAAACAGACTGGTTTTAAAAGAGACATGAAATGTTAAAGTGGCAGCTTTATATGACATGTCTGGCACAGATTTTCCCCGGGATTGCTCTTCATATTGATGTTAATGTAGCAGTTGTATTTATTGTCTCAAATGTTAGTAATATAATTTCCTATACAGTTATAAAACAAACAACAGCTGTCCTCTCGGAGTGAATATACTAGGGGCAAAAATGGATAAATTCATCTTTTTCATTGCATACTTAAATGCCCGCCATCAGGTATTAGGCCAGATAGAAGCCCGCCATCAGGTATTAGGCCAGATAGAAGCCCGCCATCAGGTATTAGGCCAGATAGAAGCACGCCATCAGGTATTAGGCCAGATAGAAGCCCGCCATCAGGTATTAGGCCAGATAGAAGCCCGTCATCAGGTATTAGGCCAGATAGAAGCCCGCCATCAGGTATTAGGCCAGATAGAAGCCTGTCATCAGGTATTAGGCCAGATAGAAGCCTGTCATCAGGTATTAGGCCAGATAGAAGCCCGCCATCGGGTCTTAGGCCAGATAGAAGCCCGCCATCGGGTCTTAGGCCAGATAGAAGCCCCCCATCAGCTATTAGGCCAGATAGAAGCCTGCCATCGGGTCTTAGGCCAGATAGAAGTCCGCCATCGGGTCTTAGACCAGATAGAAGCCTGCCATCGGGTATCAGGCCAGATAGAAGCCCGCCATCAAGTATTAGGCCAGATAGAAGCCCACCATCAGGTCTTAGGCCAGATAGAAGCCCCCCATCGGGTCTTAGGCCAGATAGAAACCTGCCATCAGGTATTAGGCCAGTTTCTTGGTGTAGCATGGATATTGCTACATGGTTGTGACTTTACATTGCGCGGTATTTCCCAGCAGTCTCTTGGTGCAGCATGGATATTGCTACATGGTCCTTCCTTTGGCTACCCATTGTTCTTTTATTGTTGTTTCCACTTACATAATGACAACAGTCAATATCAACCATGTCGCTCACTTATTGAAATATTTCCGGCAGCACAGATCCATATTTGGTCAATAGATTTTGGGTCTTTGTGAATGGTGTGTAGGTTAGAGAGCTGAGCTGATATTTCTGTAAATAGCAGATCTTATCTGGGCGGCCATATTGATTCCAGTTGCTATCATTGATTGGATCTGTGTTGTGTAATTCAAATATCTGCTCATTGAATTTCTCTGTATAATATGTTTCTTTAAATCTCTCATAAAAAAGACTTTGGTGTCACCAATAAAGTGATGATTAACATCTAAAGTTCCATATCGTCATGACCTGCGGCCAATATTGATGCACTGTTTCAGCAATGATGACCGGGACTGGTAGTCATTCAGGGGACTTATTTTCTTATTTCTAACCTAATCCAGATACCAAGGATAAAGGGCTTCCTTTCAAATATCCTCTGAAATTCAGGGTAATATCTTACTGAGATTTTAGCTTTGAGTAAAATGCAATACACTTTAAAGCAGTCTTATTCATACTTCTGTTTTTAAGCAGATGCAAATGTGCTTATGTTCAGACTAATATACATTACCTTATAAAACATTGGCGCCTACTACTTTTAATACATTAAATATATTCACTCAGATGACTGTGTATCTTTGATGTTTATGTATATCTCATATAAAGAATCAGATGTGTACAACTTGAGATAAACATTTGTATTAACATTTGTGTTAGTGTATTATCAAGACCCAGATGTTTGTCAAACTGAGACGGATTGAGAAGATGAGCCTCAGTTTGCCTGTGTTGCTATGAGGTGTGGACCTCCGCGGACGATTCCTTCCAATATGATGTATATTGTATGATACGTGTCTCCTGGTGTCTCAGGTGTCTCCCCACATCTTTGATATCAGCCCAAGGTGAAACAACATACAACTCACAGCCGCGTAAAGAGACATGCCGCCATTTTTTATATCGGACATCAATAAAATAAAGGCAATCCTTGCTTGTTAAAACTGAAAATACACAAATATCTCAGAACTTGTCTGTTGGGGCTGTCTGTGCCATTGTTTATCAATGACAGGTAGAGGCCAAATGTTCTGTTAACAAAAGGGAAGGTGTTTACATTCCATAGAAAATAATTTAAAGGGATGGTTTTGACAGCTTGAAGTTATTAAATAAAAAAATAGGGTTTGACAACATGATTCATTAAATTAAAGGGAAGATGTTATACTTAAATCCATAAAATAAAAGGTAAAATATTATGATCATGGTGAAGTTAAATCAAAAATTAAATTTTAAGGCAAAATGTTGTTATCCTGATGCCTCATAGAATGTATAGCCATCACGAGACAACACAGAAAATCTCAACCTATCAGAGATGCTGAGACACAAAGAGATGCTGAGACACAAGACAACACAGGAAATCTCAACCTATCAGAGATGCTGAGACACAAGACAACACAGGAAATCTCAACCTATCAGAGATGCTGAGACACGAGACAATAGAAGAAATCTCAACCTATTAGAGATGCTGAGACACGTGACAACACAGGAAATCTCAACCTATCAGAGATGCTGAGACACAAAGAGATGCTGAGACACAAGACACCAGAGGTAATCTCAACCTATCAGAGATGCTGAGACACAAAGAGATGCTGAGACACAAGACAACAGAGGTAATCTCAACCTATCAGAGATGCTGAGACACAAAGAGATGCTGAGACACAAGACAACAGAGGTAATCTCAACCTATCAGAGATGCTGAGACACAAGACAACACAGGAAATCTCAACCTATCAGAGATGCTGAGACACAAGACAATAGAGGTAATCTCAACCTATCAGAGATGCTGAGACACAAGACAATAGAGGTAATCTCAACCTATTAGAGTCGCTGAGACAAAGCCACATGCTACTTCATGCTGAGTGTAATCTTGGCCTGATTACAGACCTGCCTTCTATCTGCCATCAAGCTTCTGCCCTCCCCCGCCGGACACCACCGTCTCACGACACTGCATACCCTCCCAGTGCCATGCACTCAGTCCTCACCAATCCTCTATTCACAATCAACACTGTTTGTAGACATATTTCAGAAGAGATGCCTCACTACTCTTGACTGATTAAGACATATAAAGCTGATGCCATTTTGACAAGAACTGACTATTCATCACATAAAAATTGCATCAGGTTGTATTGTGTGGTGCACATGGCAGTGGGATATGTGGCCTGTGTTCCCGGAGCAGACCCCTGCTTTCAGCTTGTATTTGATTGCAACCAATCACTGCTATTTACTCAGATTAGGTCCAAATGCTGAGTGATTCTCTCTGATT
This sequence comes from Amphiduros pacificus, assembly GCA_949316495.1. Classification (NCBI taxonomy): domain Eukaryota; kingdom Metazoa; phylum Annelida; class Polychaeta; order Phyllodocida; family Hesionidae; genus Amphiduros; species Amphiduros pacificus. The sequence continues at coordinate 8,843,881 of OX439005.1, read as the reverse complement.
AAATTGTGCAGACTACAGCTGAACATTGTGCCTAAACTTTATAGAGAAAGACAGTCAAGAGAGAGGGAGGGGAGCTTTAAGACATGATTGAGTGATGGACAGAAGGAAGAAGAGGCTTAGAGGAGGAGTCTTACCTGACGGAATTGATAACTGTAGCTTGCCGGAGCCGAGCAGTTGAGGATGAAGACCAATCCTGCAAACAACAGCACTGCAATGTCCCGATTCGTCATGTTTGGGGGTAAAAATGACCAACAGCGACTTAGACTGGTGCCCTTGGCAATGGCACTGGTGAATATGAGCATTATTTGGTGTGCAGTTATTTGAACACTTGACGTGGCTACCGAGGGCCTACTCTGCACTCGCCAGTCCAGCGTTGTTGCTGTCAATCGCAGGCTGTAGCCATGCTAACGACCATCTCAAGTAATGACCAGCCCAAATCTAACCTTGAATAAACCACCTTAACTGCTTCCTGGTGCTGGAATGAGGCTACCTTATGTCTGGGCACAGCACAGGCAGACAGCGCATCAAGTCAACCACCAGTCCTTAACCACTCCGTATTATCCTCCCTGATGGCCCAAATCACTATCTCCACGATATCCCGCCACCTCCGTAATTGACGCCCTTCAAGAGGCTTTTTCAGTCACTTATTTTGATCCCTTCCAAGGTATAAAAGAGCACACGTTAGATCTTCAGGGTGAGGTGATTGCCACAGTCAGTACTTTTCACATTTCTGCCAATGCCCACTCTTGTCCACAAGTGCTTGTGATGTGAGCACAATTAGAGGGAGAGCTGGTGTGAGAGATATCAGGAGGTGTTATCCTGCGGTGGGTGCTTGCCAGCAGAGGACGAGGACAACCACCACTGCTCCAGTGTGTGCTCCGGTATCAGCTCCGGTGTGTGCTCCGGTGTGAGCTCCGTCCACCTATACCTGCTATCCACACCTAGGGGCTGCAGAGTGGAGCCAGTGCGGGTCTCCTAGTTACGTTGCAGAGTAACCAATGATGGCATATGGCCACTGTGAGCTGTCACGGACGAGTCACTGCAATGACTCCCGCTTGTAATGTTTCCTGCAACTCAGAGAGCAGATCTCCACTAGGTCAGCGATCACTGCTCAATGGGTTCCTGTACAAGCAAGCCCAGCCAACCAACAAGCGCTCTCTTCGGCTTGCCCGCAGGAAAAGCCAAACACATTCTTTATAGTGCTTGTTGTGTATGGCAATAGATGAGAGCGGTGCAATCTAGGGCAGGCAGTGTGCACGGTGGCTAGTGCCGCTAAGCCTCTCAGCTTGTCACTCCCTGCGATAAGCCTTGCCGTGATCTGACCTGACCATGAGCGACCAGTCAGGTCTAAGTATGATCGGAGTAGAGCGTCACACCAAGCCAGCCGACACTGTATATCCTGGCTGAGGGCTGCTGGTCGTGATTCCACTGCCGTGCCATGTATGCACAAGATCAATTTCATTTGAGAAAACCATTACAGTGTGCCTGGGTGGTGGTGACTCGCGTAGACCCTCCACAACGTGAGCATGACGGCAGATCCCAACACTAAATCAATGCCGACTTTATTGATCACACCCAGCCAATTGATGACAGTTTTTCAAGTTGAAAGACATTCTTTAACATCCTTTTCATTCCTGCGTGGGACATTCATGCATATCTTATGTCTACATCTTAAACTGTGGAGACTTTGCATTCAAGTTCTTGTTCCCACCTGGGATATCAGTACTTCATGAAAACTATCAGGTAAATATTGCTTTCTTTTGTGTCAAGACGTCAATAACATGTACCTTTTATGCTGATTGATCTTTTCTGTATTCAATATAATGATAACCACATAGAAGGCCATATCTTTTAATCACAATGTATTTATCTATCATTGGTCATTTATATCATTCATCAAGTGAAATAGTCTGGTGCATGAGATGTCAATACACCAACAGGTGGCAGTACCATTCTCAAATTTCACTCACTCAAAAAAGGCCAAAAAATCAATACCTAAGCACAAAGATGAAAAAAAATAATTCAAAAGTCTTGCAATCGAACATGTAAATGCACTAATTGTTTCTTAACATTAATTTTTCTTTGTGGGTTAGAGAAATACTTTTCTTTGATAACCAACTTTTTTCTCTGACAGGATGATAAATAGTTTGGTGAGGATCAATTTTCAGGGCCCCATTCATAATGATCTCTTATCACCAATTTGTAGCTTGACTGCCTGATTCTAATCCTGACAAAAGCCCAAGATAAAGTAGCATAGCGTGCTGCCGTGACAGGTGTTTTAATCACAAGGTAAATACAGGGAGTGGGTACCAGACAAAATATAAAAAATAAAACATCTCAGCAGATTCATTCACCTTGAACCACGGATCAAAATAAGTTCTGCTATAAAAAGTCAACAAGCCAATGGAATATTTTAGTTCAAGATTTAAGAATGTTATCTGATTTTTTGTTTTCTTTACAAATGTTGGCACCCCTGAAAATGTTGACAGCTCATTGGCTGATAATATAATCAATGCCATCTTTAGCAGCTCTGGGGTGCAGATGATGTATGGCCCAAACTGGCACGTTTCTTCATCACTGTATTAGTAGAGAAGATTAAAAAAGCGTCTTTATACCCTCATCCCTCCAACAAACACTCCGTGGACTCGCTCACATATAACCCAATCCTCACTCACACTGATAATGCACACACTCTCTATCACACAGTAAACCTATAAAAATAAATAAACTATAAATAAATAAACCTTTATATATATATGCATGCGTGTATACTGTATATATTCATTAGTTTGAAAAAAATGGGAATGGCGAGAGACAGACAGACAGACAGAAAAAGCAAAATATATTTATATTTTGTAACCAACAAAGACCATTCAATCAGATATAGAGATATACACTGGTTACATTATTGTGTCCTCTGACCCTTCATATGTACAGAAATAGAAGGTAGCAAGCTTTATGTCTGCATTGGTTATATTCGGAAATGATGAGGTTGTGTGATATTCTTAGGACATTTAAGATGTAAGGTTATTTGTATGAATAATATTTTAGTATTAAACAAGCCCATATAGTATGGAGAGATGTGATGAATGGTTTATTTTTCATTTTTCTATCTCAATGTCTCTAATTTCACCAAAAGATAAAATATACAGTTGGGATGAAGATATTGAGAGTGAATATGATGCATTCTGGGAGATGAACATGATATCTGGTTCCTATTGCTATACACTTTATTGGCAAGTGGCAAGACATTTGTCCTGATCACATACCATACTCACATCTCCTAAATCACCCAAATATTAATCACAAAGGCAATAAATATCATCACACCTTAATGAAAGTTCTCATTGTTACCGTACATCTGTGTAATTCCTGCCAGAATATAACTAGCTGTACATGTCCGTATAAATATATCCGTGATTACTTCAGCTTGCTTCACTCACTTCAGCTCATATCATTAGCTCAATCATTTCAGCTTTAAAAAACTCACTCTCTTGTATATATGAAAAATGTATCAAAGAAGATCCCTATGAGACAATCAAATACAAAGTGTCAATATAATGATGGCAATGTTTAGACTGGTCCCAGTTCTCCTCCCATGATCATCAGAAAACAGTTTGTAGACTGGTAACAGATCTTACCACATATATAATTAACTTAGTACTATGCTTAGACTGGTGACAGTTCTTCTTCTCATACAATTGGTTACCTAGGTAACATAATCAGGCCTGTGAATCTGAATCAAACAAACATATCTGAGGATTCTACTCTATGTATCGTTCAGTTCCTTTTATCAAGATAATCATCCAAGGACTATGGGAAACCCAGCCTGACAAAATGTTAACAATTTAAACATGTTGACTTTTAAATCATTCAATGTACAAAATATGAAGAGCCTCCTATTGACATGAGGACGGGTCACCACAAGGAGCACGACTGGGTGTAATCATAGATATGTCTCATACTGCACAACTGTTATTTGGAATGTCTCTAGTTGGCAATATATATTGCCTATGTTAAATAGTTGGTTTACGATTCTCTTTTTACATGAGATTACTGAAAACAAATTCTCATAACCTTTGTCAATATACTGAAAATGAAGAAGTTGTGTCCTGTCTGTAATGCCATGGCAATAGTGAGCATATGTAGGAGATCACTCACTCTGTGGAGTTAAGGACACATCAAGCTGCTAATGGTGGCAAGCCTACATCAATGCATGCAGCTTTAGTGTTTCAACATGTATGATATCAGCTTACATGCAGAACTAGCCTTGAACAGGTCCCCTCTGTTACCTGACCAACAAAGCCCAGGTGAGTATCACAGGTCAGATCAGGCTCCACAGGTCAGATCAGGCTCCACAGGTCAGATCAGGCTCCACAGGTCAGATCAGGCTCCCACCACTTAGCAACACTTATAACTACTTAACATCTCCAGGTTTGGAACAGGGAATGCATTTATAATGAGGCACTGGTCAAACACTATTGTATATATGACTTGTGTTAACCTGAGAACTTTGAAAATGATATTACAGAGAAAACAATTAGATTAAAAAGTTTCTCATGTATGACATTTGGCATGGTGTTTACAACGTGAACGTTACATAATCTGCTGGCAAGAGTATGGCCACACTATCAACCTTACAGTGGTATATGGCCAAATCCCTGTGTTTCCCTGCCGAGATGAGACAGGGGCATGCATTAATGATGAGCTGGGAGCCTAACCCCACCACACACAGAGACATCGCAGAGGAACAGTATCCGAGAACTCTTACTTGCCACTGTACATCACAGGCAGACCAAGCCTACCTGCAGGCCACCCTAACACTACCCTAACACCCCACCACCCTAACACCCCACCACTCTAACACCCCAACACCCCACCACCCTAACAACCCACCACCCTAACAACCCACCACCCTAACAACCCACACGCTGAGACATCTGAGAGGAACAGGATCCGAGACCTCTTACTTGCCACTGTACATCACAGGCAGACCAAGCCTACCTGCTGGCCACTCTAACACCCCACAACCCTAACACCCCACCACCCTAACACCCCACCACCCTAACAACCCACCACCCTAACACCCTACCACTCTGACACCCCACCACTCTGACACCCCACCATTCTAACACCCCACCACTCTAACACCCCACCACTCTAACATCCCACCACCCTAACACAACCCTAGCACCCCACCACCACCCTAACACTACCCTAACACACTAACACCACCCTAACACACCACCACCCTAACACCCCCATTACCATAAAATCACAATCACAACTATTAAAAATTGTAAAAAATATTTTGACACTCATAAATGGATGTTCCTTTTAGAAGCTAGCTTCTTACATCATTTTCTCTGTCTGACGCAACTTCTATGGCTTCAAATCTACATATTTTAAGTCATAATAAGAAAATATATGTAGAGATAAAAACAAAATCCACCGAGAAAAGAAGTTTGTGCCACTATATTGATATTTGGTTATCAGTATAAGACAAGGGTATGTGGCGCCCCCTAGGGCCTGAGGAAGTCACAGCTTCAGTCTATTGATAAGCCCCCAGTCTCTGACATTATGTCACTCAACCATCAATATCTACTCACATCTCTCTACTCTCTGGCTTCCTGCTCCATATCTTCACCTGCCTTCAACCATTTCCTAAGTTTTCCTTAATGTCACTAATTTGCATATATATGACTATGTTTGCGAATCAGATCTTAGAAATATCTCACAAGAAATAAGCTGTGTATGTGGCTTGATATCTAAACAACATGGTGAACAGTCAAACTTCAGCAAAATATCAAAATGTACATGAAGAGGCTCAAGACAGGGTATCATATTGGATTAAATTCATAATTGAATTCCCTGTCAGCACCCCGAGAAGCAGGTTGTGGCTAAATCCTGTGATCTGTTGAGATTGTCTTGCTTCATAGAAGCCCAGCCCTACAGTCCTGTAAATATCTTGGGGCCTGATTTACGGTAAGGCAATGGTGCTTTAGTAATGGTATATGCTCTCTGTGCTGGGGACAGGTCCTGAGGACACAGCCATATTAGGATCAAGACCTCCAGTAGCTGTGACCTACATTTACCACTCATCATAATGGCAGGCAAAAAGTAGCTCCCTGACACTCCATTATTGCTCTGACAGACAGAGTGCATTGCTCAACATGACACATTGAGCCAATGAACAGAGCGCATTGCTTGACATGACACATTGAGCCAATGAATGAATCTGACCTGAGTCTACTATTTGATATGTGGGACCAGGGCATACGAAAGTAGTGCTTGATAATTTCCTACTCCCCCTTATTATACATGATAATAACGAGATGCAGATCACATTAGACATAAAATGAAAAGTGCTATTTAATAGTACAATAATGGCTTGTTTTGTCGAAGTTATTAGAAAAATAATGAGAATAATTGAAGGGACTATGTATTGATCTTTGCTGTCAGGGGCTCATTCCTATATTTCCATGTTGTGTTCTTTGTTTTCAAGGTAGGTGGCGCTTTAACAGATCCTAGCAAAAAAATTCAATGGTCAACCTCACTTCATACTCTGCTTTTAGAAAGATGAATATTTTTGCCATCTGATAAGTATTTTTCAAAATACCCTAGGTCGATACGAATATTTTTTATGAATTTTTGAAGGTGAGGCATTTACTATGGGTTTCAATGGGACATTGTAATAGTGGTGCGAGGCCTAATAGGCAAACAGCATGGAGTTTCACTTTCAACTGTGACTCTTTTGAGCAGTGATTTATCAATTAATTTAGTAAATTTATATAAATAGGAAATAGATCCAGTGTAGTTTAATCCATAACAGGTCCCTTTTTGCCTGATATAATGTATGACAATGCCAACAACCCCTATAAACCTCTATATTGAAGTGCATGCTCTACTGGCACCTGAACCACATGCTGCACAAGTCAATAGGTGTATTTTATATAATAAATATGCACAGCAGAGAGAGTTTACAATGTGTAGATGTATAAGGAAAAACTGTATAAAATGTCTATTGTGAACTTCATGCTCATCAAATAGGCAAAATTCATGCTCTCAGACTCTCTCTTTTCTGTATAACATCCTAATATATTGCTCTAAGAGGGATCTCTACTCTTTATATTTCATAAATTATGCATAAAATCAGAAGGTAACATTCAAATTTAGATAATTTGCATAATAAAGTACCATTTGGTAATCTTTATCCTATGATATTGGCACAAAACAACATTTTACAGCACAAAATAGCATTTTTTTCATGATTTCTTAAAAACTTTTTGATTTTTTTTGGTGTTAAAAATTCTTTTACGTACTTATGTAAAATTTAGACATGTGCATCCCTACTTTACAAATTAATTCTGAAAGTTTGGAGTCAATATAAAATGAAATACCAGTTTTAATCATCCCTTATTGTGTGGCACCAAAATGCGCTGAATGGTACTCTAATCTGGCAAGACCAGGGGAGCCAATAGGTGGCACTATGGTATATAGGTAAGCATGCATGCTTGTTTTAACACCTGCACTTAATCAGGGTAATATCATAGATGACTATAATTGGCATAAAGTTGCATTTTGGGCTATATTTGATCTCTATTAGACCTGAGTCTACTATTTGATATGTGGGACCAGGGCATACGAAAGTAGTGCTTGATAATTTCCTACTCCCCCTTATTATACATGATAATAACGAGATGCAGATCACATTAGACATAAAATGAAAAGTGCTATTTAATAGTACAATAATGGCTTGTTTTGTCGAAGTTATTAGAAAAATAATGAGAATAATTGAAGGGACTATGTATTGATCTTTGCTGTCAGGGGCTCATTCCTATATTTCCATGTTGTGTTCTTTGTTTTCAAGGTAGGTGGCGCTTTAACAGATCCTAGCAAAAAAATTCAATGGTCAACCTCACTTCATACTCTGCTTTTAGAAAGATGAATATTTTTGCCATCTGATAAGTATTTTTCAAAATACCCTAGGTCGATACGAATATTTTTTATGAATTTTTGAAGGTGAGGCATTTACTATGGGTTTCAATGGGACATTGTAATAGTGGTGCGAGGCCATCTAAAACACAATAGAAGACAATTCATCATTGATGTTCATCACTGGTGGTCATTACTGGCAGTCATCACTGGTGGTCATCACTGGTGGTCATTATTGGTGGTCATCACTGGTGGTCATCACTGGTGGTCATCACTGGCGGTCATCACTGGTGGTCATCATTGATGTTCATCACTGGTGGTCATTACTGGCAGTCATCACTGGTGGTCATCACTGGTGGTCATTATTGGTGGTCATTATTGGTGGTCATCACTGGTGGTCATTACTGGCAGTCATCATTGGTGGTCATCATTGGTGGTCATCACTGGTGGTCATCATTGGTGGTCATCACTGGTGGTCATCACTGGCGGTCATCACTGGCGGTCATCACTGGTGGTCATCACTGGTGGTCATCACTGGTGGTCATCACTGGTGGTCATCATTGGTGGTCATCACTGGTGGTCATCATTGGTGGTCATCACTGGTGGTCATTACTGGTGGTCATCACTGGTGACACCTTCACTGGTGGTCATTACTGGCAGTCATCACTGGCGGTCATCACTGGTGGTCATCACTGGTGGTCATCACTGGTGGTCATCACTGGTGGTCATCATTGGTGGTCATCACTGGTGGTCATCATTGGTGGTCATCACTGGTGGTCATCATTGGTGGTCATCACTGGTGGTCATCACTGGCGGTCATCACTGGCGGTCATCACTGGTGGTCATCACTGGTGGTCATCACTGGTGGTCATCACTGGTGGTCATCATTGGTGGTCATCACTGGTGGTCATCATTGGTGGTCATCACTGGTGGTCATTACTGGTGGTCATCACTGGTGACACCTTCACTGGTGGTCATTACTGGCAGTCATCACTGGCGGTCATCACTGGTGGTCATCACTGGCGGTCATCATTGGTTTGAGACAGATCCATCACTAGTACAGCCACACGTGACGTTACATGTTACAACCATGACAGGGCCGCAGAAAAGTGCAAAGGGGGAACAAATCATCTGACATTCCTGCACATAACTAAATATCTGGAGGATATGGCAGAGTATAAGCAAATGCTTAGTAAATGCCCTGCTTGCTGGCTGTGGCCATATTTATAATGAAAACAGATGCATTTGAGAAGAAGGGAGCGAGTGGATCAAAGTGTCTGGACAGTTGTGTGTGTCCCTGAGCCGGCCCTGCACTACTCAGATACCACACAGGATACGCTTTATGGGCACCACACAGCTAACCAACCTTTAAAAATGAAAACCTATTGATTTGCTGGGGTAGGCAGTTGGTGGTGGGTGAATCCTATCTACCAGCTCTATCACACCCCAGTGAGTCGCTCCCTTTCTCTTATTTGACAAAATATTCACAGTATTCATAAAGATACACTATTTAGATTACTGTAATCAGCTTATCTGCAATACACAGGACTAGACTCAACTCACTAAAAGTTTATGACATTGTAAAAGTTTGCATTATAGGGTCCAGTGTGCCGGGGGCTGAGCAGTATTTGTTTTGGGGAGGCAGAGGAATAAAGGTTGAGAGAGACCTCGGTCCCAGTCCCGGTCCCTGTCCCAGTCTGCTGCCAAATATCTGGACAAGTACCCTTTTGGTAAATAGAAAATGTTGGATGAAGAATCTGGAACACTGAGTATCCCCTGTCACTGTGCTGTGACTGCAATGCTGGAGGCTTTGATGCTGTCAGTGGTCTGCTTAGCAGGATATTCTACTTGTCCTAAAGCATTGATTATCCATAACCTAACCTCTGAAAATTCACACTCTAAGTAGTGCCAAGTATGGAAATATTGTACCATATTTATGCACAAAAAATACATGATCGTTTGGAAACACTAATGTCAATTAGCTCTGTTACCGGTTTAATATGAAATATCTATCTACCAGTAAGTAGATGGATTAGTATTAACAAGCTGGACGAGTTAAGTGTGTGTGATTCCAGGCTGTTGGTAGATGCAGACCCTGATACTGCCACGGTAACAGAGGAGTCATTCTACAGGCGCTGATATCCCACCCCCCACTTCTTCACATGTTGATATGATAAAGTCAGCAAACTTTACAAAGTAGAAGACATACAGGATTCCATATCACAATGATTCCAATAGAATTACACAGCTGAGAGCTGCATAGATTGCAGTGTATGCTGATAATGCAGGCAAAGTGCCATTGCTTGTCAGGTGACTGTGATCCCTTCTCTCCATGGATTTAAAGACACAGATAGAGGGCACAATGAGCATGTGACTGTATCAAAGTGTCACAGGCCAGTGGAGTGTGACTGTATGGAGTCACATGCCAGTGTAGTGTGACCGTATAGAGTCACATTCCGATCATTTGAGAGCAAGGTTGGAAACTCAAGTTCCTTATGAAGATAAAGTTGCATTGACACCTATGAATACGTAACTGATATCTGCGCAGACCACTGCAGATTATACATCTGTCCACCAGGATTTTCTCTCCTTTATTATGGGCAGGTAAAGTGCATATAGGTCAAGTCAAGTCCACCAAGGATTGAGATATTTAGCTTAATCTGAGTAAGGTTTCATGCTGATGAATCTCGTGTTAGGTAATCCATTTTAGTCAGTTAGCATTTTAGGAATTTGTATTGATGATCTAACCAAACCTGATCACTATGGTAACAGATGTGCATGGATGATCCAACCAAACCTGTTCGCCAAGGTAGCAGATGTGCATGGGTGATCCACCCAAACCTGATCACCATGGTAGCAGATGTGCATGGATGATCCACCCGAACATGGTCGCCATGGTAGCAGATGTGCATGGGTGATCCACCCAAACCTGATCACCATGGTAGCAGATGTGCATGGATGATCCACCCGAACATGGTCGCCATGGTAACAGATGTGCATGTGCAAAATAAAAATATTCACCATATTGATTCCCAGTGCTGTCTGGTGAGTGATGTCAGACCTAACAAAATGGAATGGCAGAACAATGGAGTTATGACTGCTGCATTGTTAGCACCAGCCCATATGGACCAATCAGAGCTCACATTGACATTCAGTGCAGGCCTGCCATCTCTTTATGCTACCATCCATTACTGTCACATTGAGATCCCCTCAGAGATGTATACAAGGGTCATTGCTATATTTACCCTTTCCTCTACCACCTCCAACAATATCAAGTGTGACTTACGAATTCTCCTTACTTCTCGCCCACTACAGTTTGGGCCAGTGCACACTGCTGAGGTTTGAGCGTCTCAGATTCAGATCGCTATTCTGTGTGAGGCTACACTGCAGCTATTGTGGCTCGACCATTGTCCATGTTTCCCTGACTGGACCATTAACGTGGGGTCATTGCTACTGATCGCACCCGCTGCCTCTCCTACCCAAAATGCCTCAGTCCTGCGGGAATGGTGCTCAGAATCACAACACAACCAATCACATCAGGTTAATAAATTTCTTTACTTGTTGAGTTCCTTCTAGAATTCAAAGCAAATGTTTTTGCCAATCTGTGCAAGGCTGCAAGTCTGAGTGACCTGTCAGGGGGTCTAACTTACTATGGACCCACAGGGCCATCAACCAATCAGCTGGCTTGCCCAAACCGAGGCTTTCAAAGCAACCCCATTGCCTGATGGGTAGGACCAGTGGAGGAAAACAATATAATTACTGGAGAGCGAGGCAGTATGACAAGATGAGACCTTCACAATGGTATTATATTATGGATGAAGATGGATGAGATAACTTGCCAAGCCTCCTGTATATGGGCTGCATACATGGTGTGCAAACAGAATCACCAAATAGGGACTTGGCTCCCTATTTCTACCACATCATCCAATGTTCTCATTTCTGAACAATCATCAGGTGACCAATTAACAGCTGGCTTAAGCCTTGAGAGACGGCCAAATTGTAAATCTGAGGATTGTAGCCCATATTTTCTGATTTATTCCATCCTCGTGCCATACATCTAACAGCTTTCTGCCTGTAGCATTTTTGGACCTCTAGTTTCATAATTAGCAATGTGTCAGACACCTTTAGTGACATCAGCATTTCATTGTGACATCAAACAGAAAGGTTGCTACTCTATCTCATCTTGGTCTCGACAAATCACGGAAATACTTCATCACATTAAATGACAAATGACAAAATGGTGCAGCACCTTTCTGATAGATTAGTATGACAACAGTGCTCTGGCTTGTCTTTTTGGTTCAGAAACATTGCCTCAGTTCTCTTGGGAAATTTGGGGTGAAAGCTACTCCGTGTTGAGAAATGACGAAGGAAGTTTACGAGAATATTGTCAGCCATCTGTGTGTGATCCTTTGTGTAAGTGTCAAATCATAAATTCACTTAAGTGCATAACTTGATCACTTCACACTTTCAACCTGACTTTAAACTGCTCGGTTTTAGTGACCTTTTCCATGTTGTGACGATGTTGAATAAAAACATCTTATTATGCAGGCCTAATGAAGCCATCAAAGGATATATAAAATGTCTTACACTTCACCTCATTTCCATTTGACAGAAAAAGTGTTGTTTAGCTTAAGAAAGCATCCCTGTTTCTCCCTTTTTCACATACTTGGTAGGATTTATTCGGTGTGTTTCTGCTTTAACCTTATCCAAGTGTTGACTTCACTTGGGACTGGAAGGCTTTACCCAAGAACACACATCAGAAAGACTATTTCTGCAGAGATTTCTCCATCAGATATGGCCAATCTGGGTCCCTATCGTGCTCATCCAGTAAGGTTGCCTTTAAGGTTCAAGAAGGGGCCAGCTGAAAAACTGGCCTCCCATGACAGTGGTTTTATTTGGTTGTTTCTTTGTACCCCAATGATTAGGATTTTTTCAAAGTGGTCTGCACCTCTGGGATATGTTTAAATTCACAAGGCAAACTATGACATGTATGAATGTGATGTGGGTCCTTTGCAGCTTGCCTCAGAGTCCACAGGGATTGCCCACATCTTTGTATGTTTTATCTCCTTGAATCATCTTTCTGAATAAACATTAAAAATGCTGCTCTAAAGTCTCCACTTCAGATTCTGTTATGCAATGTTTATTTTTTATTTATTTTTCCTCCATAGATTTATTAATATATTCTAACAAATGTTTATGTTTAATGATATAAAGACCACTGTAAATTTGACTGTAGTAACATTTTTAATTCACAACAAGGTCAGGAATTCTCAGAGATATTCGTATCAATTCAGCATCTCAGGAGTAAGAAAATGGCAATTGCTGAGCACTCGACCAATGTGAGTTAGCAGGGAGGACCGTGGTGACTGAACAGACTGTGGTCACACTAATCCCCTGGGATTATCTCTCTCTGCAGGGGGTCAGGTGGTGAACTGGGCATGCTAATCCAATGCCTGCTACATCCCTAATCCTTGCTTATATCAGTGGGGTGGGAAGTAGAGTCTAAAAGAGCTTGATGGCTGAGGGAAAATCAACAGCAGACTATGTCACAATATGGGCACCAAGGAGAGCTTGACAAGAATAAAGTTCTGAAAGTAAGCAAGGTTGCAATATTGAATGATCCTGTAAAATAGTCACAATATTACAGGAAACACAGGGATTATTAAAACCAGACGATGAATCGAATATTTCCTGTTGGAGAGGGCTTTTGAATGTGGTTTTAACATAATTTATATTATTTAAGTCATTTCACGATAAAACTAACTTGTAGCAGATAATGTGCTGCCTCACTGAATTGTCACTGCTTTAGTAAAGGATTATATATATATATCTGTTTTGACTGGACAGAAATAAAGAGCAGTGTATTTTATATGGAGGGAATGTGAGGGGATTGCTTGTTTACATCTTAATATGCCCTTCTGCCGCAGTAAATGATGTGTGGGATGCCGACCCCAGGGTGATATCATCTATATATAATAGGCACGGTGGCACCTCCTTGTGGCAATCTCCTGTTGTTCTTCTCACGGAGCGGTACTGCGGGCTACCCAGCCAGGGTAACATCCTGTTGTGGGACCAGCAGCCCCCAAGTTTCCCTCCACTTTGCCCACTCTGAAAGCCCACCCTCACATACCCGCCTCAAGGCCTATTCCATTAATGGTTTTAGATAAAACTTAAGGGGACAATTCTTGGCTACATATTTCTCTGATCACTTGTCTCCCCCCTTGATACCCTCACACAGATATGCCCATATATCCCTGCTATACAGTGCAGCCATTAGTTGTGGCCCTATATATCCCTGCCATACAGTGCAGCCGTTAGTTGTGGCCCTATATATCCCTGCCATACAGTGCAGCCATTAGTTGTGGCCCTATATATCCCTGCCATACAGTGCAGCCATTAGTCGTGGCCCTATATATCCCTGCTATACACTGCAACCATTACTTGTGGCCCTATATATCCCTGCTATACAGTGCAGCCATTAGTTGTGGCCCTATATATCCCTGTTATACACTGCAACCATTAGTCGTGGCCCTATATATCCCTGCTATACACTGTAACCATTAGTTGTGGCCCTATATATCCCTGCCATACAGTGCAGCCATTAGTTGTGGCCCTATATATCCCTGCCATACAGTGTAGCCATTAGTTGTGGCCCTATATATCCCTGCCATACAGTGCAGCCATTAGTTGTGGCCCTATATATCCCTGCCATACAGTGCAGCCATTAGTTGTGGCCCTATATACCCCTGCCATACAGTGCAGCCATTAGTCGTGGCCCTATATATCCCTGCCATACAGTGCAGCCATTAGTTGTGGCGGTTGCTCAGTCTGTCTGCTGTGGGGCAGACCATCCCTCCATTGTACGTCTGCCCAGCATCTCAAGCTATTCACTGGTCACAGTCACATAATGTAACACTCTATTAACTCATAGGATGAACTCACAAACAGGAAGACCTCAAGACATTATGTGGCTTAAAAAATGTTTGAGGATAAAAAATCACTTTAAGCAAAGCTTATTGTTTTGTTCTATCAAAGTTATTCATCGTCATTGTCTGAAACACAGCAACATTATCAAAGGAATTTTAATATTGCAGATGAAGAGTCCAACAATCTGAGAATGTTTCTCCTGGAATAAATGCATGCCTCAGAGTAAGATGATAGAAACATTTCTCCTCGTCCCCTGGATATAAATGTCAATAAAACAGCACACAAAACATCAAACCTGATGTTACACTATGAAATATGCTGGGCAAGACCAATTTTATTTCTCTTGGGCAGCAGGAAAAAAGGTTGGATATTTGTGGTGCGTTTAGCAGCGTCTTATGCCCCATCCAGACTGTGTGTGTATTATTGATCAGCGCCAGCTTTGTACTCACAAATACATCTCAATCCTGTGTCTTGTGACACAGTAAGCAAGCTTACAAATTTAATATTTTATGAAATCCAATGTGAAAAGATGATGATTATAGCATATATTGTGGTTTGATGATGAAGCTGAGTGCATGATGTGTCATGCGTTGTCACAGTGTGAAGCAGGATGGCAACAGTGATGCAACGTCACAAGTAGCCCCACCGCTGCCAAGCACTCTTACTCTCCATTGAAAATCACTTTATGGGATAATGTAATAATGTCAAATAACATTTTTTTTTAATCAAAAGAGAAAGGCAGTGCTGTTATTTTACAGTATATATTAGGAATAGAAAACTGCCTTCAATCAAACTGGCGATTGCAGTATGTTTGGGGATGTAAGAGGATTTGCTTTGCAACTGTTATGGTAGCGCTACGTTGGTGTTTTTGACGAGCTTCACCACATCACACATATAACCTGACAGTTGCAATATGCCCAAGCTTTCTCCACTCAAATTGAATTAGAAATCTGCACACAACGCGACTAGACTGCTTTGACAAGAAACCTTACACCTTCCCTCAGATCACGTCTTCACAGCAGACCACTGCGGAATGTTTCAACACTTTCCTTTGAAAAGTATGAACATATAGCCACCACAACAGATAAATATAATATATATTCAAAATGGCAACCGAAAAACTGCACATATCGTAGGAGTTCAAATATATCAAAGATATACAGCATATTTATTAAGAAACGACACAAAGCTGATGATCACTTTTGCATCCATCTTTTGGTTGACACAATAAAGTGCACACTTCATTTCACTCTCATGTGACAAAATAATCTTCTCAAAGACTTGAAGATGGAAAACACATTTTTTTCTGCAAAGCGTTTAGAGGAAATCAAATGAAATTTCCCTATGAAATTAAATTGAGGATTAAGATTTTAAGTATTTTCATTTGAGCCGAGAAAGGAACCAAATAAGGTAACTGGAATAGCTCATGGTGGATGCAAAAAAGTCACATCAAAATATTTGTCATTCATTTTCTAAATAATTAGTCAAACTGTTCGATGCATGCATAGCATTTTATTTGTAAATACCAATATCTAAGTCCGCAATGTTCAATGATTGCAGCATCAGGAGTCGAGTCGGTGATTTTTTTCTCAGTCTCATTTGGTTTGTTGTTCTGAATCATTTGTGCAGTATTCATGGGTTAAAAAAATACTGAAGCATAATATAATGGCTTTTACAAAATAGCAAGTGTCCATCTTTAAGTGTCCATCTTTAAGTCAATGCAAAAACTAAGATGGAAAAAATTCAAACTAAAATCAAGGCAGCCATCTTTGTTCTGCCTGATTACTCCCCTCAAAAATGGCAAATCCACAAGAAAAAATAGTTCTATGTTTCAATTCTCCTAAAAGCTTTTAATAAATGCAATAATTTATGTATAAAGGAAATAATACTTCATTTCTTATTAATCTGAATACATCTCAAGAAAATAATTAGTACGACAGATATTTCCATGAAAGTTGGTGGATGTGCCGAGTCAGCCCCAAAATGCAACTTGTACAGAGGTGATAGGTTCACCTTGTTGCCCTCTGGTGGAGACTGAGAAATTTGTAAGAAGACGATCTTGTACATAAAGGGAACAAATCCCCATACAATCATGAAATTGTTCCTCGTTGCCATGAAGGACAAGTGTTTGTTGGCATGTAGACTGAACTGGTCCCCACACCCACAAGCTATGATTAATGGGGTAGGGCCCCAGTGACATGGGCCATACTCCTCATTAGACATTTGCCAGAACCATTATATACACAGGGGAGGCTACATTCATACTTTATTTATCTCTTTGTCTTTGCTTAACCAACGCTTGTTTATTTTCAATTTGGTCTCATCATTTGTTTGTCATTGTTGTTACCCATGTATGTGTTTTGCCAACTCATAACTTGATGTTTTATTCTTGGTCGATTCCTTGTCTCTGATGGTAAATGCCTGCTCCCCAAGGACGAATATAATCCCTAAACATTGGATAATGAGCAGGAAGGAAGGAATGCAGCCATAACTCACACGACAAGTAAATTTACTCACCTCAGACAGGGTCCTGTAATGTTTATCCAAACTGTTCAACACCCAATTAATTCACCCTTTTTATTCTGATACTTCTAGGAATACATTCCTTTTTATCAACTCTTTATCTCTTTCATTTAGAGCCATAAACTGCTGAGCTGCTCGGTGTTTGTATCGGTGGCCACCCTCCTCATATTCCCAATTATCCCACAAACTTCTGCTTTTCATGTTTTCCTGAGATAAATCAACAGTACTCTATTGAGAGATAATGGGTGCTACAGCTTCTGAGGGACACATCTACTTTGTGACACATCTACTTGATGACACATCTTCTTGGTGACACATCTTCTTGGTGACACATCTTCCTGGTGACACATCTTCCTGGTGAGACATCTGCTTGGTGACACATCTATTATGCCTGGTCTTTATCTGGTCTACACCTGACTAGTCTATACTTGTCGAGTCTATACTTGACAGATCTATACTTAAGTGGTCTTTACTTATCTGGTCTACATTTAACTGGTCTATACCTGACTGGTCTTTACTTATCTGGTCTACATTTGACTGCTCTATACATGACTGGTCTATATTTGACTGGTCTATACTTGACTGGTCTATATTTGACTGGTCTATACTTGACTGGTCTATACCTGACTGGTCTATACTTGACTGGTCTATACTTGACTGGTCTATACCTGACTAGTCTATACTTGACTGGTCTATACCTGACTAGTCTATACTTGACTGGTCTATACTTGACTGGTCTATACTTAAGAGGTCTTTACTTATCTGGTCTACATTTGACTGGTCTATACTTGACTGGTCTATATTTGACTGGTCTATACTTGACTGGTCTATATTTGACTGGACTATACCTGACTGGTCTATACTTGACTGGTCTATACCTGACTGGTCTATACCTGACTGGTCTATACTTGACTGGTCTATACTTGACTGGTCTATACCTGACTGGTCTATACTTGACTGGTCTATACCTGACTGGTCTATACTTGACTGGTCTATACCTGACTGGTCTATACTTGACTGGTCTATACTTGACTGGTCTATACTTGACTGGTCTATACCTGACTGGTCTATACTTGACTGGTCTATACTTGACTGGTCTATATTTGACAGGTCTATTTCATGGGGAGGGATATACCTGCTCCTTGTTGTACCCCCTGATAATATCCCCCAGGGTTATTATACCAGCTCTCCATGTATCACTCCGACAACAAAATGCTCCTTACACACAAAGCTGCAGGATATCCTCTCTCTTCTATATGTGCACTCAAGATTTTAGGTCTTTAATTCTTGAAATGCCTGAAGGGGACGGAGGAATTTCATCCAATTTCCATATAGATTGGTACAATTAAATAAAGAAGACTAGATCAATTCTACTTTCAATGTGTGCTGTCTTTATGCCGAGTGTAATGTTCAACTCGGGCTGAGACTTGTGTAAATCAATGCTGGATCTATTTGACCTGTGGGTCATTTACTTGATGTGAATACGGTTCAGCCATCAGTGTAACCTGATCATTTGCCACAAGGTTTTCTGAATAAAATGTTCAATTTTAAATATAATTAAAAATGTATTGGTTGGGCGTTGCCGCCTCCATTCTGCAAGAATCATATTGAAATTTGATATGCAAAAAATATCATGAATATATATATTGCTTGGTGTGCACTTTAGGACATGGATGGTTCTATTCTGTGGGTATGTTTAATACAACGTGGAGCAGGAAGTTTGCAGATTGATGTAGGGGGCCGCAGGTAGAGTGAATGCTAGAATCACACTTCATTTCATATAGCTGTCACCACAGCCTTGAGCCTCATATATAAGGTGTAGAGAATGCGCACATATAGTAATTTGAGGTATCATTTATGTATTGCTATATGGCGGCTGGCGAGGAAGGTGGCGCTGGTGATGTAAGGGGCCCCAGGTAGAATGATTGCCTGGTGTCTGAGCTGGTTACCCTGGCTCTAAGTCCTGCTCCCGCGGGAGCTTAGTGCCGGCACTCTCATCTCACCACACAATTACCCACACAACTTGCCCAGAAAGCTGGCCACTAACGAGGCAAAGTTTGCCTGCATACCCTGATGAAGCAAGGTATTGCTACAGACACCGCCTACTAAATAGGGTCATAATGCTGCCTTCTGATTGGTTAGGTCTTGTCCCTCGCAACAAACAATGATTGGATACCAGTATCACATCATCACTGTGCTGTCTCATGCATATTTGTCCCCCTAAATATTTGATACAACAAGGTCAATCTGGGGACAAACTGTGTCATTTATCATCCTGAGATACCATCAAATATGCAAAACCCATCACATTGCAAAATACCAATATCTGAAAGATAGGCAGGCGACTGGTGGCGATCATGTGCACCACCAACCATATATCATATTCTAATCACCAATTGTCACCTTCAATTGACCTTCCAATACCAAACTGACCTCTGCAGATAAAATTGACCTTTTCTCCTAAATTCTATAAATATTTGATATATTTACACATATAAAACAGACTTTTATATCCAAACACTATATTCACCATCAGAAAAATGTCAAAGCATTTCATGTTTGCTGAATCAAAATTTGAGGAAAATATTTCAGTAATTAGAGTTGTAGAATTGTAATTAGGCATGCTGTCTAACTTTGAGTAATATCTTCATTTCTAATTCATGATTAAATCTTTCTCTTAATGAAACTGTCAATCTCCTCCTTCATAAGAAAACTTACACAACCGTCCAAACTTCTGATTAGAGCAATGCAGCCAATATGTCTCTGCCTTGCTGTGCCTCCACACAAAGTTGACTCAAAAAAGGAAATGTACAAATATGGGATGAACAATTTCAATCACATGTCTGGTGTCACTTTTCATCTTCAATATTGTAAGTTTAAAATTTTTTTGGAAATCTAAAATATGTACAACATTTCAAGCATGATTCCATGTTTTATTGGTGCAACACTTATTTTTCCGGTTTAACAAAATTCTTAAATACCATAATTGGTCTTTCTAAAAGTAGGAATGGTACAGCCTCCTGATGTGTACTTATGGTAGCTGCGGTAAGGATGGTACATGCTCATGATGTGTACTTATGGTGGCTGTGGTAGGGATTTTACAGGCTCCTGATGTGTACTTATGGTGGCTGTGGTAGCATGCAGGCTAGGCCTAGAACGGTGAGGAGACAGTGGGCAGGCAGCATGCCACAGACCAGACCCTGAACCAACATGCTGTCATCAGACATAAACACTCAGCACGTAATACATGTCAACATGGACAAGTAACACACCTTTCTTTTTTTACTCTCTTTTTTTTCTTTTTTCTACCAACCCAATATGGTTTGAATATAGAAAGCTGGTTCAAATGGTAGCCAGAAACATATATACAAAAAGAGCATATTTGTATATAAATATTTTCTTAATTCATCAGAAATGAAAGGCCTTTGGATGTGATCAATGATATATAGGTTGAAGGGGATGGTGGCTTGTCAGGTGAGGTCTTTGATCACTTCACTGCTACCTCCCCCTAATGAGAGGGATTGTACCATCTCCTGTCATGCCATCGCTGTCCCAGTGTACTGACACAAGGCTGTGGGGTAAAGCCTGCTTGATGTCAAGGTGGACCATCACAGCCAGGCAATAAGGACCGTCACAGCCAGGCAATAAGGACTGTCACAGCCAGGCAATAAGGACCGTCACAGCCAGGCAATAAGGACCGTCACAGCCAGGCAATAAGGACCGTCACAGCCAGGCAATAAGGACCGTCACAGCCAGGCAATAAGGACCGTCACAGCCAGGCAATAAGGACCGTCACAGCCAGGCAATAAGGACTGTCACAGCCAGGCAATAAGGACCGTCACAGCCAGGCAATAAGGACCGTCACAGCCAGGCAATAAGGACCGTCACAGCCAGGCAATAAAGGCTGACACATCCAGGCAATAAAGGCTGACACATCCAGGCAATAAAGGCTGACACAGCCAGGCAAGGAAGGCTGAAACAGCCAGGCAAGGAAGGCTGACACAGCCAGGCAATAAAGGCTGACACATCCAGGCAATAAAGGCTGACACATCCAGGCAAGGAAGGCTGACACATCCAGGCAATAAAGGCTGACACATCCAGGCAATAAAGGCTGACACAGCCAGGCAAGGAAGGCTGAAACAGCCAGGCAAGGAAGGCTGACACAGCCAGGCAATAAAGGCTGACACATCCAGGCAATAAAGGCTGACACATCCAGGCAATAAAGGCTGACACAGCCAGGCAAGGAAGGCTGAAACAGCCAGGCAAGGAAGGCTGACACAGCCAGGCAATAAAGGCTGACACATCCAGGCAATAAAGGCTGACACATCCAGGCAATAAAGGCTGACACAGCCAGGCAATAAAGGCTGACACAAGGCTGTGGGGGTAAAACTTGCCTGGTGTCCTTGTGGACCGTCACAGCCAGGCAATAAATGCTGACACAAGGTTGTGGCTTAAAGCTAAAACAACAGGACATCAATGTGATTCATAACCATGTAATCTGATGGTACGTGATTCGTGAAACTAAAGTATTCAAATTTCCTGATTTTGACACCAAAATAGGATATGAAAGGAGATAAAAACGTGCATGTGATTGCAATCAAAGTGTTTTAATTTCATGCATTCTGCATGAACACTGCCAACATGAACATTTGCCATTAAATACAAGATTAAATTTTTGAAAATCAATTTGTGGTTTTATACATGACATGCATGTATTTCACACAGGAAATGCTCTTACCTTCAAGTACAATGCTACCTCATTCCTCCCAAAACACCAATCCCATCAACACTCATTCATCAACACTCTTGAAATTCTTTGATATAATTTGTTGATTTTTCTTGTAACATTAGTGCACAATTTAATTAGAAAGAATACACTTTCCTTTATAGTAACACCAGAGCTTGGTTTATTTTTATCTGATATTCATTACTGCGAAGTTAATTAATGAAATCGGATTTAGTAGTGTGGTATACAGCATCCAGTCTTGTATGCTCCTATATCTGACAATTCACCTCCCAACATAAGTACGACTTTATTGACTCAAACCTTTTAAGCTATCAAAATGACAAAAACACATCATGAAAAAGCAAAAAGGTTCACAAATGCTCCATACTCCATTTTGGCCAATGAGTTTGCTATGCAGGCAATGTATTAATTGCTATCAGGACTTATTAATCTTCACTAATCTCTCATTATTGTGCCAAATGTGCTCCTAAAACCCATAAAATCAACACTTGTCTGATGGAGTGGTCACATTTGGCTCGCAGTTCAGTCAACACACATCAAACTGAGAACACTGGCATGGCACCAAACCACACGCCACTTCCCACAATGCATCCAGGCTTCCCTATTTTCAATATCTCTCTTTATATTGATTAGATTGTGTAAAGAGTTGCATAAAACATCACATTTGATTAATTACCATTTTTATATCTCTTAACAAAATAAAAGTTATCTTGAAAAATAATGTTAAAATACTTTTTAAAAAAGTGATTCAAACACATAAAATCTGTTTTATTTGACACCAAATGTGAGTTTAATGTCACAGCAAATTCATTTTAGACGTGAAGCCTGCCAAGTAAACTATGCCAAAGACTTACTCCTACTTGGGTCCATGCACAGTTTCCTCACTTAACTAAGCTAACCCTCAAAGTTGGGCTGCCAAGAGACCTGGTTTGATATCAATTTGACATCAAAGTTTGAGGCAATCTGTCTCTGTTAATCTAGTGTTAGGGTTAACGTGATTGTATTCTGGTAGTGAGCTTGGTGGAGCATTGGTGGGGGTGGAGCATTGGTGGGGGAGGAGTATAAGTGGGGGAGGAGAATTGGTGGGGGAGGAGTATTGGTGGGGGAGGAGCATTGGTGGGGAGGAGCATTGGTGGGGGAGGAGCATTGGTGGGGGTGGAGAATTGGTGGGGGTGGTGTGGTTGGGTGGTTTGGTGGGGGTGGTGTGGAGGGGTTGGTGTGGTGGGGGTGGAGGTGGTGTGGTGGGGGTAGTGTGGTGGGGGTGGTGTGGTGGGGGTGGTGTGTTGGGGGTGGTGTGGTGGGGGTGGTGTAGAGGGGTTGGTGTGGTGGGGGTGGAGGTGGTGTGGTGGGGGTAGTGTGGTGGGGGTGGTGTGGTGGGGGTGGTGTGTTGGGGGTGGTGTGGTGGGGGTGGTGTGGAGGGGTTGGTGTGGTGGGGGTGGAGGTGGTGTGGTGGGGGTAGTGTGGTGGGGGTGGTGTGGTGGGGGTGGTGTGGTGGCGGTAGTGTGGTGGTGGTGGTGTGGTGGTGGTGGTGTGGTGGTGGTGGTGTGGTGGTGGTGGTGTGGTGGTGGTGGTGTGGTGGTGGTGGTGTGGTGGGGATGTATGCTTGCTCCCCGGCTACCACCCCCTACCTCATACATTCCTCTATCTGCTTTGCCGGGGTCTAGGCCTCTATGAGCAGACACAATCACAGCTAAACCTCGCTCACATCTCCAATAAAACACAAGAGTCATAACAATCTCTCTACCTCTTCAATTTAATCACACCCACAAATGCCAATTAACTTTGTGTCATCCTCGTCGTCTAACTGAATTTTCTTTTCTTTTCAGGTCATTTAACTCATCGAGCCCTTTAAGGTAAGAAATAAATTTCTTTTCTCTATACACTTCACATTTATCAGAGGTCATCTATGTCAATATGTAATTCCTCTATTTGACAACGAGGCAGTGTGTAGGCTGTGTATGGTATAGGCTGGGTATGATATAGGCTGTGTATGATATAGGCTGTGTATGATATAGGCTGTGTATGATATAGGCTGGGTATGATATAGGCTGTGTATGATATAGTGTAGTGAGTACTCACTCCCATGGTGCTCTGCATGCCGGGGGTGGAGGTATCGCCGGGGGCCGGGGTCCCTATCACCGGACGCGACGGCACACTAGTTATCCTGAAACACATCAGTACAGACAAATATTACAACATAGCGTCCGCAACAACAACATACACAAAACTATCAGGAAAATTGTTGTGCAATTCAAATATTAATTATTTTTATGAAAATAATTTTCATTTCTTTAATCACAGAACATTTCTGGCTGCTTTGGTTTTATTTCTATTTGAATTTGGCTTGTGTTGTTTCTCTACCATCCAGTTGACAGCGGTATAAACATCCATCTCTTGCAATATATCTTAAATTTAAAAAAAATGTTTTTGATGTTTTCCTTCAGGTGTGGCAGAAGTGTCATGTTTCTGTAACTGTTTATTTCTCAAGGCCCTGTCCAATCTCAGCGACTCCTGCATTATTTAGTACATGGCCCTTGTCACCTCAAGGGATAATACATTCCTATCTGCTCTCCTGGCTGAGCTCAAGGGATACTCCATTCCTATCTGCTCACCTGGCTGAGCTCAAGGGATACTCCATTCCTATCTGCTCACCTGGCTGAGCTCAAGGGATACTCCATTCCTATCTGCTCACCTGGCTGAGCTCAAGGGATACTACATTCCTATCTGCTCTCCTGGCTGAGCTCAGGGGATACTACATTCCTATCTGCTCTCCTGGCTGAGCTCAAGGGATACTCCATTCCTATCTGCTCTCCTGGCTGAGCTCAAGGGATACTACGTTCCTGTCTGCTCTCCTGGCTGAGCTCAAGGGATACTACGTTCCTATCTGCTCTCCTGGCTGAGCTCAAGGGATACTACATTCCTATCTGCTCTCCTGGCTGAGCTCAAGGGATACTACATTCCTATCTGCTCTCCTGACTGAGCTCAAGGGATACTCCATTCCTATCTGCTCTCCTGACTGAGCTCAAGGGATACTACATTCCTATCTGCTCTCCTGACTGAGCTCAAGGGATACTACATTCCTATCTGCTCTCCTGACTGAGCTCAAGGGATACTACATTCCTATCTGCTCTCCTGGCTGAGCTCAAGGGATACTTCATTCCTATCTGCTCACCTGGCTGAGCTCAAGGGATACTCCATTCCTATCTGCTCTCCCGGCTGAGCTCAAGGGATACTACATTCCTATCTGTTCTCCTGGCTGAGCTCATTCTGTATTTTCAGGTGAGAATATGGCAATGTTTACAAAGTCATGAATATTCATCTCACTTTTAGGGGGAAATGGAGGGTCAGATACATAACATATATAAGGAGTGTATGAAAATGATACCAAAAATGTACCAGAGCTTACCAAGTGGTGATTCAGGTAAAGAAGTCAAATGCAAATGTCAGGTCATATGTAAATGGTGGGTCAAATGCAAATGTCAGGTCAGACGCAAATGGTTTGTTGAATACAAATGGTAGGTCAAGTACATTTTTAGGGTCAAGTGCAAATGGAAGCAATATGTTTAACCGATGTTGTGTCACTCATAGAAATCTCTTATTGTCTAGAAAAAGAGTGCAGGTGTTTTCCATTCAAAATGATTTCAGCATATCAGCATGACAAAAACATTGTTTTCATTCATAAGGGCCATGAAGACATTCACAGCTGCTCAAGTGAACGGAATGCACCTCTCAGTACCTTCTCATTTACACAGTAATTGGAAAATAGGTCACAAGAACAATCCCGGCATTGGTATTGGTGTGATGGTTAATTTGCGGGTATTCTGCAGAGAGAACGTAACCCTTTTGGAGGAGACAAGCAGGGCCAAGCAGCTGCAGGTCGTCCCATATGTTACGTCTGCAATCAATACCCGCACCAATAAAGCGGCATAAAACGCCACCCAACCACCCAAAATGTGCTCCGAATTGTAATGTTTCCAAACCCCAAACTGTAGCCACAGTAGCGGCCATTGGCTGGGCAGAGAACACACAAGTCTCACTGATCTGACAGATCACTAATGCCGGTCTTGGCAAAAAAACTCACACTTCCTTAAGTTGTTAGAAAATTGTAAAAGCATGTCATTTTTCTGCGTTCATGTTTACTATAGGAATTGTTTCAGCAGCAGATTGAGGATATTGGGCCGGCAGAACACGAACAATGACCTGCCACATTGTTAACCCATGAAGAATTGTTGCATGTTACAAGCCATCAGTGTTCGGAAGAAGCTGCTCCATTACCCCAAACTTTGTGCTGTTTTACTCTTCTCATACTCTCTATCATAGCCTCAGAAATCAATATCTCTGAATTACAAAGCGGTCTGAGTGGGGAGGTATGAGGGGGGGGGGGGGTAGAGGAGCATCTGGGGGAGCCTCATTCTGATACAGCACCGCCCTGCCATCTCAGGCTGGTCACAAAGATAACTCCAATACCTCACTCCTCAAACTCATACAGATCTGCTGCAAGAACATTTCTCTCATCTCAAATTGTCTGTCAGCCGTTGTTTTCAAATCACCAGACAGGGTTTGGTTTCAAACATCCTTTTTCTGACCTGGGAAGTATTAAATATCTGTCACATGAGACATTTAGATTTAGTTGAGGTTTTAATGAAGCCACGAAGGCTGGAGCTCGCTGGGAGATGGTATATATCCGCTGTCATTAGGATTAAATCAAAGTGTTCACTTTCATATCTATTCCTACTTTATTTGTTTATCAACATCTAATTGCAGAAAAATTTAGTTCTCAATAATATAAACTTCTGAAAGTATTAAACATGATACATTTCGAGACTTTATAACCTAGATAAATTTGCTCGCTGGTGATAAATTTACTTTTTGTAGTCTGTTCTGTGTAATCCAACATAATTGAAAATGATGCCTTTGGTAATCTGTTTCTCCATTGTTATCTAATTATCTCTGGAAGATTATGCTCAAATCATATCTGCCTTGTATTTACCAATTATAAGTACAGGGCTCTTGTAAATCATTGAAAATCTACGCTACAATGTGAACTCAAAATTCACTTTCTATTACAGAGGTAGATCTGGGTGAAATACCCTGAGCTAGGTCTGAGGGGTACGGGTGGATTTGACCTACCCTGAGCTAGGTCTGAGGGGTACGGGGTGGATTCTACCTACCCTGAGCTAGGTCTGAGGGGTACAGGGTGGATTCGACCTACCCTGAGCTAGGTCTGAGGGGTACAGGGTGGATTCTACCTACCCTGAGCTAGGTCTGAGGGGTACGGGGTGGATTCTACCTACCCTGAGCTAGGTCTGAGGGGTACAGGGTGGATTCGACCTACCCTGAGCTAGGTCTGAGGGGTACAGGGTGGATTCGACCTACCCTGAGCTAGGTCTGAGGGGTACAGGGTGGATTCTACCTACCCTGAGCTAGGTCTGAGGGATACGGGGTGGATTCTACCTACCCTGAGCTAGGTCTGAGGGGTACAGGGTGGATTCTACCTACCCTGAGCTAGGTCTGAGGGATACGGGGTGGATTCTACCTACCCTGAGCTAGGTCTGAGGGGTACGGGGTTGATTCTACCTACCCTGAGCTAGGTCTGAGGGGTACAGGGTGGATTCTACCTACCCTGAGCTAGGTCTGAGGGGTACAGGGTGGATTCGACCTACCCTGAGCTAGGTCTGAGGGGTACAGGGTGGATTCTACCTACCCTGAGCTAGGTCTGAGGGGTACGGGGTGATTAATGCCTACCCTGAGCTAGGTCTGAGGGGTACAGGGTGGATTCTACCTACCCTGAGCTAGGTCTGAGGGGTACAGGGTGGATTCTACCTACCCTGAGCTAGGTCTGAGGGGTACAGGGTGGATTCTACCTACCCTGAGCTAGGTCTGAGGGGTACAGGGTGGATTCGACCTACCCTGAGCTAGGTCTGAGGGGTACAGGGTGGATTCTACCTACCCTGAGCTAGGTCTGAGGGGTACGGGGTGATTAATGCCTACCCTGAGCTAGGTCTGAGGGGTACGGGGTGGATTCTACCTACCCTGAGCTAGGTCTGAGGGGTACAGGGTGGATTCTACCTACCCTGAGCTAGGTCTGAGGGGTACAGGGTGGATTCTACCTACCTTGAGCTAGGTCTGAGGGGTACGGGGTGGATTCTACCTACCCTGAGCTAGGTCTGAGGGGTACAGGGTGGATTCTACCTACCCTGAGCTAGGTCTGAGGGGTACAGGGTGGATTCTACCTACCCTGAGCTAGGTCTGAGGGGTACAGGGTGGATTCTACCTACCTTGAGCTAGGTCTGAGGGGTACGGGGTGGATTCTACCTACCCTGAGCTAGGTCTGAGGGGTACGGGGTGATTTATACCTACCCTGAGCTAGGTCTGAGGGGTGCTATCTCCAGCACCACGTCCCCTTCTATGGTAATCCTGCGATCTCCTACTGCCGCGTGGTTCAGAATCCGCTCATTGTTGAATACCAAGCCTATAAATAACAGAACAGTAAATGGTTAGAGCACATGTTCAAAATGATATTTTATCTTTATGAGTGTTAAAGGTCCGTAACAATTGACTTGCATCTTTTTGAGTGACAATGAACTATTGCGTTTCTGCACAACTCTCAACTAGATTACCAATAGTAATATAGTTTCTAAGCTTTGGAAGATATCTCATATTAATCATTTTATCAATTAAGATGTTGCCTCTGCTTTCAGTAGGTTATTTCATTTTAGATAGTGCATGTAACTGTATCACCAAAGATGATATTACATTTAGTTAGCTCTCTCATATCAGCCATTGAATTAGTTTAGTTAACTCATTTTAGCCATTGGGTTCAAGAAGATATCTCATTTTAGCCATTGGGTTCAGGAAGATATCTCATCTTAGCCATTGGGTTCAGGAAGATATCTCATCTAAGCCATTGGGTTCAGTAAGTTATCTCATCTTAGCCATTGGGTTCAGGAAGATATCTCATCTTAGCCATTAGGTTCAGTAAGTTATCTCATCTTAGCCATTGGGTTCAAGAAGATATCTCATCTTAGCCATTGAGTTCAGGAAGATATCTCATCTTAGCCATTGGGTTCAGGAAGATATCTCATCTTAGCCATTGGGTTCAGGAAGATATCTCATCTTAGCCATTGGGTTCAGGAAGATATCTCATCTTAGCCATTGGGTTCAGGAAGATATCTCATCTTAGCCATTGGGTTCAGGAAGATATCTCATCTTAGCCATTGAGTTCAGGAAGATATCTTATCTTAGCCATTGGGTTCAGGAAGATATCTCATCTTAGCCATTGGGTTTAAGGAGATATCTCATTTTAGCCATTAGGTTCAGGAAGATGTCACATCACTGTAGTTCTGTTGATATATAGTGTTTTGTTCTTTCCCCCTGACGGGACTCGTGAGTGTGTTAACTATTCATAAGACGGGCCCCTGTCTGGGTATAAATCACGGCGGGCCTCATCAGCCATGGCCTTATTACCTTGTGATATTCTACCAATGGGCTGCTAATGCTACATTAGAGCAGTCACAACAATCACCAATTTTGTCCATAAAATTCTGTTTTAGATTCCCCACCCATTTGGCAGCAAACAGTGCTTTCTGCAAGTTCTAATTCCTGTTGATGGATTGGTCTGTATATTGTTGATTCTCATTATTGGTGTGACATTCATAATCTAGCATGATAAATCTGGGCTCACTGCGTGCATACAAACATGCTTTAATGGCTGATTATGTTCACAGAGGGTCGACAGACAGTCAGAGCCACCTTGTGGCTGATTGTCAACTCCACCTACTGGAAGAATAGAGCTGGTCTTGTATGACTGGTGGTGCCACCTGTTGGCAGACACGTACCTGCTATGATGCCCTGGAAGGGTCTCATCAGCTTGCCCCTCTGGTCCTTCTTGCCGCCCACCTGGATGAATGCCTGGTTGTTGAAAACACTCAGCTGCTGACCTGTCCATCAAAATGGCAAACATCAAGTTAGCAAACCTATAGCGGTTAAGTTGAATTATCTAAAATAAACTGTAAAAGGTGACCCAAACAAGACTTGGCGAGTGAACGCGATAGAGAGGGTGGTGTCGTGTTGGCGGTAAGCGGCACTTCTAAATCAGACCGTATAAATCTGGAATGTGAAAAATGGAAATGAAAAGTGCAGAAATACAACAGAAAAGTTGAAGTAGTGGAAAGGGGATGGGGGATTAATATTATTTCACTAAGTAAAACAAATCAAATATTGACAAAATGTTTCACATTGTTTCTACAATTTCTAGCAAGATGCCTGATATGTAAAACTTCCGTTTCCTGACCATTTGTGTTCTTAGTTATTACCATTGCATAGTTTATTTTCATGCTTGCTGTAAAAGGCAGTGAGTGATTTTGGAAAAATATATTCAGTTGTATATATTTTCTCTATTGTTTCATTTCATGCTAGGAACATAGTGCTATTCATTGGGACATGTTAAAAATGGGATATATGTCCAAAAGAGGCAAAAAATTACTTCTGATCAATTTTTTAAATTATGAGATGACACCTTCACATGTATTTATTCATCAAGTTATATTGTGGTGTGTTTTTTGTTGGGATATAATCAATGAATAATGTTACTTTAACATGCTTACATTCCAAAAATGTGACTTGGTGAATATGAAATATTTTATTCTTTACTTATTAATGTAATATTTTTGTATAATATCAATTTTAATGATGTTTATTTACTTCATTTATCTCTTGCAGAAGTTAAAAAAACTGGTGTGTATTTATTGGGCATGCACTATGTCTTAGAGTTAACTTTTTCAGCCAAAATATTGGTACAAACTTCAGGATTAATTTTCTTTAAAAAATACAAATATTTATACAAAATTTATGTAAACTATTTCAAAATGACAAAATTGAAAAGGGATATTTCTTCAGAGAAGAATCTTTAGCTTTAGAAACTGAGATGTGTTATCAGATGAAGAGTCATGCAATATGTGTGACTGCCGTGAGGTCACGGCTGACTTTATTGCTAGGTGGCGTTACCTGTCAATTTGACGTCTGCCATGAGCCAGTCGAAATCTTTATAGGGAGCATATATTATAAACAGGTTAGTAAAATAGTAACTACAAAGAGAAACTCAAACTTCTCTGGAGAATATGTATACATAAATTACCCCCTTTTATTCCCTTTGGAAGCATTGCTTCTTTTGTAAATAGTGACAGTAATGTGAGTGCAAAACCACATATCACATCTCACTTCTTAATGACAAGTACATAGCTGCATCAAAATTCAGAGTCGAAACAAATATATTAATATATTCTCAAATCTCTCATTTTTGGACTGCAGTAATCATTTTTTTAAATTATTTTTTAATATTACAATTAGGAAATGTAGCATGTGGTTTTGTATATTGGTATTGCCATATTTAGAACTAGAATGAATAACTTGTTTTTCGCTATCCTTATGTGTACATATTCTGAACATTAAATAATGAAAACTGGAACATAAATCCTGATGATAGCTTGGGGGAAGTAGGAGGAAGGAAGAGCAAACACAAATCGGATAAAATCTCAACAATCAAATTTGATCATATGCCAATGTAACATAATGGAACATTTATGTTTGCCTTCTTTCGAAATGATAGAAAGGTGCCAAAATCAGCACTCTCCTGGTCGAATGCTACTCAATAGGGTTTTATCTGTCATCATCATAATGTGATTTACAATCATTGCCTGGACTTCCGTCTTTGTCTGATCTGCCATTGTGGTCTGATCTACCACCGTGGTCTGATCTACCATTGTGGTCTGATCTACCACCGTGGTCTGATCTACCACCGTGGTCTGATCTACCACCATGGTCTGATCTACCATCGTGGTCTGATCTACCATCGTGGTCTGATCTACCATCATGGTCTGATCTACCATCACTGTCTGATCTACCATCACTGTCTGATCTACCATCACTGTCTGATCTACCATCACTGTCTGATCTACCACCGTGGTCTGATCTACCATCATGGTCTGATCTACCATCACTGTCTGATCTACCACCGTGGTCTGATCTCCCATTGTGGTCTTATCTATCATGGTCTGATCTGCCATGGTCGTCTGATCTACCATCACTGTCTGATCTATCATCGTCGTCTGATCTCCCATTGTGGTCTTATCTATTATTGTGTTCTGATCTACCATCGTAGTCTGATCTAATATTCTTGTCTGATCTCCCATCACTGTTTGATCTACCATTGTGGTCTGATCTATCGTGCTCTGATCTGCCATGGTCGTCTGATCTACCATCGTTGTCTGATCTACCATCATTGTCTAATCTATCATTGTGGTCTTATCTATCATTGTGGTCTGATCTATCATTGTGGTCTCATCTATTATTGTGGTCTGATCTATCATTGTCGTTTGATATACCATCATGGTCTGATCTATGTTCTGGTCTTAGAAAGACAATATTTGTATGTATTTTGCATTATTGAGTCATTCTGTGATTAATAAGTTAATGAATATTTCAATCTTTGGAAAGAAGGAAACATTTACATTTCCCCAATAATAACATTACATGAATTATTTGGTGAAATACTGGAGGGTATGTCGATTCAGACTCGTGAAATCATAAAATTTGCTTTTTCAATTATGTTAAAAGTTACAGGAAATAGAGTTCATGTTATGATATATTGAGGAAATGCACATGAATAATAAATGTAAAGTTTGTTTATCTGAATCTGTAATTTGTTTAAACACATTTAAAGTCTATTTTGTTGATGAAATCTTTGTTTTCCAGAATGGTTGAAAACAAAAATATAAGATGTTTATATACTCAAGTAAAATGAAGTAGAATTGTCTGAAAATTATAGAGTTTTGGGTGATTTGATGATTTCATGAACAATCAAGATATCCTCCATTGACAGTTATAATGTTTCTCATAACATTCATGCACAGGATGTCTCTTTGATGACGAAATTCTGCAGCAGCAAATATTTAACACTAGAGGGCACCACAGTGGCCAAACACCAGGTGATATCAGTGACAGTTTTATGTTGAGGCTTGCAGAGTTCTGTTCAGCACAAAGAAACTCCTTTACAAATCACATATTTTCCACCACAAATGGCAAAATATAGGCAAGAAATGAAAACCTGAAAGAGATAAGATACAACCCTACGTCATGAGAAGGAAAACAGGCAATCAAACACTGCAGCCTTATTGCATGACAATCAAACTGCCCTTTTTGTGTGATAAACAACTTCCACTTTATTGTACAACAAACAGTTCTAATGTGTCATACAAAACAAATAATCAATTACTGAGCCTGAAATATATCCTATAAAGTTTTACACATCACTATTCTTCTTAAATGCTTACAAAGATGATTTATGGCATGTTAGAGTGGTACTAAGACATATGTTATTCTGTATGGAAAATTTACAAAAAAGAGTAAATTTTAAATTGGTAATTATGATTCATTCTAACATGCCATTTACAGAAGTATAACAAAGGAAAAAGTCTCATCAACAATACAAGGAACAGATACACTGATATACACATAAACTGCTTCGTTGTCATATTTCACAATCTGCTTTAAACAAAATTCTCCTTTTTATTATATTATATTAGTTAAATATTTATCATTTGATTGTTGTTTCTTATTTGGTACCATGTTTTGATAGATTTTATGTCAATCCTATGCCATTCAGTAAGTGTGAAGCACAATAATAATTATTCCATATGATTATTGGTCTTCTTAATGCTAGTATTCTCCAACGATAAAATAAATTGAAGTAAAATGAATTATTCCTGACAATTGTCTAATTTCAAGTCATATTATAAATTATAAATTATTTGACAAGATTCCATGCTTCCCTTCTGATTGACATATCTGATCATCAAACACAGAAAACCAAACCAAACAATTCAGCAAAAAGCTACATTATGAACATGATGTCTACAAATATTATCATATATTAATTTAATAAGTTTGTGCATCTTTCAAGATGCAGATGGCTTTCATTAATCAGATCAAACATGTAATGCACTTTTTTGATTATTGAGGATACTAAAATGTGAATATAAATGTGACCTCAATCAATAACAATTACTACAATCACACCTTATATACCCCAAAGCAGAAATCTGTTTGTGACCTTGTAAATGTTCAAGGTCACTTTTCTGAGAAGTTTTAAATGAATATTTTTGTGGCTTAAATGTTTTCACTCTATCCAAGTTCTCAGAGACAGAAGAAAGTGAAAGTCAGATGATAATTCTGGCAGAAGTGGTTCTAATCTACATATTCCCAAATTTATCTAAAATATATGAAGTATTGATCAATGTTGATACTGATTGATCAGATAAGGCCTGTTTGGAGTTGGTGAGACTGTGTGGGCTGGTCCTGTACTCACCTGTGGGGTTTTTGGTCTGGATTTGGTTGTTATCCACCTGTATGGTGGAGTTAGGTCCTGACCTTGAGAAGCGGACCACGTGATAATTGCCGTCATTGACCTTCTGGAACAGTTCTCCTATAGGGTGATCCATGGTCCCCATGTTATATACCACAAACACGTGTCCGTCAATCTGAAACAAAACAAGCAAGATCACATATAGGATGTTCCCAAACTGGGAGCCCAAACTGGGAGCCCAAACTGTGAGCCCAAACTGTGAGCCCAAACTGGGAGCCCAAACTGGGAACCCAAACTGGGAGCCCAAACTGTGAGCCCAAACTGTGAGCCCAAACTGGGAGCCCAAACTGGGAGCCCAAACTGGGAGCCCAAACTGGGAGCCCAAACTGTCAGCCCAAACTGTGAGCCCAAACTGGGAGCCCAAACTGTCAGCCCAAACTGTCAGCCCAAACTGTCAGCCCAAACTGTCAGCCCAAACTGGGAGCCCAAACTGTCAGCCCAAACTGTCAGCCCAAACTGGGAGCCCAAACTGTCAGCCCAAACTGTCAGCCCAAACTGTGAGCCCAAACTGGGAGCCCAAACTGTCAGCCCAAACTGTCAGCCCAAACTGTGAGCCCAAACTGTGAGCCCAAACTGTCAGCCCAAACTGGGAGCCCAAACTGTCAGCCCAAACTGGGAGCCCAAACTGTCAGCCCAAACTGTCAGCCCAAACTGTCAGCCCAAACTGTCAGCCCAAACTGTCAGCCCAAACTGTCAGCCCAAACTGTCAGCCCAAACTAGGAGCCCAAACAAAAGATATTCTGCCTTCCACATGCATCATGACCAGCATCAGGTTGTCACGGTGCACCACTTGGCATCTCCCAGACGCTACACACTGTGCTGCCACCTGGTTGTCACGGTGCACCACTTGGCATCTCCCAGACGCTACACACTGTGCTGCCACCTGGTTGTCACGGTGCACCACTTGGCATCTCCCAGACGCTACACACTGTGCTGCCACCTGGTTGCAACTTGAAAGGAATAACCTCCATATTTTGTAAATTCTATTCTTGAATTGAAATATGAGATCTTTATTTTTTTGTTCTTCTGTTATTGTTTTCAAATATTGCAAGGTACAACATGCATTATCATCTAGTGCTTATAACATAGGACAGACACCATAGCATCCAGCAAAGGATGCATATTGCTCCTCTTAATGTAGGTGGCATCATGCTTGTACAGGATGCAGTTCATTACATAGGGTCGATATGATGCCCAGATTACTACAGGGTGCATATGATTCCCAGATTACTATAGGGTGCATATGATGCCCAGATTACTTAGGGTGCATATGATGCCCAGATTAATATAGGGTGCATATGATGCCCAGATTACTAAAGGGTGCATATGTTGCCCAGATTACCACAGGGTTCATACGATGCCCAGATTACCACAGGGTGCAAATGTTGCCCAGATTACTACAGGGTGCATATGATTCCCAGATTACTACAGGGTCCATATGATGCCCAGATTACTACAGGGTCCAAATGATTCCCAGATTTCTACAGGGTGCATGTGATGGCCAGATTACTACAGGATGCATGTGATTCACAGATTACTACAGGGTGCATGTGATGGCCAGATTACTACAGGGTGCATGTGGTGGCCAGATTACTACAGGGTGCATGTGATGGCCAGATTACTACAGGATGCATGTGATTCCCAGATTACTACAGGGTGCATGTGATGCCCAGATTACTACAGGGTGCATACGATGCCCAGATTACTACAGGGTGCATGTGATTCCCAGATTACTACAGGGTGCATGTGATGCCCAGATTACTACAGGGTGCATGTGATGGCCAGATTACTACAGGGTGCATGTGATTCCCAGATTACTACAGGGTGCATATGATTCCCAGATTACTACAGGGTGCATACGATGCCCAGATTACTACAGGGTGCATGTGATTCCCAGATTACTACAGGGTGCATGTGATGGCCAGATTACTACAGGGTGCATGTGATTCCCAGATTACTACAGGGTGCATGTGATGCCCAGATTACTACAGGATGCATGTGATTCCCAGATTACTACAGGGTGCATGTGATGGCCAGATTACTACAGGATGCATACGATGCCCAGATTACTACAGGGTGCATATGATTCCCAGATTATTTCAGGTTACAATATGGTGCAGGTGGCTTATGTTTTGGACTTCAATATGGTTGTGATCTGACACCACAGATGTCTTGCCTGTCAACTGCGCAGTAAGCATTCAATATGGTTTGATAGGAAATAAAGCAAACTAGTTCTATCAACTGCACCAATCAAGTGTGATCAGACCCCATGCGCTGTTTAGATTATAGGCTGGGTGATAATAAGGCATCTCCTTGAATTAGGTCTGGAATTGCACTTGAATGTTTCCTGTGAGTTCCCTCGAGGGACTCTGTATCTGTGTGGGCCTGCCTGCTCTTGTCTTCATTCATATTTTTGTTATTATGGTATATTTACTTGAACTCAAGGTTGACAAACCTAGATTCGTAGAAGTTGGATATTTATCCCCAATATTAGAGTCTGGAGCAATGTGTGTCCCCTCATTGCCGGCACACACACAGAAACAAGAAGACATTTCTTGAGGAAATCAGCCATAAAATGAAGCCCGCCTAGGAAGGAAAAGACTGTTTCATTTCCCTGAGGCCGGCGTCGTATTTGAACGATTCCACCCTGTCACATAATTAGGTCTTCCTCTATAAGACTGGCCGAGCCAGTTCAAATCGAAGATCTCAGTTTGAATGCCGCCCATGTTAGTTGAGAATATTAAAATATTCTGCTGATTAGAACTACCCTGGACGTTTCTTAAGGCGATGTTTAAGGAAAGGCAGAGTGATCTCTGTGCTGTCGTACGATGTCAGTCCGAGCAGACAATTTCAATGTGTAATCTGGTAACTATGGATTACTGCCTCCATCGGAAATGTCACTCCATCAAGTTCTCTTTCTTAAAACATCTCCAAGTATGACAGGAAATTCAAAAGGACTAATAATTCAGACTTTTAGTAAGATTATTTTGGATGAAAATCGAGCAAAAATAATTTTCAATCAAGTAAGAACACAGAAATCAGATAATGAGAGTTTGGATATGAAAAAAATGTAAACCCTGATATCCAGATATTCTCCATCAACTAATAGTTTATCAGACATTGTTTAAAATGTTTATATTTATCTAAATTCTTTATTAAATGTAGTGCACTTACAATTTCCATTTCGATATAGTCGGATGACACTCCGCTGTTTATTCTGGCAATGACAGCGTCTCTCTGGGTGGTGATAAATCCCAGAGCAAGCTCGTCCTTCCTGCGATCAGGTCTCAGGCCTTCAGGGTACGTGAACAAGATGAGGCCTCCCTCACCCCCGAATGTGTACGCTATGCTATCTGAAATACAAAAACAACTCAGCACCACTCAAACACACAACACTCTATCATAAAAAATATGACTGTAACACTTTGACACTTGAGAAACCAAAAAATTTTTGCCAATAACATTCAATATCATGTTTTTCTGTTGTTGATTAGCAGATCAATGACATCCTGCAGATCAATGACATCCTGCAGATCTATGACATCCTGCAAATTAATGACATCCTGCAGATCTATGACATCCTGCAGATTAATGACATCCTGCACATCAATGACATCCTGCACATTGATGACATCCTGCACATTGATGATATCCTGCAGATCAATGACATCCTGCAGATTAATGACATCCTGCAGATCAATGACATCCTGCAGATCAATGACATCCCACAGACAAATAACATCCTGCAGATCAATGACATCCTGCAGATCAATGACATCCTGCAGATCTATCACATCCTGCAGATCTAGGACATCCTGCAGATTAATGACATCCTGCAGATCTAGGACATCCTGCAGATCAATGACATCCTGCAGATCTAGGACATCCTGCAGATCAATGACATCCTGCAGATTAATGACATCCTGCAGATCTAGGACATCCTGCAGATCTAGGACATCCTGCAGATCTAGGACATCCTGCAGATCTAGGACATCCTGCAGATTAATGACATCCTGCAGATCTAGGACATCCTGCAGATCTAGGACATCCTGCAGATCTAGGACATCCTGCAGATCAATGACATCTTGCAGGTCAATGACAACCTGCAGATTCACGATTCAAAATTGAGATTTCAAGATTTTCAATCTTCAAAAGGAAAACATTTTGAGAGTGTTGTTTATTTTTTTCCAGAACTGGTTTAAAAGGTTTGATTTTGAAATATTAAAATGTTTGGCAAACACAATTCCTTTTAAGGGCAGAAGAGTTTAATGTCCTCAGAAACTGAAATAACAAACGACCAATATTTTTATCAGCCTGCGGCGAGGAAATGTTCAATTCAGAATTTTAGGCAAACAGAAAATGAAAAGTGTTAGTGAAAGCTTTGGAAACAGAAATGCTGGTGAAAAACCTTTAGGAAGAGCAACAGACAATGCGAAACATCTGGAAACAAAATGGATAGTGAGCTAAAATGAAATGAAGACTGAAATTTTCCCAGGTCATTTACAAAACATGTCAAGTTTGAGATATATACTGGCAAATCTATTTCTGATGTATGCTGTGAGAATATAACATGACAGTATATCATGGCCCACCATGTCTCACCAGAGTATATCATGGCCAACCATGTCTCACCAGAGTAAAGCGTGGCCCACCATGTCTCACCAGAGTATAGTGTGGCCCACCATATCTCACCAGAGTCTAGTGTGGCCCACCATATCTCACCAGAGTCTAGTGTGGCCCACCATGTCTCACCAGAGTATAGCATGACCCACCATGCCTCACC
Source organism: Amphiduros pacificus (assembly GCA_949316495.1). Taxonomy (NCBI): domain Eukaryota; kingdom Metazoa; phylum Annelida; class Polychaeta; order Phyllodocida; family Hesionidae; genus Amphiduros; species Amphiduros pacificus. Next base: position 8,804,545 of record OX439005.1, on the reverse strand, counting down.
AGAGTCTAGCATGCACGGTGGCTGGAGCACCCCTGGGTGAGACGTGGCCTGCCATGCACGGTGGCTGGAGCACCCCTGGGTGAGACGTGGCCTGCCATGCACGGTGACTGGAGCACTCCTGGGTGAGACGTGGCCTGCCATGCACGGTGACTGGAGCACCCCTGGGTGAGACGTGGCCTGCCATGCACAGTGGCTGGAGCACCCCTGGGTGAGACGTGGCCTGCCATGCACGGTGGCTGGAGCACCCCTGGGTGAGACGTGGCCTGCCATGCACAGTGGCTGGAGCACTCCTGGGTGAGACGTGGCCTGCCATGCACGGTGGCTGGAGCACCCCTGGGTGAGACGTGGCCTGCCATGCACGGTGGCTGGAGCACCCCTGGGTGAGACGTGGCCTGCCATGCACAGTGGCTGGAGCACTCCTGGGTGAGACGTGGCCTGCCATGCACGGTGGCTGGAGCACCCCTGGGTGAGACGCGGCCTGCCATGCACGGTGGCTGGAGCACTCCTGGGTGAGACGCGGTCCTGGGTGAGACGCAGCCCTGGGTGAGACGCGGCCCTGGGTGAGACGTGGCCTGCCACACACCTGTAGATCTGTTCTCCGTGCTCGGTGTGAGAACACCAAGATGTTGCACATAACCTGAGGCTTTATTCTTTGCCATTCACCGTGATATTTCATCAGCATAATGGAGGAGCTTTTCCTCCCATCTCTTGTCTATGCACGCTGTTTGTAATCCTGTTGTGGCTTGCCAGGCCTGACTCATAATAAGCATTTCTCTTCCTATGCTGGGAAACTCTCGCTTCACAACATTACTACTATCATCATAATCTGTGCACAGAAGACAACTTCACTTTTTCACTTTTCACATTAATTTCTGACTTCACATATTTGTAATAATTTATTTAGATTCAACTTTTAACAATTTCAATGTTGTGCCTGCCATGATATTTTGATGAATATTTTGACATGCGATGTATCCAGAAAGTGAAATCTAAATGAGAATGAAACTGGGTCAGTACAGAATGAAAATATACTGTACAGCTGAAAGTTACTTGTAAATCGTCTGTCTGCTGATATGTCATTCACATAAGAAAAAGTAACACAAAGGAATCTGAGGGCATCATTAAAGGCACCCAACTTCACAGTACAAATTACACATTCAGATGCAAGGATAACAAAGGCATTTTAATGAAGAAAATACAAAGTGATGATGTTTTTGTCTGGTATAAGAAGTCAAGGAATTTGCTGATGAAATCTTTGGTCAGATAATGAGATACCAACCAAAAAGCTCAGCCAATCAGTGGCATAGCAAGGACATGCTGGCTACGTCTTTTTGTGACTCTTTTTTTTGCCAGATGAAGATTTGTTTTGAGAAGTGCTCATAGAGTGAGTAATATTGGACTGAGAGCAGCTCCCGCTTGACACGGTCACCCCGACCATGTCATCTAACAGATCTTACTTTGATAAACATCAAAGTGGAACAAACCAAACGACACAAGCCAAGCAAAGGCTCATTACCTCAGGATTCATGGGCTCCTGTTTTCTAAATGAGTGTGCGTTCTCTGACAATTTGTCTCCAAAATGAGCGGTGGCCACCTGAATTCCCTGATAACCCGATAAACTAATGACATGTTTGCAAGAAGCTGGCTATTAAAGTAAGAAACGAGAGCGACCTTTACCCCCTCAAGGTCAGGGGATCCTGCTTAAAATGTTCATTTATGGCCCACTTGTTTTTTTACATCAAGTTTTGTATCTCTCCATCCCCATAGCCTTATAAATCACCACAATTTGTAGTATTTTGTCTGCTTCCTCTGCAAGATGGATAGACTGTCAAACCCTTTCTATCCAAACATGTTAAGCAAAACTGTGACGCTTGAGAGGAATTTATAATGTGGGCAGGGCAAGGCTTTATACTGCTACACATGTGACACAGCCGAGTGCCGCCTTTTAAAATGTCATAAACATGACAGAGAAATTAATGTCTATAATTAGTCAGAAATTGAGAGCCGATTTTACAAGATACAAATGAATAAGCAACATGACTGGACTGCTGAGCAGGAACAAGTGGTGGTTAACAGGATGCGTGGCTAACGTGGGATGCATGGTTAACAGGATGCGTGGCTAACGTGGGATGCATGGCTAACAGGATGCGTGGCTAACGTGGGATACGTGGCTAACAGGATGCGTGGCTAACGTGGGATACGTGGCTAACAGGATGCGTGGCTAACGTGGGATACATGGCTAACAGGATGCGTGGCTAACATGGGATACATGGCGAACATGGGATACATGGCGAACATGGGATACATGGCGGACATGGGATACATGGCGAACATGGGATACATGGCTAATGTGGGATACATGGCGGACATGGGATACATGGCGAACATGGGATACATGGCGAACATGGGATACATGGCGGACATGGGATACATGGCGGACGTGGGATACATGGCGAACATGGGATACATGGCGGACCAGACCGGCAGACATGTATGAGCACTATACCTTCATCACAGAGATCTCCGGAGAATGTCGTCATGGCACAATCACAGCGGAAGCTGTTCCACTCTTGGATGCAGACTCCGCCGTTAGCACAGGCCTGTGAGGAACACTCTGTGGCTGGACCTACAACAGTTAAGCAAACTTATCAACATCTGCAGTCAGTAGAGGACACATGGGGGCCGGGATGTTCTGTAGTTTCCTCATTAGTGGTTTACAGAGGATTATATCTTGTTGATATAGTTCACAAATCAAGCTGATACAAGCCAGGTTACCTCATACATACTCAGACTCCTGCTCCATTGCTTTAGTCAAATTAAGGCACAGATACCATATCCTGACAGGTAGAATATAATGGCCTCTAATTGCCTCTCATTCCTCCATACAAATATCGCTATTCAAAAATAACGCTATTCAAACCTATTAGCATACTTGCCAAGAATTTCTGTTCTGAGAGCCCTGGGCTAAAAGCCATCAGAACCCATAATAATACAATATACAATGTACATGTATATTGACAAAAACATTTTGAAGACATTTATTAACTCTTCTTGTCCAGTTGTCTGCGAGGCTTTTAATTCAGAGATCCACATTTCTCATATCCCACCAAGCCCTGATTCCCGTTTCTGATAGATAACCTACCTTGGGGATAAAACATGTAAAATATACTTTACTTATTTATGTATGATATTTTTCTCATATTACTAAGTCTGTAAATCAACTGATACTTTCATGCTCTGGTTCCCAGAAAAACTATATCTAACTTTTTCATTTTGCTAGAATGCTGTCAGTTTTTATCTTCATGTAGATATATCTGGAGAAGGAAGAGGAGACATTATATAAATCCACCATCCACACTCCGGTTACCTGTGAAGGAAGATTAGTCATGAAGACACATATTGTAATTTGATGTCCATTGTTTCTAAAATAACAAAAGCTATAAAAATAATTCCACCAATTGTGATCAACAATTCTGACAACTTCCACTTTCGACAATATAATACGTTGCTTTCAAGACATGTTATTTCATATGGTGTTTGCAGTGTGACTGTTACCTGCTTATTTTCTTAGTTCAGACACAGGTCATCAATAAGGGACAGAACACAGATTAGTACAGACAGAGGTCATCAATAAGGGACTGAACACAGATTAGTTCAGACAGAGGTCATCAATAAGGGACTTAACACAGATAAGTACAGACAGAGGTCATCAATAAGGGACTGAACACAGATTAGTACAGAGAGAGGTCATCAATAAGGGACTGAACACAGATTAGTTCAGACAGAGGTCATCAATAAGGGACTTAACACAGATTAGTACAGACAGAGGTCATCAATAAGGGACTTAACACAGATTAGTACAGACAGAGGTCATCAATAAGGGACTGAACACAGATTAGTACAGAGAGAGGTCATCAATAAGGGACTGAACACAGATTAGTTCAGACAGAGGTCATCAATAAGGGACTTTACACAGATTAGTTCAGACAGAGGTCATCAATAAGGGACTGAACACAGATCAGTTCAGACAGAGGTCATCAATAAGGGACCGAACACAGATTAGTTCAGACAAACATGACATTGAGATTGCTATGATTACAAACTAGTTTTTTCTGTGATATTGGACTAATATTTCCACATGATAATATATTTGACCTTTTGTTCTTTTAAACTAGCTTTTTCCTGTGATTATAAATAGCCTATTCCCTAAGATTTTGAACTTGCCCTTTTTCTGTGACACAGCTTATATGTCAACATCTTATCTTTATCATTTTGTCAGACGATGTCTAAACAATGGGCAATCAACTCACCATCATGTGGCGAATACAGACAACAATTATTCTCAAGCATCTATTTTCAAGTGTCTATTCTCAAGGGTCTATTATCAAGTGTCTATTCTCAAGCATCTATTCTCAAGTGTCTATTCTCAAGTGTCTATTCTCAAGTGTCTATTCTCAAGGGTCTATTCTCAAGTGTCTATTCTCAAGGGTCTATTCTCAAGTGTCTATTCTCAAGGGTCTATTCTCAAGGGGCTATTATCAAGTGTCTATTCTCAAGCATCTATTCTCAAGTGTCTATTCTCAAGTGTCTATTCTCAAGTGTCTATTCTCAAGTGTCTATTCTCAAGGGTCTATTCTCAAGTGTCTATTCTCAAGTGTCTATTCTCAAGGGTCTATTCTCAAGTGTCTATTCTCAAGGGTCTATTCTCAAGTGTCTATTCTCAAGGGTCTATTCTCAAGTGTCTATTCTCAAGTGTCTATTCTCAAGTGTCTATTCTCAAGGGTCTATTCTCAGGAGCCCATTGTTATTTCCATAACAATCCTCATAATTATAAAAACAATTTGTTTACAAAGAGAAATAATAGAGGATTATTTGGAATGCTCTACGGCTGAGCACCTGTAAACAGATATGTCAACTGTGTACAGAACACACAATCATCGGTCCAAAGGGAGATTGCTTGTCAAATATATAATGACTGTAAAAAGGCATCAATGCACAAATGTATCAAAACAGAAGGAAGATATGGGTGGGGAAAACGTCACCCCATCTGGATACATAAGGTGGGATAGAAGGATGTGGCCATCAAGGTGTTGGTGATGAGGATGCTGCGGAGGCAGGCAGAGGATGAGATGAGATGCTGCCTGACAGCTGTACTTAACAGACTTAATCCACAAAATTCCTCCTCACCTCCAACTGCATCAAGGCAGTGCCAGTCTAAACATCCAATATTTCTTCACCTCAGTTTTGGTATTTCATTAATTCTGGGACAACCATCTGAGTTATTATCATCCTAATTAATGATATGTTTTTGTAATAATATCAGTTGATATTTAACATAATACTTGAGTCGGGTCCACAAACTAGATTGACACGAGTCTGAGACATGCTATGTTATTACATCCAGTAGGTGTGATTAACATAAGAGCTAATCCTGCAAACTTGTATGTTTCCCTAATAGGATTTATCTCAGCTTGTCTCTGTGCACTCTTCACCTGCTGTTTGGAGTGTGTTGTTTACATCTCACAGTCAGAATCTGACCATTTATTCTGTGGAGCTCATTTCTCGAGTTCAACATGGAGCTGATACAGACGCCAAGGATATTTTATATCAATACAATTAAAAAAATGGATTATTTTCAGAAATCTAAAACCTCTTTTTTAGCTTCTGAATGAAATCTAAAGGACTTTCTCTGAAGCCAAATATTTTCAGTAAAAGAATGTATTAGGTGAAACATTAAACTTAGTATGTAACAGATACATTATTTGGTTCTGTCTAGCTCTTTCTAAGCCATCTCAAATCTTAAACATGATCCCCTCAAAGGCAGATGTCCAAATGCAGGTAGAGAACAAAAATGTCTCCATTTCAGAATCTGCATTTTGGATTAAATTAAATGTCAACAGATTTATGTCACAGTACATGGCAGCAAACAGTAAGACTCGGTGTAACACCCGACACCCACATGCAGGAAACATACAACCAAAAGGCACTGGCCATTACAATGGCCATATTCCCAGTGTGGAGGAACATACAACCAAAAGGCACTGGCCATTACAGCGGCCATATTCCCAGTGTGGAGGAACATACAACCAAAAGGCACTGGCCATATTCCCAGCATGGAGGAACATACAACCAAAAGGCACTGGCCATATTCCCATCATGGAGGAACATACAACCAAAAGGCACTGGCCATATTCCCAGTGTGGAGGAACATACAACCAAAAGGCACGGCCCATTGCAGCGGCCATATTCCCATCATGGAGGAACATGCAACCAAAAGGCACTGGCCATATTCCCAGCGTGGAGGAACATACAACCAAAAGGCACTGGCCATATTCCCAGTGTGGAGGAACATACAACCAAAAGGCACTGGCCATATTCCCAGCGTGGAGGAACATACAACCAAAAGGCACTGGCCATATTCCCAGCGTGGAGGAACATACAACCAAAAGGCACTGGCCATATTCCCAGTGTGGAGGAACATACAACCAAAAGGCACTGGCCATATTCCCATCGTGGAGGAACATACAACCAAAAGGCACTGGCCATATTCCCAGCGTGGAGGAACATACAACCAAAAAGCACTGGCCATATTCCCAGCGTGGAGGAACATACAACCAAAAGGCACTGGCCATATTCCCAGTGTGGAGGAACATACAACCAAAAGGCACTGGCCATTACAGCGGCCATATTCCCAGTGTGGAGGAGAGCCATGCCCAGGTGTCAAGTGTTTGAGTAAGAGAATTTAAATTTGCATGATAATAATAATTTAATCCGACTGCTGTAGTTTTGCAGCAATATACCCATAGGAATGGAAATGAAATCTATATCTGCGTGGAGCAGACAGAAACTAAAAACTGATCAAAGCGGACCACAGATATTACCATGGCAGGTGGATGTGTTATGAGGACCTGGAATGTATGTAAAGTAAAGTTTGTGCATTGTTGAGGGTGGCTATGTTTGCCAGATACAGCTTTAGAAACATGATAACTGGATATGGCAACTCCTCCACATCGCTTTACACAGCAACAAGAGGGCTGTGGTGCTGCCATAAGAACTGTCATATCTGTGCCAGGTGCCTATACAAAGCACTCCTCCCAGCCTCACTGTCACATACAGCCTCACTCTGGACCCAGTCGCCATGACAATGTAGCCTCTCTCTGACCCTCGGCGACACATAGACCTCCAAACTCATCAAAAACAGCACACCCCAAACAAATGTGAACGAGGGGTGTGAATGGATCTCCTCTTGTGGAGAGCATCTCAATTTCCCACGGAACACCACACAAAATGGCCGATTTCCTGTCCCATCCTGATCCAAAGCCGATTTGAGTCAGATTTCTGTCACATCACAGATTGGCACCAAATGCTGCAATCAACTCTTCCACAACCTTCAGATGTAGACCATGACTGACATAGGTCAGTCTGTCCCAAGCTGCATCCTCTTACATTTTGTATACTTTTTTCTAATTTTTAACTTTTTTGTATAATTTTATTCCTTATAGATTTCTACCCATGGGAATATAAGAAATAAAATACAAAAAAGTCCAAAAATCAGAGTCCTGCTCTCAGGGCAAATATGTCCGACCCACTATGAAGAATGGGAAGTTGGTCACGTAGACTAAGGTGAAGTTTTGGGAGTACTTTGGTGTTATATTTACCAAGCACTCTCGCTTCGTCTTTTTGTCATATATGACCTCATATCAGCATTTGCTGCATATTGACCAACCAGCCAAAATCTTCCACCAATCCACATGTTCCACAAAAATAGACGTAGCTATTGCATTTGTGTAAAAGCTTTCATATTGGTGGGTATATTGTGTATTGATATGTTAAGGCCATGACCATGGCGGGAGCGGAGGGACAGAACTGTCCACTTGCCTATCTCCCCTGTCTGGTGAGTGTCTTCCCGTGTTCACTAATGCATGGGGAGGGACTGAGGGAAACACAACACAAAATCCATCCCCCCAACCAACCTCTCAGGCAACCATGATCAATACCATGCCAAAAAAATTATAACTGAACTGTGAAGCAGTGTAAATTTGAGGTGTCAGATTTGGCGGGGTGTGGGATGTACCCGGGTGCTGCGGCAGACTTTATCAGACGTGTCCCCTATCCTGACCATTCACCCGGCGTCAGGCACCAATTTCCTCTGCAGAATGAGGCAGCATCCAGGCCCATATATCAACAATTTGTTGTTGGTGGGCATTTGTTACGAGGAGCCCCACGTGGCTTGCAGGGTGGCATATCTATGCCGACAATAGCACCCCGCTCAATTCTTATCTCCATGAATAAATCACATACTTTCTATTTGTCTTTGTTAGTCTCCTGGGAGGAAACAAGAAAAGTTTGGATTCATATTTTGCCATGTGCATGCAGTGAGGAGCAGAATATATGCAATCTGCGGTCTTCTGGGACTTATAAAGCAAGCATTACTCGTATGTAGAGAGCAAACACTCAGGTGCCGATGAAGGTTTTACACTTACATATATCGCATGTATACCATTCAATTGTATTTCTCTATCATGGCATTTTCCTCTTACAAATGGGAGACAAATTTATCCCTAAATTACAATCATTGGTTTAGATATCCCCAACTATTATTTGCTCAGACATAAAGAAGAAATGCTGAAGCATGGCAAATATTACTTCATAAAGTTTACACTCATTTCTTCATCTGCTATCTAAATAGATTTTGCCAAAAGAAAGAAGACACAAAAGTAAGATGTATTTTCAAGACAATATCTCTGCTATTTGTTAAATGTCACATATTTACTGCAGACAATTATATTATCACAAAGCATTCTTTATGAGCAATGCGTTTATATGACAAGCCGCTATGTGTGAGAGGTCGGAAGAATCCTACCAATGCATGTGAGTCATGATCAGACATCAAAGAGCAATGTGATTGGTTGATGGATCCAAAATGGTTGTATCTCTGCCTGCGATCTGTGGGTGCGCGGCAGGGGTGCTTTCAACGCAGATGTGATTACTCCACAATACATCTTATTTTGCTCTATTTCACAGCAAGATATGACCACTCTCGCCTTTTATCCACTTGTGTTTCCTCTGCGCTTTGTACGATTGTGATCAATTCCATTGGCAAATAAATGAAATTTTGAATTGTGAGCAATGTGATGCTCTGTATATTGGCATGTGAGGGACTATGGGCCAGACAAATTGTGCTGCCTTAAACGTCTGTCATGCCAGGCTGCAGACCAATTATCACACAGCCAGAGACCAGTCAAAGAGGGCTTTGACAGGTGGGGTGAGGGGCGGCATGGAGGAGCTCCCCTGTCACCACTATATCTCCTGACAATTTGCCACCTCATAGCTTCCTCTCAATCTGTCCATCACAGACATTATGATATATAGCCATCAAACAAGCTCTAGAGATCTATCTGTAACATACAGTGTAGATCTATCTGTAACACTGACACAAGTGTAGATCTATCTGTAACACTGACACTGGGAATGAATCTATCTGTAACACTGACACAAGTGTAGATCTGTCTGTAACACTGACACAAGTGTAGATCTATCTGTAACACAGACATGAGTGTAGATCTATCTGTAACACTGACACAAGTGTAGATCTATCTGTAACACTGACACAAGTGTAGATCTATCTGTAACACTGACACTGGGAATGAATCTATCTGTAACACTGACACAAGTGGAGATCTATCCGTAACACTGACACAAGTGTAGATCTATCTGTAACACTGGCACTGGGATAGATCTATCTGTAACACTGGCACAAGTGTAGATCTATCTGTAACACTGGCACTGGGAATGAATCTAGCTACATGTACGCTGGTACAAGCACAAGGGGTAGACATGTTTATAATACTTCAATGAGGGTAGCTCCCCTGAATGCTGTAAACCTGTTATCTCTCAAGAATCTATATTTCTATCTGTAATTACTTCTGGCAATACTAATTTGTATAATAGCACTGCCTCTGCCAAGCTTTTCTCCTCTCAGATATCTCAAGCACCATTCTCATTAACCACTCCACCAATCAAACTTATTTATATTTTCAGGGAGATGATGGATGTTCTGAAATTTAAAAGGTTCAACTGGCCCATTTTGGGCATTAATCTTTCATGTTAAACACTATAGAAAAATGACTGCCTTTTAATCATGCAGTCCCTCAGGGAAGTGTGCTAAATTTCCTGGAAAATCACGTCTGCCTTTGTAATAATATGTGAGGGTTTGATGGGTAACAGTTTCAAATTAACATGTAATATGAAGGGTCTCATAGAACTAAAATTGACAATATAAAATCCAATTTGAATCTGTCAATCTCAGATTCAATACTTTTTTTTTTACTGGTATTGTTAAAAATCAAAACTTAGCACCAAATGTTTGTTCACATTCACTAAAAGCTCTTAATCAATTTTTTCTCTCCAATTTTTAAAGAAAATTAAATGCCTCAAATGTCAAAATAATTTTCTTTTTCAAAATACCTAATTATCTTAATTATCTTAATTATCTTAATGCGATTTGTGAAGTCTTCCATATCCGTTATTTATGGAGTCAAATAATGAGTAAAGCTTCGTCATATTTCAATCATAATTAAAATTTCTCTTGGGCAAAAAACCTGTATTTTTGAGTCTGCTTTGCAGGAATATTTCCGTGACAATTAAATTAAGATCTTATAATCACATTGCGTAGTGCCATCTGGGGAGTATTGGTAGCAATTAAGTCGGAAGTGTTGCATGTCTTCTTCTATGTCATTGTTTTAGTTGCATTAAAATGTGTGGCAGAATGTACTGATCACATTGCCTTTGCAATGGCTTCATATTTGAGCCAGATTATTTTGCCACTGATACTCATCTTACGAGACTGAATCAAACAAAACAGTGTTTCCATCAACACCATGTAATGCAAAAACACTTAAAATTCATACAGCTTCCCTCTTTTTTTATCTAATTCATTGCCATGATGATTTTGTTTCTGTTCATCTCATAAGATTTATTCTTTCCAACATTTGCAAAATCACACAACTTTTTTCCTCAAAAATTGTTTTTGATTAAATCTGACCAGTGTCAATTATGTGATTGTTGCAGTTGTTGTCACATTGTTGATATATTGATGGCAGACATAGGGGAACATCAATCATTCATCAGTTGTTCTCTTCCTGAAATTGTCCAAGTGATACCCTTATTGACCCTTTGTGAACCCAATTTATGTAACAGCCAGATATGAGGGCCATTGGAGATGATGAAGAAGTGGTCAAGTGTGGGCCCAGAGCCCAGCTGAATTGTCCTGCACCACAACCAGCGCCAAGATGGCTGACATTGCACGACCTTGTGGGAGACAACATTTCCTGAGACACCTAGCAGGCATTGATGAAATTACCAGAAAGAGGCTGTGGAATGACATGCTACTTTGTCACATCTGAGGACAGGGAAGCACAGTCCTCTCCCTGCAGACATTCTCTATCTGTCGCTTATGCTAGCTTTCTGGCCATCATCAAAATTATGTTTGTTTTGTCCAAGTTGAGATGACCTTTCGAGATGACCCCTTCTGCCATCTATCTTTATCTAAACATAAGAGATCAAGATGGCTGGCCTGGGGACTTCCTGTCATGGGCAGTGGCATGTCTCCACCCTCCTTCCCTATTCTGTAGCCCTCATCTCTCCACTCATGTTAAAGGCCACAGATACATCCTTCCTTCCCCGTGAAGCAAAATGACAGCATGCAATGTGTTGCTGGGAGGGTCTCGCCATTCCACACTCTGTAGTTAAGATGTGGTGTGACATCTGTATTTCCTGCTTGGTGCATCTTGCTTGGCAACGACTGCCACACCCAATCCACCCCTAATCACGCCTTAACACTCTAAAATGCTTTCTACAAAAACACTGAGTGCTCCACACTCAAGTACTCTGTCACACCTTCTCTTTCAGACACAAATGATAAATGTCTCAACAGTAAGTTGACAAATCTGTTACCATTATAACTAAATACAACGCAAACATACTGTTGTTTCTGAAATATTAATTCTATATCTTCTTTTTGTTGGTGGGCAGCTGCATTTAATTATAAATATTTTTTGTATCTTGTACAGTTTTCCATTGTATCAGAGTAAATTCTGACATGTTCCAGCAAGGATGACCTAATTTGGGGATCTATTAAACATGTAGTACAAAGAGAATGAAGTGATGACACAGAGACACCTCATGGTTACCCATCTCTCCCCCTACCTACCTACACGGAGACACCTCATGGTTACCTCCCCCCTATCTCTCCCCCTACCTACCTACACGGAGACACCTCATGGTTACCCATCTCTCCCCCTACCTACCTACACGGAGACACCTCATGGTTACCCATCTCTCCCCCTACCTACCTACACGGAGACACCTCATGGTTACCTATCTCTGCCCTACCTACCTACACGGAGACACCTTATGGTTACCCATCTCTGCCCCCCCTACCTACCTACACGGAGACACCTCATGGTTACCTATCTCTGCCCCCCCTACCTACCTACACGGAGACACCTCATGGTTACCCATCTCTCCCCCTACCTACCTACACGGAGACACCTCATGGTTACCTATCTCCTCCCCTACCTACCTACACGGAGACATCTCATGGTTACCCATCTCTGCCTCTACCTACCTACACGGAGACACCTCATGGTTACCTTTCTCTGCCCCCTACCTACCTACACGGAGACACCTCATGGTTACCTATCTCTGCCCCCCTTACCTACACGGAGACACCTCATGGTTACCTATCTCTGCCCCCTACCTACCTACACGGAGACACCTCATGGTTACCTATCTCTGCCCCCCCTACCTACCTACACGGAGACACCTCATGGTTACCTATCTCTCCCCCCCCCCTACCTACCTACACGGAGACACCACATGGTTACCTATCTCTCCCCCCCCCCCTACCTACCTACACGGAGACACCTCATGGTTACCTATCTCTGCCCCCCCCCTACCTACCTACACGGAGACACCTCATGGTTACCTATCTCTCCCCCCCCCCTACCTACCTACACGGAGACACCTCATGGTTACCTATCTCTCCCCCCCCCCTACCTACCTACACGGAGACACCTCATGGTTACCTATCTCTGCCCCCCCTACCTACCTACACGGAGACACCTCATGGTTACCTATCTCTCCCCCCCCCCTACCTACCTACACGGAGACACCTCATGGTTACCTATCTCTCCCCCCCCCCTACCTACCTACACGGAGACACCACATGGTTACCTATCTCTCCCCCCCCCCTACCTACCTACACGGAGACACCTCATGGTTACCTATCTCTGCCCCCCCTACCTACAGAGAGACACCTCATGGTTACCCATCTCTCCCTCTACCTACCTACACAGAGACACCTCATGGTTACCCATCTCTCCCCCTACCTACCTACACGGAGACACCTCATGGTTACCTATCTCTGCCCCCCCCCCTTACCTCAGCCTCCTGCATCTCCAGGCCTCATTAATTCTATGCTGAGTAATATAGGTCAGACACACTATCTCCCAACACATATGCTATGATACTCACACAGGCTTTGCTGAGCAATATATATATATATATATATATATATATATATATATATATATATATATATATATATATATATATATATATATATATATTGTATTACAAGAACACATGTATATATATATATATCTATATATATATATATATATATATATATATATATATATATATATATATATATATATATATATATATATACATGTGTTCTTGTAATACAATAACATAAAACCAAAAAAAACTCTACTTCTAAGGCCTGGAATACACCTAGCAATGATGAGGTCATGGATTCCAATCATTTGCAACAAAGTGCATGTTATTTGACTGTCTATGGAGGCATAATTATCTCTTACCACTCTATATGCCTGCAGGCCAGCATATCGCTCTGGTGTGCAGTTCTCTTTCCATGCTATATACCTACGATCTGAGGATATATTTTCATGTCTTTTGGCCATTAATATGTTGCTGTTGTGTGTGTGTTCCAGTTTTTTCATGTTCTTATTCCATGTTACCTGTAATGCTTGGTATCAAGGCCTTATTCAACACAGCAATATGTATTTTATGAGTGCCAAGCATTTCTGACATAAAAAGATTAACTTAAAATGCAAAAAGTGGTTTTCCACATTTAAAAAAAAACCAGAAAAGAAATCTATACAATATATGAAGAAGATTATGTCTTTTATCTATCTCATCCTAAGCCCTATCTTTTGTTTGGCACGGAAAATATGTGTGCGTGTCTGGAATATACTGACAAGATGAGCATTAATGACATGCAAATCCACCTGTACTGCCTTGTGGGAAGGAATATATCCACCCTCCTGTAGCCACCCTCCTGTAGCCACCCTCCTGTAGCCACCCACATGTAGCCACCCTCCTGTAGCCACTCACATGTAGCCACCCTCCTGTAGCCACCCTCATGTAGCCACCCTCCTGTAGCCACCCACATGTAGCCACCCTCCTGTAGCCACCCACATGTAGCCACCCTCCTGTAGCCACCCTCCTGTAGCCACCCTCCTGTAGCCACCCTCCTGTAGCCACCCTCCTGTGGCCACCCTCCTGTAGCCACCCACATGTAGCCACCCTCCTGTAGCCACCCACATGTAGCCACCCTCCTGTAGCCACCCTCCTGTAGCCACCCTCCTGTAGCCACCCTCCTGTAGCCACCCCCCTGTAGCCACCCACATGTAGCCACCCACATGTAGCCTCCCTCATGTAATCATGACATCAGGCACAGAGCTATGGGAAGGGATATATCCACGTTCATGTTGCCATGACATCAGGCACAGAGCCGTGGGAAGGGATATATCCACACTCATGTTGCCATGACATCAGGCACAGAGCTATGGGAAGGGATATATCCACGCTCATGTTGCCATGACATCAGGCACAGAGCCATGGGAAGGGATATATCCACGCTCATGTAACCATGACATCAGGCACAGAGCCGTGGGAAGGGATATATCCACGCTCACGTTGCCATGACATCAGGCACAGAGCCGTGGGAAGGGATATATCCACGCTCATGTAACCATGACATCAGGCACAGAGCCGTGGGAAGGGATATATCCACGCTCACGTTGCCATGACATCAGGCACAGAGCCATGGGAAGGGATATATCCACGCTCACGTTGCCATGACATCAGGCACAGAGCCGTGGGAAGGGATATATCCACACTCATGTTGCCATGACATCAGGCACAGAGTCATGGGAAGGGATATATCCACGCTCACGTTGCCATGACATCAGGCACAGAGCCGTGGGAAGGGATATATCCACGCTCATGTTGCCATGACATCAGGCACAGAGCCATGGGAAGGGATATATCCACGCTCATGTAACCATGACATCAGGCACAGAGCCGTGGGAAGGGATATATCCACGCTCACGTTGCCATGACATCAGGCACAGAGCCATGGGAAGGGATATATCCACGCTCACGTTGCCATGACATCAGGCACAGAGTCATGGGAAGGGATATATCCACGCTCACGTTGCCATGACATCAGGCACAGAGCTATGGGAAGGGATATATCCACGCTCATGTTGCCATGACATCAGGCACAGAGCCGTGGGAAGGGATATATCCACGCTCATGTTGCCATGACATCAGGCACAGAGCCGTGGGAAGGGATATATCCACGCTCATGTTGCCATGACATCAGGCACAGAGCCGTGGGAAGGGATATATCCACGCTCACGTTGCCATGACTCACATATACCTGTAGTTAGTCATAAGTCACTGCCATTAGGCGGAAGACAAAGTTTGAAACTTTTGACAATTTTCATCTCTTTGGTATTCTATATTTCCTTTCAGTCCCTCTCCTTTACCCAGCATGAGGAGTTATAATTGACTTATCCCTGTCAGAGCCTCTGATTGGCTATCCCTGCTTCCTGTGGCAATCTTTGCTGACAGAGATGGACTTCCTGTCGGTCCTGTCCTCTCATCCCTCCCGCATACTAATTACTGTCTCAGTACATACACAGCCACATATATGGTATTACAGGGACAGCACACATCATAAGGTTAAATATGGGATATTTGCCCTTCTTTATATCTGTGTTAATGCAGAGGACTCCTGTATTCTTGGCATTATCGTTCTGAGATATGCATTAAGAATGTCTGGTCTGGGTCTGCTCATGTGGTAAGGATTTCAATCACTAGATATGGATTATACAGGTTCTGATGGATGATATTATTAACTCATAGTTGGGCTAAATAGGATTCTCTGTTCAATAAACAATTCCCCCCCCCCCAACCCCCCAAAAAATAATATAATTGCTGATAGGATAAAGAAGTGCAGATTCCATATTCAGTGTATGATGGTGTAATTATAGGTGCCATGTAGATAGGTGGCAGTAGCAATGGCAGGACTTGGAGCGTGGAGTGTGCATGCACCTGGGCCCCTACCACTGCATTCATTGTCTGGTTTTGATCTCTCTTTATGTTTTTAGCATGTCTTTAAAGACAGCCATACTTGTATAAAACTGATAAATGCCTTAGAACGAGAACTCCTATATCATTTAATGGTCTTTAAAGCCATTATTGAAAGTTATTTTTCAGCTATTTTACTATAAGTTATTTGCATATTTGATCAGTCTTGCAAAGAGATTTTTGATATAATTTCCGAGGATTCTGTGAGTGGATGACGTGGCATGGTAACATCTGTTATACGTCATATATGTGTATTTCTGATCATCTGATCTTTCACAATGTCTACCAGAACACCTACTTCACATATATAACCTACACCCAAATAGCATTAAAATATTAATGATATGATGCGGCCTTTGAGGAGATGTTTTATTGTGATCCTATATGGGAGTGAGTGGCTTTGATGTTGTGCATCACTGCCCTGGTTATACTACTCAGGTGCACCGTTGGCACATAGTAGACCTATGACAGGGCCTCTCTCAGGCCAATTCTGATTTCCTTTATGACAACATACAAAGTATAGTTCTCGGTTTGCAAAAACATAACTTGAGAGCCCTTGTGAATAGCAAGATAAAGTACATAGCACCTGTGGTAAATGGAGATCCTGTATCTTCTCCTCAGCTTATAAATGGCTCTTAAATAAGAATTGAGGTCATTTCATTGCAAACATCTTCAAATGTTTGGGAGGTGTAAAACACAAACTGGTGTGAGTATCTTTCATGTTCCAGATGTAGCAATCCTCAGTTCATGTCTCTCTGCGAGTTAACACAGGCTGAATGACAACCACCTGCAGAGTCACCCAGACTAAGTCTGGATCTCCCAGGGTAGGTCTGTCAGACACCAGGTGGAGCACACTGACAAACTACTCAATTCTGCCCACCACCCCAAATGGCCTGCAAAGAGAAGCTTTGTGATCATCATGATATGTGAATTAAGGCTTGTATGCTACAGGCTCAAGGTTTGACTCCAGCTTGGAGGCAAACTTAGGCGAAGAGAAATTATTTGATGTGCAGAAAGGAAATAGGTAAAAATTTGTATCCAAACCTTGATAAGAGTTTATCCATGATTCACAAATAGAGGACAACTCAGCAGGAGATTGCCCAACTTTGTATATGCTATTCTCCAAGGCAAAAAAAACAACAAATCAACAAAACATTAAGCACCTTGGTCATTGCACGTTATATATTACTGCTCTTTTCCATTAAAAAAGAGTAGGTGATTTCCTATGATAAATATTTTATGATAAACAAGATGGCAATTTTTCTGTGATAAATAAGTTCCCTTTAGCTATGATATCCTACAGTTCTTTTTCCATTGATATGTCATCCTCTCTTGAATCTATCACAGGCAGTTTTGTCTTATGATCATAATTCTGTGGTCCTGATCCAATTAGTTAGGGATATAAATGAAATCTTTGAGGACATTTGTCTCAATTAAAAAAAAAGATTCATAAAAAATATGTTTTAAAACCACCAATCCTCATGGTCTCCATTATGGTAAAAGCATAATAATTTGTTGGAGACAGATTATGAATCATGTAACATTAACCGGTATGAACAGGCTTAACAAAGTCATGTGACACCACATCTGCTTACAACTCTCAGGGCCATTCTGTGTCTTTTCTCCCAAGGTCGAGTAGGAGTCAGATTATTATTTCAAAGTCAAGGAGTCTCACTAAAGCATAATGTGATGTGAAGATCTCCAAATATAGTATTACTACGCTCTGCGACATTGTAAACTTTGTAATGCAGCAAATTACACCAATGGCTGCACTTCATGGCATCACTGCAAACATTTGATTGGATAACATTATGCAAACACATGTCCACTTTCTGTGCTTATTTCTCGGATTTCTACTCACTCAGCCTCACTTTGACGTGGGAGCAGTGACGACTTGTACGAACAAACCACAACAAGCAATCAAGACTTTGTGGGGGGGGGGGGGGGGGGGGGGACACTTGTCAGCCTCACAACACAGATAACCCAGCACACTTTTCAAGCTTCCCTGCTTATTTGCAATATTTTATTGGACAAAAAAAAAATAGAAATGAACCCAATGAAAGAAAATTAACAACTCTGTTTCATCTATAAATAAATATAAAAATAAGAAATGGTAACTTTGAACATAAGAAAGCCTTTTGCATTGGTATTTGATCTTTACTCTAATTGTTCATTCAAACTCCTCATTTTTCTTTGTCCTTTTTTTGCCAAGAGCTTGTTCAATACTAATACTGTGAAATAACAATCCTCAAAGGAGTTTCATTGTAATGATTGGTATCAAGTTCGATTTTAATTGAATTAATTAAATGTTTTTTGCCTTGTTGCACTGGACTTTTTAAACATTCATTTGGCATGTGAGGGATTCCTGACCAGAAGTGGTGAGTATTTAGTGCTGATCATTAATTGGCAATTTGCTGCGGAGTTGTGAGGGAGTGTGGTGGAGTGTGAGTGGCCTTAATGACTTGAGACAGTCAGACAAGTATACGTCCTCCCCCAGCAACTCCTGCAGGTGAGAAGTACTCCTGGATGCCAACCAACTCTCGGTACATCTAATTCCTTCAAATTGAAATTGCAAGTCTTGTGCATAAGATAAGAACCACGCCGTTCAATCAGATAAGTGGGAGGAGCTATTCCCATCTGATTTGATACAGGAAAAAAAATAGACTTGCATCTTTGAATCATTATCTTTGTATAAACACTGAACCTAACATGTTAATCTTCCTCCTTTCAAATGAGTATCTTGGGGGTATTTTTCTCATTTAAACCTTTTTTTTTACATTCTGACACTTTGAATTATGATGGTAATGTTTAACATGTGGACAATAATTCTAATATGGCCGCCCTCCTTGAAGCAATGCACCCTGGGATATGAGGTTTATCTGCAGCTAGTCCTGGCCGGTGTTCAATACTTGCTAATTGAGTGGGGGCTGATTGGGAGGACTCATTGTGTCACTACCTCCCATACAAATCAATGGGCCACCAGTCCACATGTAAATAATTAAAATCTGCAAACTCCTGCAGATAGATTCCCGCATGCAGCCCTGTCATATTGCATGGCACTACTCCTCATTTGGGCAACCACATCATATTAGAGGGGGAAACAAACTGCCATCAACATTTTAAATATCTCATTCTCATGCTGATAATCTCTTGTATAGAACACCATGTTCACATGGCGATGATCAGATGTGGAGTGTTTATTTGGCTTAATCTACTTGAGGTAATGCCATCTGATTAATATTGATACCAGCTGAAATAAACTTTCTCTGGTCCTTGTAAATCAAACTGCGTCCCCCACAGATCTAATCCGTTTCATCATGCCATGGCATCTCCTTCACAAAAGTACTCACCCTTCCCTTCACACCATACACACCAAGATTAAAAACTTTCACACAACTTCTCAAGTGTTATGCCCAACTGCATTCAATTTGCTCTTAGAATCAATTCTCCGGATTCAATGTGAGCTGATTAATTAAGCAGGATATGATGTTTTTCTTGGGCGAGATGTTTGGGAACCATCAGATGTCCTCTACCTTGGTGTGGTGATAAATGCCATTGTAATTTCACTTTTTATGGCACCATATATTTGACAAGTCTTGTGTTTTACTATGGCATCTTGCAGTAGATTCTCACAAAGAGTTTTAAGTCTGGGCTTGTTTCTTGATTAATGCAGTGTTTATTTGCTGGGCCCATCCAGCGACCTTGGCATCTCGTCAAACAATTGGGCTATCATTATCTTGTCTGCTGGTGATTACACACAATAAGTAATGAACCAGCCAGGATAAAGAACACTTGTTTACTTGTTGCACTCCTCCCAAACTTGCCTTAACCAATCATCTAAAAATTAACCTGCCAACCATTTTTTTATGTCACTGCATCTTTCCATTGACAGGTCCCGGTGATTCGGTACATCACACATTCTTCACACAAGAATCTGCAGGATTTGTTTAATAGAAATTCACTCTGATTTAAGAGGTCATGTAAGTCCTGTTATTATTAAACGACAGATGTAATATGTATAATGATATTATGGGATGGTGGGTGTCATGGCAATCTGCCAAATGATGTCCGTTGATAAAGATTTCAAAACGTTTTATGCTGCCAACCAGGAAGGGAACATTGCATGCTGTCAGCAAACTGCTAAGTTTTTTCCTCTGCCTGAGAACGCGGGTACCTTGCATCTTCCAACAATAACTCTCCCATCAAAGAAATGCCACATCTTTTGTAAAGACAGAAAACACAGATAATCATCCAATGGAGATGAAACTAAGTTTCAAAAAATGAGTTGGTCTTGTGAAAAGGAATATTATAAGAAAATTTGAAAATAGCTGAGTGGCGGTGGTCTGGGGGACTGGGGGCCAAGTGGCCTGGGGACTGGTGGCAGAGGGGTTGAGTGGTGGGTGAGTGACATGGAGGACTGAGTGGCTGGGGGGGCTGAGTGGCTGGGGGATGAGTGGCTGGGGGCTGAGTGGCTGGGGGGCTGAGTGGCTGGGGGGGCTGGGGGGCTGAGTGTCTGGGGGGGCTGAGTTGCTGGGGGGCTGTGGCTGGGGGGCTGAGTTGCTGGGGTGCTGAGTGGCTGGGGTGCTGAGTGGCTGGGGGGCTGAGTGGCTGGGGGGCTGAGTTGCTGGGGGGCTATGGCTGGGGTGCTGAGTGGCTGAGTGGCTGGGGGGCTGTGGCTGGGGGGGCTGAGTTGCTGGGGGGCTGTGGCTGGGGGGGCTGAGTTGCTGGGGGGCTGAGTGGCTGGGGGGCTGAGTTGCTGGGGGCTAAGTGGCTGGGGGGCTGAGTGGCTGGGGTGCTGAGTGGCTGGGGGGCTGAGTTGCTGGGGGCTAAGTGGCTGGGGGGCTGAGTGGCTGGGGTGTTGAGTGGCTGGGGGGCTGAGTGGCTGGGGTGCTGAGTGGCTGGGGGGCTGAGTGGCTGGGGGCTGAGTGGCTGGGGGGGTGAGTGGCTGGGGGGCTGAGTGGCTGGGGGGCTGAGTGGCTGGGGGGCTGAGTTGCTGGGGGGCTAAGTGGCTGAGTGGCGTGGGCTTGGTGAGGTCTACCATGGCATGATCGGCGTAATGAAGGCCGCATTCTCAATATAAAAGGAGCCCGACACTCCCCAAAGACGTATCAAAATGGCAGTCCAATGATAAAACCCATTCTATAGATCATAAAATAGTCCCGACCAATAAACCAACACAAGATACCAGTAATTAAAGTCCTCCATGACCTGCCACCACGTTTATTTCAAGCGTAATAATCTCATTTATTTGGAGCTCAAAGGGCCGGGTTTCCTGGTCCTGACAAGGGCCGTCGGTTGTCTATAATAATGGTATACATCACTGTCCTGCCCGGTGACACCACCGCTGATAAGGTCAACCCCGCCACATCAATGCCTTGTAACTGGACAAGCATTTTTTGCCATTTTCTAAGCATTTTTCATTGAGTGATATCTGGCGCCAAACGTTCATGGACAAAGGGCATACCTTGGTCGTCTAACAAGCAGAAATTGGCCGTGTCCTGCCTGCAATTATAATGTATCATCAAAGTTGACCGGAAGCTGATGAGCTCAGCTCATCATCCACTATGCTCCCCTCCCAGACCAGGATATAATCGGCCCCTGATTGGGGTACTAACCTGCATCCATATAAGGCATCGTTACCATGGCACCACGATATGAGGTATCGTTACCATGACACCTTGATATGAGGTATCATTATGGTGACACCATGATATGAGGTGTCATTATGGTGACACCATGATATGAGGTATCGTTACCGTGGCACCAAGATATGAGGTATTGTTACCGTGGCACCACGATATGAGGTATCGCTACCGTGGCACCACGATATGAGGTATCGTTACCGTGGTACCACGATATGAAGTATCGTTACTGTGGCACCACGATATCAGGTATCGTTACCATGGCACCACGATATGAGGTAACGTTATAGTGGCACCACGATATGAGGTATAAGGTATCATTATGGTGACACCACAGTATAAGGTATCATTATGGTGACACCATGGTATAAGGTATCATTATGGTGACACCACAGTATAAGGTATCATTATGGTGACACCACAGTATAAGGTATCATTTTGGTGACACCACAGTATAAGGTATCATTTTGGTGACACCACAGTATAAGGTATCATTATGGTGACACCACAGTATAAGGTATCATTTTGGTGACACCACAGTATAAGGTATCATTATGGTGACACCACAGTATAAGGTATCATTTTGGTGGCAAAGATTACATCAACAACAAAGCCCAATTATAACAGGGATTACCATGTTTCTCTTATCCGGGGAAGTGAACAAGATTATACTTTTGTGAGGAAATAGAATAAGGAAATTAATGAGTAATTAATCAGTAAGGGAGTGTCCCACATAGAGAGCTGCGCTTCCATTAGTCTCCCTCATCCTGGCAGCTGCATGTTACGTATTCACTCCGTGTTCTATTTGTGTCACCTAGTATGCCTATCAGTAAACCAAGTCAATATATATTACATTTTTAGAAAATGTCTCTCAAATGCCCAAAAGAAATACTTGTGAATCATCTTGAGCAGAAATCGGATAAAAATGGGAAGAGATTTGAGCAGGCATTTAGTGGGTTGATTAACCCAGTGGTGGCCACGGCACAGGGAGGGTGACAGGTCGATGCTCTGTCAATACCAAGTGACAGCCCGATACTTGCTGCGAGAATAGCAAGCTCCCTAGTTACCAGCTAGAGGCAGGGCGGCCATCACCATGGGTAGACAGCTCCCTAGTTACCAGCTTGAGGCAGGGCAACCATCACCGTGGGTAGACAGCTCCCTAGTTACCAGCTAGAAGCAGGGCAGCCATCACCGTGGGTAGACAGCTCCCTAGTTACCAGCTAGAGGCAGGGAGCCCATCACCGTGGGTAGTAAGCTCCCTAGTTACCAGCTAGAGGCAGGGCAGCCATCACCGTGGGTAGACAGCTCCCTAGTTACCAGCTAGAGGCAGGGCAGCCATCACCGTGGGTAGACAGCTCCCTAGTTACCAGCTAGAGGCAGGGCACCCATCACCGTGGGTAGTAAGCTCCCTAGTTACCAGCTAGAGGCAGGGCAGCCATCACCGTGGGTAGACAGCTCCCTCTGTCAGCTCCCTAGTTACCAGCTAGAGGCAGGGCAGCCATCACCGTGGGTAGACAGCTCCCTAGTTACCAGCTAGAGGCAGGGCAGCCATCACCGTGGGTAGACAGCTCCCTAGTTACCAGCTAGAGGCAGGGCAGCCATCACCGTGGGTAGACAGCTCCCTAGTTACCAGCTAGAGGCAGGGCGGCCATCACCGTGGGTAGACAGCTCCCTAGTTACCAGCTAGAGGCAGGGCACCCATCGCCGTGGGTAGCAAGCTCCCTAGTTACCAGCTAGAGGCAGGGAGCCCATCACCGTGGGTAGACAGCTCCCTCTGTCAGCTCCCTAGTTACCAGCTAGAGGCAGGGCAGCCATCACCATGGGTAGACAGCTCCCTCTGTCAGCTTCCTCAACATTTTGCTGAAAGCTGAATCCAGCATCATGCACACTACTGCGTTTTCCCTAAGTTTTACCAGACTTTAACAAAGTCATCTTTTGTGATCATTTATCTCAAAGGATAAGAACATTATAAATAACTTAAAGATTTTCTCTTTTTGCATTCCTATCTGCAAGTATCCTTAAGCAGAGCTCATAATACGTACTGTCTTGTTTATTCATTACTTACACTCAAATCTTATTTTTTAAACATGTCAGTATGTCATAATCAACACATATATTTATAAAAAAAATAAAAAAAACCCAAAGTAACTAATATACATGTACATATATCTATATTGGGGAAAAGGGAAAGCCAAATGGAGCAGTTTGATGGCATTTTGTCTGCTGTTTCTTGGTTCCAGTATGATCTAGTGGCGCTGGCAGGAGGTAAATTTTGACCATTTCAGGTGTGCTTAATGCCAGCCAATACAGAGCAGTGGTTGTCACTGAGGCAAACTCTCTCACCCTGCCCAACGTGTCCAGAATATATCGGACTCTGCCTCACACCAACGATGCTGGTAGTTCCAGACTTTTTCTCAGGGCAATGACCTGAGGCTGATGTGTATCAATACATGTATATGGTTTCTCCTCTCTACTCACCCAATATGGAGTCTCAGGAACCATGTTCAGTTCACCCATAAATGATTATGACCAGAACATTTGCCTTTGACCCACAAGGTTATGGAACGTTTTATTATGGCCACTGTGATGTGAATGTTTTTAGTATGTATAACATTTTGTCTGGTTTGGCATTTGTAGTTACCAAAGGTCTGGAAACCCCATCATCTGCCGGTGACCAATCGTAACATTACCATGTTGATGGGCAATGGACTCATAAAGTGAGCGTGGGGCAGAGTACTAGGTTGGCAACACCTTCATGTCTATGCATACATATGATTCTCAGACATCCAAACCTGCAGGTAAATAGAAGTCTCCAAACAATTCAATGTTTCCTAATATTTAAACTTTTCTTTTTGTATGCCATTCATAAAGTAGTAAAAATTATAATTCAGGTGACGTCAGGCAATGACAGGGAAACACTAACATTTTAAACATTAAAAAATGTCAAAAACCCCCACTTCTTTGATGAGATGCCAAGTATTAGGTCACTCTATTTTACTCCACTTCCTTAGCAGACACAGCAAGCCTGTTTTGTTGTTCATAAAGGTCAAGTACTCATATGATGGGTTTTATGCAAAGCACCACAATGGACTTGCAGGCATATTCAATATGGAGCTATTTTATGGACACTGCCTGAGTGCTCATCTGATGCCCGCTGATGAATTTCTTGCAGGATTGCATTTTATGGCAGCAAGTTGCAAAGGTTATCTGTTGGTAAGTCTGAGCAAGACCAGCAGCCTAACGCAAGAACGTAAAAATGATTTGTTTGTCTCTATATTGGCTGACAATGATATTCTAAAACATCACACATGACCCTATCAGGGCTATGTATATGGATGTGACTCTCCACCGGGTAGCATGGGGCATTTTCTCACCTATTTATTATGCATTCACACCTACGGCGTCCCACCAGATCACACCCCAGGTCAGCCATATGTGCCACTTCCATCACGGTGCGTACACTCCTGCCCCCTACTGGCTGGCTCAGTCACCCCAGACAGGGTACAAAGACACTGTAACGAGACCTCTCCCTTCTCTCTCTATCCAGCATGGATGATCAAAGTCAAAGTTAGACTGGTCTCTGTGCGCCATCTAAGGCCATCAGATTCTTCAACTTAGAAACATTTCTTCCAATCACAAAATGGATATTTTTACCTCAGTATGTGGCGATACACAGCAAAGATATATTTAAATTTGGTAAAACATATCCATGTATCTGCACTGAAAATGGATGTACAACGACATCTAAAAAATGTACACAATCCAATTTCAGAGCTTTGAATCAATCATCCAAAGTTTAAATTAAAGGCTTCCTGCGGAGGTAAAACTCGCACCTTTCTGAACCTCTACTTATATGCTTCTGTCTCATAAAGTTTTACAGCTATCTTCACTAAACATCTGCTTAGTTCATCTTGGAGCCAGAATCACGGGCTCAAAATGTTGGTGTCCAAATTACCAGATTGGTAAAATATTTATTTATTTACAAGTCAATAGCTTATATTTCAGAAAAAAAACATATGTGTCTTTTACAAACAGATTGTTCACAAACAATATCAAAGCATATTACATGATATCTGTGCAGTTGCCACAAAGTTTACAAGGTTCAAAATCAGGCATTTTCCATGTCACATCAATTCTAAGATGAGTAGTAACTGCCGATGAAAGATCCATTTCCAAAAAACTGATCTTTAGTTGGAACATGATATAAAGCAGCAATGACCTCAATGGGCTGCATGGCATCAACCTCATGAGGTAATTACTAAACAAGGCATGACTCTAACTGCCACTCACTCTCCTCTCTATCACCCTCACACAAGTCATAGTCTGTCTCTGTCACCAGGGGGCATTACTATACTTCACAGGTACAAAGATCTTAAATTTACAGTTTGTCAATCCTACATGAAAAAGTTGCTGTATCATGATTTAACACAAAATCATACGACACCTTGGTTTTTCTGCGACAAAGTTTGTGTCTCATACACATCTATATATATATATAAACATGACACATAATAGACTAGAGTGTAATCTGAACTTGACTGCAAACCTACGACATGATATCAGATGATTGGGCCTTTACAGAGATGACAAGCATTATAAAACAATGCCACAAGATAGGGTTACATGCACATGATATAGAGATATTGGGCGGAGGGAAGGGGGTTAACCTTACAGGACATTAATAGAGCCATCACAGAGCAGCATATTATTACCTCGTGTGCTGTCTCCATGTAATATTGCATCTCTCATCACCAAACTCGGCCACAGATAGACATTTCATCCTTTCATCCAGTTTTCATTTCCGTTTTTTTACCAACTCCATTGACTGGTAATCCTGCCCTAAAGGTCAGCCAGCTATATTAGGCGTGGCCATGTGGTAGTGAAAGGGGGCCTGGTTAAGGGGCATGCTACCAAAGAATACCAACCCATTTATTAATGTAATGATATGAGAGCTGGCAAAAGGCCATCCTACAACAAAACTGAATGAGGCTTTGGCATTCATAAATTAGTTGACAGAAAATATAGAAATTAGATTTACTTATATGATTAAATTGCCGGTTCAGGGACACATTGCTAAATAATATGAGGTTTTCAGATCTACTCCAGACTGAGAGCAATAATAAATGTTAAACCTGCTCCAGAGGACCTACTCCAGAGGACCTGCTCCAGAGGACCTGTTCCAGAGGACCTGTTCCAGAGGACCTGCTCCAGAGGACCTGCTCCAGAGAACCTGTTCCAGAGGACCCACTCCAGAGAACCTGTTCCAGAGGACCTTCTCCAGAGGACCTTCTCCAGAGGACCTGCTCCAGAGGAACTATTACAGAGGACCTGCTCCTGGGAACTTGCTGCCCCTAATATGATATCATCTATCAAAGATCATTTAAATCGCAGCAATTTCCGGTAAATAAAACTGCATTAATCTCTTGGATACCCTAATCAAGGAAAAAAAGCACAAGTCCAAATGTGCAAAGAGAGGACTGTTCCCCGGTAAAAGGGGAACCAGGGACCTGCTGCCTGTAAATGCTATGGGTTTCAGTCTGGTGACTTTTCGTGTATTGAATTTGTGTGTTTAGTAGAGAGAGGTAGCTATTTCTACATCAGGTGGCTGACATAACATGCTGCATTACTCCACCATCAGACTCCACTACACAAACCCTCCACCAGCACACATAGTAATCACTCTGTCACTTAGAACAAGTTAACCTCAATCAAGAAAATAATAACAGGCATTCTAGGTTTTTTTTATGATGACAGATCAAGAAAGGGAAAAATATCTTTGATCTTTGGCACTGTTTTTTCCCCACGTTTCAAAACTAATTTCTCTTTTTTTTATTAATCTATTCTTATTCAAAACATCAGGAATCTTCTGGTACATGATCCCATACAGATATATGGGAGCATGCACCCAGGCTTGAAGGATGGCCTGGCAGGGAAGGATAGTGCATCCAGGCTTGAAGGATGGCCTGGCAGGGAGGGAGGGATAGTGCACCCAGGCTTGGAGGATGGCCTGGCAGGGAAGGATAGTGCATCCAGGCTTGAAGGATGGCCTGGCAGGGAAGGATAGTGCATCCAGGCTTGAAGGATGGCCTGGCAGGGAAGGATAGTGCATCCAGGCTTGAAGGATGGCCTGGCAGGGAAGGAGAGTGCACCCAGGCTTGAAGGATGGCCTGGCAGGGAAGGAGAGTGCACCCAGGCTTGGAGGATGGCCTGGCAGGGAGGGAGAGTGCACCCAGGCTTGGAGGATGGCCTGGCAGGGAGGGAGAGTGCACCCAGGCTTGAAGGATGGCCTGGCAGGGAGGGAGAGTGCACCCAGGCTTGGAGGATGGCTGCTGTGATGATGAGACCTGGCAGGGAGGGAGAGTGCACCCAGGCTTGAAGGATGGCCTGGCAGGGAAGGAGAGTGCACCCAGGCTTGGAGGATGGCCTGGCAGGGAGGGAGAGTGCACCCAGGCTTGGAGGATGGCTGCTGTGATGATGAGACCTGGCAGGGAGGGAGAGTGCCTGACTTGTATTAAGTGTATCAGGTGTGTGGGCAGCATTAATGCCCTCCACTCTGGTCTGCTAGGTGATAATGCCACACAGGTACCACCGTATTAGGTGATGTGCCTTAATACCTCGGCTCAGCTATAGGGTGACAAAGACTTGCACATCCGCCTCACCCTATTAGCTTCTGTGGCAGAGGCAAGTCAGCGTTCTCATCATGCGTGGTCTTTGTGTTTATCTGCAATATTTCTACCAACATTCACACTGAACCACTGGTCAAAGACTTCAAGTACCCTCAGGCCACATGATCACAACTAAATCCTTTTAATCTTGTAATGTTAAAAATCTATTTCATCATTTTTGCACATAAGAGAGAGGGGCATGGCATTAAGAGAAGTGTGGTGATTTCCGCCTGGCATGAGGGCGGGGATACGAGATGCCTTGTAAATGCTCCATGTTTAACACTGGTGGTGACTTCCTTGTGCCGCTCGTACACACAGTCAGCCGCAGACAGGCTTATTTAAATACCATGATAGATGGCAAATCTTGACGACTATAAGTATTGACAAGATGTCAGGCAGCCCGGTGGACCCCTGCTGTCCAGACTGTCTCCCACCCATCCATCTCCTGTCTCCTCCCGACACCGCCGCGGGATTACCTCTAGGGATTATCTCCTATTTCTCTGTGTAACATTGACGTGATTATCTCCTGCATTCTTTACAGAGTCTTTGTATTTATTGCCATCATTTTCAAATTACAATATTGACATATATGATATCTGAGATATTTCCCTTATATCAAAGGCTCATGCATTTTGCAATAGGCTGGTCGCCAGGCCAGTAAATATGTTTCCATTGATGGCGATTCCTTACTCATATATGATGAAGTACCAGTCTACAAGTGACAATGATGGATGAACAAATGTTTATGCATATCTGAATACCTGGTGAAGGCGTGTTGCTACATTTACAGCTTATTATAACTTGCCTGCCACTATAAGCTTGCTTCCAGTTGACTTTCATCAAACCCAATAAAGTCAGAATCTAGGATATGGCCCCTGCAGTTCTCTACATAGACTTCCTTGGTCCCAAATCTATATCTGAGGCACAACCCACCCCCTTTGCTACTCCAACCTGTCAAATATAGAAATATCTGGGGATGCACAAATCGAATCGGACCTCCCCAAGGTTAGCTACATGTGCTCTCTCCCAACCAGAGAATAGAAACTCAAGCCAATAAACCATGATATTTTAAAGGAAAATCATTTTAGGAGAGAAGTACTTTTTCTTAACCTGATAAAAGAAATACTCGGTGGACACATTATGTCTCGTGAGATGAGAGGGGCATCCACAGACATACACTAGTCATCAGAATTAGGTAACCTTTTCTTAAAGTTCTATTAATCTCTGCCTACTACAGGCGACACTATCCTTCCAAATATCATAACTTATTATACTGCGGCCCATAGGACTGCATACTAGAACCATCTATATCTTCTTTACTATATGAGCATAAACTGGAACTATCACAGTCTCAGGGAACACAGATTCTACTTTACTCCAAGAAACCAAAAATAGAAATTAAAGAAGAGAAGACAGAAGCGACCTTGATTGATGTATCTGACAAAGGACTACGGCAGCCATCTTGTCTGGAGGTGTGAGGTGCATGTGGTGGCGGTATATTGTAGATGCAGGGCACATGTTGTCACCCTCTGGACAGTGCACAGATGCCTGTTTACAGTTTACTGTTATCCTGACTGGAATGAGAGTGGTGGATTTAGAGGACCGGCTGGTTCAGCCCTCGTACTCTGGGTTGCCCACTCTGCTGGAAATGTTCTGATACCACTAACAGGTGTTCTGCCGCCATCTATCACTCACACAACTTTCTACTTCTCTGTCTCTGCACACAATCTACAAGTGACATGCAAGGAGCTCTCTCTCAAAGGCATATCTACTATATTAAAACGTAAGCATGGTTCAATGAATATCATTCAAAGACAACAATGTTGGCAGAACTATTTACCAGAAAACTGCGCATTCCTGTACATTTTGCTTGAACGTTTTGTTCAATTCACATAAACCCAACATAGATCATCATTCCATGTTGATAGAACAAGAAAAGATATTATAGAAATGATGGAACACCTCGGATGCTCGTCTTGCCATTCCATAAATGAGGTGATCCACTTGGTTTTGAAATTTTCGCAGTTTGTCGAGTTTGTATTTAATATTCTGTGTGGCAAGTTTGGAGGGAAGTAGAAATGATGTAGACAACAATGCATGTCCTTGCCAAAAGCAGCCATGCAAGTGAGAGAGCCTGTGATTGGCTGTCACCATGGCAACCACACCTCTCCCATCATGCCCTTGGATGATATAGTCTATGGAGAGGAATCATCAGAACACTTGTGAGCTTATCGTGTGAAGAGAACTCATCAGATGACACTCCGAGCCCCATGATAAAATACTTCTCTGCATTATGTGCACTAAATTAAATGTATTTCCTCGGCTTCTGTTGTGTAAATTAACTGTAGATCCAAAGTTAATAAGAGCGCCAAGAGCGTAAGTGATTGATTGATTCCTTGACAATGCTCTCTTCCTTTATTAGTTTGTCATTTGTTTGAGCTGCGTTGCAGTGCATGCCACATTAGCATGGATGTCAGAGGTCTTTGTAGTTTCTTTGTGGCATGAAGCAAAATGCTCCATTTGACACACAAAACTAAATTTGCCACATTTTACCTTCTTTACATTGTGTTTGATGTGTTTTGAATTATTCTCTCCTTTAAAGAAATGATATGTAAAGAAATTTATAAAGCACTGAATGAATTGAAAGTCAGAAGCCTACTTTGCCATCTCATAAAAGAAATTAGCTGGCAACATAGACAAACAAAAAATACTTTAATGTGATTCACAAAAAATGCTTCAATCAAAAGCAGCTGCATGCATTCATCATTCTTCTTCTGGTTTATGTGAGAATATTTGCAAATACATGTTAATATTGTGGGCAAAAGTCAGTGGTTTTCAGTTGTGATGAGGCACTTTGGTAGCATTGACAAGGCATCAATTTGTCCCTGAGCACAGTGCTACATTGCCTCCATGGACGTCTTATTTGCCTCCCGCCAGATATAAACGAACCTTTATGGCTTCTGCTCAGATTGCGGAGGCAAACTGACTTCTCTTTTGCCTCCTGAAAGACGACTTTTATGTCTCATTTCCATGTTGTGTGCTGGTGGGGCCTTGTAGTCATTTTGCGCCTTTTATTACCCCGGTGCTAATGCCTGTCCTTCCTCTACATTTTGTCATCCATTTTGTATTCTTGTAACATGATATAGCCACAAATCAAAGATTTTTGGGGTCTGTAATCTTGTGAATACCACCCTTATCTTTATGGCTGCAGCCTTCACAGTTTCTCCTGCCTGATTGTTGATTACAGGGACATAAGACAAAAGCCTGGGGCAAACTCAACATAACTCTGGCTACTGGCCCATAGACCACAACAAAACCTACCCATTTACACAATTGTATCATGCCATCACTTGGCTACATACACTACAAAATATCCATTCTTTGTTCTCCATTTTATTTCCATACCTTCATTCTGCTCGGCCTGTCTATTGTTCTACAGTAGAAAGATGACTGGAATTAAGCCAGTTGTACTGATTAGCATTAAATGTAAAAAATAATGGCTTTACATGGAAACTGGTGTTTGACTGGTTCCATGATGGCACTATAGCTGGCGGTGTAGTTTTATTGTGGTATGGACACAAGCCAAATTCTCCAGAGAGTTCCCACAGCATCCAGCACACTGCATTTCCATGGCCATATGTCAAAAGCAAACAGTATACCCAATTATGGTGACCAGGGTAATGGCTGGAACAAGTCATACAAGCCTCCAATTATTGCACTGCCCTCTTGTGGTAAAGGGTGCTTTTATTCCAGCCACATATCTGCAGGATGTTAAAATATTAATCCTAAAAAAGACCAAAGCAGGATCCTCACAAAAATGTCTTTGTTGTTTATATATCAGCATCATTGCCAGTAAAATCAGAAATCTTTCTACCTGTCAACCAATGAAACTGACCTTTGTGGCAGCTGAAGTAGTCCGCATATGAAAGAATTTTAAATCATGTAAATCGTCTGAAAGGATGTACATGTATGGAGTTTTATCTCACTGTGCTATAAAATTTGAATGTTGAAATATGTACTTTGAAGCTTAGGCTATAAAAAGTTAATTGCAGAATCAGGAATAAAATGGCTGCCTTGAGTGCCATCCTGGCAAGTTAAGCAACCTGATTCACAAGACAAATTTGTGTGCAGAAAAAAGCTAATGATTACATTAAGCAGAGGATAAATTCCATTAAAACTGCAATTGGGAAGCGATGCGGCCTCAGCAGATGGTCAATCTCAGCCAATGTAAACTGTCACATGATCCAGGTCATGTGACTCCTTGATCAATTACGCACAAACTACTCTGCCACATTCTGATTGGCCGATAACACTGCACAGGAAGTAGACTGATGAATGTGGAACAGTTGAGAACTTGTTAATAGCAATAGGTTTGTTGTAAGGTCGGCAGATGACTCTGGAATATACCTGTTGCGTGATTTTGTGAGATATGTCTTCCCTTCGAGGCCAGCCTGTTCCTTGTGCTCGGCGGAACTGTCGTATAAAGTAGCCGGCTCAGCAGTGCTCGGACCACATGTACAATGGGAGAACCTGGCTCTCACACGAGACTTAGCGACAATAAAGAGTTGCCGATTGGCAATTAGCTGAGCTGATAGAGTTTCACTACACCTGCCCCCTGGTTGGATATAATGCACATTACCTCAACCTTTATCCACCTATCATCTACACTAACATTTCCTCTGCCAACTTGCACACAACTATAATTATTAGCATTCACCTAGTCACAAAAAGTGCCAGCCACAAATTGTATACCCAAGGTCCATAATGACCAAGCAACCTCTTTGTTATATTTTTTTAGCATAATGCCCTCATTTTTTCCACCAGATTTGCTGGCAATAAACCAATAATTCATGTGGCATAAATATTAGCAAACTCTAGGCCTTGTAATGATTTGCATTAGACAGAAATATGATAGGACAATTTACAGCACTATGAACAGGCTCTGTCTAATATCAGCAACATATGATTTTTTTATTAGACGAATGGTATTAGACAAATGGCGTTTTTATGCATTTTTCTATTCCATTGTTTTTCCCCAATTTCCATCAATATGGTTTATTTCTCTGAAATCCCACCACTTTTAATCAAAACATCTCTGGTAGATTGAGTTGTCTATTTCCTTGTATTTCCCAATCTGGAACACATTGCTTTATTCTCAAGAGAACACACAACTTTGCCAGTTTTTATGCACCTATCTGTGATTACCCAAAGCACATCTCATTCTTTTTCTATGCAGGATTCTAAACGTGATGCAAGCCTGAAAACAATCCAAACATAAAACAGTTTTCTCCTCCATCGAAAACCCATCTCTGATTGTAAACTCAGTCCTGCTTTCTATTAAATTCCATCTTATTTCTGTGAGACACTTTGTGCTTCCCCCGGTTCATTTAACAAAGTATGTTTTAAGACGTGCCATTCTTCTACTCCTCACTTCACACTGTTTCATTCTCTGTTTGGGTTACTCTCTCATGTCATACATAAATTACATTTAAAAAACTAATAAAACAGAGATAATTATGAAAAACACAACAAGAACACTCCTTGAAACGTTTGATCTGTTAACAACTCAATCTTTTCATAATTGGCTGAGTTGTATATCTCCACCAGGTATTATCATTCATAAGATGGGTGTACTGGGCTGGCCTGTATGATACAGCCAGGCTGGGTCAGGGGGAGGGGCTGGCCTGTATGATACAGCCAGGCTGGGTCAGGGAAGGGTCAGGGGGAGGGGCTGGCCTGTATGATACAGCCAGGCTGGGTCAGGGGGAGGGGCTGGCCTGTATGATACAGCCAGGCTGGGTCAGGGGGAGGGGCTGGCCTGTATGATACAGCCAGGCTGGGTCAGGGAGAGGGGCTGGCCTGTATGATACAGCCAGGCTGGGTCAGGGAGAGGGGCTGGCCTGTATGATACAGCCAGGCTGGGTCAGGGAGAGGGGCTGGCCTGTATGATACAGCCAGGCTGGGTCAGGGGGAGGGGCTGGCCTGTATGATACAGCCAGGCTGGGTCAGGGAGAGGGGCTGGCCTGTATGATACAGCCAGGCTGGGTCAGGGAGAGGGACTGGCCTGTATGATACAGCCAGGCTGGGTCAGGGAGAGGGGCTGGCCTGTATGATACAGCCAGGCTGGGTCAGGGGGAGGGGCTGGCCTGTATGATACAGCCAGGCTGGGTCAGGGAGAGGGGCTGGCCTGTATGATACAGCCAGGCTGGGTCAGGGAGAGGGACTGGCCTGTATGATACAGCCAGGCTGGGTCAGGGAGAGGGGCTGGCCTGTATGATACAGCCAGGCTGGGTCAGGGAGAGGGGCTGGCCTGTATGATACAGCCAGGCTGGGTCAGGGGGAGGGGCTGGCCTGTATGATACAGCCAGGCTGGGTCAGGGAGAGGGGCTGGCCTGTATGATACAGCCAGGCTGGGTCAGGGGGAGGGGCTGGCCTGTATGATACAGCCAGGCTGGGTCAGGGAGAGGGGCTGGCCTGTATGATACAGCCAGGCTGGGTCAGGGAGATGGGCTGGCCTGTGTCATGTGTTCTGTGTTTCTGTGTTTTTGTGTGGCTGTGTTTCTATGGGTCTTTCCATGTTTCTTTGTGTCATGTGTTCTGTGTTTCTGTGTGGCTGTGTTTTTGTGTGGCTGTGTTTCTATGGGTATTTCCATGTTTCTTTGTGTCTGTTTCTGTGTGGCTGTGTTTCTGTGGGTCCGTCTTTCCATGTTTCTGTATGGCTGTGTGTCTATGTGGCTGTGTTTCCCTGTTTCTGTGTGTCTGTGTTTCTGAGAGTCTGTGTGTCTGTGTTTCCATGTTTCCATGTGTCTATTCGGCTGTGCGATGACTGCTGGCTCGTCTTTATGCAGGTTTACAGCTCCTTTGTGATGAGGCGCTATCAAATATGTAGTGCTGTGGTTGGTGGTGGGGAGATTGGCCAGATAACCCCGGTCTCCCAAGGACAATATGCTTCCTACAGATAAACACGCCACCCTCCCGCGGCTTATTGTGGGAACGCGCACCGCTCCCAGGGCTTACAAATATCACCAGGCTCACATTGAAAAAACACTCAAATACAGGAAGATTCAAATGTAACATTCACGCCTTGTTGGTGAAGTTGAAAAGTATTTCACACCTTTCTGTAATGTTGTTTGTAACACAGAATCAACTCTCTCCCTTTGAAACATTCCATTCAGATTTGTTTGACAGTTAAACGTATCAGCAGAGCTGTGGTTATCTCTCCACGTTTCTATTATTACAGTTTTACATTTGACAGTCTTCATCACTCTCATGAAGAGATATTCATATTTATATATACATATCAATCAATATGTGAACTATATCAACTTAGCAATAGCTGAGCAACCAGAAAACTCACTCAAAAC
This sequence comes from Amphiduros pacificus, assembly GCA_949316495.1. Classification (NCBI taxonomy): domain Eukaryota; kingdom Metazoa; phylum Annelida; class Polychaeta; order Phyllodocida; family Hesionidae; genus Amphiduros; species Amphiduros pacificus. The sequence continues at coordinate 8,768,407 of OX439005.1, read as the reverse complement.
ACAAAAAGTCATCAAATTTCAAGCATTGCATTAGAGATTAAAGTACTGAACACAATAGTTTTTATGCAAATTAAACATATTTTTCTCATTGTGATATTTAATTCTTTTAAAGCTTGATGAATTGTCAATTTGTGAATTATGCATTGAGAGTAAATTTTCCTTGCTGACTGGCCATTTAGCATTTTGGACTGGGAACATTCATTTATATTCAAATAAAAAAAATGCTATAAGTGAAGAATGAGAGGAGGAGTCCGCCTGCCGGGGAAGCTCAACATTGCCACACAACTCACAAATAATATCACTAGTCCTGCATATCTAGCATTCTCACCTTTATTTAATTTTTTCAAGAATTTATTACATTATTATTAACACTTTCACTTGCATTGGATATCGATGTAGAGATCTTTGATAGGAGAGTGTATCATAAGAAATAACAAATAAAGCCCTGTGTCTGGCAATGTTTTTCTTCTGGCCAAAGGTGATGTCTCCTTGTTGGTGTCATGCTGCTAAGTTCTGCCATATCTACCCATACTTTCTGATATAAATCGCTGTATAAATCTACAAACATTAATTGTGTGTATACATCCAATTGACTAACAGGAAGTCATTAGTGTGAGCATGTGCAGAGAGGGGTTAGTTGGCAGAGTCCACTTTGGAGGGATCCTGGGATGGACTTTTGGTCAGTTCATTCAATATTTTAGGAAAGCAAGGTTTGACATTGACTTCAAAACTGATGAAGGTCATATAATTACTGCTAAATATTCAACATGTAATATTGCTTATATCTGGCACTGTGGGATGTACAAGTTTTACAATATTGGTATAACATCATTATATATTTACACTGAATGTCCAGTGACTGTACAAATATTTGACATTAGCTTAGATATGTAAATCACGCGCCATCTAGATGGGTCCCTCACATCACTACTTTCAAACTTTTCAAATATCCATCAAATGGATAATTACATTTGAGGTTAAGCAATTCTTAATCAAGATTAATCCAATGAGGAAATGAAACACAAAACATAAGCTATAAATTTCAAACTTTTCTTTTCATTTTTACTATTGTTTAAAAGAAATATAAAAAAAAAATCAATCTTAAAATATAATTGAATTTTTATTGATTTAATACCAAATACCAAAAGAAGTAGTTGATATGAAGTGGTGCCATCTAGTGAGTTGTGTTGGGTGCGGGATGTGCTGTGGTGTATTAAGTGCACATGTTGGCCAGCATGTGGTAGTAGTACATCTGGTAGCCACTGTGTGGAGCCACAGTGCTGATGTAGTGATGTTGGCAGGCAGTTGAGGTGACTGAGATGGACCTTCTTATTGCATGCGATGGAACAGTGGCATGGTCAGCCATCATCTAGTGTACTCACATACCCACGTGCTCATTCCAATTTAAATCATAAATGTCCGCTTTTATCTGGGATAAGAGTCTTATCTTCATCCCAAGTGCATGTGAAAAATATATAACAAAAAACTTTTACGTCTTTCAAAGTTTAAAATATTTGAACATTTTTGTATTGCATTAAATACAAGAAGAAATATTCCTTTAGTTGGAATTTAGCACACAGGTAGAATCAGCTCCATCTGTCTGAAGCACAGACAGACAAAGCTGAGGGATGACCTGACCATGTGAATCATAAGATGCTAGTGTGGATGGCTGTCACCAGGTGGCATTTCATAATTTATGGCTGCTGTATAATGAGAATAGTAACAAATTGGTCACAGAAAATGAGTAATCACACATGTTCAGTCTCATCCATTCAAAGCTAACAATGAATTTAGATTTGACATAACATCATTACGATTTAAAAGTTTCTTTAAAATCTTTTCATTAAATAATTTTCCATATTAAATTAGATCCTTAGAATGATTTAAATTTCTACGTGTAAGAACCAGGTCAATGTACGAGAGGAAAAAATACACTTAATGAATATGAAACGAAGTAGTGTTACGGGGGGAGGGCTGATTTCTATCTCAGTGTGTTGGAGATCCCTCATGTACAGTCCAGATCCCCATCACACATTCAATATCTGCAACCTGGGATGGAATAATGAACAGGGCCAAGCCAACCAAAGACAATAACAAAACCCTGCCTGTAACTGCACATTCCTGCATCACTGGCATGTTAGTTTGAACTCATGTTCATGTGCAGCTGTTACAGCGGTATATGGATTAAGGTAATCCACAGGCCCAGGAACCAGTATGGGGGATTAGCATGTGCCATACCACACATAACTTGCTGGGCCCAAATCAGGTTGCTGTGCATCAGACTCAAATAGACTTATCATAAATCTGAATACAGGCTCACTTTCATCTCACGTAGGACGTAACAATATCAGGGAGACACAAAAACAATCCCATCAGATGTGCCCGCAGATCCACCACACATCCCCCCAATGTAGTTATTCTGTGCTCATTGTTTTACATATTCAGGGGGCTGACACTGTGACGTTGTTATATTGGCCGGTCCCTGTTTCATGGTTCCCATGTTGATAGACCAGTGGAGCCGTTTGTAAACACTGAGGGCCATAGAGTGCTGCAGCCCCAGTGATATACTGTCAAATGCCCTGTGATGCATTAATATACTGATCTGATGAACAGCATATGTGTTCAATAGTGTGTGATAACACTCAGGCCGGGGCTTAATGCTTCCCGTGTTTATTGGACAATGGTTCCATAGTCTCTGATGTAATTATAGGATGTTCCCCAATGTGAACAGTGCCATTCTCTGAACAGCGTCCTGGTAGGGAGTGTCTAACCTCGCCGTGTAATACATTGCTTGAGCATCTCACAAAGTTTGTAAAACTTAACTCATCAACTCTTTGTATGTCTTTTGGAGGGAGCGATCTCATAAAGCAGCAGTAAGAGTTTTTTTGAGGGAGGATGTGTAAATGAAGTGAGAATGGGTGGACTGCAGTAAAGGGTTTGGTGAAGCCCCATTGGTTAGTTGTGGATGTGTAGGTATTTCAGTGGTGGAAGCCATAGGAAGGCTTAATCTAGCCCGGGAGACTCGTCCACACAGTGAGCTCGTCCCTGCAGGATAAACTGCTGCCAACCTCCATCCCATACTCTCAAATATCATTTAGTCAGCTCCTCCGCACACTCCCCAAACCACTGTGCCAAACGTGCCGCTTAAAAATTAGGGCTTAGTAAAAACCCCTGGCCTGTTACAAAGTACAATGTAACTTCTACGGCCTGGTGATTCCAAGATGGCTGCTGTGCCGTGAGTGACACATTGACCACTGTATACCTATCAAAGTGATACCATACAAAGCTAGACCTTGAAGCCAAGTCATTATTCCTTGTCACATACATGCACCCCCTGGTGGCCAGCAGGGATCTGTGTGAGGGCACTCAGTGGTTTTGTTTTGCATGGATGTAAGAATGGGGACTGATTGTGATCCACGTAATATGAGAAGTTGCCTTTATAAAGGTCACTTGTTTCTCTCTACACAGTGCTGACCCACAGGTCAATGGTCATGCTCAAAATGACCTCAGGTTCAATGAAGGAATGACCCCGAGTGACCTCATGACCTGCCAATGTCCAATGGGATTGTCTTGATTGGCTGATTGAAACTAACATTTCCCACGGCAACCATCAGTGCAGAATAACATTTCTCATAAACAAGTTGTCTTCATCTGGTAGGGGAGGCAATATAATGGCGGCGTGTATTGTAAATCTCTCACCCAACATTTACAGACTCAAACTTATTGATATCTTAAACCAGCAAAGTGGGGCCCATAATAGTCTAGACAATATTACGATCTATCATCTTTATGTGTAATAAATATCTTATTGTTACAGTAAAGCAAGACTTATTGCTTCCTGTTCAAATAGTATAAATTGTTATGATTTTTACACCTACACATCTGAAATCAACCTAAAAATTATTTGATTGCTTGAGTTTGGTATAAATACATTTCAAAATAGGTTTATCATATAACTGACAAAACATTTAGTTAAGTCATTCAAAATGATGATATTAAGTCTGATGATTATCAAATAAATTTAGAAACTAAATTTTATTTAAAAATGATTCCTTTCTGATATTGAAGTTGACTGTTTTGAGCGATTTTTTTAAATGTCCTTTTTGAATGATATTCACATTGACCATTTTGTATGATATTCACATTGACCATTTTGTATGATATTCACATTGACTATTTTGCTTGATATTCACATTGACCATTTTGCATGATATTCACATTGACCATTTTGCATGATATTCACATTGACCATTTTGCATGATATTCTCATTGACCATTTTGCATGATATTCACATTGACCATTTTGCATGATATTCTCATTGACCATTTTGCATGATATTCAAAATATACACCTTATTGATGACATTTAAATGATGCATGTGTTGGAAAATGTCCTGTAGGTGGTAATATATTGATACAGCAGCCATATAAGTATGAAGCATCCATTCAATAAAGCATCTCTGTTGGACTAATACCATCCATCCCATGGAATGAGAAGTGCAGCATCACAATGTGTCAATAGTAAATATCCGATGGCTTATCTCTACTATCTTGGCTGTAGTAGTATAAAAGTTGGCCACTAGAGGGTGCAGAGTGCTGCACAAATTAAAACTCAATACTGGTTTTTTTTTTCTCAGGAGTCAAATATACATAGAAGAGAGAGAAAAGTGGTCCAACATAAGCTTGGTGCCGTGACGGCAATTACTCTAGGTATAGTCAATACTCTTACCTCGGTCCTGAAAAAAGGTACCTAGAAGGGTGCCAAAGAAATAGGGTCAAGAAATTTTATTTCAGTGTAAAAAGATATTGAAGTGATCCCTTAGAAGAAACAGATTTTGTGTTTTGTTGTTTGCAAAATCACTTGCGTTTTGAGATGTATTAGTTTTACATTGTGAGAGTTAACACCAATGTTTGGTGAGTATATATCAATATAAGTGCACTGATGATTTATAGCATTCATACAGTAGTAGCATAGGTTGTGGTTTTATTACAGGTATTAGTTTTAGGTATGTGACTGGGTAGTAGTAGTAGTAGTAGTAGTAGTAGTAGTAGCAGTAGTAGTAGAAAGGGATATGTTATTAGAAAACTGGATATATATATATATCTATATCTGATTTGCTCCTGACTCTGAAAATCAAATAGATCTGTGCTTGTTTCTTTCCCTCAATATTCTTTTCATTTAGCAAAGGCACATATGTGGATACATAGATTGAAGAGGTCAATCTTACCTTGGCAACCCTCGGATATCTCATTGCGGTACTCATCTGGTATTTCAGCTCTGTGCTCCAGAATATTGCGGTTATCTCCATTGAGGTCTATGGATGCCAGACAGCCTTGGAACCCTTCACGGGATTTCACTTTTTTGGGTAAAATACCAAACACATCTTGAACAGCTCCGCCGATGTAGACCTGGTCGTCGGTGTCAAAATGAACAGACCTTGTATTTCGTAAATTATCATAGGTGGCGCTCTCATCTACATAGAGGATTGTCTGTTGTAGTGACCTTCTTAATATGCGCACCTCGTGCCACTTGTTGTCATTGATTGGTTTCCCCAGGGTGGCCTTCATGGTGCGAGGACCACCGCCAGTGTCATAGATATACCATATATGACCATTCACTAATTCTATCACAAAGAAATCTTTGCCCTCACCACCGCCACAGTACATAATCAGGCCGTCGGGCTGGGTCGTTTTGATTTGAAAGAGTATGGTGAAGGTGGAGTATATCCTGAGACGCGTGGACAGGTAGGCCTGCGTGGTGTGGAATGTTATCGGGAAATTAACCAAGTGCTCTTTCTTGTTGAAATGAGCAGTTGTATCAATATTTTGAATCTCTCCTGTTCGAGCCATTTCAAAGAAATGGTTTCCATTAAATACGAACTGCTGCATGTGGCCCACAAAGTTCTCCTTGGCTTTTAACTTTACATTGGGATCATCTCCTTGTGGTCTCTTGGCCAACTCAATCTTGTCAAATTCTACAATTTTAGAATTTCCCTCCATTTCAGCTGAAAGAAGAAATAACAGCAACTCACATGTTTTGTTAAAAAGAAAATACATTTGTAAAAATAGATTTATAAGTTATAAATTTTGTTATAATTCAGGCAAAAAAAGAAAGAAAATTATCCATTTTGAGGCAAATTGATGAGATAAGCCAGACAAAGGCTCAATCTACAAAAGCAATATCAAGTATTATTGAAAATGCAAAAAGGTCATGCCACATGCTGTGATCTATCGAGAGACAAGACCTAGAGTACAAAACATAAATCAAATACATTAAAACACAACACAGTCAAAGTACCAAATACTGCAAGATTCTACCTCTACTCTAGTCAAATATATGTCAGAATATATAGCTCTATTATTTATGGCCTTACCTTTGCTAAGGTTATCAATATCCGTGACAAACATTATATGGCACACAAAAAATAAAAAACAAATCATTGAAAAATAAGTGCTTCTCATAAATGACACACTTTTAACCTTATCCTTTATATAAACCTCTCAGCCAGCTAAGCGATACCTGCTAGCTAGTTCTATATCTGAATAAATCTGTTATAATTCTCAGATAAAAAACCATAAACAAGGTAAACATTTCATGGGTTTGAATTACGGTGCATCTGTGAGAAAATAATCAAATTGTGAGGTCACAGTGAGTGGATGTCACAGTGAGTGGATGTCACAGTGAGTGGATGTCACAGTGAGTGGATGTCACAGTGAGTGGAGGCGCCCATCAGGTGGGTGACGCAGGCCGACGCAGGCTGTCACATCTGACAGAGTGGCAACCAGCCTGTCAAAACTCCACATGTATAATCTGTGTGCGCCACATAATTGCCTCCCAAAATGCCAATTAGGACTTCAAATATGACGAGATTTGTGTGATACAGGCATCGTAAAGTGTTCCTGGTTACACTGCAGAGCTTTGCTGTCCATTTTCACAGGTCCAAAAGGTTATCAAAAAAAATAAGATTCATGAACATTTCTTTCTGTCTCGCCTTGAAAAAAGACTGAGAATTCACATAAAAATTAGATTTATTTTATGTGACTTCAGATAATTTATTTATGAGTGATTATCAAATTAGAAACTCTGACTATTGTTTGTAATTAAATTAACAATTTAAAATAGTCTGCTCCAAAATTGCTTTGGCTATCGATGGAGCGATGAAAGTACTTTTTAAGTTTCTCACTTTCTACTTTAATAAGACTCAGCTCAAAGCCTTCATTATCTAACATGATTATTTAAGAAATTTCCAATTCACCAAAGCCCATCTTTTCTTAAGTACCCATATTTTCTGATGTCTTTTCTTCAATAAATAATCCCCGTAAGATATTGATATTGTCAGTTTTATCACAACAAAAAATGTTATCTCTCACAATTATATAAAATAAAAAGGCTTTTAAACAAAGAGGATCTAATATGTCTTATATTTCTAATGGAGGGTGTTATATGTGTAGTGGAGTCAGAACCACTTGTATCCATGGGAACACATTCCCGCGACATTCTGCAGTAACCTGACAAGATGCATTTACATAGAATCACCCATAAATACCTCTCATTCTTCATCATTTTATGACTTTATTATGAAGAACCGAGCTCACTGTATTGCTGTGCTGTGATTGGCCAATGCATGAGAGACAGAAATAATAAATGTAGAATGATTCCGCTCCACTAATTCTTGAATGAAGTTGTGCTAATTGATACAGAAAACCATATCTCCAAATTGATTTTGCAAAAGGCTGGCAGCACAATTGAATTTATCCCATTTAAGGACCAATTTTCACGAGATGAGAAAACAATTTGCAGTGAATGGTTGAGAGCCTGTGGCTAGCATTCAGAGTTGTTTCTCAATCAGACTAATTCAAGACACTGAGGTGTGCATGTGACTGCACAACTTTCACACCATTTCCTGCACTGGAGAGAATACAGCCAACATGTAAATAGCATTTCTGCTTCTATTTTCCTTATTATTCTTCAGATACATCACGTTTCAGTCTGATATACAAAATATCAAACCACCAAAATCCAAAGAGAAGCCTTGTGACCTTTTTGTGGTTGTCATATTGAGAGGGAACCTGCCAAGCTGGCCACGTTTCCTCCCCACCAAGCTCGGGCATGACATCGCCATTTGTCAGAGTCATGTGGCCAGGACAAAATGGCAGTCACAGCACACCTGCCAGAAGTCACATCTGGTACTGTACTGCAGCACATATCTAGTATTAGTCTGACATCTGGAATAAGTCACATCTAATACAAGTCAGTAAACTTGTAAAAGTCACATCTCTAGAACTGTGCAACCTTCAGAATTAACCATTATGGATGGCCGGACATTATCTGAGAAAATCAGCTGAGACAGGTCAATATTTACCCGGAGTTCCAACACTGTATCTGACCGATGAGAAGGACTTGATCTGAGCAATATGAGTTAGGACAGGGACTTGATCTGAGCAATATGAGCTTGGACAGGGACTTGATCTGAGCAATACGAGCTAGGACAGGACTTGATCTGAGCAATATGAGTTAGGACAGGGACTTGACCTAAGCAATATGAGCTAGGACAGGAACTTGGTCTGAGCAATATGAGCTAGGACAGGGACTTGGTTCGAGCAATATGAGCTAGGACAGGGACTTGGTTCGAGCAATATGAGCTACGACAGGGACTTGGTCTTCCCACATTGTCCCTCCGAGATGACAGGGACATGATGTGTAAGGTTGCAGTATAATATTGGTCTGCTTTACGACTGCTCATCTCATGGCTCACGTCGCCATTCATTTCAGGTTAAGCATGTAACTTGGTGTTCTTATTGATGAGTAAGCCTGTCCTATTCTGGTGTGACTCAGACTCAATCTGTTTTTTGATGATCAAGTGGCAGGCTGCCATCTGAAACTTCCCAGAATAGACAATACTAACAGTTATTTCTACCTTACAAATATACTGAGACAAAAGGTGTGTTGTTATGAATGGGTTACAGAAACATGTTTCTTTGTACATCACATGTTTCTTTACATTCCATTGTTTAACTACATCAATAAAAATGACATTATGGCCTATCATAAATCTATCTTAAAATTTTGGTTTAAGTACAAGAGATAGACATTTTGATATTGACATTGATATCCTCAAAAATTAAAAAGGAGTGCTTAGAAATGATCATGTCTTTTCACAGACAAACACATTATTAGCCAAATCTAGACATTCTTTCAACTTTAGAGAACTGACAACAACAATTATCCAACATGTGTCTTTGGCACATCTATGCCAGAGACAGGATGAAGTGGGTGGATATGAAGCTTGACTTATGACCCTTTGAGATTGCCTTGTGTTATCCATTGCACTGTTAATGACACAATTATACATCAAGGCCTGACATACTCTCTGTGTTAAAGATCAACGGTAGAGTAAACTACAACCATATTGCAGTATGGCCAGGTATGATGACAGGACAGAAGGCAGGCAGGGGTTTCTACCTGTAGAGGTACCACTGGCCTTCATGCTGGCTGCCCAGTTTGGTCCTGGAATTTGGTGTGGAGAGTACTGTGTTGCTATGGTAACCGGCGTACTCAGCACTCTGTGGTGAGTCTGAGCTTGATTGGGTCATGTGAGGTGGCTCTTGTTTTTGCTGCTAATGTACATGGCAAACATGGCTGTTATTTGTGGTGTCCGTGGACGCCCGCCACGCGCAATGCTTCCCTAATTGCTGCCCAATATGGCAACTTGTCTTAGTTCTGCTAACACTCTGCATGCATATCACACCTCCAGGGTAAATACGCCAATGGTAATAACAACTGCTTCTAACCTCATTATAGGAGATATACTTTAATGCGATCTGCTCCAATAAAACGTGAGGCACTTCTATATATATATCAAGACTTTTATGCTATTTTTGTTTGAACTACATTTATAGATCTTGATGAAGACTTGTTATAAACACCTAATGATTACTGTTTGTCACCTTCTCTATCTGTTATTGTTTTTATAATTCCTGATTTGGTATAGTGCTAATACTGCTGTGCTGTATGGGAGTCCAGGCTGGTGGTTCACACCCGTCTCACCATCCCTGTCATCATACGCCTCGTATTGAGAGCTTAGCGTTTCTCTCCATCCATCCATCTTATTATTCATATTGGCATGTTTCAAGATAGTGAAACTTCTCATCCCCAGAAAGCATGCAATGCTATTGGGGCCAGAAGGTGCATCGCAACTTACAGCTTCCATGCAAATCCTCTGCAGATTCAAAGTTCATCTTACAAAATTCCTGACGTCTATTAACTAGTCCTAAGTTATGAAATAGGAATTGTAAAATTCTGCCATGGTTCTTCTTTATAGAGAATTTCATGGCCAAAAATGAAATTGATAGGAGATAGACAACCCTGGTGCATCCAATAGTTGAAAGTGCAGTTGTTAGAATCCTGACGGAGGCCTATTATACACGATATATATTCCAGGCAAGTGCAGTTATAATCTGCTGGATGGGAGTAAGTCCCCAATATGGCTAATGGAGGATGAGCAAATGAGCATCTCAGGAAATTGATTCCAAGCTGAGATGGCCTCAACTACGGAGAAGGACCGGGAGGCGCAGTACAGCATTTCTATCTTTGTAAGAGAATATTTTAAAGAATGCTGTTCATTTTGACTACACATGTTAAATTTGATCTCATAAAAGTCTGATAACTTTTTAAGTTTCTTTGTGTTAACTGCATATATGAAACCTGACACATCTGAAGTCTCATAAGTCTTAGTATCTACTTGTAATGTGGCATGAGGTTTTTTGAAACTTTAAACTCATAATGTTCTCCATAACTTAATTACTCTGAGTCTGGTAGAAGTATAATACATCAGATCATATTCAATGACTCATCTCCAATTACCTGTCAAAGTGCTCAAATTCTTTAAAGTAACAATTTCATTTCAAATATATTTGCGAAATCCACCAATTGCAATTTCTGCTGTTGCCATCAATCATAATGTCCCTGAAAATGAAGTTGTGAACCCCTTTGTGGCGGAGTCCTTGAATATCCAATAGTGAACCCCTCTAGAGAGAATGGCAGCGTGGTTCAATCTATGTGACACGCTCTACAGAGGGAGACACTCCTATCTGATTTGTAAAGCATACATTTCTCTTCCCTCTATTGTACTCATCCATTTTGTTTCAAGTACAACTTCATTATCTGGGCAGCCATCTTGAATTTTCTCCCAAATGCTTTTGTGACAAACAAACCGCATCAAAAAGTTTGACAGGAATTAGTTCGTTTTGTGACTCATTAGCGAAAGAAGTCCTGAGCTTTGTTGAGATCTAAGCATCTTTTCATGTCAGATCTGGGATTCACAAGATAAAACATAATTACTTTTCTATGAGGTGACACAGCAATATAAGTCTGGGCACAGATGGCAGACTCACTTTATCCAAGCTTTTATTTTAAATTAAAAAGGAAAATATAGCTTTTCACAAAACATGATTCCTTGAAATGTATTTTTATATATAAATATATTACAATAAAATCAAGTTGTTGCATATAAAAAATATTACGTTTATAAAAAAACAATGTTAAAATTAAATGGTGATGTTCCATATGGGGGTGAATATTCATCATCCCCCACCAGATATAGATCCACAAAATGTTATTCATATCAAGCTTTAATTTCAAGAACTTAAGGCAAATTTATGAGCCATATAAAAACGTAGCAATCCTGGATGCATATTCTGTCTCATCTTGCCCCCGTATTAAATCCCGCGCTACTTGGCCAGCCAACTACAGTGCGTGCTTCCTTGCGACCTAGTGTTGCCCACATTTTCAATTTGTGTGCTCACCAAGGGATCAAAGTATGATGAATCATGTCTTTATAGAGAAGATTAATTGTTGAGTGATAATAGGGGCAGGCTCATTATAGCACCTCCAGTAGCATATGGGGTGCCTGGTCCACATTCATTCTACTTCACTACCTCTTAGTTTCATATAACTTGATACACTAAAAAAAGCTATTTTTTCTGATTTATTTGAGCAAAATACTGAAATCGTAGCAAACTGGTGTATGAATTTAAATAATATCATCGGTAAAGTTTGTTTAATTTTAGTATTAACATTTAGTGGAATAATATGTTAATATCATACTAATCACTCTTGTGATGTCATTGAAAATAAACATTTATTTGTTCCCAAAGGTTTCAGATTATATACAAACTTAATGTTAATGATTTTTAATCTTTTATCATTATTGCAACAATTTTTGAAAATAAAAGTCAAAATTGGCGAGTTTGTTTATAAAATATTTATGATGGATTTATATGAAAATTGATATTGATTCAGAGGAATTATTCCTGTGTAATTATGAGAGACATTGCTAAGCCACGGGTTCATGTTGGAGAGACTCTCACAGTGTTTTAATTAAGGTGGATTTCTGAGAAGAGCATTATGCTCACATGGGCCAGGCTGTAATAACTACTTGATTAGTACTTCCTCCTGGTCGCATGTGCACCTGCCTCGCACAATCCTAGCTACAAATATGATACTAAATCATCCCTATGTCTGTGCTATGTCAGTATTACCTGTGCTATGTCAGTATTACCTGTGCTATGCCAGTATTACCTGTGCTATGCCTGTATTACCTGTGCTATGTCAGTATTACCTGTGCTATGCCTGTATTACCTGTGCTATGCCAGTATTACCTGTGCTATGTCAGTATTACCTGTGCTATGTCAGTATTACCTGTGCCATGTCAGTATTACCTGTGCTATGCCAGTATTACCTGTGCCATGTCAGTATTACCTGTGCTATGTCAGTATTACCTGTGCCATGTCAGTATTACCTGTGCTATGCCAGTATTACCAGTGCTATGCCAGTATTACCTGTGCTATGTCAGTATTACCTGTGCTATGTCAGTATTACCTGTGCTTTGTCTGTATTACCTGTGCTATGCCAGTATTACCTGTGCTATGTCTGTATTACCTGTGCTATGCCAGTATTACCTGTGCTATGCCAGTATTACCTGTGCTATGGCAGTATTACCTGTGCTATGGCAGTATTACCTGTGCTATGCCAGTATTACCAGTGCTATGCCTGTATTACCTGTGCTATGCCAGTATTACCTGTGCTATGCCAGTATTACCTGTGCTATGTCAGTATTACCTGTGCTATGTCAGTATTACCAGTGCTATGTCAGTATTACCTGTGCTATGGCAGTATTACCTGTGCTATGCCAGTATTACCTGTGCTATGCCAGTATTACCTGTGCTATGGCAGTATTACCTGTGCTATGGCAGTATTACCTGTGCTATGGCAGTATTACCTGTGCTATGGCAGTATTACCTGTGCTATGCCAGTATTACCAGTGCTATGCCTGTATTACCTGTGCTATGCCAGTATTACCTGTGCTATGCCAGTATTACCTGTGCTATGTCAGTATTACCTGTGCTATGTCAGTATTACCAGTGCTATGTCAGTATTACCTGTGCTATGGCAGTATTACCTGTGCTATGCCAGTATTACCTGTGCTATGCCAGTATTACCTGTGCTATGCCAGTATTACCTGTGCTATGCCAGTATTACCTGTGCTATGGCAGTATTACCTGTGCTATGGCAGTATTACCTGTGCTATGCCAGTATTACCTGTGCCATGTCAGTATTACCTGTGCTATGTCAGTATTACCTGTGCTATGTCAGTATTACCTGTGCTATGTCAGTATTACCTGTGCCATGTCTGTATTACCTGTGCTATGTCAGTATTACCTGTGCTATGCCTGTATTACCTGTGCTATGTCAGTATTACCTGTGCTATGCCTGTATTACCTGTGCCATGTCAGTATTACCTGTGCTATGCCAGTATTACCTGTGCTATGCCAGTATTACCTGTGCTATGCCAGTATTACCTGTGCTATGTCAGTATTACCTGTGCCATGTCAGTATTACCTGTGCTATGCCAGTATTACCTGTGCTATGCCTGTATTACCTGTGCTATGCCAGTATTACCTGTGCTATGCCTGTATTACCTGTGCTATGTCAGTATTACCTGTGTTATGTCAGTATTACCAGTGCTATGTCAGTATTACCTGTGCCATGTCAGTATTACCTGTGCTATGTCTGTATTACCTGTGCCATGTCAGTATTACCTGTGCTATGTCAGTATTACCTGTGCTATGCCTGTATTACCTGTGCCATGTCAGTATTACCTGTGCTATGTCAGTATTACCTGTGCTATGCCTGTATTACCTGTGCCATGTCAGTATTACCTGTGCTATGTCAGTATTACCTGTGCTATGTCAGTATTACCTGTGCTATGTCAGTATTACCTGTGCTATGCCTGTATTACCTGTGCTATGTCAGTATTACCTGTGCTATGTCAGTATTACCTGTGCCATGTCAGTATTACCTGTGCTATGTCAGTATTACCTGTGCTATGTCAGTATTACCTGTGCTATGTCAGTATTACCTGTGCTATGTCAGTATTACCTGTGCTATGTCTGTATTACCTGTGCTATGTCAGTATTACCTGTGCTATGTCAGTATTACCTGTGCTATGTCAGTATTACCTGTGCTATGTCTGTATTACCTGTGCTATGTCAGTATTACCTGTGCTATGTCAGTATTACCTGTGCTATGTCAGTATTACCTGTGCTATGCCTGTATTACCTGTGCTATGTCAGTATTACCTGTGCTATGTCAGTATTACCTGTGCCATGTCAGTATTACCTGTGCTATGTCAGTATTACCTGTGCTATGTCAGTATTACCTGTGCTATGTCAGTATTACCTGTGCTATGTCAGTATTACCTGTGCTATGTCTGTATTACCTGTGCTATGTCAGTATTACCTGTGCTATGCCTGTATTACCTGTGCTATGTCAGTATTACCTGTGCTATGCCTGTATTACCTGTGCTATGTCAGTATTACCTGTGCTATGTCAGTATTACCTGTGCCATGTCAGTATTACCTGTGCTATGTCAGTATTACCTGTGCTATGCCTGTATTACCTGTGCTATGTCAGTATTACCTGTGCCATGTCAGTATTACCTGTGCTATGCCTGTATTACCTGTGCTATGTCAGTATTTCATGACACAGGATGTACCAATTATTACTGATTATTTCAAAGGGCCATTTCTGATGGAATAAACCTGATATATACTTGTAACCTTTATCATAGTGTCACAAAATGGTCAGCTGTTGCATACTTCTAAAACAATCTGTGAAAAAAACTCATTTAATGTCATTACATGGGTTAGAATTAGACCCAGTCATGGAAACCTGCTATTAAAACTATTTTTTTCTGTGCAGATGCTAATGGTCTATGACATGTAACGTTGTAGCCCCCTTGAAATAGCTGAAGCATATCTGTAGTATTAGTGGTTAGCGCTATCTACTTCACAGACCTGCAGGACGCAACAAGCACACGGACAACGCCGGCAGACTCAGAAACATTGAATTTCTGTTTTGCTGCAATAAAAACAATATAAAAGTGGGTGGCCTCGGAGTGGAAGATACTGAGCTCATCAGACAGCCAAGCAAAGCTTTCCCTAATTGGGATGATATCATTATCTCAATGCAATAAAGAAGAACCCAACTAGCATCGGTCGATAGGGAGAATCGGTGAAAACAGGTGCTGCAGCCCTGCACCGAATGCTTAAGTGGAGGCTGGGTGGAGACCGAGCAGCTTCATACCTCGTTCCCTGCATGACATACCACATTCCCAACAGGATTAGCCAACAAAGTAATTCTGCTAACTACCAACTCTTGCCTCTCCCCTGCACAACCATTGATCTGTGACTTGTATTTTTCACACAGACAGCAGGAGTGCCTCTTTTGTGATTCTAATTTTCATGAGGATGGGTCTTAACACGATGGGTTTATGTAACTTTAGAATATTCTGCCATGACACTGCTGGTGTTTTTAGATATTAATTACCTTTCTAAGAATCTGCAGACTAATCCAGGATATACAAGTGTAGTCTCTTAGTACACAAAGCTATGTTTGGTGTTGTATAGTGGAGCATGTGTAAGTGAGGAGGTAGTGAGGGGTTCACGAGGACCAAGATGGAGGATGACGGGGTGTTCTGCTTCAAGCCCTGGGATAAGAGATATCAATATTTCAGCATATATAGCAGCGCTGTCATGTACAGGTCCTGTATTAGTAAGTGGCTGCTCAATTGAACACATGCAATACAACTCCACCCTAATTGTGCACTGGCAAGGCAGCCATCGTGAGAGATGTGCTCTTCCAAACCAATTTGCCCCAGCATGCATTGCTGGCATGGAGGGGCCCATGAACGGCCGGATCAGCCTCGTGACCTGTGATCAAGTGCTCCACCAACAATGAAACTATTGTCCACTTCAGTCCCAGGATTGCTGCGGGTTTCTGCCCTATTCTCTTGAAAAAAGTTGCGGCAGAGGCAACCGAGCTGAACGCACAAAGCCCATTTTGGTTTATTGAATCTCACTGGCATGATACTATGTTGATCAGTGTGTACCCGAGATAAGCACAATAAAACAGGTGAAGTGAAGATTAAACCATTGGCATGGCCAAGTTGGGCCACATCGCTGGAGCCAGCAGGACCACTATAATAAGCTTAACTACTCTCATTGTCTGCCACAAGTCCACACTGATATGTAAAGGGAAACAAGCCCTAAATGGCCGATAAGCTCCCACTTCCGATTAACTAGCACAATGCATGATGGGAGATTTAGAAGCCTAATGAATAGAGACCATCATTGGTATAGAGAGTGCAAACATGGTAGTGCCGATATTGTCTACGCTTTGTGTGACCATCTTAATTACTTTATCTTCTGGCATTGGACTGGTTCCCTGTGGTGCTTCTATGCATTATTCTTGCATTGTTGATGGCATTATACTGCCTCAATGCTCCATTTGAAACAAAGCTCTCAAGGTCACTGAGAACACTTTTTCAATGTCATCTGGGATATGATACAAAGCCTGTACATTGTGTAAACGCAGTATATATATGTACTACTCCACATAGACACTGTACTCAAAGAGGTTGAAAAAAACAGTTGTTAATAGAGTCTATCCTTCATAAAAAACGGTATCCATTTAATAAATGCACAAGGCTGACCACTTTGTGTACTGAGTGTTTCAACTCAACATAAGTGCGGTGTAAATACTGAGACATGGCTGCATTCCATCAATACATCTGCTTATCCTAATGATAAAAGCTATGTATGAGATGCATAAGTAGGTAAATGAATGCTCTATTGATATTGATAAAAGGATAATAATACCAATGTAATGTGATCAAGTAAACCTACAGTGTGTCCACAGTGTGGTAGACAATGAGCAGACAATTGCCGTCTACAGCAATATATCTCCTGAGTGCTTTAAGCGATCCCAGGCATAACAGCCTCATAATCGTGGTTAATATAAGAAAATGTATGACAGTGAGGATGAGCGTGGTGAAGGATGGCAAGGCCTCAGCGGTAACACATCAGGCGTCTTAAGGCAAACCAATACCTCAAGCCTTCAACAGCCTCAAGAATACACCATGATAAGCTCACAAATCAATAATTGAATTTGGTCGTCCTCCGTGGCTCGAGGTGGGCAAGAGTTGTGCAAAATTAATATCTCCTGCGGGCGGGCACCAGTTGAGAGGCATGTGTGGGTACCAGATGAGAGGCGTGGTGTCTAAACTAGAGATCGGGGCTGGCTGATGTGAGATTGGTAAACAGGCCAAGGCCCTCATACATTTTCACTACTTTAAAAACTGTTACTCGTGAACTCCTTAGATGATATTTCTTTTTTTAAATTCAATTCTATATCACTTATAATATCACTGATATTGTTTGACTTTTCATTAAAACGAGAAATGTTGAGGTCAGTTTTCTGAAGGCCCTTTGCCAGTCCCCTTTCAAACATTGAATTAAGATGTCCAAATATGTAGGAAAATAGGTGCCAGCTAAAAGGTCTAATCTTATATTTTCGATGATATCTGGAGGCTATTTGAGGAGAGAATCTGGTTTAGACAGCCAGTGTGTAGTTTCAGAAGGCTTGAGACGTGAGAGCCTCCTAGAGCTGTGTGTCATCCTGCACTGCGGGGCAGCTACCCACATCACAGACAAGTGTCCACTCACATGCTCTCTCTGCAATCCTGTGATCACTGAACTGGAAACATGGCACAAGTAACACACGCTGCCATTGGTCAATAATGTGCACTGACTCACACTCGCACACCTTCAGTTGTAACTTTCATATTGTTTTACACAGGGCTTTTTTTTTCACGAGGCAATCACAAGAACAAAGGTGGCAATTTCTTTTGTGAATTGAACAAAATGCTTCCTGGAAAACCAACCTGTATCAATATGAAGCAGAGGTGGCGGCATTTCTTGGTGACAATGGTGGCAGGAATAGCCCCCGAGGCCCCCTACATCACACACTGGGCCACCCTCAATATGAAGCTGAGGTGGCGGCATTTCTTGGTGACAATGGTGGCAGGAATAGCCCCCGAGGCCCCCTACATCACACACTGGGCCACCCTCAATATGGAGCTGAGGTGGCGGCATTTCTTGGTGACAATGGTGGCAGGAATGGCCCCCGAGGCCCCCTACATCACACACAGGGCCACCCTCAATATGAAGCTGAGGTGGCGGCATTTCTTGGTGACAATGGTGGCAGGAATAGCCCCCGAGGCCCCCTACATCACACACTGGGCCACCCTCAATATGGAGCTGAGGTGGCGGCATTTCTTGGTGACAATGGTGGCAGGAATGGCCCCCGAGGCCCCCTACATCACACACAGGGCCACCCTCAATATGAAGCTGAGGTGGCGGCATTTCTTGGTGACAATGGTGGCAGGAATGGCCCCCGAGGCCCCCTACATCACACACTGGGCCACCCTCAATATGAAGCTGAGGTGGCGGCATTTCTTGGTGACAATGGTGGCAGGAATGGCCCCCGAGGCCCCCTACATCACACACTGGGCCACCCTCAATATGAAGCTGAGGTGGCGGCATTTCTTGGTGACAATGGTGGCAGGAATGGCCCCCGAGGCCCCCTACATCACACACAGGGCCACCCTCAATATGAAGCTGAGGTGGCGGCATTTCTTGGTGACAATGGTGGCAGGAATAGCCCCCGAGGCCCCCTACATCACACACAGGGCCACCCTCAATATGGAGGCTGCCCCGGGAGCCAGCCTATTTGCCCAGCACACAGTGGCTCCATCCCCAGCCTCTCTGTATCATACATCACTAATATTGACAGATATCATTAGATATCATCTCCATATTGACCAATATTCATCAATGTTTGCCTCCTCCAAATAGCCATCTCTTCTGTGCCCTCCCACTCCCAGATAATCACCTCATATTATCACCTATGAGGGTGAAGACATCACTTATGAGCGGGGAGATGGTCATCTACAGATTATCACCTAAGAGGGTGTAGATTATCACCTTGAGATCATCACCTAAAGGGTGGAGATTAACACCTAAGAGGGTGGAGATTAAAACCTAAGAGGGTGGAGATTTTCACATTCGAGGGTGGAGATTATCACCTATGCGGGTGGAGATTACCACCTTGAGATTATCACCTACGCGGGTGGAGATTACCACCTTGAGATTATCACCTAAAGGGTGGAGATTAACACCTTGATATTATCACCTAAAGGGTGGAGATTAACACCTACAAGGGTGGAGATTTTCACCTACGAGGGTGGAGATTATCACCTTGAGATTATCACCTAATGGTTGGAGATTATCACCTTGAGATTATCACCTAAAGGGTGGAGATTACCACCTTGAGATTATCACCTAAAGGGTGGAGATTAACACCTTGAGATTATCACCTAAAGGGTGGAGATTATCACCTACGCGGGTGGAGATTATCACCTACGCAGGTGGAGATTATCACCTAGGCGGGTGGAGATTAACACCTACGAGGGTGGAGACCTGATGGACCTTATTTCATATGGACCTCCTTATTTTTTTTGCTGCAGTTCCACACATTATGCCACTCAGGAAGATATTGTTAATAACGGTTTATTCTGTTTGATGTTCTTGTCATCTGTACTTAATGTCAGTCAGTAAACACATACTAATCATCTGATCCTTACTTGTCAGCATTCGGCTAAAATATTCTCTACTCAATACTGTCCTGTTTTCAATAATTTTACTGAAAGAATTCCTGTCTCAAAAGTGATTAAACAATAAAGAACTATGAATAACATTTAAAACCTGAGAACTATTTCCAAGAATAAGATTTTTTTGTGAAATATTATCTTCAATCTGAAATCCAGGTATCCTTATTTAAGATTGGGATAAACATTTATGGAGTCATAAAAAAATAGTAATTCTTCAACAGTAAAATGATAATGCACAAGGACGTCTTAATAAAAATAAATTTACAGATTAAAATTTCTTAGAAAATATAAGAAAAGTGGCGAGATTGACATAAAACTGAATGGAAGATAACTGGAAAGGCAGTTTAGAAAATGTTGTTTGGTCTTTTAGTAAGAAATGATAAACCTAAACAAATACTAAGCAAAATTCTGTCCAACTTTTATTTCAATAAAAAGGGGCAGTGGTATTTATAAGGACAAACTCCTCAATCCTGTCAGCTCAGACATTAGGGACACATTGGTAGTGGGTCACATGGCGGGGGCTCTCAGCTCACACATTAGGGACACATCGGTAGTGGGTCACATGGCGGGGGCTCTCAGCTCACACATTAGGGACACATCGGTAGTGGGTCACATGGCGGGGGCTCTCAGCACACACATTAGGGACACATCGGTAGGGGGTCACATGGCGGGGCCTGTCAGCTCACACATTAGGGACACATCGGTAGGGGGTCACATGGCGGGGGCTCTCAGCTCACACATTAGGGACACATCGGTAGTGGGTCACATGGTGGGGGCTCTCAGCTCAGACATTAGGGACACATCGGTAGTGGGTCACATGGTGGGGGCTCTCAGCTCAGACATTAGGGACACATCGGTAGTGGGTCACATGGTGGGGGCTCTCAGCTCAGACATTAGGGACACATCGGTAGTGGGTCACATGGCGGGGGCTCTCAGCACACACATTAGGGACACATCGGTAGTGGGTCACATGGCGGGGGCTGTCAGCTCACACATTAGGGACACATCGGTAGTGGGTCACATGGTGGGGGCTCTCAGCTCAGACATTAGGGACACATCGGTAGTGGGTCACATGGCGGGGGCTGTCAGCTCACACATTAGGGACACATCGGTAGTGGGTCACCTGGCAGGGGCTCTCAGCTCACACATTAGGGACACATCGGAAGTGGGTCACCTGGCGGGGGCTGTCAGCTCACACATTAGGGACACATCGGTAGTGGGTCACATGGCGGGGCCTGTCAGCTCACACATTAGGGACACATCGGTAGTGGGTCACCTGGCGGGGGCTGTCAGCTCACACATTAGGGACACATCGGTAGTGGGTCACATGGCGGGGGCTGTCAGCTCACACATTAGGGACACATCGGTAGTGGGTCACATGGCGGGGGCTGTCAGCTCACACATCAGGGACACATCGGTAGTGGGTCACATGGCGGGGGCTGTCAGCACACACATTAGGGACACATCGGTAGTGGGTCACATGGCGAGGGCTGTCAGCTCACACATTAGGGACACATCGGTAGTGGGTCACATGGCGGGGGCTGTCAGCTCACACATTAGGGACACATCGGTAGTGGGTCACATGGCGGGGGCTCTCAGCTCACACATTAGGGACACATCGGTAGTGGGTCACATGGCGGGGGCTGTCAGCACACACATTAGGGACACATCGGTAGGGGGTCACATGGCGGGGCCTGTCAGCTCACACATTAGGGACACATCGGTAGGGGGTCACATGGCGGGGGCTCTCAGCTCACACATTAGGGACACATCGGTAGTGGGTCACATGGTGGGGGCTCTCAGCTCAGACATTAGGGACACATCGGTAGTGGGTCACATGGTGGGGGCTCTCAGCTCAGACATTAGGGACACATCGGTAGTGGGTCACATGGTGGGGGCTCTCAGCTCACACATTAGGGACACATCGGTAGTGGGTCACATGGCGGGGGCTCTCAGCACACACATTAGGGACACATCGGTAGTGGGTCACATGGCGGGGGCTGTCAGCTCACACATTAGGGACACATCGGTAGTGGGTCACATGGTGGGGGCTCTCAGCTCAGACATTAGGGACACATCGGTAGTGGGTCACATGGCGGGGGCTCTCAGCTCACACATTAGGGACACATCGGAAGTGGGTCACCTGGCGGGGGCCGTCAGCTCACACATTAGGGACACATCGGTAGTGGGTCACATGGCGGGGCCTGTCAGCTCACACATTAGGGACACATCGGTAGTGGGTCACCTGGCGGGGGCTGTCAGCACACACATTAGGGACACATCGGTAGTGGGTCACATGGCGGGGGCTGTCAGCTCACACATTAGGGACACATCGGTAGTGGGTCACATGGTGGGGGCTCTCAGCTCAGACATTAGGGACACATCGGTAGTGGGTCACATGGCGGGGGCTCTCAGCTCACACATTAGGGACACATCGGAAGTGGGTCACCTGGCGGGGGCTGTCAGCTCACACATTAGGGACACATCGGTAGTGGGTCACATGGCGGGGGCTGTCAGCTCACACATTAGGGACACATCGGTAGTGGGTCACATGGTGAGGGCTCTCAGCTCACACATTAGGGACACATCGGTAGTGGGTCACCTGGCGGGGGCTGTCAGCTCACACATTAGGGACACATCGGTAGTGGGTCACCTGGCGGGGGCTGTCAGCTCACACATTAGGGACACATCGGTAGTGGGTCACATGGCGGGGGCTCTCAGCTCACACATTAGGGACACATCGGAAGTGGGTCACCTGGCGGGGGCTGTCAGCTCACACATTAGGGACACATCGGTAGTGGGTCACATGGCGGGGGCTCTCAGCTCACACATTAGGGACACATCGGTAGTGGGTCACCTGGCGGGGGCTGTCAGCTCATACATTAGGGACACATCGGTAGTGGGTCACATGGTGGGGGCTCTCAGCTCACACATTAGGGACACATCGGTAGTGGGTCACCTGGCGGGGGCTGTCAGCTCATACATTAGGGACACATCGGTAGTGGGTCACATGGTGGGGGCTCTCAGCTCACACATTAGGGACACATCGGTAGTGGGTCACATGGTGGGGGCTCTCAGCTCACACATTAGGGACACATCGGTAGTGGGTCACATGGCGGGGGCTGTCAGCTCATACATTAGGGACACATCGGTAGTGGGTCACATGGCGGGGGCTGTCAGCTCACACATTAGGGACACATCGGTAGTGGGTCACATGGCGGGGGCTGTCAGCTCACACATTAGGGACACATCGGTAGTGGGTCACCTGGCGGGGGCTGTCAGCTCACACATTAGGGACACATCGGTAGTGGGTCACATGGCAGGGGCTGTCAGCTCACACATTAGGGACACATCGGTAGTGGGTCACATGGCGAGGGCTGTCAGCTCAAACATTAGGGACACATCGGTAGTGGGTCACATGGCGGGGGCTGTCAGCTCACACATTAGGGACACATCGGTAGTGGGTCACATGGTGGGGGCTCTCAGCTCAGACATTAGGGACACATCGGTAGTGGGTCACATGGCGGGGGCTCTCAGCTCACACATTAGGGACACATCGGTAGTGGGTCACATGGCGGGGGCTCTCAGCTCACACATTAGGGACACATCGGTAGTGGGTCACATGGCGGGGGCTGTCGGCTTGGAGCCTGGCAGGTTTCCATATATTCACATTGAGTGGTCGGAAGTCTCCACTCATACATCAACACTGCCCAAAATGTCAAGCCCAGCTTTCATACCACAAGGGGCTGGAGAGGAATTACCCTGGCTGAAATGTCAAATCCTCTATGCATCAACCTTAGAGGGGTAGAAAGGGGTGAACGCGACCAGTGGTTAAATGGGTAGCATATCACCAGTCTATTTAAGCTGTTTCAGTGGCCTGTATTTGATTTACTCGACAACGATCTCCTCTTTCTACAATGCAAATAGATTGACCTGTTGGAAAAATGTACGACTCTTATTACAAATCCATTCTTTGCACTAAATCTGATGCCAAATCAGGTAAATCTGAAAACTAGCAACTTTATGTTGTGTTGCCTCCCAACAAAACTGCTCTCAAATAATACCTTTAATTAACAGTACAAAAATTCTCTCATCACATACCTTTATATCACAATATCATTTTTATTCTGTAAACTTATAAAATATATGACATGACACAGGACTCGCTGCCCATGATCATATTGGGTTTCTGTGTATACTTTACACATATTACTGGTATGTCACATTCTAATGCCGATTTTTATATCCTGAAAGAAATAGGAGTGATGGGAAGTATTTATACAGAGAGTAATATGAATATCATATTAAAACTTCTGACATGGGTATTAACTGTATGTCATCTTCTCTACGGGAATATGTTATGACACATAGAGTTGTATGACCATCACGTTGCGAAATCTGTCCAACCATATAAGAGGCGCAGGATACCGATGTCAATGATTTGCGAGATTTTCATCATTTGATTGATCTGAGATTTGATGACCTCACAAGGTAATTGTGACCATGAAGCACGAGAAAACACGAAAAACATGGTGAAGTATGGGAAAATATGGGAAACTTGGTGAATTATAAGGAAACATGGGAAACATGGTGAAGCATGGGAAATATAGTGAAGGATGGGGAAAATGGGAAACATGGTGAAGTATGGGAAACATGGTGAAGTATGGGAAAACATGGGAAACATGGTGAAACATGGGAAACATGGTGAAGCATGGGAAGCATGGTGAAGTATGGGAACCATGGGATACATGGTGAAGCATGGGAAACATGATGAAGCATGGGGAAAATGGGAAACATGGTGAACCATGGGGAACATGGGAAGCTTGGTGAAGCATAGGGAAAATCGGTTTGGTTGTTCGCTAAATATATCCTTTCCATTCGCATTCTTCAGACATGACAGTCACTGTCCATATGGGATCAATGTTCGACCATCATCAATATGAGAGCACTTAATAGAATAAAATGCACCATCTACATTCTAATGCTCTCCTTTAGTGAAGAAAAAAACATTAAGGAGGAAATAGTCTTATCAAAATATACATCCAATCTGATGTACCGGTATACTCCATGGTGTATGTGGAACAATCTTATAGTCTGTGTCACAAGGCACACATCTGCCTATGTAGACCCCTCTTACAGTCTGCCTATGGAGACCCCTCTTACAGTCTGCCTATGTAGACCCCTCTTACAGTCTGCCTATGTAGACCCCTCTTACAGTCTGCCTATGGAGACCCTTCTTACAGTCTGCCTATGTAGACCCCTCTTACAGTCTGCCCATGGAGACCCCTCTTACGGTCTGCCTATGTAGACCCTTCTTACAGTCTGCCTATGGAGACCCTTCTTACAGTCTGCCTATGTAGACCCCTCTTACAGTCTGCCTATGTCGACCCCTCTTACAGTCTGCCTATGGAGACCCTTCTTACAGTCTGCCTATGTAGACCCCTCTTACAGTCTGCCTATGTAGACCCCTCTTACAGTCTGCCTATGTAGACCCCTCTTACAGTCTGCCTGTGTAGACCCCTCTTACAGTCTGCCTATGGAGACCCCTCTTACAGTCTGCCTATGAAGACCCCTCTTACAGTCTGCCTATGTCGACCCCTCTTACAGTCTGCCTATGTCGACCCCTCTTACGGTCTGCCTATGGAGACCCCTCTTACAGTCTGCCTATGTAGACCCCTCTTACAGTCTGCCTATGTCGACCCCTCTTACAGTCTGCCTATGTAGACCCCTCTTACAGTCTGCCTATGTAGACCCCTCTTACAGTCTGCCTATGTAGACCCCTCTTACAGTCTGCCTGTGTAGACCCCTCTTACAGTCTGCCTATGGAGACCCCTCTTACAGTCTGCCTATGAAGACCCCTCTTACAGTCTGCCTATGTAGACCCCTCTTACAGTCTGCCTATGTAGACCCCTCTTACAGTCTGCCTATGGAGACCCTCTTACAGTCTGCCTATGTAGACCCCTCTTACAGTCTGCCTATGTCGACCCCTCTTACAGTCTGCCTATCTAGACCCTTCTTACAGTCTGCCTATGGAGACCCCTCTTACAGTCTGCCTATGTAGACCCCTCTTACAGTCTGCCTATGGAGACCCCTCTTACAGTCTGCCTATGTCGACCCCTCTTACAGTCTGCCTATGTAGACCCCTCTTACAGTCTGCCTATGGAGACCCCTCTTACAGTCTGCCTATGGAGACCCCTCTTACAGTCTGCCTATGGAGACCCCTCTTACAGTCTGCCTATGTCGACCCCTCTTACAGTCTGCCTATGTAGACCCCTCTTACAGTCTGCCTATGTAGACCCCTCTTACAGTCTGCCTATGGAGACCCCTCTTACAGTCTGCCTATGGAGACCCCTCTTACAGTCTGCCTATGGAGACCCCTCTTACAGTCTGCCTATGTAGACCCCTCTTACAGTCTGCCTATGTAGACCCCTCTTACAGTCTGCCTATGGAGACCCCTCTTACAGTCTGCCTATGGAGACCCTCTTACAGTCTGCCTATGTAGACCCTTCTTACAGTCTGCCTGTGGAGACCCCTCTTACAGTCTGCCTATGTCGACCCCTCTTACAGTCTGCCTATGTAGACCCCTCTTACAGTCTGCCTATGTAGACCCCTCTTACAGTCTGCCTATGTCGACCCCTCTTACAGTCTGCCTATGTAGACCCCTCTTACAGTCTGCCTATGTAGACCCCTCTTACAGTCTGCCTATGTCGACCCCTCTTACAGTCTGCCTATGTCGACCCCTCTTACAGTCTGCCTATGTAGACCCCTCTTACAGTCTGCCTATGTAGACCCCTCTTACAGTCTGCCTATGTAGACCCCTCTTACAGTCTGCCTATGGAGACCCTCTTACAGTCTGCCTATGTAGACCCTTCTTACAGTCTGCCTGTGGAGACCCCTCTTACAGTCTGCCTATGTAGACCCCTCTTACAGTCTGCCTATGTAGACCCCTCTTACAGTCTGCCTATGGAGACCCTTCTTACAGTCTGCCTATGTAGACCCCTCTTACAGTCTGCCTATGGAGACCCCTCTTACAGTCTGCCTATGTAGACCCCTCTTACAGTCTGCCTATGTAGACCCCTCTTACAGTCTGCCTATGTAGACCCCTCTTACAGTCTGCCTATGTAGACCCCTCTTACAGTCTGCCTATGTCGACCCCTCTTACAGTCTGCCTATGTAGACCCCTCTTACAGTCTGCCTATGGAGACCCCTCTTACAGTCTGCCTATGTAGACCCCTCTTACAGTCTGCCTATGTAGACCCCTCTTACAGTCTGCCTATGTAGACCCCTCTTACAGTCTGCCTATGGAGACCCTCTTACAGTCTGCCTATGTAGACCCTTCTTACAGTCTGCCTGTGGAGACCCCTCTTACAGTCTGCCTATGTAGACCCCTCTTACAGTCTGCCTATGTAGACCCCTCTTACAGTCTGCCTATGGAGACCCTTCTTACAGTCTGCCTATGTAGACCCCTCTTACAGTCTGCCTATGGAGACCCCTCTTACAGTCTGCCTATGTAGACCCCTCTTACAGTCTGCCTATGTAGACCCCTCTTACAGTCTGCCTATGTAGACCCCTCTTACAGGCTGCGTCATGCGGTGCACATCTGTGTTGTTCTGAGTAGTGCCTTTGAAACCTGACCACGAGGGCTCAGACTACATCATAAAATCCATTGATACTGCCATGCTTTTATGTAGTTACAATGGTAATATCTTCTCCCATCACAACAGGTACACGGCAAATGTGTCCTCGTGACAGAATCAGATAACATATGGTGCTTGTAATTTAGGAGCTGGAGTATGTGTACTATGACAACTCATCTCTGCAGCAACAATTCACTGCATGTTTTATCTTCAAAAAAAAAGACTTCCAGTTGAATAAATTTACCAAAAGGAAGCACCATTTTACACTTATTCAATCAAATCTATGAGCATTAAATTGGCATAAATCATTTATTCCATGCATGTTCTTTGGATGATAGCTTGATATGAGAAATCCCTGGAAATTTCAGATTTGGAATTATCCTGTGAAGGGACCCACTCGGCATGACTAACGATGACACCCCGCGTGGCAATGTGACAACGCGACTAACCTTATTAACCCTTTGCTGGACATGGAAACACACACTCGTATCTCTGTGAATCACTGTGCTCATGTTGGTCTTGGGGCTGTAGGGGTTAACTTTTAAGAGTGTCAAGACAAATGGCAGCCCCTCACACATAGCAGCCGAATGGGGACAATCACATGACATTTTCAGTGAGGTAGGGGATGAGAAATGGCCCCACAGATCAATAATCAAAAGGATAAATCAAAATATTCTGCACTGCAGACACTTCCCCGGAATGATGAATCAATACAACTCAAAAATATTTGCAATTTGCCAATGTTTCAAATTAGGATAATGAAGCTGGGGGGAAGGGGGGCAGGGGAAGGGGGGTGGATAATCTGGGTAAACTGCACAAAATACAATCTAATATTTGAGATGACCCACTGACCCTTTGATCTGCCTGCTGACCTCTGACAGTGTAGTGTACAGTCAGACTGACCTTATGTGTGGCACCAGGAGCCTTGGGAAAGCTCTCCAGAGAGAAAATGAACGGACGTACCCAACTGACCTACATAACATTATTCTTGTCTCATCTTACGTACAAATATGGGACTATCTTATAATTAAAAGATATTCATTTTGAAATGTCATCGAATAAATAACCAGAACTTTCTCACACATAATTTGACATAAATAGAGATTTGTTCATTCCCGGCTGCACTGAGTGGCCTGCTGTGTGGGATGAACCATGTCTGTGTGGATACAAAGAGAATGCTTGAGTAGCTCGATGCAGCCAATCAGACTGGCATATGTAGGTCACCATTGTTACACTATGTTTGTATGTTGTTACTGCTGGGGTGACTCAGCCAATCAGATTCTGCCCAATTAGGTGAGCTTTGTTACAGCAATACACCGCCACATTCCCTGCATATACTTTATCCATAATAATTACAAAATCACATGGCTTCTCCATATTGTTATCCAACAAAGATTCAAATTGTAGCAATTCCTTCCTGACTTTCCAGACTGAGAGGTTTCTACCAGGCCAACAGTCTATGTGGGTCATCTGTGCTATGTTCTACTTTGTTACACTTCCCTTGGAAATCTTAAGCTACGATGATAATCCAATTGTCAACATGCAAAAAAATCAATTTGAAACTCAGATTGTGCAGAAAAAATGGGCCCTAAGCAATCACATATAATGCAATTATTTGAGCGCTCATGTTGTACTTAATACCCCAATAGTTTCCCGTCCTTTCCTCAGAAGGCAAAAAATAATTGATTCTCTCTGCAAGAATGTTTTAATGACCAAACTGATAAAAGTTTTGTCACAGTGATATGCATGTAGAGTCATGTAGTCTGCTTGTGGAATAGTGGGACATTTATTAGTTCACCCAATTTGTCCTTGCAAATTGATGCCGATTTTATCTAACATTAATTTTACCCCCAAATTACTTCCCAAAAATATTTCATTCCTGTCTTTGCTTTGTTAATGGCAATCTCAAACGATGTAAAATCAGTAAAGAGAGGGCATTTCTGGGCTTCTACATTGGAATGCCAGATATATAGGTCAGGATATATAGGTCTCTTTTGGAGACCAGTCAGGTACAGATACAGGCAAGAGTGTTCTGTATGGATACTCATAGAAATAGTACCTTGACAATAATCAGGTGCAGAATAATTATAACATGCCTATAAATAAGAATCTTGTCTTCCGTTGTAGTCAGAAATCAATACTGACATTCTCCCTACTACAACTCTCCAATTACATATTCTCTCTGCCATTTGAGAATATTAAATTCCAACTGCACAAGTATAGGCAAAGGTCAACAGCAGCCATATTTTCTTCCCCCATGCTATAACAATGCAGGATATCTGACAGAATAAAGACAGAATGCTGGTGATTTGATACATCTGTTTGATATATTAATATATCTATATATATATAAAGCTACAAGTGGTAACAGACTGTATTGCCAAACAAAGAACTGGAAAGAAAAACAAACCATTTGCTCATCTCAGAAGCCATTGTGCTGCAATCAACGCGTCTGTCAACATCGTAAATTGCATGTCTTACCCTACCTTAATCACGAATTAATTTCTGTATGTTTAGCAACAAGGAAACCTTAGACAAATACGTCTTTATTAATGAATGCACTTTTGAAGGCATTTCCATAATGGAAACAAATGCTGCATGATTTAATGTGCGCTCAATCAATTTGTGTCTCATACCATTTAAATTTTTCTTCATTATCAGACATGAAAAATAAACGGCTAAATTTTGCTGCACGGTTCTATTAAATTGGAGGAGAAATGATGCCTACAATTCGGTGTATAATTCATACTGCCTCCATCACTCAATTATCTGTCTTTACTGATGACCCAGATTAATGGTGATGAGTTTGGGGAAAGTGACAATCAAAGCGGGAAGGTTCCTCATTCCGGTTGCAATGCTCACTTCTCTGAGAATAGCCCGTCAGCAGACAGCATTTTATTGCCGTATCCCGACCACTCTCGACTGTTAATACACATAAATAGCCAAGATTGCTCCCAAAATAATGCCTCGAAAAATACAAGAAATAGTTTTGTATTTTGAGTACTGAAAACTAATCAACGTCTGTAAACCAAAGCATTGAGGATATTTTGGTGGGGTAAAGCAGACATGCAACAGTTTGGAACTTTAAAGGGAAAAGTGCTGCGTCGGCAGATAGAGAGGAACAACATGGCCATTATGGGACGGCAGGTGTGGGCTGTATGGATACCAAGCCATGAATGCCTGCATTGGCCAACTCTAAACAACTATCTTTATCAGACCTGGCTAAACTATATGACTTTGATCTCACCATGATCAAATGAATAAATAAGTCTTTGAGAACATAAAGACGCTTCATGTTGCAATAATATTCTAAATTGCTCTTAATGCAAAGAGCAATGAATCTTGATTCTTCAAATGATATCACATTATTAAAGCTCTGTGCTTTCTTTAACAAGGATAAATTGCTAAGATGGCATTTCTGAGT
Source organism: Amphiduros pacificus (assembly GCA_949316495.1). Taxonomy (NCBI): domain Eukaryota; kingdom Metazoa; phylum Annelida; class Polychaeta; order Phyllodocida; family Hesionidae; genus Amphiduros; species Amphiduros pacificus. The sequence continues at coordinate 8,737,274 of OX439005.1, read as the reverse complement.
AAAGTGATGTAGGATTGTTTATCTATTTTCAGAGAAGGTGGCAAATATTCATCAAGTTTGGCTGTGTCAGGCACAGTCAGGCAAGTACGTGGAAGATAGATCAACTGCCAAGAATCCCTCGGCCAAACATGGCAGCAAAACCTTGCAGCACAGCATATGTAAAGCCAAATAGAACAAAACCCACATCCTGGGTGCACTGCAGCATTATGCAGCATGGCAAGTGTGTGAAAAATCTAGGCATTCAGAATAATTGCTTTTACTTTTTGCAATCATAATATCAGATAATCATTGTTTGCTCTGGTGCAGTGATTCAAAATTAACATCTCCACAAAAAATACCAAAGGAAATCAGACTTTTCTTCCAATGATTTTAAACTATGAAAGAAATATTAGCAGAGAATATTTGTTTGCCAATAGTTGAGGTGAATGCTTGTCATTAGTGTATCACACATTAGTCAACATTGCACACGCCTTGACAGAAACTATATAATCTTTGCACGTTTCTTACCAGAATATAAGGATGGGTGCAATACATGACTGATGTATCTGAAGATATAGGAATAATAAATTCTATCCATAAATAATATGGAGAGAATCCATACTGAAATTGACACTGACATTGACATGTATACTGACATGGATTCATGAATCTGCATGATGTTTGATTTCCTTCAGAGAAATCAGCCACATTTTCAACCTCCATTCAGCCATAGGGGCATTTTAATTCAGAAATAGTTAATAAAATAAAATATAGTTGAGAATAGAAATCTTGTAAGAAAATAAGTTTGAAATGAACTGGCTAAAGTGACCTAATTAAGTCTCTCAGAACGGGGTGGTTTCTCTCATGTAAAAACACATAGTTATAGCCATTTTTGCACGACATTTAGTTCAGTTGTCATTAAGGTTGAGTGAGCCCCCACTGAGCATTGTCCACAAGGTCCGCCCTGACCTGCGATTACCGGCTACACGGGATCTCCTAGTCTTTGTCCTATTTTCTTACCACCATCAACAGGAGAGTGTAATAGCCCAACCTGTAATAAACACACTTTCCAGTTATTTATCCAAACCCAATAAAGTTTCTCTCTGCTGTCTGTCTTGCGTCTAAGACCTAAACAAAGTCGTAGATCCTGATATAAGATACATTTTTAGACTTCAGTAAATCCATGTTCATATGAGGAACAAAATGCTTAAATAAATGAGTTTTAGTGATGAGAATGGTTGTGTTGCATGCGTGGTGGAGTGACCGGTGAGCAATGGGTGAGCGTGTTCACCATGGCAGGCTACTGCACATCATCTATCTGCAAATCTCACAGGAAATAAGCCATAAATGTGACACACACTCTGCCAGGCTATTTTCATTATTTTTCATCATCTCTCGCCAGCCGGCCAATCATTCACCGCCCAAACTTGGCTCGTCTTCTTGGATACTTTTGCACTTTATCACGTAAGCGTATATTTTTGTGGTTATCTAAAGGAACAAGGAGCTTACAGCTATTGTGTGTCAATAAAACGTATCAAGCTAGATGCTTACTGTTAGTGGTCTGGTGCTGACATCACTCAGTGGTCCTGGGTGGCTATACAGGCCACTGAGTGATTCCCGGGCTAAGCTCTATTGACAGCTCCAACACTTCCCACAGATATACTCACACTTGTACCAAATTTATTGATATTTTCCTGAGATGCTTCAACCCTCTCTTGTCTAATGTGACCTACTTTGTATGCGACACCCATATCCTCACCATTTCTGGTTTCATTTCTGTGAGGCATTTTGAGAAATAGACATCAAAGATTCTGTTTGATCTCGTCAACAGTTCGCTTATATAAACACTCTGATGCCATCTTCAAACATACACAAAAATGATAATATTTGTGCAAGTTCCAGGGCCTAAAAGCTTGCATGTTCTCTTCTATATATCTGTCTATGGTGTACAATAGAGGAGAAGAGAACACAATAGAAAAATAGAGAGCACACCTTTTGTGATCTTGCAGATTATTTTACCTGCTGCAAGCAAGTGACTCTCATTCCACGACGGAAGCACACTTCATCACAATTTACTTCTAACAAAGCTCATATTTCACCAATATTCAGAAATGCCTGAAATATTCCACCAGGGGTCATAGAGGACGATCCATGGCTTAGCCCGTCTCATTTGTTGTGTCTCTTTAGGCGATTCCTGATTCTCTAACCGTCTATTTGTTAAATTCCTTTCAAGTTAACCTTGATTCTAAATTGCAGCATTGTACCACCATGTTGCTTAGATCAGAAAGAGCAGCTACATTACTAAGGTGTCCTTGTGTCACATCTAGCCACCTGGTGGCAGGGAGGGTTATAACAATGTTAACCCCTCTCCTCTGCCTTCACCACATCTAGCCACCTGGTGGCAGGGAGGGTTATAACAATGTTAACCCCTCTCCTCTGCCTTCACCACATCTAGCCACCTGGTGGGAGGGAGGGTTACAACAATGTTAACCCCTCTCCTCTGCCTTCACCACATCTAGCCACCTGGTGGGACGGAGGGTTACAACAATGTTAACCCCTCTCCTTTGCCTTCACCACATCTAGCCACCTGGTGGGACGGAGGGTTACAACAATATTAACCCATCTCCTCTACCTTCATATCTATCTTGCTTTATTTGGTTTAGTTAGGTTATTGAGGCAGAAAGATTGTCATGTCAAAGAGACGCCGCATCATGTGCTCTTAGTAGGCGCTGTGTATACAATTATCATGGTTTGCTATCTACTCTGCTCATCACAATGACATCTTTATCACATCCGCTTCTATCATATTTCAAGCTGGATGTGTTGGTATCAATCTGCTCCGACATTAACTATATGACAGTCTATATATAAGACTGGAAGAAAAGAGAATAGGAACAAGAAGTTGGCTCAAGCCAAAGTAAGGTAGATTTTTTCAAAATGGGTTTGAAATAGGAGCATGTCCTACATGTTTGAAATAGGAACATGTTTCAGCCTCTGTTGAGGCCACGTCAGGGACTGAAAGTTTGAAATTTAGGCCTAGAAGCATAATTTTCTTCACCTGGTTGTTGAAAGCTGAACTCAGACCAATCCATTTGTTCCATCAAAGAATGTGATTTAACATAGCTCCTGTGACATTTTACCTTTTAAGTTACCTTTTAAGGAACCACTTAAGGGACCATTTAAGGTGCCATTTAAGGGACCATTTAAAGTACCATTTATTTAATAGGCAAAATATATAATAATATCTGAGAGTTTGTGTACATATCCAGATTTAGCTCTCCGGATGCCTTGCCTATTTTTAATCAAGGAACAATGGCTTTGTCTCACATTCCCTCATCACTCATTCTCATTCTCTTTATTCTTGATTACATTGTATGTGGCTTCTAAGGACAGGTTGCTTTACATCTATTACACATACTATTGGTGTACACTTCGCCAACATTTGATATCCTCAGTACAATTACATACAGATATTTCTAAAACACATTTAACTATAAAATTGCATTTAAATATTCTAATGCCATTATGCAGTCAAATGATAATGACTGAGTCTTTTATAATTGATGCGTACTTCTGATCGTCAAATGATAGATGATAGGCAAATAATAGTCAAATAGGGCAAGCCAATGGTAGCCAAGAAATAGAAAATGGGAAAATATTGGATCCAATTAGCATAATACAATACATTATTCCAGACAGCAATTATGATAATAAAACTAGAAATTGACTAAGGCATTGTCTATTTGTGAGAGAAATCTCAAAGGCAAGTAGATATGTTTAATGTTAAGGACTAAGGGAGTGTACTTTGCTCAATACAGGAAGAATGCTGGGAGGCAGACTTAGGCCGGCCTAGACAAAGCCACAGGTAATTCCCTCATTATGACCAAGCTCTTCATATCAAGTAATATGCCCTCTCAAGCACCTCATTATGGGGCCTTATAAGTTAATAGATACTTGCCAAGAAAAAAAACTCCACTCATGAATATATTATCTGGGGATAATTAAGTGAGAACATTGCTCTGGGAGACAGGTACTTTATTCTGTCCAATTATTGGAATATCTCCCAGTAATCGCACTGCTATCTATGTTTACTAGATTAAAATTCGTATAAATTCTGCTGATTACCATCTGGTGCCAACACATGGTGCACATAGTAGAGTATGACATCTGCTGCCAAGTGTCATCCTTCTATTAAACCATATCTATCACAACCCATCATAACACACATTCATTATTCACAGACTCTATTACATGAAGGCCGCAGCATAAGCCATCAATTCTAACACACATTCTGATTCTAATTAGTAAATTGAAGACGGCAAGCACCACAACATGGTTATAATGCATTAGATAATAGTCAGATAATTCATAAAAGCAAAACAATAAAGCAACAGTACTAATTAATTCAAACATCATCATCACTTGTAAACAGTAACATTTTTAGAGTAAGCTTGTTAACTACTTACTATAGAGACTACGATGTTAGCGTTAGGTTCCTATTCAGACTGGTCTGTCTTCTGTATCGACCACTTTGATTAGGAATCTCTCACCTCTACATAATGGCTTTGTGCTATCATGCAGCTATCATTATTTAATTTGATCAGAAACTCCAAAATTTTAGTTACAAAATATGTTAAGTATTTTTTTTTATCACAAGTTATTTTTTTCTCATTGGAAAACAGTGCAGTTTCTGATCACATTCAAACTGAAAAAGTGAAAATAAAAAAAGTGTGGAGGCTTTCTTCAGCTACAAACAAACAGTGATGCATTGACTTGAGGTGGCATAAATGCTAGGAACAGAAAGACAAGTGATACAAGAATCAGAGAGTGAAGTTGGATGAATTACCGGCTGGTGAGTCTAGTTTAACTAAGGATCCCACACGAACGTCGGTAATATGTAGCTGTGAGGAATCGGATGAGTCCATTGTCTCTGTGTAAGAATCCCACACCAAACACAAGTTAAAAGTCTCATAATTAACATAATAAAAGTGCTCACTATTTTGCAACCCTTTTATTTGCAAATACACATCATAGTTTTACCTGATGTATTTTGAAAATGAAAAGGGTTAACAGATTCCTGTTGACTATAAACTGTGAAGTATAACATAATTTATCATTTATTTCTTAAATGCTGAAACAGAAGTGTGCAGGGTGATATGGGCAGTCCTTGATATTTTCTAAGGGATATTACTCTGCGGGACACTTGAGCAGAGTAATAACTCTCTTAGAATTAACACAAGTGGCATTTTCAATGTTGGATGTAAACTTGATATAAGATGTTATTGTGATATTTAGAAGCATGGAATATGTTGTCATGTAGGTGTGCACGCTTGCATATAGAAAAGGTTTCATTATTTTGGAATAATGAAATATGTACTGAGACATATTTGACACATTTCAACATCAAAGACTCTTTCAAAAATTGATACTAAAATTTAAAATTCCATAGCATGGTAAATTTCACATTTACATTAATATACATTTAAATATACCATACTCCACCATGTAGTGGCCCATGAATTCATTGGATTGCAAATTGTTAAAAAATTCAATATGTATAAGGAAGCAAAATGTAAATAACTTTCATCCTATTTGACTGAGTTGAGTGTGTGGAGTAGCTACAATATGGTGGAATATGGTACTACAAAACCAGTGCAGTGTTTGCAGGCAAATGTTAAGGACACTGAGGGACACACGGCAACCACAAACAAGACATAAATATCCTTTTGTATAATATGTGTTCCTACAAAGCCTTTAGTTTATAATGTAAAGTTATTATTGTACCAGGCAATAATGAAATCCAACCATTTCCATTCAAAATTAATGACAACCATGTTAGTTTTTCATCATAATCTATGTGTGAGAAGAAATCTCATCATTAGTAAAGTATTCACATGCCCGGGGAGCAATCATTTGTTAATTTGCTGCCAATATTTGATAATATTTTGTCATTTTCATGCAATGATGTCTCCCCAGGTTGCCTCAGCAACAGTAATAAATATAAGGATTTTTCATAAGAACATTTGTAAAGACAAGATCTGGGAATTAATCCTCTGATATTGGTGATGATTTTTGCAATATTAATTTGGCACAAGTGGGATTTATGCCTCCATTTACAACTCCTCCATACAACTCAAATCAGCACATCAGGATTTTTTTGTGCGGAGTTATCATTCTGTGTTAAATATATTATAATTCTGCAGAAAATTGTAAGAAAATTGTGATTGGCTGGGTAAGTAATGGTTGTTATATAGGCAGGCAATTTCCTGGTGGAGCCTATAGTGTATCTATAAGGGTGGAGACTTCATACCGCAGATAAGAGTAGCAAAATTACAGCTTCCTTTTGGAGGTAAATGGAGTCAGTAGCCATATTGGATTGCGTTTGATACCCGGAATTTAGCAGCACATTAGCACTTGCATGATGTGAGGATGTGAGCAAGGAAATGGGGGATATTGTGATGCATTCTTCATGAATAGTCCACCTGTGCCTGGAGACCTGCAAGCTGCCCATGCTTTATTCACACAGATGAGGGAATAACCGTGAATAATGCTTGTTCTCTCAGATATTGCATCACAATAGTGGGCGCTCGCAGTGGGGTCAGGTGGGTTGTCCCAGCTCATATAGCACCAAATAGCTCTATGCCCACATGTTAATTGTCTGACATGACAAATCAGGCAATACTCGGGGGAGGATTGCTCATGAAGCTCGCCGCAAACAACTTGCAAACTGCCATCTCCCAGGGATCCTCACTTTGTTGTTTAGTATTGGGGCGGCCAGCATTCTGGGCTTGTCCATACAATAATTGGGGTCTGTAGGCCTTGCTGGACACGTTATGTCCGCATGACAGACTCCATTGAACGCTTCCCCGCATTTCTCTTTAATCAATCACAGAATGTATCCGCAAACACTGATATTCCACGTCTTGTGAGTCAGGAGGGGAGAATCAAACATCGCTTGACCCCCTATTGCCAAGCCATCTATGATGCTATAACTCAATGCTTTTTATAATTTCCCTTCCGCATGAATCACTGCCTGTTCTGAGGCCAAGTCCAAATTGTCCTGCCCAATTTCATCCTCGGCTCATTCCCCAATCAGATAATGATTTGCAGGCTAAAGCCCTCATTTCTGACAGCATGAAAAATGCCTGGGCTATCTGGACAGGATCTTGAGGGATGGCACCTTTGTATGCATAAAGACCTTATGGACATGGACAATCTTAATTGGATTGTGGGTGGCCTGGTGACAGCACCTTCTGTGGTCCCCACTACGGGGTCTAGCAGGAGCTTGTATACCATGCCGCCATGCTATTATCACTGATGGTAGGGTACATGTCTAATCTGGCTCACTCCCCTCACCAGTTGATCTGGTGCAGACCAGCTCTCATGGCAAGATTCAATGTGAAGTTGTTGTCCAATGAATGATCAATTTGTGCTTGTACATGTATCCAGCGGGGAAATCTGGCCAGAATATACTCTGCCATCTTACACGCCCTATTGTGGATGGAGTGCATGGATTGCCAACACTTTATTGGGAATTTTCCTGGTGAGAGATTGGCCAGTGATGGACTGATAGGTGAGAACCAAGGTCGGCAAAAAGCATCCAAAAAGACGTATCGACCTGCTATTGGTATTGCCTGTCTTGTCTGGGTGGGAGACACTTCATGAGGTGTGAATCACCGAGCCCCGAGCTCCCTGGCCACACTGTGTAGAATCTAGTGTGAGCAAGGCAGGGGAGAGAGAGCGCAGTCATACGCAGGACACACTTGCCAAGTATGCATCGGGGACACAAGTTTTCGCTACATCAGCATAGAAATGAAACAGCGTAGTTTGCCTACGAGTTCCGCTAATAAGGCCAGTCATGCAAGCCACTAGACATGCACTTATCCAGCTTCGCAGTCCATAAAACAAAATTAAAAATAAGTTTCCCCTAATGGTATCGACGCATACCAATGATCTTAACTTTGACCTAAACTTTGTAAATCTATTCCACAACGTGATTCCATTCATTATTTGAGCCATTTATTTTTCCTTGTTTAACAATTCCGTCGGCACAAGATGGATGGGGCCTTTATCAAATATCAGGCTTCAAGTCGGCCCTCGTTTATCTAACGGGGAACAAATTTGCCAGGCTCCTTCACCTTCCCTGCTTAATTTAACAGCAGACAGGGTACCAGGCAAGTCATGACAATCCACTGCTGGACAGGCAGGGTGGGTAGCAGGCAAACCACAGTAATCCACTGCTGGACAGGCAGGGTGGGTACCAGGCAAACCACGACAATCCACCTGCAGGACAGGCAGGGTGGGTACCAGGCAAACCATGACAATCCACTGCTGGACAGGCAGGGTGGGTACTAGGCAAACCACTGCTGGACAGGCAGGGTGGGTACCAGGCAAGCCACGTCAATCCACTGCTAGACAGGCAGAGTGGGTACCAGGCAAACCATGGCAATCCATTGCTGGACAGGCAGGGTGGGTACCAGGCAAACCACGACTATCCACTGCTGGACAGGCAGGGTGGGTACCAGGCAAACCATGGCAATCCATTGCTGGACAGGCAGGGTGGGTACCAGGCAAGCCACGACAATCCACTGCTGGACAGGCAGGGTGGGTACCAGGCAAACCATGGCAATCCATTGCTGGACAGGCAGGGTGGGTACCAGGCAAACCATGACAATCCATTGCTGGACAGGCAGGGTGGGTACCAGGCAAACCATGACAATCCACTGCTGGACAGGCAGGGTGGGTACCAGGCAAACCACGACAGTCCACTGCTGGACAGGCAGGGTGGGTACCAGGCAAACCATGACAATCCATTGCTGGACAGGCAGGGTGGGTACCAGGCAAACCACGACAATCCACTGCTGGACAGGCAGGGTGGGTACCAGGCAAACCATGACAATCCATTGCTGGACAGGCAGGGTGGGTACCAGGCAAGCCACGACAATCCACTGCTGGACAGGCAGGGTGGGTAACAGGCAAACCACGACTATCCACTGCTGGACAGGCAGGGTGGGTACCAGGCTATCCACTGCTGGACAGGTAGGGTGGGTACCAGGTAAACCACGACTATCCACTGCTGGACAGGCAGGGTGGGTACCAGGCAAACCACGACTATCCACTGCTGGACAGGCAGGGTGGGTACCAGGCTATCCACTGCTGGACAGGTAGGGTGGGTACCAGGTAAACCACGACTATCCACTGCTGAACAGGCAGGGTGGGTACCAGGCAAACCACGACTATCCACTGCTGGACGACGTAGAGACATTAACAAAGCAATTGCTGGCAATCACAGCCAATGCGATTACATCAATGTGTTCGTAATTAGTGGCTTGTGTCATTCCTGCATTTGTGAGCGTTTGGTAAGATTATCTATGTAATGCTCATTAAAGGTGTTTGGGACCACTGAAGACTCTAGGACTCCAGGACATATTATTAAAGGCTTTCTCTTTTTCTCACAATTTTCCCCCCAAAAGTGTACAATTCCTGAAGTTATGTACTTGTAAATGATGTATAAGGGACTATTTGGCTCCACCAGGTTACCACTCATATCACTATCTTCTCCTCACATGAGTGTATGTCTTGGTGATAAAATAAAGATCTTATTTTAAGAAAAGTATTATTGTTTGGAAGTTCAAATCATACATTTACGATAGTTATGGGATGAGCTTCCCGCCATTTTGTATATGCATATTCAATTGATTTGACTGAGCATATTTCAGACATTTTTCCAATTTGAGTAGTCAGGTTGTGTTTTTTTCCAGTGGCGTCTTATATGTCAAATCAATATTTCAATAGCAAACATAACTCAAACTGTTTGTGTATTACTGATTTCAGGTTAGGTCATATTTTGAACATCAAAGTAATTGTGTCATGTTGAGTTTGTAGAGGTAGTATTTTTGTTTGTTTTTGCCATGTGTCAGTCATATTTACATTGATGTATGAATCCAATACAACATGTGAACAGCTGGGGTCAGATGTAGCCCAGCCACACACAGGTCAGTGTGACAAACTCACGCTGAAAGCAAATGTGTGTAAAACATGGCTAGTTGCCATGGTAACCTTACCTTCTGTAGGTGTTTTCCTGTCGACCTGTAGATGGAGCCGCTTTGCCCTGCGGCGCAGATGGACGGTGTGCCAGTGGTCATCGTCCAGTCCTCGTCCTGCGAGCACCGTCTGCAAGAAGGACAGGAGGAGTAAGAGTGTGTGGAGGAGGATGAGGAGGAGAGGCCACCTGACAGAGGCCATGGTGCTGCCTACCTACTGCTTCATACCCCAGTAATCCCACCACAAATAATCCACCAATGTCACATCAACACAGTGGGGTAAATCCTGCCCATCATAAGCCCCCTAGGACATAGAGACGTGGTACTCCTCAGCTCTGTGCGTCTCTCTCTCTCTCTCTACGTGTGCCTGCGTGGCTGTGTACTGTGAGACTGTGGCGCTGCCTGCTGCCTGCGTGCTACCCCCTGCCTGCTTCCCTGCCTCGCCTGCTTCCCTGCCTCGCCTACCGCCACTGACGACTCACACTGTCAGCACAAAACAAAGGAGCCTTGACCACCACTTAATCACCGCACAGTCCATGCGATCCTGCGGTCCCTGTGTAAGAGGCAATCCCTGCCCGTCACAATGCCACGGCGTCACTGATCACCTCAGATAAAGTGTGGTTCACACACACAGGTGAGAACTACCCCCACCATCAGGAGACTGTGATACCGTCATCTTTACTTCATTCCTGGTAACCGACGGTAACTGTAGCAGCAGCATCTACATCCTGCCTACAACTACCATCTTCCACCTGATCTCTAATCACTCGTTGTCATGGAAACTACCATTTTCTTTCAAACTTTTCCGAAGCCACATCCTGGCATTCTGTAACTTCCCATTGTCATTTAACAAATGTTTAGCATCATCTCATTTGACACACAGATTGTGATAAAACAAGGCTTTGTCAAATCACCTGTCTTTAAGAAAACAAACACTTGTCTATTCTGAAGCCAACTTTAATCCTGAAAATGTACCTTCCTGATATGCTACTTCTGTCAAGTATTTTCTCATTATAGTGTCAGCTTTCCTGATCAAAATGGTGAAAAAACAATGAGTATCTCGGCCAATGACAAATGTGTGTGTAATACCACTCCCCTCAGGGCACAGTGGTGTCTCTTCATGCATTCTATTCTGAAGATGAGATGTATGGCTGAGGCAAGGTGAGTCGATTTGCCAGCATTAAGGCAAGGCGAGTCAATCTTCTGACATTAAGGCAAGGTGAGTCAATCTTCTGACATTGAGGCAAGGCGAGTCAATCTACTGACATTAAGGCAGGGTGAGTCAATCTACTGACATTAAGGCAGGGTGAGTCAATCTACTGACATTAAGGCAGGGTGAGTCAATCTACTGACATTAAGTCAATCTAACAGCATTAAGGCAAGGTGAGCCAATCTACTGGCATAGGGAGATGGTGAGTCACTCAATCTACTGGCATAGGGAGATGGTGAGTCACTCAATCTACTGGCATGGGGAGATGGTGAGTCATTCAATCTACTGGCATAGGGAGGCAAGGCGAGTCAATCTACTGACATTAAGGCAAGGTGAGTCAATCTACTGGCATAGGGAGATGGTGAGTCATTCAATCTACTGGCATAGGGAGATGGTGAGTCACTCAATCTACTGGCATAGGGAGATGGTGAGTCACTCAATCTACTGGCATAGGGAGATGGTGAGTCACTCAATCTACTGGCATGGAGAGATGGTGAGTCACTCAATCTACTGGCATGGGGAGATGGTGAGTCAATCTACTGGCATAGGGAGATGGTGAGTCACTCAATCTACTGGCATGGGGAGATGGTGAGTCAATCTACTGGCATAGGGAGATGGTGAGTCACTCAATCTACTGGCATGGGGAGATGGTGAGTCACTCAATCTACTGACATGGGGAGATGGTGAGTCACTCAATCTACTGGCATGGGGAGATGGTGAGTCATTCAATCTACTGGCATAGGGAGGCAAGGCGAGTCAATCTACTGACATTAAGGCAAGGTGAGTCAATCTACTGGCATAGGGAGATGGTGAGTCATTCAATCTACTGGCATAGGGAGATGGTGAGTCACTCAATCTACTGGCATAGGGAGATGGTGAGTCACTCAATCTACTGGCATGGGGAGATGGTGAGTCATTCAATCTACTGGCATAGGGAGGCAAGGCGAGTCAATCTACTGACATTAAGGCAAGGTGAGTCAATCTACTGGCATAGGGAGATGGTGAGTCATTCAATCTACTGGCATAGGGAGATGGTGAGTCACTCAATCTACTGGCATAGGGAGATGGTGAGTCATTCAATCTACTGGCATAGGGAGGCAAGGCGAGTCAATCTACTGACATTAAGGCAAGGTGAGTCAATCTACTGGCATAGGGAGATGGTGAGTCACTCAATCTACTGGCATAGGGAGATGGTGAGTCACTCAATCTACTGGCATAGGGAGATGGTGAGTCATTCAATCTACTGGCATGGGGAGATGGTGAGTCACTCAATCTACTGGCATGGGGAGATGGTGAGTCATTCAATCTACTGGCATAGGGAGGCAAGGCGAGTCAATCTACTGACATTAAGGCAAGGTGAGTCAATCTACTGGCATAGGGAGATGGTGAGTCACTCAATCTACTGGCATAGGGAGATGGTGAGTCATTCAATCTACTGGCATAGGGAGGCAAGGCGAGTCAATCTACTGACATTAAGGCAAGGTGAGTCAATCTACTGGCATAGGGAGATGGTGAGTCACTCAATCTACTGGCATAGGGAGATGGTGAGTCACTCAATCTACTGGCATGGGGAGATGGTGAGTCATTCAATCTACTGGCATAGGGAGGCAAGGCGAGTCAATCTACTGACATTAAGGCAAGGTGAGTCAATCTACTGACATTAAGGCAAGGTGAGTCAATCTACCGGCATTAAGGCAAGGTGAGCCAATCTACCGGCATTAAGGCAAGGTGAGCCAATCTACTGGCATAGGGAGATGGTGAGTCACTCAATCTACTGGCATAGGGAGATGGTGAGTCACTCAATCTACTGGCATGGGGAGATGGTGAGTCAATCTACTGGCATAGGGAGATGGTGAGTCACTCAATCTACTGGCATGGGGAGATGGTGAGTCACTCAATCTACTGACATGGGGAGATGGTGAGTCACTCAATCTACTGGCATGGGGAGATGGTGAGTCATTCAATCTACTGGCATAGGGAGGCAAGGCGAGTCAATCTACTGACATTAAGGCAAGGTGAGTCAATCTACTGGCATAGGGAGATGGTGAGTCACTCAATCTACTGGCATAGGGAGATGGTGAGTCATTCAATCTACTGGCATAGGGAGGCAAGGCGAGTCAATCTACTGACATTAAGGCAAGGTGAGTCAATCTACTGGCATAGGGAGATGGTGAGTCACTCAATCTACTGGCATAGGGAGATGGTGAGTCACTCAATCTACTGGCATAGGGAGATGGTGAGTCATTCAATCTACTGGCATGGGGAGATGGTGAGTCACTCAATCTACTGGCATGGGGAGATGGTGAGTCATTCAATCTACTGGCATAGGGAGGCAAGGCGAGTCAATCTACTGACATTAAGGCAAGGTGAGTCAATCTACTGGCATAGGGAGATGGTGAGTCACTCAATCTACTGGCATAGGGAGATGGTGAGTCATTCAATCTACTGGCATAGGGAGGCAAGGCGAGTCAATCTACTGACATTAAGGCAAGGTGAGTCAATCTACTGGCATAGGGAGATGGTGAGTCACTCAATCTACTGGCATAGGGAGATGGTGAGTCACTCAATCTACTGGCATGGGGAGATGGTGAGTCATTCAATCTACTGGCATAGGGAGGCAAGGCGAGTCAATCTACTGACATTAAGGCAAGGTGAGTCAATCTACTGACATTAAGGCAAGGTGAGTCAATCTACCGGCATTAAGGCAAGGTGAGCCAATCTACCGGCATTAAGGCAAGGTGAGCCAATCTACTGGCATAGGGAGATGGTGAGTCACTCAATCTACTGGCATAGGGAGATGGTGAGTCACTCAATCTACTGGCATGGGGAGATGGTGAGTCAATCTACTGGCATAGGGAGATGGTGAGTCACTCAATCTACTGGCATGGGGAGATGGTGAGTCACTCAATCTACTGGCATGGGGAGATGGTGAGTCAATCTACTGGCATAGGGAGATGGTGAGTCACTCAATCTACTGGCATAGGGAGATGGTGAGTCACTCAATCTACTGGCATGGGGAGATGGTGAGCCAATCTATTGGCATAGGGAGATGGTGAGTCACTCAATCTACTGGCATAGGGAGATGGTGAGTCACTCAATCTACTGGCATGGGGAGATGGTGAGCCAATCTATTGGCATAGGGAGATGGTGAGTCACTCAATCTACTGGCATAGGGAGATGGTGAGTCACTCAATCTACTGGCATGGGGAGATGGTGAGCCAATCTATTGGCATGGGGAGATGGTGAGTCACTCAATCTACTGGCATAGGGAGATGGTGAGTCACTCAATCTACTGGCATGGGGAGATGGTGAGCCAATCTATTGGCATAGGGAGATGGTGAGTCACTCAATCTACTGGCATGGGGAGATGGTGAGCCAATCTACTGACATGGGGAGATGGTGAGTCACTCAATCTACTGGCATGGGGAGATGGTGAGCCAATCTACTGACATGGGGAGATGGTGAGTCACTCAATCTACTGGCATGGGGAGATGGTGAGTCACTCAATCTACTGGCATAGGGAGATGGTGAGTCACTCAATCTACTGGCATAGGGAGATGGTGAGTCACTCAATCTACTGGCATAGGGAGATGGTGAGTCACTCAATCTACTGGCATAGGGAGATGGTGAGTCACTCAATCTACTGGCATAGGGAGATGGTGAGTCACTCAATCTACTGGCATAGGGAGATGGTGAGTCACTCAATCTATACGAATGGAGGAATTGTCACAAGATTCCCATAATCCCTGTATTCATATGGGTGGTAATGAATACATCTTCTATATCATGATAAACCATGAAAACCTTCCAAAAATCAGAATCACACACAGGTCTCTCAAGCCCAGCATTAGAAAGCCTTGACATGTGCAGGTATGCTACTTCTTTTCTCAAATAACAGAGAGTTTTTCATGTTTGAAGCAACATATTTTTATCTGTACTCTATACACACATTACACGCATCATAACAAAAATGAAAACATATTCTCTGTTGGCATTGTGTCGAGCCTCATATATGCATAGTGCTCTGTGGCATTTTGTTCATTTGATCGTGACCACAACATGGGCTTTACACTAACACACAGAGAATGTTTGACGTCAATTATTATCACTTTTTCAGGGAGAGGGACAATACCACTCGCGGCTGCAGACATGACTTCACCAAAACTCAACACATTTCCCTCCACCAACTTGTTGTCACAACATGTACAGCCACACTCTGCTTTTATTTATTCTGACGCTTTTACTCTATCCAGCGGCCAGGTAAATATTATTGTTTGAAGTTCTGCATGACAAACTTCATTGTGCCATTCATCTCGACACACCGTGGGCAAGATTATCTCATACAATGAACCACAAATAGGATGAATAAAAGTGCCGACATGATTACTCTAATGGACCAGACAAGGACAGGGCGGTGACAAAGACCTGTGGTGCTGTATGTTTGGGAAAGGCTGTCTGGGGATGGCTGTCTGGGGATGGCTGTCTGGGGATGGTTGTCTGGGGATGGTTGTCTGGGGATGGTTGTCTGGGGATGGTTGTCTGGGGAGGGCTGTCTGGGGATGGCTGTCTGGGGATGGTTGTCTGGGGAGGGCTGTCTAGGGACTGCTGTCTGGGGATGGCTGTCTGGGGATGGTTGTCTGGGGATGGCTGTCTGGGGATGGTTGTCTGGGGATGGTTGTCTGGGGATGGCTATCTGGGGATGGTTGTCTGGGGAGGGCTGTCTGGGGATGGTTGTCTGGGGAGGGCTGTCTGGGGATGGCTGTCTGGGGATGGCTGTCTGGTAGAAGGAATGTTGTATCACAGTAATGCCTCAGTCACATTTGCACCGGGCGCCGGCCGGGAAGTAACAATCGGCCGACTTCACAGTCTGCCGGGCGTCAGGGAGTTTATCATCAACAATCTGAGATATGCCGTAGCTGTGGTCACATTATTGAAGGACACCGCATGGCACGTGCAAGACTGAATGGCACAGACGTCTGTAGGATATCTTAAAGATGTCTAGATAATTTGACAGACATCTGAAAGACATCCTAAAGACGTCTTGATCATTGACAGACGTCTGTAGGACATCCTAAAGACGTCTATATGATATCGGACGGAGCCCGGTGGATCATCTGACGATGGCTTGTGAACACATGAAATAAAAAAAAACCTATTTTCACCGCACAATGTCACCGGCAGCTGTAAGATAATCTGCCGATGTGCCTGCGGGACACTGCCGGGACCCTGCCGTGTACTTTAAGATGATATTTGCTGATAAGACATCGGGGAAACGCCGGCAAGTTTTATGTTCCAGCTAAAAGTTCCCGATGACCCGCCCGACGTCTTAAAGATGCCCAATTGTGGCAGATGATCTGCCGGTGCCCGCACGGTAATCTGAACTGCCTGCCGATTTTGTAAAAAATACCCATCGGCCGGGCATCTTTACTGAAATCGGCGCAAATGTGACTGAGGCATTAGGTGGCAAAGATCAGGGACAGCTATTGACTTGTTGGGAGTTTATCTGTTTGTCTTGGGTTGGTATGTCTTGGGTTGGTATGTCTTGGGTTGGTATGTCTTGGGTTGGTTTGTCTTGGGATGGTATGTCTTGGGTTGGTATGTCTTGGGTTGGTTGGTTTGTCTTGGGTTGGTTTGTCTTGGGTTGGTTTGTCTTGGGTTGGTTTGTCTTGGGTTGGTTTGTCTTGGGTTGGCTGGGGTTTATCTTTTTATCTGAAGTTTGAAGGTATGAAGTTAGTCAGTTGTCCAAAGTTGGTGGGAGGTTTGGGGTTACTGGGTTGTCAGTGTTTGTCTGGAGGGAGGTTTGGGGTTACTGGGTTGGCAGTGTTTGTTTGGAGGGAGGTTTGGGGTTACTGGGTTGGCAGTGTTTGTTTGGAGGGAGGTTTGGGGTTACTGGGTTGTCAGTGTTTGTCTGGAGGGAGGTTTGGGGTTACTGGGTGGGCAGTGTTTGTTTGGAGGGAGGTTTGGGGTTACTGGGTGGGCAGTGTTTGTTTGGAGGGAGGTTTGGGGTTACTGGGTGGGCAGTGTTTGTTTGGAGGGAGGTTTGGGGTTACTGGGTGGGCAGTGTTTGTTTGGAGGGAGGTTTGGGGTTACTGGGTTGGCAGTGTTTGTTTGGAGGGAGGTTTGGGGTTACTGGGTTGGCAGTGTTTGTTTGGAGGGAGGTTTGGGGTTACTGGGTTGGCAGTGTTTGTTTGGAGGGAGGTTTGGGGTTACTGGGTTGGCAGTGTTTGTTTGGAGGGAGGTTTGGGGTTACTGGGTTGGCAGTGTTTGTCTGGAGGGAGGTTTGGGGTTACTGGGTTGGCAGTGTTTGTCTGGAGGGAGGTTTGGGGTGGGTTGTCAGTGTTTATCTGGAGGGAGGTTTGGGGTTACTGGGTTGGTGGTGTTTGTTTGGAGGGAGGTTTGGGGTAACTGGGTTGGCAGTGTTTGTTTGGAGGGAGGTTTGGGGTTACTGGGTTGGCAGTGTTTGTTTGGAGGGAGGTTTGGGGTTACTGGGTTGTCATTGTTTGTTTGAAGGGAGGTTTGGGGTTACTGGGTTGGCAGTGTTTGTTTGGAGGGAGGTTTGGGGTTACTGGGTTGGCAGTGTTTGTTTGACAGACCACCTGACAGATCACCTGACAGATCACCTGACAGACCACCTGACAGATCACCTGAGAGATCACCTGACAGATCACCTGACAGACCACCTGACAGATCACCTGAGAGATCACCTGACAGACCACCTGACAGATCACCTGACAGATCACCTATAGTACAGCCATTGTACTAACAATGTGACTCCATTACACTTTTGCCAACCTGACAATACACTTTACCTCTATAAAAGTATGCCATACATGAGGTGGACAAAATACTTTTTCCAGAACAATATGACATCCATGTTCTATATATTTTTCAATAGTCACACTTAATACATATTGTATTTATAACTTAATTATTGAGCAATATTCTGAACATCATCTTAATTTTGCTTAAAAAAGATGAATAACAGCAGCCTTTGCAGAACATGTGCCCACTGCCTGGAGTGTTCACCACTGGTATTCTCTTTCTATGTCTCGGGGATGGAGATGCACAGAGGTGCACAGATCTCATGGCAGTGAAATAGATGTTGCCTGACTGAAACAACTGATATTGGCCTGTTGATAGAATGAATGTGTGGCAAAACTTCTCCTAGCTTAAGGAGTGGTAACCAAACTTGGCCATACAAAAGTTTACCAACAATGCAACTAAAAAACCCTGCAACTATCATTAACTCAGCTAGAAATCAGATCAGATCAGATCAAGAGAATTACAAAGAGACAAGATTCAGAGGTATTACAAAGAGACATGATTCAGAGGTATTACAAAGAGACATATTCAGAGGCATTACAAAGTGACATGATTCAGAGGTATTACAAAGAAACATGATTCAGAGGCAACTACAAAGAGACATGATTCAGAGGTACTACAAAGAGACATGATTCAGAGGCATTACAAAGAGACATGATTCAGAGGTATTACAAAGAGACATGATTCAGAGGCATTACAAAGAGACATGATTCAGAGGTATTACAAAGAGACATGATTCAGAGGCATTACAAAGTGACATGATTCAGAGGTATTACAAAGAAACATGATTCAGAGGCCACTACAAAGAGACATGATTCAGAGGTACTACAAAGAGACATGATTCAGAGGCATTACAAAGAGACATGATTCAGAGGTATTACAAAGAGACATGATTCAGAGGCATTACAAAGAGACATGATTCAGAGGTATTACAAAGAGACATGATTCAGAGGCATTACAAAGTGACATGATTCAGAGGCATTACAAAGTGACATGATTCAGAGGTATTACAAAGTGACATGATTCAGAGGTTTTACAAAGAGACATGATTCAGAGGTATTACAAAGAGACATGATTCAGAAGTATTACAAAGAGACATGATTCAGAGGTATTATAAAGAGACATGATTCAGAGGCACTACAAACAGACATGATTCAGAGGCATTACAAAGAGACATGATTCAGAGGCAATGAAACACAAATGGCTGTACAACATATGTCTGCCATTTGTAGGTACAATGAGTTAACAGTGATGAAGGTAATCAGCTGGTCTGGGTGGGACAATGGCATTAGTCTGATCACTGATTGACCTGATCAATAAGCCTGGACGCGGTGCACCTGCATGTGATTCCTCTCTCAGCATTGTTGATATGCTGCCCTCTCAGCCCATTGTTACGTCTGATGTGTGCTTTATATGTGTCAGCATTATCACGGTGGGCACCACATGCTGATGCCATCTTCTCATATTGGAAAATAATGTACTCAACCACGGGCGCTAGGAAATCCCAACCAATCTCACATTACCTGACCATGGTGGTCTCTTATATTACCAATTTAGACACACGCTCACGAAAAACACATTCTGAAGTTACCTCACTTAGAGAAACTTTTCAATATTAATGATACTCCTTATAGTAACTTTGTAAAGCATGGTGGATGCAAGCAATTAGCAGGGAAATGACTGATCTCTTGTCATGCTGGTTTCCTATTGGCTACGCAGCATCAGGTGGATAGCAACCATTCTCTTATACATTCTCCTGGACCTTCTCCCCATAGTAAGGCAAGGATTATATTTCCATTGACATTTTTATTCTATAAACAATGTAGGGGCTTACCAAATGATATGGTGACAATATCTTAATGACTAATTCCTGAAATTGGCAGAATAAGGGTCTGAAATGACTGCAGTGAAATACGCAGATAAAAATAGAAAACTTACTCGCAGACAAATGAACAACTGTGCCCAGAAGAGCACTTGTAGGCAGGAATATGGGAAATATGATTAATAAAGCACTAAACATTTTCTCACTCAGATGACAATTGAATCATTTGATGTGAAGTGCACATAATGACCAGGCATAAAACAATAGATAAATACGAGTGGGTGCTGCTAGTTATTTGTGTTGGAATATGTAGGTCATTATGAGGTGCTCCCAGTGACCTCATTGCCCCGGCACACAGACTCCCCTCATCATGCCATCAATAATTAAATTTATATCATAACAATAATCCAGTGTAATGCTGGAATCTCATGCTCACCCCATGAACCATGCAAGTAAGCATTCTGCAATCTATTTTCCATATGGACCAAATTTCAAATTTAAAAATAAAATTTTAGTCACATTCGCATATGCACTTACGGAATCTTGATGAGAGAAGTTTGCCACACTTGAACCTGGAATATTAATCTGCATGTATATAACTCTGACGTGATCACTGACCTTTTTATCACATATATGAACCGGGGAGCATGTCTGTAATGTGATGTGTCTTGTCTGGATGGCTCAGATTCATATTTTCCAGACAATACAATCTAATGAAGACAATGCTTTAGATATGCAGCTATCAATGCAGGAAGAATCCCAGTGGGGTTGCCTGTATAGCAAGGCATGAAGGTTGATGTCACCTAAGTTCGGGGACAGTGACCCTAATTTCACTTACAGTTCACCCTGGGTAAGGCATACAGACTGTGTGCCCTGGGTGAGGCATACAGTGCCCTGGGTGAGGCATTCAGACAGTGTGGCCTGGGTGAGGCATTCAGACCGTGTGGCCTGGGTGAGGCATTCAGACCGTGTGGCCTGGGTGAGGCATTCAGACAGTGTGGCCTGGGTGAGGCATTCAGACAGTGTGGCCTGGGTAAGGCATTCAGACCGTGTGGCCTGGGTGAGGCATTCAGACAGTGTGGCCTGGGTGAGGCATTCAGACAGTGTGGCCTGGGTAAGGCATACAGTGCCCTGGGTGAGGCATTCAGACAGTGTGGCCTGGGTAAGGCATTCAGACAGTGTGGCCTGGGTAAGGCATTCAGACAGTGTGGCCTGGGTAAGGCATACAGTGCCCTGGGTGAGGCATTCAGACAGTGTGGCCTGGGTGAGGCATTCAGACAGTGTGGCCTGGGTGAGGCATTCAGACAGTGTGGCCTGGGTGAGGCATTCAGACAGTGTGGCCTGGGTGAGGCATTCAGACAGTGTGGCCTGGGTGAGGCATTCAGACAGTGTGGCCTGGGTGAGGCATTCAGACAGTGTGGCCTGGGTGAGGCATTCAGACAGTGTGGCCTGGGTAAGGCATACAGTGCCCTGGGTGAGGCATTCAGACAGTGTGGCCTGGGTGAGGCATTCAGACAGTGTGGCCTGGGTAAGGCATTCAGACTGTGTGCCCTGGGTAAGGCATTCAGACAGTGTGGCCTGGGTGAGGCATTCAGACCATGTGCCCTGGGTGAGGCATTCAGACAGTGTGGCCTGGGTAAGGCATTCAGACCGTGTGGCCTGGGTGAGGCATTCAGACCGTGTGGCCTGGGTGAGGCATTCAGACAGTGTGGCCTGGGTGAGGCATTCAGACAGTGTGGCCTGGGTAAGGCATTCAGACCGTGTGGCCTGGGTAAGGCATTCAGACAGTGTGGCCTGGGTAAGGCATTCAGACCGTGTGGCCTGGGTGAGGCATTCAGACTGTGTGCCCTGGGTAAGGCATTCAGACAGTGTGGCCTGGGTAAGGCATTCAGACTGTGTGGCCTGGGTAAGGTATTCAGACAGTTTGCCCTGGGTAAGGCATTCAGACAGTGTGGCCTGGGTAAGGCATTCAGACCGTGTGGCCTGGGTGAGGCATTCAGACCGTGTGGCCTGGGTGAGGCATTCAGACCGTGTGGCCTGGGTGAGGCATTCAGACAGTGTGGCCTGGGTAAGGTATTCAGACAGTTTGCCCTGGGTAAGGCATTCAGAGAGTGTGGCCTGTCTCAAGTCACTAACATAGCAGAGTACACATTGCCTTGAGACACCCATCATATTCTGTCTTAAGATCATTAAATATGTCACAATATATGAAGTCTTGGAATGACATCAATGTTGATTATTCATAAGAAAGAGAATCCGCAAGATTACAGTGTAATGAGAAATGTTGCAAAGCAGGTTACACATTGCTCAGGCAGGGATATAGTTGTTAGAATATATCAAAGGATCAGGGAACAGTGTTGACACAAAGTAACAAGGTATGATGGCGAGAACAGTTGCTACATTAAACACTTTGTAGAAGACATCACATTAAAGAAGACTCATTCAATGCAAAGTTAAAAAACTTGGAGGACAATGCCTAAGACCAAGAACAGTACGATTTTGAGACAAAGAACTATATGTTAAAGGCAAAAGCATTGACGCAAATAAAGCAACAAGATGCTTTAGTGAGTAGTTTGTTGAGAATTGGTACAAAGTGTGATGCGATAGATTACCGGGATTATAAGCACATGGCCCATGGAGTGTGGTGTCAGATCACAGCAGTTTAGATCAAGCATGACAGACGTGGCACACAGCAGAGAATAAGGCGATTATCTCAGGCATAATGTGCAGGCATGTCAAGAGGCAACGTTAGGAAGCTATACAGGAGCAAAGCATCTGCTGGG
The DNA here is from genome assembly GCA_949316495.1 of Amphiduros pacificus. Classification (NCBI taxonomy): domain Eukaryota; kingdom Metazoa; phylum Annelida; class Polychaeta; order Phyllodocida; family Hesionidae; genus Amphiduros; species Amphiduros pacificus. The sequence goes on along the minus strand of OX439005.1, from coordinate 8,714,615 downwards.
AGGCAATGCGATATAACTGGCTCAGAATCCCCCCCCCCCTGTATTATGTGATCCCTGCCTCATGTGATCCCTGCCTCATGTGATCCCTGCCTCATGTGATCCCTGCCTCATGTTATCCCTGCCTCATGTGATCCCTGCCTCATGTGATCCCTGCCTCATGTGATCCCTGCCTCATGTGATCCCTGCCTCATGTGATCCCTGCCTCATGTGATCCCTGCCTCACGTGATCCCTGCCTCACGTGATCCCTGCCTCATGTGATCCCTGCCTCATGTGATCCCTGCCTCATGTGATCCCTGCCTCATGTGATCCCTGCCTCATGTGATCCCTGCCATTGCCACCACTAATGACATTGTGGACCCGGGTCAGTCATTGTCAACTGATACCCGCACTCGTAAAGTACACTAATGCCTCGCTACAGGATATAAGCTGGGCTCTATGCTGCCAATGGTTGGCTTGCAATTGTTGACAAATTAACACTACCTGCTTATTACAATGATTGTGGTGTGGTTCACACCAGGGGGCACTCCGTCAGACCTAGATATATTACTCTCCAAGCCCTCAATGTGAGCACAAACTAAGCACTCTGACTGAATTATTGAGGAGACAAAATATCATCTGCAACTTAATGGTGGATTCATATCTTGTGCACGCCTTGCTATGGTTCTTGTAGGTGGAATATTCCACACTGATTTAGGGAATCTATCAGACTCAACAAGTACAATTAGTATATCCTTAGAATTTTAGGATATACCAAACTATTCTAAATTTAATTTGAAACATCAGATAGACAGTAATGTGGTGTAAGAGTTTTCATACCCTTGGTTTATGTAGAGTAATACTCCATATAGTCAAATGGCTGAGATCAAACCTATTTTCATCATCTGGTTTGCTGACAGCTCATGATACAGAGCCACTGAACTAGGAAAATAAGGGGAAAAAATACCATGACAGCTCCACAGTACTGCAGACAACACTTACAAACAGACAGGGGGAGATACAGCAAATTATGACCATCTTGAGGATACCGGAATTGCCTTAAGATTAATCACAATAAACGCAATCTTGATTATCTTAATTTGAGCAATGAGATAAAGGAAATGTGGACCACCTTGAGAGTTAATTGTGAGAATGTTTGCAGACCTCCAGTACTTACAATATACACCTTACATTCAGTGCATAAAGTTCACATTGCTCGCACTTAGTCCAGGTGACACCTTGGTGAGAGACAATCCCATTTCCTGCTGGACAGTCAGACACATATCTTTATATTTGTAATATTCCAATGGCAATGTCGGGCATGGACCTACAACTGGCCAGCCTTATATCTCTGAACTCACACCCGCCAACATATACATATATGATAAAACTGCCAAAACAGCATAAATATCTACTTATTCTGAAACTCAGTGAATGAATACAAACAAATGAACCATTATGAAAGCAATGTTATACTCTAGTAATATGCTATATATTGATCTGGAGAGTGGACGTTGTATGCAGTCAGACTGTGGCGAAGGCTCTGCCTGATTATTGCTGTGTATGAAGCATCTCATCATATATGACCTCTCGGCAAGGTCACAACAAGGTCCATTAACTCAAAAACAACAAAAATCAATTATCAAGTTGTCTCATACATATACAGACAACAGGATGTTATGTCTGTAATAGTGATAAGCATACATGCCTTCATATTGGATAGTTAGATGTTGATACATGCCCCGCCCAGTTCAGCCAGACTGAAGGTTCTCTCAAGCACCAAGTGCTGCACAATGACATAATCCTGTGTGCTTCATGTCTAACCCAGCCCGGTGCCCTAATTGAATCTCTTAATTGCTCCCCCTGTGGTATGAACACAATACAACTGACCGTTTCTCTTCTCTTGTGTTATTCTGTACAAAGTTTCCCACAATTCTTTTTCATGCAGACAGCATGCAAGGGTTCGTTGTGATGTGAACTTCCACAAAGTTTTGTTTACAATATACAACAGTATCCATCCTTTAATCATTTGAGAGCACAGTTAGACACAACTACAAACTCTTTGAAGATTTCTATGATTATCTTGTGGCAGGTAATACTGTTATATTACCTGCGTGTGCACTTATTACCCTCCTGTGTTACACTAGTCACAGTGGGAAATATAAATGGAATTATTTCTCTCATATCATAATGTATCCTTTGAACATCTGAATGACCTTTTATCTGTAAGGTGTTTTACCTAAACAGAGGCATGTGATGCATGCTGTCTACATGCTGTCTACATGCTGTCCACATGCTGTCCACATGCCGCTACATGTTAACATGTTTCTACATGCCGTTAATATTCTGTCTACATGTTTTTACATGTTGTTTACATGCTGTTTAGATGCTATCTATCTGGTATCTACATGTCGTTTACATGCTTCTCCATGCAGTTTACATGCTGTCAATATGCTGCATTCTCTATACATGCTTCTACATGCTGTCCACATGTCTGTCACATGCATCTACATGCCGTTTACATGCGGTCTTCATGCTAACTGCCAGCTATCTGCCTGCAATTGATGGGTTAATGGTACCATTTGTCCAAGAAATTATGTAAATGATTTAGGATTTAGAATAAGATGATTGAGTAAGTAGTGATGAAAAAGCAATTATATCTTTCCATTTGATCAAAAAAAAAAGATGTTCCATAGAATGTCTGATATTTTAAATATCCACATCCTTCACTTTAAAAATATAAAGCTGACATGCTGATTCAATCTGAACCATAAGATGTATTAGACTAGATGAAGGCGGCTACTGTGTCCTGATCTGAGCTGTGATGGATCACTCTCCCAACAAATCCAACACAAACCTATGATGGAAGACTTTTTCATGACAAACATTACTGACACCAAGTGACAGATGTTTTCTTGGAGAGTTCACTGTGGAGGAAAGCGTCCTATTCTAACACACAGCACTCAAAGTCTAAATAACCACTGAAACAGTGAAGCAAACACGCAGTCTGTGCATAATTGTTACGGGCTGAGAAAGGCACCGACTGTTAATGTACATGTTACCTTGATGACTTGATGTTGGTGACAATGGTGGGTGTATAGGGGATGTGGATGAAGGCAGTTGATGGATGACCTATCCTATACTGTCACCTGCAGATTTACTGCCCGTCTCCTACCACCCTCTTGTCTCTGTCCAGACTGAGACTGAGTCCCAGGGACTGAGTGCAAACATCTCCCATCAACCCAAACGGCGAGTTAAAATTTGCTATTACATGGAACATGTCTTCTCACTTTCAACAAATCCCTTATCGATAATATCAAAGAAAGTAAACAGGGAGACATGCTGGACTGGTTGAACTATACAGACAGGGAGACACTAGAAACAGGGAAACACAAGAGACAGGGAGACACAAGAGACAGGGAGACACTAGAGCTAGGGAGACACTAGAGACAGGGAGACACAAGAGACAGGGAGACACTTAGAGACAGAGAGCCACTAGAGACAGGGAGACACTAAAGCCAGGGAGCCACTAGAGACAGGGAGACAGGGAGACACTAGAGACAGGGAGACACTAGAGACAGGGAGACACTAGAGACAGGTAGACACTAGAGACAGGGAGATACTAGAGACAGGGAGACACTAGAGACAGTGAGACACAAGAGACAGGGAGACACAAGAGACAGGGAGACACTATAGACATGGAGACACTAGAGACAGGGAGACACTAGAGACAGGTAGACACTAGAGACAGGGAGACACTTGAGCTAAAGAGACACTAGAGACAGGCAGACACTAGAGACAGGGATACACTAGAGACAGGGAGACACTAGAGACAGGGAGACACTATAGTCAGGGAGACACTATAGTCAGGGAGACACTAGAGACAGGGAGACATTAGAGACATGGAGACACTAGAGACAGGGAGACACTAGAGACAGGCAGACACTAGAGACAGTGAGACACTAGAGATGGGGAGACACTAGAGACAGGTAGACACTAGAGACAGGCAGACACTAGAGACAGGGAGCCACTCGAGACAGGGAGCCACTCGAGACAGGGAGACACTAGAGCTAGAGAGACAGGGAGACACTAGAGCGAGAGAGACACTAGAGACAGAGAGACACTAGAGACAGGGAGACACTAGAGACAGGTAGACACTAGAGCTAGAGAGACACTACACACAGACAATACACACAGGCAGGACTAAAGAGTTGACTATTATTTCATTTTCAGTGATTTGTGAACTTGGTATGCTGGCTGATCCTTTGTACCACTTTAGAGGTTGGCTCTGGTGCACTGCATGACATTTATACAATGAGTTGCCATTCCTCTTTGCACTCTTTCAATTTCTCTTTCACTAAACTCACCTTAGTTGAATATAAAATGTGTATTTGGTGAGGGAGATGAAATCACTTTGTACGACAGTACTGGCATTACTGTAACAACGATCTGACAATAAACACAGCGGCAACACAGACTGATATTCTTCTATTTTTAAGTTTGATGATTCATATCTCAAAAGCTGCCACCCTTTATGAATGAGAGAATTGCTTATATGAAAATCATCATTTTTCAAAATTTATCTTTTCATCTGCAGGTTGACTTATCTTTTCTGTGAAAAGAAATGTCGCTATGATCAAATTAGAATCTAATACAAGAACCAGCATTGGATCCTTTCATTATGATATCCATTATCAAAGTCAGAAAATAAAATCCTGGGATCATTTTGGCCATTAAAAATATCACCTGATCATGAAAGATTTTTTTTAACGAAGTTATCTTTATGCCTTCTTTAAATTCTTTAATTCACTTTATTGCCAATTACCAATGAAGTTTCATGGAGTGAAGTGGATAGAAGACTTATGTATAATGTCATTACAAGAGATTCAGAATGGACCAAGAAATTAAGTTATCTACCAAATAAAAAACAACCGCTCCTGGTCGTGTTTTCCTGCAGACTTAGCGTCTCCATGGAGGGTCTGTGGAGGCACATTGGTTCCCGTAGCAACTTCAGATACCAGGATGTAACTTCATGACAGATCACAAGCCACAGCGCATTGAGCACAGGCCACTGCCTAACTGGCCATATCTGATAGGCCCACTCCAGCCAGACATACGAGGGCTGCTCACAATATATTAGACCAGTGACACTGGCCATATCTGATAGGCCCACTCCAGCCAGACATACGAGGGCTGCTCACAATATATTAGACCAGTGACAAAGGCCATATCTGATAGGCCCACTCCAGCCAGACATACGAGGGCTGCTCACAATATATTAGACCAGTGACACAGGCCATATCTGATAGGTCCACTCCAGCCAGACATACGAGGGCTGCTCACAATATATTAGCCCAGTGACACGGGCCATATCTGATAGGCCCACTCCAGCCAGACATACGAGGGCTGCTCACAATATATTAGACCAGTGACAAAGGCCATATCTGATAGGCCCACTCCAGCCAGACATACGAGGGCTGCTCACAATATATTAGCCCAGTGACACGGGCCATATCTGATAGGCCCACTCCAGCCAGACATACGAGGGCTGCTCACAATATATTAGACCAGTGATACAGGCCATATCTGATAGGCCCACTCCAGCCAGACATACGAGGGCTGCTCACAATATATTAGACCAGTGACACTGGCCATATCTGATAGGCCCACTCCAGCCAGACATACGAGGGCTGCTCACAATATATTAGACCAGTGACACAGGCCATATCTGATAGGCCCACTCCAGCCAGACATACGAGTGCCGGTCATAATATATTAGAGACCAGTGACACATACCATATCTGATGTACCCCCACCAGGTTACCAGCCTATGTACCCCACTAGATTACCAGCCTATGTACCCCCACCAGGTTACCAGCCTATGTACCCCACCAGGTCACCAGCCTATATACCCCCACCAGGTTACCAGCCTATATACCCCCACCAGGTCACCAGCCTATGTACCCCCACCAGATTACCAGCCTATGTACCCCGCCAGATTACCAGCCTATGTACCCCGCCAGATTACCAGCCTATGTATCCCCACCAGGTTACCAGCCTATGTACCCCCACCAGATTACCAGCCTATGTACCCCCACCAGGTCACCAGCCTATGTATCCCCACCAGGTCACCAGCCTATGTACCCCCACCAGGTCACCAGCCTATGTACCCCCACCAGATTACCAGCCTATGTACCCCCAGCAGGTTACCAGCCTATGTACCCCCACCAGGTCAGCAGCCTATGTACCCCCACCAGATTACCAGCCTATGTACCCCCACCAGGTCACCAGCCTATGTACCCCGCCAGGTTACTAGCCTATGTACCCCCACCAGGTGACCAGCCTATGTACCCCCACCAGGTGACCAGCCTATGTACCCTGTTAGGTGACCAGCCTATGTACCCCCACCAGGTCACCAGCCTATGTAATCTGTTAGGTGACCAGCCTATGTACCCCACCAGGTCACCAGCCTATGTACCCCCACCAGGTCACCAGCCTATGTACCCCGTTAGGTGACCAGCCTATGTACCCCACCAGGTCACCAGCCTATGTACCCCCACCAGGTCACCAGCCTATGTACCCCGTTAGGTGACCAGCCTATGTACTCCCACCAGGTCACCAGCCTATGTACCCCCACCAGGTCACCAGCCTATGTACCCCTTTAGGTGACCAGCCTATGTACCCCGTTAGGTGACCAGCCTATGTATCTCCTAGATAAGCAGCTTATAATGTATATGTCCCTTTCTGCCCATACCCAGACATAAAGCTGCACTGTCCATGAAGCAATTTGTTCTAATTTCCTCCAATCAGAGCAATCAAATAGTCGGCTGCTGAGTTTGAGACATAAAAGCTGGTGTGCTGTTGTATTTACGTATCATGTCATAAGGGCAATCATTGTGCTGATTTATATCACTGAGCTTGCCTCCCATGCAGCCATGATCACAGGGCTAATAGCCTCCAAAACCAATGCCCAGTCTGCCACTGCACGTATTACATTCATTTGTCTCAACTTTATGAGTCACTTTACTGGATATGTCTTCTATTGTTTTTACATTTTTCATATATATATATATATATATATATATATATATATATATATATATATATATATATATATATATATATATATATATATATATATATATATATATATATATATATATATATATATATTAAAAATGCATATTTAAGTGGGCGTAGAAAAACTGAATCTCATAATATTCTGTTAAAGATGCACACAAGTTTTTTTACCTGGAAGATATATTTATGGATGAAATTGAGCGGTTACATATACAATGCAAACCATGAGAGAATTATGTCTGACGATTTGATCTGTAATCTACCAAATGATCTTATCATATATTGTTAAGCAAAGAGTCTTATAAAATTAAATATAAAATAAAGATTAAACATCAATAAGAGAACTCGCATAATGATAAACATATTGTCTGAGTGAAGAGTGACATGAAGATTTCAGGGTTATGAGTTTGTCAATGTTAATATTTATGTTTGGATGAATTATTGTCCTTGTTTTGCCTCTAATAATATGCCTCAAAATCCATGCCCTTGGGGCATATCTGCGACAGTTCTCCTTATTTCTGTCAAATGTATTGTGAGATGCCTTGACACCCTTGACCCTTTCAGTAGTAGACCTGAGCAACACCCTTGACTCTAACATGACCATACATGACTCAAATATGACCATAAAAACAGTTGTAAGATGTTCATAAATGGCCACTCTCACATGAGGAACATATCTGTCATCAGACTATGTCAAGACAATAAGAAAGCAGGAATCCCCAGGCCCCAATGTGACATGTATTTCACACTCCAGAAATGACCTCCCTGCAGCCTATCTGCAGCCTCCCTGCAGCCTCCTTGCAGCCTCCCTGCGCCTGACCACTGTAATCAGGACACATCTCTGCAGCAGCAAATGTTGTGGGGGAAGATCAGAAAACTCAAGGACTACCGGTTTATGCCAGAATTAATTCTAAACAGTCCTCACTACCTGGAACAGTCCTCACTACCTCGAAGGCTCTGGACAGGAAGGTTCCTCCACACTTCCTTGGCTGTGATGACATCATGCAGAGACCTCCAGCAGACCAGACCTGGTCCCCAGTACAAACTACTGGGTACAAAGGCCCAGAACTCTGGAAAAAGCTCCCTATGATATTAGGCCAGAGGTTCAGTGGATGCCTTCTGGAAAGGCCCAGAACTCTGGAAAAAGCTCCCTATGATATTAGACCAGAGGCTCAGTGGATGACTTCTGGAAAGGCCCAGAACTCTGGAAAAAGCTCCCTATGATATTAGACTAGAGGCTCAGTGGATGACTTCTGGAAAGGCCCATAACTCTGGAATAGGCTCCCTATGATATTAGACCAGAGGCTCAGTGGATGACTTCTGGAAGGGCCCAGAACTCTGGAATAGGCTCCCTATGATATTAGACCAGAGGCTCAGTGGATGACTTCTGGAAGGGCCCAGAACTCTGGAAAAAGCTCCCTATGATATTAGACTAGAGGCTCAGTGGATGACTTCTGGAAAGCCCCAGAACTCTGGAAAAAGCTCCCTATGATATTAGACCAGAGGCTCAGTGGATGACTTCTGGAAGGGCCCAGAACTCTGGAATAGGCTCCCTATGATATTAGGCCAGAGGTTCAGTGGATGCCTTCTGGAAGGGCCCAGAACTCTGGAATAGGCTCCCTATGCCTCCCTGTTTAGACTAGAGGTTCAGTGGATACCTTCTAGAAAGGCTCTGAGATATATTGGCACCAAAGAAATTAGTTTAAAAAGCACTATGTTTGGTATATAAAGTATTATTAATATTTATGTTTATTCTTATTATTATTAATATTATTTTTTTAATAAACTCTCGGCTTCAGTTTCCCTGGTTCCAAATTATGATAATATTGATAATAAAGCCTATATCATTCTAGACATTTATTAAATTCTTTATGCTTATACACAGAAAACATGTGAATAATTAACATAAACAAATTAAAGAGAATGTAAAATGCCATCTTAATTAAAGCTTATTTTCAATTTCTATTTTAAAAAATGTCAAAGTTTTGCAAAACTATTAGTGAAAGAGCAACAAAAAGAGAATTTTAAGATGCTGACTGTGAACAGGCCAAAACATTCCAAAATATCATCTCATAACATAGAGAAGTACCTTACATAAATGACTACCCGGTAAATGGTGAATGCCAGCGCCACATTAAGCCCAGGATGCAGAGAGACTGCCACACAAACCAGCAAGATTCCTACCACACAGCAACACAGGTAGTGCTCACATGACTCAGTTGCCATGCCAACAGAGTGAGCAAGTTGATACCTGTGAGTTGGGATGTTCATTACAACCCTATATCTGAGAATGAATATTTTATATCCGAGCCTGGGATGACACCAGGACAGACAGTGTCCATCAAATCTCACCATGAACACAGCACCACGCCGGATATCTCAACTTTGTATACTCACTATCATGCAAACATGATATTATTATCTACTTTGAGAAGATCGAAACTTGCCAGACTTGCAAAGTTATAACTATTCACAATATATATATATTTTTGTCATAAGAAAGAAGTCTGCCCAAATGTTAAAAACTTAGTCTAGCATATATTTCTTTGTGACATCTGATTTTGCAGAACTCGCACGATCAAAAACTTGAAGGCATCACTTAGTACACAGGAATGCAAACACATGGTTTAATCATCACTGAAAGTATAACATAGGGTATGGGAGGCAAGCACGTGGTTTAATCATCACTGAAAGTATAACATAGGGTATGGGAGGCAAACACGTGGTTTAATCATCACTGAAAGTATAACACAGGGTATGGGAGGCAAATACGTGGTTTAATCATCACTGAAAGTATAACATAGGGTATGGGAGGCAAACACGTGGTTTAATCATCACTGAAAGTATAACACAGGGTACGGGAGGCAAACACGTGGTTTAATCATCACTGAAAGTATAACACAGGGTATGGGAGGCAAACACATGGTTTAATCATCACTGAAAGTATAACACAGGGTATGGGAGGCAAACACATGGTTTAATATTACTGAAAGTATAACATGAAGGCAATGACATGGTTTGACATCACTGAAGGCAGTCATATCTACATTGAAAAATAACAAGATTTAGAGTCATTGCACACCTGGTAAAAAAAGAAAAACATGCCAGAATTGTTATATCAAAGTTTACAAGGCAGAATATGCTATAAAGCTGAGGGAGTGCAGTGGCCTGGTGGCAGAGAGATGGCTCAGGTGGCATAGGACACTCGCAGGGATTGACAGCAACTTGATGGCTTACAGGACATCCCATATGCACCTCAGCACATTAAATATTTGTAAGAATAGCCCCCGTGGGGTGATGGTTTGGTTTCCCTGTGAGGCGTCTCCGATATGTGGACAGATTCATATGGAGACAGGTAGCTGCCTCATGCCTGTCTCCAGTAATCATGTATCCTGCTTCTCAATGCCGTTGGTCTCCGTATAGGGCCTCCATGGCCTACATCGATACCACCATTGTCATCTGCCAGGAGGTCACCTTGTCTCTCATACATGCAGAGTCTCTTTGTTCTGCATATCACTGATACATTTCTTATCTGTTCCCACATGCCTATATATAGAGTCTCTTTATCTCACTATCAATTTCATCATCTGCCAAGGAGGCCACCTTGCTTCTTACAAAACTATGTCAAGTTCCTTTGTACTACATCTCACTACTGCTTATGGTATGTGCAAGGAGGCCAGTGCTATTGTTGTGTTGTACGGGGCTGGTGTATGTTGTGCATCTCACCTTCTTGCTGATGCCCTGCCTGACATCACAAGCCCTCATCAGCTAGGATTACCCCCCTGTGATCTGATACCTGCCATATTACAGAAGCCGAGTGATGGACAGATTGGAGGTTACTGATAGCAGCCAGGCATGAGAATACACTGGCCTGCACCTCACCATATACAAGAGCTGGCCAATCTGGGGGCTGTGTTAAAGGGAGGAGTTTAATTGCAGGGGACAGGCAAAGTACTCTTGAACCACTCTGACTTGAAAGCCATGATGAACAAAAAGCATCTGAATTTGATTTGGCCTGCCCAATTGAGAGCTTAACCCTGCAGGGGCCTCCCTACTTTTTATTAAATCACAGCTCTGCCCTACTTTAAGGTCCTCTTCGTCAGTCAAGATTTCACGAACAGTGACTCAGCCCCCGTTCCCCAGGCAATGTGACAAATAGCACTCTATTGTTTTCCAAATGAGCATCAATATGCGTGGTGGCGAGCACCTCGGCGTGCGAGACTGAGCTGCAGTCGGCTACAAGTGGCAGAATTTTTGAGCAGCAGTCGTATGTGTCATTTTGCTGTGCCCTGACATTAAAGTTGCCATATCATGGGATGACCTGACATTTTAATTATTCTATCTCATCCGCGTGCAGCGACGATGAGGTCGTAGCACTTTGACGTGCCCTGTCCTCCATCAGGCGGCCTATCTCCCATAAAGAATAGATGTAACCTGGGGGCCAAGCGAGGCATCACACCAGCCTACCAAGTCCTCTTTTCTTTGCTCCTCTCCCCATCACACCTCCATCCTCCGCATAATGTATATATGTCTACATGGCTCTGTTCCTGTTACTACCTATTAGGTTTCTCTGACATAAAGACATCCATAACTTTCAAAATTTCGCTAAATTGCCTGCAGATATTTTAGTGCGTCATTATAATTTTTTTTATGTATACCTGGGTCAAGTTGAGTCCATAAAACACAAACTTCAACTTGGTTTCCGTGGTAACCATTTCTGACACAATTTTGCAGGTTCTTTATGACCATGTTAATGAGATTTTATATGGTGTTTGTGTCAAGATCGTGTTTAAAAATAAAGACAGGATTAAATCCAGACTCAGAATGTTCTAAAGACAGATTTAATACTTGCTTCAAAATGACTTTAAATTATTGTTTGCCACCACTAATTATTGATGCAGATGCAGACAAATTCTTCCTGTGAAGTCGTCCACTAAACTTTGTGCTAGGTGCTAAAACCTGAGTCATCCAAGGCGGAGATGGCTCCATTCTAGGATGGCCAGAAAAATCCTGGAATCAAAGTCTAGGCCATGAATACATCAATATATAATTCTACCATCGAATGAAACTCATCTTGTTTAGGGTTTGTGGAAGTCATATATAATATTCTATGCTACTTTGTCTTTATTATAATACACCGGAAAATTGCCACTGAAATGTCCCAATTGCAAAATATGGAAACCAAATATAAATAGATCATAGAGCAAAACACAAAACATGCATAAAGCAATGATGATAAACCAAATATGTATAAATGGATTTGTAAGCATCAGTGAACAAGGCATACATTAAACAGAATGTACTGGTGGTCAGAATGGGACAACATGTAAATCACATCAAGGAGACTGCTACGCTTGCTGTGGCTGTCAGAATGGGACAACATGTAAACCCTATCAAGGAGACTGCTACACTTGCTGTGGCTGTCAGAATGGGACAACATGTAAACCCTATCAAGGAGAGTGCTACACTTGCTGTGGCTGTCAGAATGGGACAACATGTAAACCATATCAAGGAGAGTGCTACACTTGCTGTGGCTGTCAGAATGGGACAACATGTAAACCTTATCAAGGAGACTGCTACACTTGCTGTGGCTGTCAGAATGGGACAACATGTAAACCATATCAAGGAGAGTGCTACACTTGCTGTGGCTGTCAGAATGGGACAACATGTAAACCACATCAAGGAGAGTGCTACACTTGCTGTGGCTGTCAGAATGGGACAACATGTAAACCCTATCAAGGAGAGTGCTACACTTGCTGTGGCTGTCAGAATGGGACAACATGTAAACCCTACCAAGGAGAGTGCTACACTTGTTGTGCCATACTACACTTGCTGAGGCTGCCTGATGAAGTTGGTGTGATTTGATGTGGAGTGTGACATACATCACTTCCCACTGTCAGGAGAGTTTATACTGCAGGTATCCCTGTCACATGATAGTGTATATCCCTGGCTTCTGTGACAGAGACAGATCTCTGCTGACAAAGGTCCTCCCCGTCTCTGACACGACATGGCGTGGATCCCCTCCCAGTCACTGTGGATCTTCATTATTACCTATCTCTCACTTCATCGTGACATGTCATGCTATCAGACGTGGCATGTGACGGGTCAGGGATGTGACGGGTCAGCGGGGGGGCGAGGGGTGACAGACACAATGGGGAGGCTGGATGCAGCTAATTGTATGCTGACAAATCAGGCTGCATTATGACAGTAACATATACAGTATTAAGTGTGATGATATGACAGTTGAGTCTTGATATATCCAGGCAACATGCCATATTCTCACGTACACAATAATCCAAGCTCCATTAATGAGCAAACAAATCACAAACAACCTCATCAAGAACCATGATAAATAACATATTTTTACCTTAATAAATTTTGGTATACAAAAAACCATGAAAACTCTCACACAGTTCTCAGAATAATATAAAAAAGGAGATCTGAATCTCAGGTAGTCAAGAATGTGAAGACACCGGTTTTCTTGAATAAGACTTGAGTTTATCTTGGATAAGACTCAGCTAACTTGGATAAGACTCAGGTAGTATATCTCGGGTAGTGGGGAGTAAATCTAAGGTCATGTGGAGTAAATCTAAGATAGTATGGAGTAAGTCTAAGGTAGTGTGGAGTAAGTCTAAGGTAGTGTGGAGTAAGTCTAAGGTAGTGTGGAGTAAATCAAAGGTAGTGTGGAGTAAGTCTAAGGTAGTGTGGAGTAAGTCTAAGGTAGTGTGGAGTAAGTCTAAGGTAGTGTGGAGTAAGTCTAAGGTAGTGTGGAGTAAGTCTAAGGTAGTGTGGAGTAAGTCTGAGGTAGTGTGGAGTAAGTCTGAGGTAGTGCGGAGTAAGTCTCAGGTAGTGTGGAGTAAGTGTGAGGTAGTGCGGAGTAAGTCTCAGGTAGTGTGGAGTAAGTCTCAGGTAGTGTGGAGTAAGTCTGAGGTAGTGTGTAAGGTAGTGTGGGGTACATCCCAGGTAGTGTGGAGTAAGTGTGAGGTAGTGTGGAGTAAGTGTGAGGTAGTGTGGAGTAAGTGTGAGGTAGTGTGGAGTAAGTGTGAGGTAGTGTGGAGTAAGTGTGAGGTAGTGTGGAGTAAGTGTGAGGTAGTGTGGAGTAAGTCTGAGGTAGTGTGGAGTAAGTCTGAGGTAGTGTGGAGTACATCCCAGGTAGTGTGGAGTAAGTGTGAGGTAGTGTGGAGTAAGTCTAAGGTAGTGTGGAGTAAGTCTGAGGTAGTGTGGAGTAAGTCTGAGGTAGTGTGGAGTAAGTGTGAGGTAGTCTTGTTGGTGATTACCTGGGGTCAGTATGAGGTAGCTGTGGAGTAAGTGTGAGGTAGTCTTGGTGGTGATTACCTGGGGTCAGTATGAGGTAGTGTGGAGTAAGTGTGAGGTAGTCTTGTTGGTGATTACCTGGGGTCAGTATGAGGTAGTGTGGAGTAAGTGTGAGGTAGTCTTGGTGGTGATTACCTGGGGTCAGTATGAGGTAGCTGTGGCTTTGGAGGCAGACCTGGGGCCGCCACAGTTGCCAGCTTTCTTATCTTTCCCATCTCTGACTCCCACCTGTCTGCTAATGAGATCCACATTTCTCCCACAACAACACCTGAACTCCTCATCATGCAAAAAATATCCTATTGTCATAAAAAGCAAGTATTTCTAAACTAAACATTTGTCCATACTGAAAATTGTTATAAAATATTGTATTATCATGAAATTTGGCAGCAATTGTAGTTCTCCATGTCAAAGACTGGTACACGACTTGTGATTTTGCTTTATTTGGTGAGCTATTTCAGTGGCAAGTTGAGGTTCAAATGGTCCTCTTTATATGAACAAACAGGGACTTGAGATGCGGAGTGCAGCTTGCGTCTCAGGTGTGGATCACACTTGATTTGATTACAATGCTCAGTTTGATCCAATAGACACACAAACCAAACGAGCCCAACACCGCCAGAATCCTCCAGAATCCTCCAGAATCTTCCAGGGTGCCGAGTGGAAGGCACGAGGGGGTAACTGAGGGGGTAATCAAGCACAAGGGGGTAGCTGAGGGGTTAATCAAGCACAAGGGGGTAACTGAGGGGGTAATCAAGGACAAGGGGGTAACTGAGGGGGTAATCAAGGACAAGGGGGTAACTGAGGGGGTAATCAAGGACAAGGGGGTAACTGAGGGGGTAATCAAGGACAAGGGGGTAACTGAGGGAGTAATCAAGGACAAGGGGGTAACTGAGGGGGTAATCAAGGACAAGGGGGTAACTGAGGGGGTAATCAAGGACAAGGGGGTAACTGAGGGGGTAATCAAGCACAAGGGGGTAACTGAGGGGGTAACTGAAATGGTAACTGAGGGGTAACTGAAGGGATAACTGAGGGGGTAACAGAAGGGGTAACTGAGAGGGAACAGAAGGGGTAACTGTGGGGGCAACAGAAGGGGTAACTGAGGGGGAACAGAAGGCGTAACTGAGGGGTAACTGAAGGGGTGGAGGTAACTACACATTTCATTAGATAAATGACGCAATTCAATTAACTGATTGGTTTGAGTAACCTAAAAGCAGGATCCAACTGGATGTAGTTTGTCTTCAAGGTGGAAACAACAGAATGAATAGTCCACCCAGCAGAATGGACAATTCTTCTCTAATCTATTTGATGGCAGTGAAATCAGTTTGAAATAAAGATTGAGACAGATAATGTGACTTAGATTGAAAAAGAGGAGTATGGAATTGAGACACAAGTGATATTAAGTGGAAACTTGCTACGAGTCATGAGACGGTCCAGGAGCCGTCCACTCCCGCTACCTTGTCTCTACTGTATTGTAGCTGGTGAGACAGTCCAGGAGCCGTCCACTCCCGCTACCTTGTCTCTACTGTATTGTAGCTGGTGAGTCGGTCCAGGAGCCGTCCACTCCCGCTACCTTGTCTCTACTGTATTGTAGCTGGTGAGTCGGTCCAGGAGCCGTCTACTCCCGCTACCTTGTCTCTACTGTATTGTAGCTGGTGAGACGGTCCAGGAGCCGACCACTCCCGCTACCTTGTCTCTACTGTATTGTAGCTGTGAGACGGTCCAGGAGCCGTCCACTCCCGCTACCTTGTCTCTACTGTATTGTAGCTGTGAGACAGTCCAGGAGCTGTCCACTCCCGCTACCTTGTCTCTACTGTATTGTAGCTGGTGAGACAGTCCAGGAGCCGTCCACTCCCGCTACCTTGTCTCTACTGTATTGTAGCTGTGAGACAGTCCAGGAGCTGTCCACTCCCGCTACCTTGTCTCTACTGTATTGTAGCTGTGAGACAGTCCAGGAGCTGTCCACTCCCGCTACCTTGTCTCTACTGTATTGTAGCTGGTGAGACGGTCCAGGAGCCGTCCACTCCCGCTACCTTGTCTCTACTGTATAGTAGCTGGTGAGAGGGTCCAGGAGTCGTCCACTCCTGCTACCTTGTCTCTACTGTATTGTAGCTGGTGAGATGGTCCAGGAGCCGACCACTCCCGCTACCTTGTCTCTACTGTATTGTAGCTGGTGAGACAGTCCAGGAGCTGACCACTCCTGCTACCTTGTCTCTACTGTATTGTAGCTGGTGAGACGGTCCAGGAGCCGTCCACTCCTGCTACCTTGTCTCTACTGTATTGTAGCTGGTGAGACGGTCCAGGAGCCGTCCACTCCCGCTACCTTGTCTCTACTGTATTGTAGCTGGTGAGACGGTCCAGGAGCTGACCACTCCTGCTACCTTGTCTCTACTGTATTGTAGCTGGTGAGACGGTCCAGGAGCCGACCACTCCTGCTACCTTGTCTCTACTGTATTGTAGCTGGTGAGACGGTCCAGGAGCCGACCACTCCCGCTACCTTGTCTCTACTGTATTGTAGCTGTGAGACGGTCCAGGAGCCGTCCACTCCCGCTACCTTATCTCTACTGTATTGTAGCTGGTGAGACGGTCCAGGAGCCGACCACTCCTGCTACCTTGTCTCTACTGTATTGTAGCTGGTGAGACGGTCCAGGAGCCGACCACTCCTGCTACCTTGTCTCTACTGTATTGTAGCTGGTGAGACGGTCCAGGAGCCGTCCACTCCCGCTACCTTGTCTCTACTGTATTGTAGCTGGTGAGACGGTCCAGGAGCCGACCACTCCTGCTACCTTGTCTCTACTGTATTGTAGCTGGTGAGACGGTCCAGGAGCCGACCACTCCTGCTACCTTGTCTCTACTGTATTGTAGCTGTGAGACGGTCCAGGAGCCGTCCACTCCCGCTACCTTGTCTCTACTGTATTGTAGCTGTGAGACGGTCCAGGAGCCGACCACTCCCGCTACCTTGTCTCTACTGTATTGTAGCTGGTGAGACGGTCCAGGAGCCGACCACTCCTGCTACCTTGTCTCTACTGTATTGTAGCTGGTGAGATGGTCCAGGAGCCGTCCACTCCCGCTACCTTGTCTCTACTGTATTGTAGCTGGTGAGACGGTCCAGGAGCCGACCACTCCTGCTACCTTGTCTCTACTGTATTGTAGCTGGTGAGACGGTCCAGGAGCCGTCCACTCCTGCTATCTTGTCTCTACTGTATTGTAGCTGGTGAGTCGGTCCAGGAGCCGTCCACTCCTGCTACCTTGTCTCTACTGTATTGTAGCTGGTGAGACGGTCCAGGAGCTGACCACTCCTGCTACCTTGTCTCTACTGTATTGTAGCTGGTGAGACGGTCCAGGAGCCGACCACTCCTGCTACCTTGTCTCTACTGTATTGTAGCTGGTGAGACGGTCCAGGAGCCGACCACTCCCGCTACCTTGTCTCTACTGTATTGTAGCTGTGAGACGGTCCAGGAGCCGTCCACTCCCGCTACCTTGTCTCTACTGTATTGTAGCTGGTGAGACGGTCCAGGAGCCGACCACTCCCGCTACCTTGTCTCTACTGTATTGTAGCTGTGAGACGGTCCAGGAGCCGTCCACTCCCGCTACCTTGTCTCTACTGTATTGTAGCTGGTGAGACAGTCCAGGAGACGTCCACTCCCGCTACCTTGTCTCTACTGTATTGTAGCTGGTGAGATGGTTCAGGAGCCGTCCACTCCCGCTACCTTGTCTCTACTGTATTGTAGCTGGTGAGACGGTCCAGGAGCCGACCACTCCTGCTACCTTGTCTCTACTGTATTGTAGCTGGTGAGACGGTCCAGGAGCCGACCACTCCTGCTACCTTGTCTCTACTGTATTGTAGCTGGTGAGACGGTCCAGGAGCCGTCCACTCCCGCTACCTTGTCTCTACTGTATAGTAGCTGGTGAGACAGTCCAGGAGCCGTCCACTCCTGCTACCTTGTCTCTACTGTATAGTAGCTGGTGAGACGGTCCAGGAGCCGACCACTCCTGCTACCTTGTCTCTACTGTATTGTAGCTGGTGAGACGGTCCAGGAGCCGTCCACTCCTGCTACCTTGTCTCTACTGTATAGTAGCTGGTGAGACAGTCCAGGAGCCGTCCACTCCTGCTACCTTGTCTCTACTGTATAGTAGCTGGTGAGACGGTCCAGGAGCCGACCACTCCTGCTACCTTGTCTCTACTGTATAGTAGCTGTGAGACAGTCCAGGAGCCGTCCACTCCTACTACCTTGTCTCTACTGTATAGTAGCTGGTGAGACGGTCCAGGAGCCGACCACTCCTGCTACCTTGTCTCTACTGTATTGTAGCTGGTGAGATGGTCCAGGAGCCGACCACTCCTGCTACCTTGTCTCTACTGTATTGTAGCTGGTGAGATGGTCCAGGAGCCGACCACTCCTGCTACCTTGTCTCTACTGTATTGTAGCTGGTGAGACAGTCCAGGAGCCGTCCACTCCTGCTACCTTGTCTCTACTGTATTGTAGCTGGTGAGATGGTCCAGGAGCCGACCACTCCTGCTACCTTGTCTCTACTGTATTGTAGCTGGTGAGATGGTCCAGGAGCCGACCACTCCTGCTACCTTGTCTCTACTGTATTGTAGCTGGTGAGATGGTCCAGGAGCCGTCCACTCCTGCTACCTTGTCTCTACTGTATTGTAGCTGGTGAGACGGTCCAGGAGCCGACCACTCCTGCTACCTTGTCTCTACTGTATTGTAGCTGGTGAGATGGTCCAGGAGCCGTCCACTCCTGCTATCTTGTCTCTACTGTATAGTAGCTGTGAGACGGTCCAGGAGCCGTCCACTCCTGCTACCTTGTCTCTACTGTATTGTAGCTGGTGAGACGGTCCAGGAGCCATCCACTCCTGCTACCTTGTCTCTACTGTATAGTAGCTGGTGAGACAGTCCAGGAGCTGACCACTCCTGCTACCTTGTCTCTACTGTATTGTAGCTGGTGAGATGGTCCAGGAGCCGACCACTCCTGCTACCTTGTCTCTACTGTATAGTAGCTGGTGAGACGGTCCAGGAGCCGACCACTCCTGCTACCTTGTCTCTACTGTATAGTAGCTGGTGAGACGGTCCAGGAGCCATCCACTCCTGCTACCTTGTCTCTACTGTATAGTAGCTGGTGAGACAGTCCAGGAGCTGACCACTCCTGCTACCTTGTCTCTACTGTATTGTAGCTGGTGAGATGGTCCAGGAGCCGACCACTCCTGCTACCTTGTCTCTACTGTATTGTAGCTGGTGAGACGGTCCAGGAGCCGACCACTCCTGCTACCTTGTCTCTACTGTATTGTAGCTGGTGAGACGGTCCAGGAGCCGACCACTCCTGCTACCTTGTCTCTACTGTATTGTAGCTGGTGAGACGGTCCAGGAGCCGACCACTCCTGCTACCTTGTCTCTACTGTATAGTAGCTGGTGAGATGGTCCAGGAGCCGTCCACTCCTGCTACCTTGTCTCTACTGTATAGTAGCTGGTGAGATGGTCCAGGAGCCGTCCACTCCTACTACCTTGTCTCTACTGTATAGTAGCTGGTGAGACGGTCCAGGAGCCGACCACTCCTGCTACCTTGTCTCTACTGTATTGTAGCTGGTGAGACGGTCCAGGAGCCGACCACTCCTGCTACCTTGTCTCTACTGTATAGTAGCTGGTGAGATGGTCCAGGAGCCGTCCACTCCTGCTACCTTGTCTCTACTGTATAGTAGCTGGTGAGATGGTCCAGGAGCCGTCCACTCCTGCTACCTTGTCTCTACTGTATTGTAGCTGGTGAGATGGTCCAGGAGCCGACCACTCCTACTACCTTGTCTCTACTGTATTGTAGCTGGTGAGACGGTCCAGGAGCCGACCACTCCTGCTACCTTGTCTCTACTGTATTGTAGCTGGTGAGACGGTCCAGGAGCCGACCACTCCTGCTACCTTGTCTCTACTGTATTGTAGCTGGTGAGACGGTCCAGGAGCCGTCCACTCCTGCTACCTTGTCTCTACTGTATTGTAGCTGGTGAGATGGTCCAGGAGCCGTCCACTCCTGCTACCTTGTCTCGACTGTATTGTAGCTGGTGAGACGGTCCAGGAGCTGACCACTCCTGCTACCTTGTCTCTACTGTATTGTAGCTGGTGAGACGGTCCAGGAGCCGACCACTCCTGCTACCTTGTCTCTACTGTATAGTAGCTGGTGAGACGGTCCAGGAGCCGACCACTCCTGCTACCTTGTCTCTACTGTATTGTAGCTGGTGAGATGGTCCAGGAGCCGTCCACTCCTACTACCTTGTCTCTACTGTATAGTAGCTGGTGAGACGGTCCAGGAGCCGACCACTCCTGCTACCTTGTCTCTACTGTATTGTAGCTGGTGAGACGGTCCAGGAGCCGACCACTCCTGCTACCTTGTCTCTACTGTATAGTAGCTGGTGAGATGGTCCAGGAGCCGTCCACTCCTGCTACCTTGTCTCTACTGTATAGTAGCTGGTGAGATGGTCCAGGAGCCGACCACTCCTACTACCTTGTCTCTACTGTATTGTAGCTGGTGAGACGGTCCAGGAGCCGACCACTCCTGCTACCTTGTCTCTACTGTATTGTAGCTGGTGAGACGGTCCAGGAGCCGACCACTCCTGCTACCTTGTCTCTACTGTATTGTAGCTGGTGAGACGGTCCAGGAGCCGTCCACTCCTGCTACCTTGTCTCTACTGTATTGTAGCTGGTGAGATGGTCCAGGAGCCGTCCACTCCTGCTACCTTGTCCCTACTGTATTGTAGCTGGTGAGACGGTCCAGGAGCCGTGCACTCCCGCTATCTTGTCTCTACTGTATTGTAGCTGTGAGACGGTCCAGGAGCCGACCACTCCCGCTACCTTGTCTCTACTGTATTGTAGCTGTGAGACGGTCCAGGAGCCGACCACTCCTACTTCCTTGTCTCTACTGTATAGTAGCTGTGAGACGGTCCAGGAGCCGACCACTCCTACTTCCTTGTCTCTACTGTATTGTAGCTGTGAGACGGTCCAGGAGCCGACCACTCCTACTTCCTTGTCTCTACTGTATTGTAGCTGTGAGACGGTCCAGGAGCCGACCACTCCTGCTACCTTGTCTCTACTGTATTGTAGCTGGTGAGACAGTCCAGGAGTCGTCCACTCCTGCTACCTTGTCTCTACTGTATTGTAGCTGGTGAGACGGTCCAGGAGCCGACCACTCCTGCTACCTTGTCTCTACTGTATTGTAGCTGGTGAGACAGTCCAGGAGTCGTCCACTCCTGCTACCTTGTCTCTACTGTATTGTAGCTGGTGAGACAGTCCAGGAGTCGTCCACTCCTGCTACCTTGTCTCTACTGTATTGTAGCTCATTGACAATGACCAGTCTTGTATCCATCTACCAGCACATGATGTGTGAAATTAGAGAGTGCTACATCTCCCACAATCCACCAGGGCTGATCCCCCACAATGCAATGGGGCTGATCTCCCACAATGCACCAGGGCTGATCCCCCACAATACACTGTAGTTGATCCTTGCTTAACATGCCTATCACTGAGTAAAAACACGATCTGGACAGAAAGGTACAAATCTGCAGCCAAATGAAGAAAGCACATTTATGCAGCTAAATCTTGGACAGATGGGCAGCGGATTACGATTCAATCCTGCTTTATGGGATGTACACATGCCCTCTCCCCATGACCACCAATAAACGGCACCAAAACCACCACTCCAAGGTCAAATCCCTTTTTACGGTCTCTAGCAGCAGAAATCAGCCCACTACTCTATGGGGAATACATATGTGGACTTTATACTGACAATTCGGTCTGTCTAAATCACTAAGGAATAACCAGCATCTATGACAATCTCGTGCTTCTGACCCTAATATTCATGTTTTTCTCACTTTTCAATGATGAAATATTTGATCTTTCCTCTGGTCAATACACACAAGTAGCCCCAAGCCCAGGCCATGTTAGTACCCTCAGTGCATCAGGCAATTTGTCTGGCTGAAATATGGCAAATAACCTTCAATCAAACCCTTTTCCCCTACCATTTCCCCTTCCACCTTCTCCGACTTACCAGATCATACCTCAGGGTCTTCCCTAATGCGCACAATTTTCCCTATTTTTCTGCATCCCTCTAATATGTCCATAAGCAATCAATCAGCTGCTCCCTGAGAGCTCTGTGGGATCAGATAAGCTGCAATAACAACACAGCCAACAATCCTACACTGAGCTCTTCTCTGCAAGGAGTTCGCAAAAATCAACAGGCCACAAAGACGTCATTGGGGCTGACTTTCCTCCGATAATCTTGACCATATCTTGTCCCCATCAGGGCCCCAAGCCCCCATATCTTTTCTGCGAGCCATTTCATTTAATAGGAATTGTTGCTGGAGCAAATTGGGGTCAGATGTTGAGGGGCGGACCTTCACCTGTTTTGATTGGTGACCGAGGATTAATTTGTCTCTGCACAATACACTCCCGATATTTATGACATGTGTGAAATTGCCTTAAATGCGAACACTCCCTGAAGGCTGACGAAATCATATTACCACAACTTTGCAAAAGTCAAATCTAAATATTTCCTTTTTCTCTTGTCTTCATCTCTGTGGTATTTTTGCTCTCATCATGACCTTTAAGATTAAAAAAAGAACTTTGTAAGTGGTCTCTCAAATGGTAAAACAATTATAGATTTTTGCAATATAGTCCTCCCTGTGAAATAAGCAAAAGAACAGACAGAAACTACAATGCTAACATCTGATTTGTACATTGTTTAATTTTTGACCAAGCATTTCTGAAAACTTTATTTAGTGATGTTTGGACTGATAACCTGCAGAATAATTTGTCTCAACGCCAGGACGACTTTGAGCAAAACTTTGAGTGTATTACTGTGTGATGAGATATGAGATATGAATAGTTACAGGCGCATCATAATTTATGAGATATGAATAGTTACAGGCGCATCATAATTTATGAGATATGAATAGTTACAGGCGCATCATAATTTATGAGATATGAATAGTTACAGGCACATCATAATTTATGAGATATGAATAGTTACAGGCGCATCATAATTTATGAGATATGAATAGTTACAGGCACATCATAATTTATGAGATATGAATAGTTACAGGCGCATCATAATTTATGAGATATGAATAGTTACAGGCGCATAATAATTTATGAGATATGAATAGTTACAGGCACATAATAATTTATGAGATATGAATAGTTACAGGCGCATCATAATTTATGAGATATGAATAGTTACAGGCGCATCATAATTTATGAGATATGAATAGTTACAGGCGCATCATAATTTATGAGATATGAATAGTTACAGGCGCATCATAATTTATGAGATATGAATAGTTACAGGCGCATCATAATTTATGAGATATGAATAGTTACAGGCTCATCATAATTTATGAGATATGAATAGTTACAGGCGCATCATAATTTATGAGATATGAATAGTTACAGGCGCATCATAATTTATGAGATATGAATAGTTACAGGCGCATCATAATTTATAAGATATGAATAGTTACAGGCACATCATAATTTATGAGAGAGTTACAGGCACATATTTTCCAGAATGCACTCTTCTTTATAGCATAACATGGAATAAATGACATATTTCGACTGAGTTTCTCACAGATTAATAACACTTATAATTTTGTCACTGACACTTTTTTTTGGTGTTGTTTGCATGGGTAGATCTAATGGAGAGGAACACAGAAGGGGAATGATATGAGTCTGCCCATAGGGGAATGCTGGGAAAACATACTGTCACAATTAACATGGTATCTAGTAATTTGCCACACTTTGATTGTGATGAAAATCTCACAATTCACAGGAAACAATTCCATTTTACACCTGATATCACATTTATAAGATCTACAAACGAACTCAAAATTAAAATGTATAATTTATCTCCATGTTTACATCTCAGAACTGAAAATGAGTTGAGGAGTTGTCAGCACTTTAAGCTTTGATATATTAATGATACATTTGATGTTGATGTGTCATTGGCCGGCTGAGGCAAAGTGTGTTGCTGTAAGAGAGTAAGAACAGCCACGAGGGCCACAGACATGCCCCAGCATAAATCACACAGATAATTCCCATCACAAAACTATAATCAAATTGGGATCATTGTTGTCTTTATGCAAATTGAGGTTACAGCCTGAATAGAATGGCTTCAGCGGAATCACGTTGAGTGTACTCCAGGCGGTAAATCTGGCAACCATAATGTCTGCTCATGATGATGCTAATGGTGATGCGAGTGACATCATGATCACATCATTGTCATGGAGAGTCCGACCCTTCCTGCTCTGGGAGGGGGCTCTGTTAACCATACTGTTCTATCAGTCTGCAGATGCTCCCAGATGCAATGCCATACATACAAGATAGGAAATTCCATTAAAACGCAGAAGAACAGATTGGTAATGACATGTTTTATAAATCTTATTTTTTTAGAAACAAATTTTATTTCATAAATTGGAAAAATATGTCAGATGTGATATTGTTTATCAAGCAGGTCTCAGCTGTGTTACACCCAGTGTTCCACATTTTGTGAGGCAACATCCCTCTGTAAGACAAATTGTTTCTATTTGTCACGTCCATAAATAATAAATTACGATATCAAAAACAATCTATCCACCACAGCGCCACCTGGCCAAAGTCACATGATGAGAAAACAAATCATTTTATGCTCCTTATGATTTATTCATCAAACCTGTGTCAGCCATTTTGTTGGTTGCCACTAGTGACACCTGGAGGTGGTGGTCAGGGTATTTGTGTGTCGCTCAATGAGCCTGGTGTGTTTTCTGAGGCTGTTTTGATTAATGATTCTATCCTCTCATCTTGCTGCCAATGCCTTTTGGGTTATTACATTTCGTTACAGGTCTTCTCACAAAATGTCTCTGCATAATCAGCAGTGGCTGAAAAATGTTCTCCAAGAACATCATTTATTCTCCAGAAAAAAACATTTCCCTGAACAAGATCCTAAATAACATCATCAAATTTAATATTAGCTTTTGTGTTGATGTAAACCTTTATAAGGTCATGATTTTAAAGCACAATGACAACATTTCAATTTGTTTGCAGGCCCTTATACAGGTATACAGGCATGTGATTATTTCAAGCTGTATTTATCCTTGGTGGCCTGGACTTTATGCCGTCACACAGCGTCTCACTAAGCTCGTCTTGTCTCCTGCCCCAAACCCTTCATCCTCAACAGCCAAGTCTCTTGGTACAATGGGTTAAAATATGTCACTGGTGGAACTCTTCATTGTAGGAGACAGAGATTGACTCAAGACTTGTGGCTCCACCTACATGAGAAGCGAGCAAAGTGTATCTGGTCACCAGGTCAGATCTCTGCACTAGTGGATGCCCCCAGGGCATATCATATGCACATAATGCCAGATTTGTCCGCTTTATGGAATCTACATCCAGGAAACCTATTGATTTGCTTCTTTCCTAGCAACACAAAAAAGTTCACTGATTTCCATTGTTGATATGTGTCTTCCTTGCCAAGGGATGAAGCAAAATTGACGAAGCTGTGTGTGGTTGGCCATATCAGTCCCTGCCATCTTTCCTTGGCGGGCTAATCTCATCAGAGGTCTTTTAGATGATCTGCTGGGTCCTTGTGAATTGTCATCTAACATACACCGATGGCCCTTCCAACAACACTCATTCAATCCCACACTCATTCTCCCTCCTCTATTGTACTCATTACACCATCCAATATCTTTACGCAGGAAATTTTTAGCAGTATGAAGTTTCCTTCCTGGTCCTGCTGTACAAGGGAGGAACATCTCTCCCTAAGACACATAAATGTCTTGATAAAACGTCTATTCTCATCTACAATTCTCCGACACAAAGATAATGTCTTGATAAAATGTCTTGATAAAATAGACCTTTTCATCTGATGTACAACATGGCTTTTTTCTCTGGTGTACAACTGGACCATTTTTTCTGATGAGCAATATGGCTTTTTCTCTGATGTATAAAATGACTTTTTCCTCTGATGAACAACATGACTTTTTCCTCTGATGTACAACTGGACCATTTACTCTGATGTACAACATGACTTTTTCCTCTGATATACAACATGACTTTTTTCTCTGATGTACAACTAGACCATTTACTCTGATGGACAGCATGACTTTTTCCTCTGATATACAACATGACTTTTTTCTCTGATGTACAACTGGACCATTTACTCTGATGAACAACATGACTTTTTCCTCTGATGTACAACTGGACCATTTACTCTGATGTACAGCATGCCTTTTTCCTCTGATATACAACATGACTTTTTTCTCTGATGTACATTTTCCCTGTTACTCAACGTGTCTACTTCCTATTATTCAAATTGACCAAATCCTCCAATATTAAGTCTAACTTTCAATAACTAATGTTTTGAACATAACTATTGCTTAGATTATTAATCTTTGATTACACTACTCAGCTAAGACACTAATCAATCCTCATAAAACATTATTAACCTCATAAAAATCATCAATGCTCCATAAACCAAGATGACTGCAGTACTCAGATGTCTTATTTGATGCAAATCGTTTGTTCTTATTGTAGGATTTATATTATTGCTGTACATCTGGCATGAGGTTAAATGCACTGGTTGCACCTCCTGCACTGGTCGCATCTATTTCTGTGCTCCGGCGAGAGTCTATTTCTGCTAAGCAAGTTGTGCCCTTTGAAGTGAGGCATTGTTTTATTCACAGTCATGCAAGTGGAAGACATTTATCCTTTTCAGTGATGAATATATATGTGCTACTGCTGAAACAGTTGGATGTTTGTTAATATGTGGTTATCTCACTATAATGACACCATTCTTCTTGCTCTCTGAGGCTATAGCTTTAGCAAGTTAGCAAAGAAAACAAGACCTTTTTGTAGATGTCATCCACTTGTCAGTATTTATCAGTATTTGTTAGTACCTGTAGGATAATAATGGGTCATAAGGAGGCAGAGATTAAGTAAATCAGGCCACATATCAGCAGTGCTTCACACAGGTAACCAATAATCTCCTAATCCAAGGTCTATATCAGGTCAAACGGGATTATCCCAAACCATAAGGAAAGCTGTGATAAACTACACACTGCATTGACCTCCATGAACTCCACATCAATGACATTCACACTGGATATTCATTCATGTAAAACAATTTGTTTCAATCAAAATGAACAGTGGATGAATGTCAATTTATTTTGGTGCTTCTTTTTACATAAACTTTGTTGTGGCTAATTATAGTATTTTCCTATTTTGACAAAGGCCAATGCTTTTTTTACAATGTTTTGTGAATATTTCCCTTAAGTGCCTTCAAGGTTGCAGGTTGATAACATTGTTTAAATCTCAAACTGAGGTTATGTTTAGTAAAATGGCATACTGGGTGTTCCAGGTGTATATGTATATGCAAAACAATTTGCCATTGTATTTTTTTTAATCATTAAATTATTATTTTTAAATATCACACTCATAGAAAATAGATAGAGTTCATATCTAACAGTACAACAGCTAATGAATATCAAAAACATTCACTAAGTAGTTCCAGAGGGGGATGATGCTGATCTTAAGTTGATCAAGAGATTCCTAACCTGAGGTGTTACTTTCAGTCCAATATGGCAGCCACTCAGCCACATTCTTTTTTCAAATTGAGGCTATAATTAGAATACAAGAATTAGGCATTGGAGGTTCTCGTAGTCTGAGCTGTGGTGGAACCAGTGTTATAAACCTGACAATCAGTGAGAGCCAATGAATTTTGTTTTAAAAATCATGAAAAGATGGAAAAGATCTGAGCCTCATGGAAAATAGAATTTTACCTATGAACAGCTAAGAACTCTACCCAGTAGTTTCTGAAAAGATCAAAGTTGTAGGACAGACAGAATGACAGAAAATTTCCCCCTCACAAAAGTTCTGTTGACACAGTCAGCACAGCTAAAAAGAGTTGATTAGTTTGTTTGCCTGACAACTGATCGCTTTATTTCTTCTGGCACTGCAAAATCTCTTGAAAACAGATAACTCTGTCTTAATGGCAACCCAAATCTGTGGCATGTCCTCGGGGGATACAGCGCCGATATCCGCCACACATCTCCGTCTTGTCAGCCTTCTGTTCTGTGCTACAAAAGCTGGTTGTGTATCGTGCGACACTTTTCTGGAGGAAGGAGTGTGTATGTATGCTGGAGACGCTCCTGGAGGCACAAAACATCTGCCGCCAACACCGACTTCCACACACCTCGTATACCAATGCAGTTATCTTCACCCCAACAGAATTGTAATTTCAAAGTTCAGTTTCAAACCTCTCACATTTTACTTTAAAACATTTTGTTGTATGTGCCTCAGACATTTTGCAGGACAGAACATTAGGTGCTCTGAATGATTCATTGCCACATTTTACAATGGCTAACATTCGGTACCCAGCGTGTCCACAGAACTGATACTCTTGTCTATAATTTATAAAAAAAAACAACACAAAAAAACTGGTTTTGCTTTCAACCATAATCAGCACTGCATTTCTGAAAGCCTGTACTCGCCGTGTATCAGTTTACCAATACAAACATTAGATTCCTTTTCATCTCTTCTGCTAATATATTATTTCCTTGCATGACAAGGGACTATTTTTTAAAAGCAAAATAAGGCCACATTTGGAGTAGGGATACTTCATTGTGGCTTGCGTGAAGTGGCAAGGGTTATGGCCAATCAGAGGTAAGCAGGACATATTGATGTCAACAAACAAGTTCAGTCTATACAATATGATGCACGACCTCCAGATGACCTATAGATGACCCAAACATGACCTTGAGATCGACTCTACACAAATTGTATTAGGTAGGAGTCAATCTGATGGCGAGGCAAAGAGTACAGAGAGGATATTGCATGAATAGACACGGGCTGGATAAAGCTTCAAACCACTAACAACAAATATTGGAAGCAATCACTTACTTGACACACTCTACCAGGATACAAGTCCTTCATCTCCTCATACAGCCACACAGAAACAAAACATACCTCCTCAATAAGCCTAACATCTCAAATCTCTGCTTTTATCCATATCAAAAGGTATATATAACATTTTGCTTTTTTAATTATGACTTTATGCACCCATATATGACATTTAGCTAAACACCAATCAAAATTCGGATTAGATTTGGAGAAATCTGGGAGGTCAGCTGGAATACTTTCCATAATGCTTGATAAGATATCAGCAGAGCTTCGGATCATCAATATTTGAGCTGTGAGAGCTGACTGCTATTGACTAATACATGTCAATAAGCGAGGCCCTAGGGGGCGCCAGTGCTGGGGGTGAGGGTCGGAGGTCAGGGTGTGCTGCCGGGGGCTCACGTCTCGCCATATATTAACAGCACAAGGCACATCACAAGGGTATGCCTAGGGTGGCTACTCTGAAAGCTTCCATATTCCAACATTATCCATCAGCCGGGAACATGCCATATGGGGACGATAGCCAGACAGCCACGCTCGAGCTGCAAATAATACCCTCGTGATTAAGTTAACACATTAAAGGCACACCTCCCTGATATATCCAACATTACCATCGCCAGTCATCTAACACAACACACAGATCAATCACATCATAAACACATCTATAAACATCAAACAAATGTATCTCAACCCATTCGTTAAAAAGAAGAATCCTTTTTAGCAAGAGTTTGACATTCAAACATTAAAAGGGACTCAGCATGTGATGTCATCTAGGAGTGGAACCCGGAGTTAATGGCACTCAGATATGCTATCCATTTGACATCTAACATGATATAAAATATATTATCTTAATATCTAGAAACCTGATCTGACCAGGCAGAGTGAATATGAGGTCTCATTGTGTGCGCGGTGGACATGTCTGTCAGAGGGCGCCAGCGAGCACCAACCTCCTCTGTCAGATGAAATAAGCCTTCATCTGCGTGTGATTGGTCCATGTTTACACTGCAGTTTGTATCGGAGATGGTCTATCTATAAATATGAAGGATATGATGGCCTCCAGTTGCTGCTTCAATCTTACAGGTTCTAAATATCCATTTACAAACCCTCACTTGTTTTCACGTGAGAATATCAAATGGACTTTTTGCTTTGTGATATATTTCACTAGTGTGCAGAGAACTAAAGAAATGGCGGCAAAAAATACCCTCGCTTGTTACAGAGCCAAAATCATGCATATCAATTTACTGAGTGAGTAACTAGAGTCAAGTGGTCTTTGGTGGGGCTATTTTTCTTCATTTCACGGTAAATACCAGCAAGTAGACAGAGGGGATCATGGGAAGAATGGTTGGTGGGCATGTGCGATGGCCTCTCCCTGATGACACAAAGCGCCGGTGACCGCCACACTATAAGTCAGGATTTCTGCGACTTCATATGAACTGCTTTGTGAATGCAGACCCATATATAGTGAGTTTAGTCCAGCTAGGTGGCGCACCTGTGTACACGAGGGCATCTACGGCACAATACCCCACCCCCATGAGTGGTCGCTACAGGGCCGGCCCCCGCCATCTATCCTCACTTTGCCAGGACCCGATATGTTTGCTATCTTCTCTAATAAATGTAAAGACAAGTCCATACACTGCCTCGGTCAGGACAGAGAGAGGTCTGGTCTCCACATTAATATCTCCATGGTGATAAAGTGAAAGGTTCAAACCTTCATCATTACAAAGTTCTTTTATGAATCTAACAACATTCACATTTGTCTTGTGGCTTTTAAAACCATCATGTGAGTATGCGGAAATAAAAATTCTAGAAACCAAGAACAAGACTAGTGTGATTTCTCTTCCAGACAATTGTGTCCAATAATATCTTGGAATGTGAGGACAAAGTCAATCCCGCAGCCACTGGTCCGGTGTCCCCTGATAGGTCCACGCCTGAAATAACTCCACTTTATGGCGTATTACTCGGCCTCTAAATCTACTGGGCTGATGACAACAGGGATGTGAAATTTGGGGGAGACACCCTAAATCAGTTATGACTGACTGGTTTTCACACCTCCAAGCCACCAATGTGTTAAATGTGTTGTTTATGGCCCTGTTAAACATCATAACTCTCAACTAAGGTTACATGGTTCAAAGTCAATTATATTAAATCTTTGACAAGTAAAGAGCAATCGTGTAGATGTTTCTTCAATTGAAAAGTCACAGGGGACTCCACACTGCAAAATAAATATTGTGTTTCTCTGTTCCCTAATAAGGTAAAACTTTAATGAATATTATGATATGTTGCTATGTTACTTCTCCAACACTTCTGTTGACAACAGCATATTTCTACAGAAAAAAATAGCATATCAAATTTTAATAGATTGTTAATAGCATGAATATAATTGTTGCAATAGTAACAAGATAGTTGAGGAAACTGATTGCACAGCACAGACGATGAAATGTCAAGTCAGGTGATGTCTATAAGTGCCTTTGTGATCTCTAAATAATGTATGAATAAATGCATATCAAATGAATATCCAAATTGAAATGGTTTGCAGTTGATTCAAAGTTATAGTGTGCTCCACCATATTAGCCTGGAGGCCGGGAAGTGCTGTCCACATCATAGCGGCAAAGGAACACAGCCCTGATTAGATATCATCCTACAGATACTATCAGGTTTATAGCATTGCAAGGGATTCTTCTTATTGAACTGATGGAATAAGAATGAGACCCTCAGTGCCTCAGAGTCATAGACATTCTATACAGCTCATCAGGGCAGCTCTTAGTCCAGGAAATTCCTCCTTATTTGTAGATCTAATGACTCATTTTTCATAATCTGCTCTTCACTATCTAAAATGCCCAATCAAATAGTTGTGTGCTGATTACAGTAAACCCACACTTTTAGGGATGAATAAAATCTCTTTATTGACTCAAAAAAATGTAACATAAATTGTCATTGTTAATTATAAATATGAAAGGAAATTCTGCTTTGAATAAATCACTTATAAAGAAAAGTTTTGCTCAAACCTATCAAGTTCACAATGAGCATGGATGTGGAGACGAGGGTTAATCCGGCCTGATTGTGTAATGTCAATCAGCGGTGTACACACAGGCTAATTGATCAAGTATATCATTATGCAGCAGCAGCAGTGACTAGCCAGGCTGGAGAGGCCCAACCCTAATCCTATCATATCCAGCAATACTTCCCCACATTCCACAAGCTTCATCCCATATATACATAGAGTCCTCCACACAAACCATCCTCAATGTATATGCTGTACAATGTCTCTTCTTTTATTCCAATAAGTTTTGACAACATTTTTGAATGGGGGATTTGAACAGTCCAGCACTGATCAGGGAAAGTGCCATAGAATTCATTTTGAAATCATTATATATATATATCAGAGAATGCATAAAACATGGTGAAAGCAATTAAACGATTTTACTCCAGCAATGTTCTTGTTAATGTCTGATAACCTATCCCAAAACTGCTTTCCTATAAACTCTGAAATGTGTAGTCTCTCCCATTTAAGAAAATATGCATAGAACACATTTCATTGATATTTTGAAATCAGATATCGTAATACAAAATTAAATCATATTAGATTTTTTTTCAACAAAAAAGGGTTGATATCAAGAACAGATATATCAATATCAAGAACAGATATCTCAATCATTTCTGCACCTCAGAACAATCCAAACTACCAAATGAATGTTTCCACAGATTTTATCATAAATGCTTCAAGGTGACCAGCTTGAACGATGCTTTGCAATAATCCCCTAGAAGAAAATAGTACTTTTACAGGTGAATTTGACTCAGTAAAAATTATGAAATGACGGACATTTCTTGGCACTAGAATTTGATCTCATTATTTGCCATATCTGTTGACACAGCTGCTGAACTCTTTTTTGTAAAGACTTTGAGAATACAATAAAGAAATATATCATTGCTTGATAAGATAAGATCGTCTGAGCAACATAAGCATGTAATTAATTAGTGTCACGGGGAGAGTACTATATGTACACCTTTAACAGAGGTAGGCTGTTACATGGAGAGAGGAAGGATGCGGTGAGGCAAGGGTGTAAGGCCCATGGTGAGGCAATGGTCTAAGGCCCGCGGCCCCTTACTAATGGGGAACAACACTTATCAGTGAAAATGTCAACCAGGAAACTCTGCTTGAGCAAGGACAAAATGTGAAAACCTGGCATGTGCCCACCTGATTACAAAACCATTACTAGGTCATTACAAGGTCATTACAAGGTCATGAATATATACAAAAGGTAATGGATATGCACAGAAGTTCCCTGCCACAAATGTGTTCATCTTCTCTTTTCATATCCCAGTTGACAAGTTTCTGTTTTCCCATACTGCTAACATTTGTCCTTACAGCATATTGTTCTTATTTGATTAAACTGTTTAACTATTCTGCACAAAATAGATTGCTTTCCAGCTAAAACAAAATTGGGAATATATTTCCCTATTTGTGAAATTTGTATCCATCGCTGACGTTAATATGAAGTCATTTGCATTTTTCTGTCATTAACTGTTTATTTTAGATGACAAATAACATAAGCTTGTCACTTTCACATTATATCTGGCTCCGAAAAATAGTGTTATCATTTTGGTGTTGTTTAGAATTCCCTCCATTTCCATCAGTGCTCTTTCTGCATATTCCCAAATCTGCCAACACGTACCATGTCAGTATCGCCATCAAACATCCCGCCATGAATATGCAGCCGCCCAGAGTACTGTGTCAAAGCCATTATATGTCCCTGGAGAATGCCTGCTTCAAAGTCGCATATTCATCACTAGCTTTCTGAAGTTGTCATTTCTTAATCCCTGGGTGGGAAACCAAACAACAAACATTTCTTTATGTCATTTATAGTTTATAATTTAATTTTTTTGGTTGCTCAAGAGACGGGAATCATTGGAACGTCCATTTGCTCAAATAACTTCTGTTTGTCTCAGACATTGAAGACTTTGATCTCTATTTTGCAGTATATTATTTCTCTGAATTAAGACAGCCTTGAGATATCTCCCTGCATTTTGATACTGACCAGACGAACACTATCTGCTGGAAAAGAATCCATTCTCTGGGGTCACAAACGTAGACAGATAAAACTATGTGTCCAATGACAGCTAATGGGGAAATGACTCTACAAAAATAATGCATATCTGATATGCCATGTAATACCTACTCAAAGGACTTGCCTGATAATGCCTTTACTTAACATCAGACACAAATATTAGCCCCTGAGTGTGTGTGAGGTAGCAGTGACCTGGTGTGACCCCTGAGTGTGTGTGTGAGGCAGCAGTGACCTGGTGTAACCCCTGAGTGTGTGTGAGGTAGCAGTGACCTGGTGTGACCCCTGAGTGTGTGTGTGAGGCAGCAGTGACCTGGTGTAACCCCTGAGTGTGTGTGAGGCAGCAGTGACCTGGTGTGAACCCTGAGTGTGTGTGTGTGAGGCAGCAGTGACCTGGTGTGATCACTGAGTGTGTGTGTGTGTGTGTGTGTGGTAGCAGTGACCTGGTGTGACCACTGAGTGTGTGTGTGTGTGGTAGCAGTGACCTGGTGTGACCACTGAGTGTGTGTGAAAAGGAGCAGTGACCTGGTGTGACCCCTGAGTGTGTGTGAAATAGCAGTGACCTGGTGTGACCCCTGAATGTGTGTGAGGTAGCAGTGACCTGGTGTGACCCCTCTGTGCGTGTGACCCCTGTGTGTGTGTGACCCCTGTGTGCGTGTGACCCCTCTGTGTGTGTGACCCCTGTGTGTGTGTGACCCCTGTGTGTGTGTGTGTGTGTGTGTGTGTGTGTGTGTGTGTGTGTGTGAGGTTGCAGTGACCTGGTGACCTCTCCATGTGTGCTCTACAGCAAGCCTTTAGTTCAATATTGTATATTCACATACCATCATGATTGTGGCAAAGCTCCCCTTTATCACTCAGTTCTGATACATCCATTGGTCTAATCTCTGCCTGGCAGTGTCGTGGCCGGGCGTTACAGTCCATTATATGTCCCATCCACATGGCTCTCTCCCGGCATATGAGGGCATTATCGCACTTATGCTTGACATTATGCTAACGTGTTGCCTTGAACAGGAACTGAATTTACAATATGTCATTTTATCCTTTTAGACACATACACAATCTAATATGGACTATTTGTATGTAATATATTTTTTATATATTCAATATAATTCTGAAAATCTTCTCCAATAAAAAAAACATACTGTCATAAAGAACAATGTTTCCTGTGAATGAGTATTGAAATTTGTGTGCAGACTGCAACTACTTTTCAGCAGACATTATTTTAGCAGTGGCTCTCATATCAATCTCATTTCCATATCATTTCAATAACACAATATCAGAATTCCACCCAAACTCACAGAGTATGTACTTTTTAAAATCTTAATACTAATTCTGGAAGAAATATGAACAAGCTCAATTCAAGACTTGAAAAATTCAATACTTGAAAAATTGAAATTGGCAGGGATTGCGATCGCTGTCCAGTTCATCTAAAGTATCTTTGCCATTTTTATTGAAAAATTGAAAGTATTATTATGAGTAGCAATATTTGGGACTCCATCTTTTCCATATTACATTTGACTGAGTTTTTCCTCATCATTTGGAGCCAAACATCTATATTGTCTCATATAAATGTGACAAAATAAGGTCTGGCATGACTCTTGCATGACTCTTGCGTGACTCTTGCATGACTCTTGCATGACTCTTGCGTGACTCTTGCATGACTCTTGCATGACCTTTGCGTGATATCATCTGGTCAAGCATTGTCGTTACTTGGTGCTATTGGTCATGACCTCAAGCATGTCATGTCACTCTATTGGGCTAATATAAATATCCTGAGAAACCTCGGGCTGTAATGTGTGGCTGACTGGTAGAATCTGGAGCCCTAATCAGGCCCTTTATGGACTCTTGTTTCATGAAACGGATTCATAGGGGATGGTACCAGTCAATACCAGGCTCTGCTATATCTGACATCGAGACAACTAACTTCATCACTTCCATCTTGTGTGGTACAATTTGTGTGAAATTATAGAGGCAATCTAAGCAAGAGCAGCACTTGGCATACATAGTGTTGTTATAGATTAGGGGGTGACCTGTCACTTTACTAGGGGTAGCTAATATAGACTTGGGGGTGACCTGTCCCTTTGTAGGGGGTAGCTAATATAGACTTGGGGGTGACCTGTCCCTTTGTAGGGGGTAGCTTGTATAAAGAATTGGAGGTGACCTGTCACTTTACTAGGGGTAGCCAATATAGACTTGGGGGTGACCTGTCCCTTTGTAGGGGGTAGCTTGTATAAAGAATTGGAGGTGACCTGTGACTTTACTAGGGGTAGCCAATATAGACTTGGGGATAACCTATCCCTTTGTAGGGGGTAGCTAATATATATCATGTCTCATAGCCAGCCTCATGTCTACAAGGACTCATAACCTACTTGATTATGTTACTGTACAAGGCTCTAACTAAAGTACATAATTACTTCTCACACAGCCCCACACTTGTATCTAAACAAAGCCTAATATACAGACAGTGAGCATTCATTGCTCCATATATTCATAAAACTCTGATTTGGAATGAGATCAACAATCTGTAGAATTAACTTGTTAAATCAAAACAATAACTTTAACTTATTATTACCTGCTTTAAACTTTATTCTTCAACAATATTGATTTCAATATAATGATTATGTTTCAATCTTTGTGTAAAGTAGAATTTGTGTAAATAAAATTGTATTTTTAGGAGGACATGTAAAAAGAAAGAGCACACAACACTTGAGATGTATTTGTGAGGCAATTAGGATGGATGTGCAGCGCTGCAGTCTCATGCAATCTCACAATTACCGGTCAACAATCTGCTGGGATGAGATAGGTTCTTGTGGTGGAGTGCAGAGCACTTAGCACATCAGAGGGGTATGTCACAGACTACATTAAGACATAATGTGATGTAAACGCTGCATTAAGAGAGGCTTACCTTGGTGCCGCTGCCCAGGTTCACGTCCCATCGAACCTGTCCTCCCTCCAGCATCAGCTCCACGCGGTCCGAGGTCTTTGTGGAGGTGGTGGCGAATAGTAAGCCATTGGAGCGCCGAGTTTTAAATCGCAGGGAAATATCCTCGGCCTCGGTGCGAGATTCCTCGGGCATCGTAATCCGCATATACTGAGTGCCATCAAAACTCAGCGTGGTCGCAACTACAACAGGCAAAACACATAGCAGCAAAGTTAGCAACATTGGTAAACTCCACGGCAAATGACTGGGCAGATATTGTGAGACCATCCTGGCCGAGGAGTTGATCCCAAGCCAAGACCTCGTCACTCCTGAGTAGATAGACTGCAAAACAAAGCGTGGCTAGGTGGTGGGAGAATAGAGCAGGACCCAGGCTGCGACCACAACTTCCCAACTAATCCCACAATCCATAGCATGCTAATCTGGCCTGCTTAATCCTTATCCATGTATGGAGAGTCAGATAATTGTCCACAGATTACAGTTATATATATGGGCTGGTGGAGCCTGTGTAATTGTTCTCATTGGGGTTACTGTGATCATGTACACACCACACATGGCTGTAACCCATCAGCCAGACCCACCAACTGCCCTGTAATCCAGCGCACGCCAACCTCATCAGCACCGCCTAAATCACTACACTTCACACTGCCAGGCCATTGCGCTAATTAAATTCTCATACACACATATATATATATATCTGTGACACTTCCCAATAATCAAACAATAGTTGATCAAATCCTTTTTTTGCTCAAGCCCTTGTTAAGAGAATAGATATTAATCCATAAAATGTGGAAAGAAATGTTCATTCACTGTGGAATCAAGTTTCCACCAGGGGGCACTCATGTCCCACAATTCCCTGCGGGCTTCTCTGCAATTACGTGGTCAGTAAACCATGAACAATTGCTTGGATATGACCGACGACCCCTCTCTGATATCACCGAGATGTAATATGACAGCTCATGCAGCCATCGCCACAATCTTTGAGTCTTCTTGGATGCTATCTGCAATTTTTGTCATTTTTCCCTCAATCGTGTCTCAAGATTAGTCCGTAATCTGTGTGCCAATTCTAATATCAATTAGAGGGACACGGTGAGGACCATGTCTGACCTGACCTGGGACATTGTTTGTGACATCACAATGCCACCGCCACCCGGTGCCTCACTCTGGAGTTGTTGCCATGGTGACCATTCTGGCTCCCAGATCTGCCTCATTTCATGGTGCTGGCCACTCATGCAGTGTATTCACAGTGAGGATTAATAGCTGCGACTCTCGACTATTTCTTACCCTCCCAGCATGCCCGGCTCCATCCAATCCTCATTACTGTATAACACCCAAATTTGACAGATTCGTAATTAAATATTTGTTTAATTGAGCAATAAAATAGGTTAGTTCACTATTTATAGTACAGAATTAACTAAAATGATATGATTAGAATATTTTGTGGATATACTATTTCAAGCTTTCTGGAGGTACCTATACAAAAAAGACACATGACTGTGCAATTAATATATGAACATGCTATAAGTGCAAAAAAGATAAAATATCTCTATAAATCTCTATTCTCAGACTTTTGGTCACTTATAAGATGCGGTCACTCACTTGAACCACTCACTGTATTAAAATCACTTTGAATATTTTATTTTGGCAAGAAAATCGTGTCTCTGGACATTTTCAATTTCTAGTGATACATTTCAATTTTCAAACTGAATTTCTTGATTCCAAATAAAGTTAGGATCATGATATCTCACATATATATAGCAGGGAGTTTGTTGTTCCCTGGGAGAGGATGGTCGGTGGTATTTTTTCCAGAGAGGGGTAATTATGCAGAATGGGGCACGCACAGCGCAGTGACAGGCGGACGGTGATGCGGACGGCGAGGCGGACTGGCTTCTCACTCTGGGTGTATGTTTACATCAGTCTTGTCCCCTGTCTGTGGCTGTGGTCCCCTCGGATACTGCTTTCAGATACGGGCTTTATGCAAGAAGGACTTGCTTTCTGCTGATATCATGCAAACTTGTCATTGCTGTCTAAACTTGGCCATCTATTTTCTTGTCTGTGATGTCATAGCTGACTGCAATAAATTGCTCAGGCCTTCAGACCATCTCTGCCTACACATCCTCTCTTTATTTCATCCCACTCTAAATGTGTTATCCGTCTTTATCCTGTCTTTTGCTCCTCTTGGTATTGGGTCAAAGGAATGCATATCTGCTCAAAGTCTGACACATCCAGTTAATGATAAAATATAAATGGTGTCTTAATTTGTTTTACTCTCATCCCTAAACATCATGTGATCTCAATATTCAGTTAGTATCACCATGTTTTATTAATGCAATAATATGTTCCCAGGAGGAAATCCCTGAGGCTGGAGGATAGAGTGAGGGACTGACTGGTGAGGGACTGGCTGGTGAGGGACTGACTGGTGAGGGACTGGCTGGCGAGGGACTGGCTGGCGAGGGACTGGCTGGCGAGGGACTGGCTGGCGAGGGACTGGCTGGCGAGGGACTGACTGGCGAGGGACTGGCTGGCGAGGGACTGGCTGGCGAGGGACTGGCTGGCGAGCGACTGACTGGTGAGGGACTGGCTGGCGAGGGACTGGCTGGCGAGGGACTGGCATGAGGCCGCCATGATTATTTGGGTTGGCAAGATGCTTACCTCAGACCCCCAGTAAGACATTCCACCTCCGATCATACTCCTTACATATTTACCACTGAGATAATCATATAATTGACATTAAGAATGCTTACTGTGATCTGCTTTACATCTAATCTGACCTCTTTCCCTTAATACCTCTCTAATCTGTTTCCTACCAGTCTGCATCCTGGAGTCAGCATCTCGGCTGCGATCAGTCAAACTTTCCTCCTTCTCATTCTTGTTTTCATATTAGGATAATAATGCTGCCGGATCTTCATTACCTAAACATGAAGGTGCAGGATAATCCCCTGACCTCTAATCATCATCTGAAGGTCATGCCAACGTAGTGACATTGATCTCCCCCTCAATGGCTGCAATAAACTCACACAAATGACCTCTTTCTAATTGGCTGCAGTGAACTGGGACAAATGACCTTTCCTTTAGAAGCCACAAAAACAAAGATAACTCACCTTTCCCTAACTAGGTGCAATGAACTAGGAAATATAAAATCTTTCTTAATAGATGTTATGAACAATGCCTCATTCAATAGTCCTTTTAAAGAAGTGTGCAACAAACAGAGACAAATGTCCTTTTAAAAACATGATTGATAGCTCTGCTGACTTAAATGAAAATACATGAACTGTGTAACTTGCAAACTTTCTGCAGGCTCTGCAGGCCAGTCCAGTAACTTTTCACCCATTTTTAGGATATGCACAGTAACTGCGCACCTCCTATGAAACACTGGGTTACAAAATGACAACTATGATAGGGTTCCAGTCCAACCATAGCTTGTGACAATTGATTCAAGGGCATATGTGTTGAAACGTCTGATGTTGAAGATTTCTGACATTGGTTGGCTGAATGTCAGACATATTTTTGTGTTTGCCCTGCATGCCCAATATTTAGCATCATCATTC
Organism: Amphiduros pacificus; assembly: GCA_949316495.1. Lineage (NCBI taxonomy): Eukaryota > Metazoa > Annelida > Polychaeta > Phyllodocida > Hesionidae > Amphiduros > Amphiduros pacificus. Next base: position 8,673,789 of record OX439005.1, on the reverse strand, counting down.
ATGAGTTATGGCCTGCACAATAATACAAAGTTCAAAGTCACAGTGTCAAGGTCAAAGTTAAAACATAGGCATCAGAGATGCATCAACCCTCAGCCCTGGTAACTTATTGCACAACATTCGCTCCACGCGATATTTGTGAACAAAATGTCACCACATAATTGTTCCTGTGACCTTGAAAAGTAAGTGAAGGTCTTCACTGAGGTCTTCACCAGATGCTTATGTGTGTCAAGTCTCATAAAGCTGCCATCATTCGTTCTCGAGTTATAGCAATAATAGGGATTTCACATAATTGTCACTGTGACCTTGAAAAGTAGGTGAAGGTCATGTTCCATAGAAAAATGTCTGAGGTCTTCAACAGATGCTCATGTGTGTCAAATCTCATAAAGCTGCCATCATTTATTCTAGAGTTATTGTGATTCTAGGGATTTCACATAATTGTCCCTGTGACCTTGAAAAATATGTCAAGGTCGCCGTCCATCGCTCTCGTCCGAGGTTTTCACCAAATGCTTATGTGTGTCAAGTTTAATGAAGCTGCCATTATTTGTTCTTGAATTATCACAATGACAAGGATGATTTCACATAATTGTCCCTGTGACCTTGCAAAGTAGGTGAAGGTCACCGTCCACTGAACTCGTCCGAGGTTTTCACCTGATGCATATGTGTGTCAAGTTTCATGAAGCTGCCATCATTTGTTCTTGAGTTATCACGATGACAAGGATGATTTCACATAGTTGTCCCTGTGACCTTGAAAAGTAGGTGAAGGTCGCCGTCCACTGAACTCGTCCGAGGTGATTTCACATAATTGTCCCTGTGACCTTGAAAAATAGGTCAAGGTCGCCGTCCATCGAACTCATCCAAGGTTTTCACCAGATGCTTATGTGTGTCAAGTTTCATGAAGCTGCCAGCATTTGTTCTCAAGATATCGCGATGACAAGGACGATTTCACATAATTGTCCCTGTGACCTTGAAAAGTAGGTGAAGGTCATGTTTCATAGAAAAGATTCTGAGGTCCTCAACAGATGCTTATGTGTGTCAAATCTCATAAAGCTGCCATCATTTGTTCTTGAATTATTGCGATTCTTGGGATTTCACATAATTGTCCATGTGACCTTGAAAAATAGGTAAAGGTCGCTGTTCATCAAACTCGTCCGAGGTTTTCACCAGATGCTTATGTGTGTCAAGTTTCATGAAGCTGCCATCATTTGTTCTAGAGTTATCGCGATGAGAATGATGATTTTACATAATTGTCCCTGTGACCTTGAAAAGTAGGTGAAGGTCATGTTTCATAGAATAAATTCTGAGGTCTTCACCAGATGCTTATGTGTGTCAAATCTCATAAAGCTGCCATCATTTGTTCTTAAGTTATTGCAATTCTTGGGATTTCACATAATTGTCCCTGTGACCTTTAAAAATAGGTCAAGGTCGCTCTCCGTCGAACTCGTCCGAGGTTTTCACCAGATGCTTATGTGTGTCAAGTTTCATGAGGCTGCCATCATTTGTTCTCAAGTTATTGCGATGACAAGGATGTTCGCTACAGACATACATACATACATACATACATACCCACGCCAGGAGTACTGCAATACCCTCAGCCTGATTACATCAGGGGCTGAGGGTAAAAATGTATATGGTGTTCAACATAGTGTTGATATATAACAGATATGAACTACTTTAATGGTTGAGATGTTGCATGTACACAAATTCTGAATTCAAGGTCAAGATGTCAAGGTCAACGGTCACATGACTAAAACAGTATGACGAGGCACAGCCATCACATAAGACATTTCTGTATACCAAGTTTTAATTTCCTCTTATAAGTGGTTGCTAAGATATGCTCAGTACACAATTTGTGACCTCAAGGTCACTGCACTAAGGTTAATGGTGACATCACTAAGGTTTATAGGAATCTGAATCTTAACCTCTATATCTACCTCTGTATAAAGTATGAAACAAATATTACAGGTAGTTTTGGAGAACATTTTTAAACATAGTGTTGATATACAACAGATATATGAAGAATTTTCTATTCACTTTTAATGGTTGAGATGTTGCATGTACACAATTTTTAGACATGTTTACAGACGGACAAATGGACGTACGGATGGAAAGACATTTTCTCTACTCCTAAAACTCAAGCCTTAAGCCTGCAGAGCTAAAAAGGGGCAAAAACAGTACCAGTGAACTATGCTAAATGACCATTTCCTTCACAATCCACTGTACTAGTACAATAAATACCTTCCTTAATAGGAGCAGGAAACTAACCAACTGACCTATTTAATGGATGCAGCTAAGTCGTATGCATCATCTTTACCATCAATTTCAAAAGTACAACTTCTCCAACCACGATATTGCACCTTGTGGCATAGATCTGAGCTGAGCGGTACATGTGGCAGCTCTCCCGACTCACCCAGGGAGGAGGCGGGGGATAAACCTCTAGACAGGCTAACTGTGGCACATCTCACGGTGATCACCACTTAGTGGCAGCAGGAATATAGGTGTCATGAGTCTGGTGTGGTACATGGATGCAATGCATAGAACAGCCGACCTCCTGCCTCCAGCGCCACCTAATCCCATGTAATACATGCTATCATAAACTAATTAATAGCAAGACAGGAAACCCAGACAGCCCAGGCAGGAACACACATCACCAGTCCAAAGAATATTGAGCAATAAATACATGTTAAGACAAGAAACAGAAATACTTCCAATAGGATTGTATTCTTTTATTAGACAATAAAAAGGTAGAAAATTAAACAGTATGGCTCATAAAGAGTTGCAAAATGTAATATGAAGTATCATTGTAGAAATGGAGTTGTTCCTATTATGAGAGTATATCCTAACAGGGTATCTCTCACAGGCTATCATTTTCAGAGATATTGATCATTTTTGTGGGCGATATGATTTTGTAATTTTGTCTGCAATTTCTGCAGGATTGACATCATGTTGTAATGTGACCTTATAAGGTGTGATATCATGTTATAATGTGACCTCAAGAGGTGTGACGTCAGCTTGTAATGTGACCTTGTAAAGTGTGACATCATCTTGTAATGTAACCTTATAAGGTGTGACCACATCAAGCTGACGAGCATGAACAAACCCCAACCCAACATCAAAGTGCCAATCTGGTGTAAATGTCACTGCAGATCCCAAATTAACACGAGTTGTCAGATGTTGCGGGGAGTTTTGGGTGGAATCTGTGTGGCTTAGTGAGTGATCCCTGCTTCACAGAGGCCCCGTCCTCCGTCACAAAGCACTGCCGAGCAGCCAACCAGAAAACACATACTAATGAAGCCTGGGACCCGTCTGCCGACGTCTCACTGATCCCTACCTCAACGCTACAGATTTGAAACACATCTGCGAAGCTAGCTCCCCTGCCTGCTTATTTAGCCTTCATTCCATATAAAACCCCACCACGCAAATTCCTGTGAAATATTGCGTCATGGTCTTGGAAAAATATAACAGATTTTCTCATTTGGGTAAATCCATCATATTCTGGAAGAAAAAATACAACCTTTTCAACTTAATATCTTCAGCTTGAAATGGTTGTGAATCAAACGTAAGAGTTTTTGTGACGTGACAAAAGGTGCGATTCATCACGGCGAGGTCAGAATAGCTGCAGCGTTAGAAAAATAGAAAAGAAAGTTTAGTGTTCATCAATCAAAATGTTGCTTGCCTCATCTATATCAGTGATTATCAAATGTGCTGCCTGAGTAGCTGTATTGAGCAGATACAACGTATCCCGGCCTGTATTGTCGGGACATAGCTCTGCTGACGGGGCTTTGTGATATCAAATGATAACAACGGTAAACGGCATGCTACTCCTACCCGTGTGTAGAGGCATGCTACCACTTACTGAACAAGCCCAATACACGACCACTTCATTTCATGGGAATGAGCATCCTAGCTTATATACAGCAATACATATAATTGTCATTATTATCAAAAAGGTTTAATTTATAATTAAATTCCTGTTGTGTTTTGAAAAAGGTCAAGGAGTAGATATACAGAGAATCCACTGGAACTGACAGGAAGTGATGGGTCCACTCAAAGAATCAGGATAACTAGAGGTCATCAGCGTGGGCAGGAAGTCAGCCTCAAGGTCACAGCCAAGGTCATGTGATGGAATTATGGGATACGCAAATTGTCAACTGCCTATCATCTTGTCTTTCTTCTTTCTATTTAATTCAAGTCTGGCCCTTGGGATGAATCACATAAAACTAATAACATTTTGATTAGTATTAGCATGAAGAATAGCATTCTATTCTTGCTGATTTTTCTACCATATAGTCTGTGTATATTATGACAAATGAGGGAATACAATGCCGATGCCACCTGTACCGAGGCTGCAATGTGCCGAGGAGGCCAATGTTTTCAGTCAATAGTTGATCATTTGACAGCTTGTCATACATCAACTCTCTATTAATTAAGCACTAAATATGAAAACAACAGGATTAAACTAAGCCTTCGTTAATCTTCATTTAATCTGACACTATGGTATAAAACATCACAAGTCATCAGTTATTCCTATGTACACATGTGTCTCAAGTTTTTGTCTTAGCTCATCTCTAACATCAGCTCATTTGCTAAATTAACAAAAACTTAAAATATGAAGGAAATATTCAGAAAACATAGTTTGCCACACAAAATAAAGATGATGGGTCTCTGTCTATAAATGGAAATTATAATATGGAGTGTAATAATATGGCAGAAATATTCACATCAAATAAAATGGTATTCCTCAAACATTCTACCCAGATGTTCTACACGAATGTGTCACACCAAGGTAAGGTGGTTGTCTTTCATGAATGTGTCACCCAGATAAGGTGGTTGTCTTTCATGAATGTGTCACCTGGATAAGGTGGTTGTCTTTCATGAGTGTGTCACCTAGATAAGGTGGTTGTCTTTCATGAATGTGTCACCTGGATAAGGTGGTTGTCTTTCATGAATGTGTCACCTAGATAAGGTTGTTGTCTTTCATGAATGTGTCACCCAGATAAGGTGGTTGTCTTTCATGAATGTGTCACCCAGATAAGGTGGTTGTCTTTCATGAATGTGTCACCCAGATAAGGTGGTTGTCTTTCATGAATGTGTCACCTGGATAAGGTGGTTGTCTTTCATGAATGTGTCACCTAGATAAGGTGGTTGTCTTTCATGAATGTGTCACCTGGATAAGGTGGTTGTCTTTCATGAGTGTGTCACCTAGATAAGGTGGTTGTCTTTCATGAATGTGTCACCTGGATAAGGTGGTTGTCTTTCATGAGTGTGTCACCTAGATAAGGTGGTTGTCTTTCATGAATGTGTCACCTGGATAAGGTGGTTGTCTTTCATGAATGTGTCACCTAGATAAGGTTGTTGTCTTTCATGAATGTGTCACCCAGATAAGGTGGTTGTCTTTCATGAATGTGTCACCCAGATAAGGTGGTTGTCTTTCATGAATGTGTCACCCAGATAAGGTGGTTGTCTTTCATGAGTGTGTCACCTGGATAAGGTGGTTGTCTTTCATGAGTGTGTCACCTAGATAAGGTGGTTGTCTTTCATGAATGTGTCACCTGGATAAGGTGGTTGTCTTTCATGAGTGTGTCACCTAGATAAGGTGGTTGTCTTTCATGAATGTGTCACCTGGATAAGGTGGTTGTCTTTCATGAGTGTGTCACCTAGATAAGGTGGTTGTCTTTCATGAATGTGTCACCTGGATAAGGTGGTTGTCTTTCATGAGTGTGTCACCTAGATAAGGTGGTTGTCTTTCATGAATGTGTCACCTGGATAAGGTGGTTGTCTTTCATGAGTGTGTCACCTAGATAAGTTGGTTGTCTTTCATGAATGTGTCACCTGGATAAGGTGGTTGTCTTTCATGAATGTGTCACCTGGATAAGGTGGTTGTCTTTCATGTGTGTGTCACCTTGATAAGGTGGTTGTCGTTCATGAGTGTGTCACCTTGATAAGGTGGTTGTCTTTCATGAGTGTGTCACCTGGATAAGGTGGTTGTCTTTCATGAGTGTGTCACCTGGATAAGGTGGTTGTCTTTCATGAGTGTGTCACCTTGATAAGGTGGTTGTCTTTCATGAGTGTGTCACCTGGATAAGGTGGTTGTCTTTCATGAGTGTGTCACCTGGATAAGGTGGTTGTCTTTCATGAGTGTGTCACCTGGATAAGGTGGTTGTCTTTCATGAGTGTGTCACCTGGATAAGGTGGTTGTCTTTCATGAGTGTGTCACCTGGATAAGGTGGTTGTCTTTCATGAGTGTGTCACCTGGATAAGGTGGTTGTCTTTCATGAGTGTGTCACCTGGATAAGGTGGTTGTCTTTCATGAGTGTGTCACCTGGATAAGGTGGTTGTCTTTCATGAGTGTGTCACCTGGATAAGGTGGTTGTCTTTCATGAGTGTGTCACCTGGATAAGGTGGTTGTCTTTCATGAGTGTGTCACCGACATTGTAGATGCATTAGTTCTCTCAGCTGACTGACTTGTCCAGTTTGTGAACATTGTCCTGAGCCGGTCGGTGATGAGAGTGGTCCACAGAACAAACTGACAAATATGTGAAGATGAAAAATGCTCCTCGTATGTGGTGTAATTTCACAGGTGTTCCATATTTCATGACAGTGGGATGCACCCCAAATTGCTTGTCATCTCACGTTAAGATTCATCATGGTCACACAAACCGACATTCTATAAATTATGTGGAAAACAAACCCATAAAACAGAGCTGACAAAAAGCCCCAAGAAGTGTGGCGCAAGCCTGATCAAATATGCATGAGAAGTAATAACGGTAATATGGTTGGTTATCCACCACACTCCCCGCATCAGACATTCACACACTCCAGACAGCCATCACATCTTCACACCATAAAGCATACAGGTTTCATTTATCAAATACATTTGAAAATTATAATCTACTATTTCATTTAATATCTTGTATGACACGTGAAAATAACAGTATTTTCAACCTGCACAAAGAAGCTCACAATTTTAATTTCTAAGGTGGCTGGAGAGCTGAATTAAACCACTCCAAAACAGGTGATTTCTTTTATGTAAACATTTTTATAAATATCATAAATGTACCATATCTTATCCTGATAGAAAAATATTGCAATATATCAAAGAGGAGGAATAAGTTTCAATCTACACATATACATGCAAACTGAAATTAATAAGACAGTTGTGCTTTCAACATTACTAATGTGCCAGATGAAACCATGGCCAAAAAACAATCCTATTTCCTGTTCCAACATGGTAACTGCATACAAACTCTGAACATGTCTGTATCATAATCTCAGTCTTATTTCATGAAATCAGATGTTTTCAAGCACTTTTTTACATAATATAAATATGTATTCCTTAAACTTTGTCATCAAATGTAAACATCCATCACATTTCCCCCCACATAAATGTCTGTGCCATTTGAAAGTCGATGAGATGAATCTAAATCATCCACTGATCATTGACCTCCTTATGGCCTAACTCCTTTATAGAACTCACCTCCTTATGGCCTAACACCTTTATAGAACTCACCTCCTTATGGCCTAACACCTTTACAGAACTCACCTCCTTATGGCCTAACACCTTTACAGAACTCACCTCCTTATGGCCTAACACCTTTACAGAACTCACCTCCTTATGGCCTAACACCTTTATAGAACTCACCTCCTTATGGCCTAACACCTTTACAGAACTCACCTCCTTATGGCCTAACACCTTTACAGAACTCACCTCCTTATGGCCTAACACCTTTATAGAACTCACCTCCTTATGGCCTAACACCTTTATAGAACTCACCTCCTTATGGCCTAACACCTTTATAGAACTCACCTCCTTATGGCCTAACACCTTTACAGAACTCACCTCCTTATGGCCTAACATCCTTACTACTAATTAAAATAACTGAAAATAACTCGGGAAGATTTCTAATTAGTACAAATAATATATCTGGCATGGATATGTTTCTCTTTTGCAGCTCTCAGTAACAATAAGTATGAGAAAATAAATGCCAACAAGTTGGTAAAAGTCTGTATGAGTAAACAATACATTGTCACCATTCATAATCATCCCTTACAAGCTTGAGTATCTGTTACTTGACAAATTCTGAATCTTGTTTTAATTTGAATCTTTTTCTAATTTGTATGTCAAAAGTAGAGGCTGTGATATTCCTGTTTTGTGTCATAAAATCCTCCACTTCTTGATGTTACAAGAAGAAGTTTAATATCCATAAAACGTTTTTTAAAACATTGCTGATAAATGATGTTGGATTTGACAGATTTGGCAATTTCCTAAAGATATAAAGACATTACAGCTCAATTCATGGAAACATTTCCTGAAGATCAGGCAGCGACAAAATAAATTAAATCTACATGACTTGAAATATAAATACAATACACTGATGACAAATTTGAAACTTTGTTTGTTAAACAATTAATTTGACAATGGTGAGTGGCAAACCTGTGTATTCTGGTGATGCCATAATGCAGATATTTCCCAGTGCAAATGGCTGTTCTCTGCATAAACATATCACTTATTTCACTCCATATCCACAATAATTCATCAGTTTTCAAATGACCTTTTATTTTTTTTCTTCTCATAATCGCAGATGTTCATGACTACAGTTTTATTACAGATTGTTTGAATGTGTTGACATAAATCATCATGATTGTTAATGACTCATCTAGTCACATGTTCACACCAGGGTGAGGGGAGAAGTTATTTACATAAATTTAGCCAAGGGAGCATTCATTCACACAGCATTTATTACCATTCTCACTAATCACGAGGGATTGGCAGGTGTTTTTATCTATTCCCTGCGTGTCCCGGGGGTGATGTTAGGATGGGCTGAGACATTGATTCATGCCGCTAACATACCTCCACTGTGCTGACAAACTGTAACACCTCGTCCTTCCTCCATCTATTCTACACTCAGCTCCCAACAAACAGAAAACATCACTATTTTGTGTCATTTTTCTTTTCACAAATCTAGGTCAAAAATTCATCATTTAAAAAAACCCATAAAAAACAACCAATCGCAGTCCGTTTTCTCAGATTGTGCCAATTATTCCCATCACAACTTTTCAGATGGGATTTATTAAGCACAAGAAACTCACACTGGATTCATTCATCAAAAACACATCTTTCACTCTGGGAGTAAATATAAAAGAAATGCGTCATCCCGAGCAGGCCATCAGCACAGGACAACCTTGAGAATACAAATCTCAGATGTAAAGGACACAGCTGAGATATCCCCACCAGTGCAAACCCAGGCAGAAATGATAGTATGAATGCAGTCATGTGACCCAGTGTCACTAAACTGCAATGTCATGCAAACTTTACATCAGACTGCTCTGCAGACACTTGTTGGTACCAGAAGCAGCTTGTGTTGCAGACACTTTTGTTTTTCTTGGCCTCATGCTATTTGCTGATACCAATTCTTGTTAGTGGTCCAGGATATATTATGAACATACAGTAGGTTTCCATGGCTACATATATTATCTTCACCTTATGCTCTTCCTTTTTTATAAACAGTTAAAATAACATTCTCATAATCAGAAAAATGCACAACGTTCCAGGAAAATTGCTATGATGCATGTGAACACCCATTAATAGTTTTTGTGCATAAACAGAAATTAGAAATGGATATTTATATACTGGAAAGTTGTCAACTGGGTGAGAATATCAGAACAATGGGAAGAAAAAACAACATCACCAGTAAATGTTAATTAATGATATTTGCAATCTAGGAGAAAACTACTGTGTTTTATCAATTTAACAATAATGTGATCTAGAACTCTTTGATGGGTTCATTGTAGGAGTTTATCATGGAGTCATAATGTGCTCTAAAACACTCTTTGTCATCATCTGATCATGGCATTTGTTAAAAAGCAGTTATTGAAGCTCCACCTGGTGTTGAAATTCTACTCAGGAAATAATTCACTTCCTCATTTTGTGGCCACAGGTGGCATGTTCCAATCTGATGTACATATGATACATATTGTACTCTCCGTCACAAGATGTGGCAGTGGCCCTCACCTTACTAGCAACCTGAATCATGTCAATACATCACGTACCTCTCATTACCCTCTGTAGATCTCTTACTCCTGGGTGAGGAGGACTGTTTTCACTGTAGTAGATTACTTCACCCTATCATTAAATCATAAACATGACTTACTTTTTCACCAAAAAAGCAAAAGATGTTTTGATAATTGTTTTTTTTATTATCCCTCAATATTCAAAATAAGGCAAAAAATATAAAGGCAAAAAGTAGAATTCAATGAAGTTTTCCAAAAATTCATTTTTTTGTTAGGAGATTAAATCAAAACTGTTTCAGTTATTTTATGACAAGACCTACTTGGGATATATATATATATATATTGCTTAATCAATTAATTGTAATGTCATTGTTTTACAATGACAAAGGGTTTAACCCTTGAGTCATGGACCTCAGCTCATGTGAGAAATTGTGTCATGAATTTAAAGTTGACACCACTGGGAGTCAAATCCATAACCTTTGTATCACTGGTACTTGCCAATAAGCTTGAGCTTTAACTGACTGTACCATGGCCCATAGCCTTCAAAAAACAATTATTAAGATAAATCAGGTGTTCATCCATTCACTAATTACTGTGTTTTTATCCATATTTATTTGTGCGACTTATGGTATGACACATTGGTGAGGCTCCTCACACATTGGTGAGGCTCCTGACACATTGGTGAGGCTCCTGACACATTAGTGAGGCTCCTGACACATTAGTGAGGCTCCTGTTACATTGGTGAGGCTCCTGACACATTGGTGAGGCTCCTGACACATTGGTGAGGCTCCTGACACATTAGTGAGGCTCCTGACACATTAGTGAGGCTCCTGACACATTAGTGAGGCTCCTGTTACATTGGTGAGGCTCCTGACACATTAGTGAGGCTCCTGACACATTGGTGAGGCTCCTGACACATTGGTGAGGCTCCTGACACATTAGTGACAGTTCTCTGATATTGGTGACATTTCACAATGGTATCCCAGCATTCATCATTGATAAGTTGCATTTCACCTTGCCCATCCCATGTCTTCTCTACCAGCATATAGCTAATCTCCACATTCCAAAATGGCTGTGCCAACGTGAAATATACATGACCCCGTCACAAGCTGAGTGCTCCACAGGGGGTCTCCTAATGCCAGCTTTCCCCACCAGGGGGCATTTATCATGTGACATTCTGCATAAATCTCACCTGGTGCTGCTGTTGTATGCAGTATATGACATATACCTCTCAGGGAGAAATACAACCACAGAGTTGTACTGTTGTCATATATATCAAAGGAGTACGGGACACCTGAAACAGCCCCCATATTTCTGTTCAATAAATGCTTTCTTAAAGTTGAATTGTACATCTATGTCTTTAAGCAAGTAGATATATAATGAAGCCATCACATGAAAACAGTTCACATTCGTAGGAAAAACATAAATATTTATGTATCAAAAGCTATAAATTTCTTTATGTCAACTTAATGTAGACTCTATGGAAGCCTGGCAAATATGCTATAAACCTCTGTGATGACTATTTTGATTAATAGGTTTATGATTCCTTCCACGTGATTCTATTAGCAACATTGGATGTCAAGCACCCAGGCTCTCTAACACATTGCCATCTTAAGTATGGTATTTACTGGCATTAATATTGTCTGGAGTGGGACATTTATTTGGCAGAGAACCCTTAACATCTCCCTCAGCCTCTCTCTGACAACAATAAACTACATTCTATAAAATTGATTCTTTATAAGACATCAAAGTATCAAAATATTTGTATATTTGACATCTAACTATATCCTTTATATGACACCAAGCTATATCCTTATATGACATCAAACTATATCCTTTATATGACATCAAACTATATCCTTTATATGACATCAAGCTATATCCTTTATATGACATCAAACTATATCCTTTATATGACATCAAGCTATATCCTTTATATGACATCAAACTATATCCTTTATATGACATCAAGCTATATCCTTTATATGACATCTAACTATAGACTTTATACGACACCAAGCTATTATCCGTATACGGCATCAAACTATATCCTTTATATGACATCAAACTATATCCTTTATATGACATCAAGCTATATCCTTTATATGACATCTAACTATAGACTTTATACGACACCAAGCTATTATCCGTATACGGCATCAAACTATATCCTTTATATGACATCAAACTATATCCTTTATATGACATCAAACTATATCCTTTATATGACATCAAACTATATCCTTTATATGACATCAAACTATATCCTTTATATGACATCAAGCTATATCCTGTATATGACATCAAACTATATCCTTTATATGACATCAAGCTATATCCTTTATATGACACCAAGCTATATTCTTTATATGACATCAAACTATATCCTTTATATGACATCTAACTATAGACTTTATACGACACCAAGCTATTATCCGTATACGGCATCAAACTATATCCTTTATATGACATCAAACTATATCCTTTATATGACATCAAACTATATCCTTTATATGACATCAAACTATATCCTTTATATGACATCAAACTATATCCTTTATTTGACATCTAACTATATCCTTTATATGACACCAAGCTATATCCTTATATGACATCAAACTATATCCTTTATATGACATCAAACTATATCCTTTATATGACATCAAGCTATATCCTTTATATGACATCAAACTATATCCTTTATATGACATCAAGCTATATCCTTTATATGACACCAAGCTATATTCTTTATATGACATCAAACTATATCCTTTATATGACATCTAACTATAGACTTTATACGACACCAAGCTATTATCCGTATACGGCATCAAACTATATCCTTTATATGACATCAAACTATATCCTTTATATGACATCAAACTATATCCTTTATATGACATCAAACTATATCCTTTATATGACATCAAACTATATCCTTTATATGACATCAAGCTATATCCTGTATATGACATCAAGCTATATCCTTTATATGACATCAAACTATATCCTTTATATGACATCAAGCTATATCCTTATATGACATCAAGCTATATCCTTTATATGACATCAAACTATATCCTTTATATGACATCAAGCTATATCCTTTATATGACATATGACTATAGACTTTATACGACACCAAGCTATATCCTTTATATGACATCAAGCTATATCCTTTATATGACATCAAGCTATATTCTTTATATGACACCAAGCTATATCCTTTATACGACACCAAGCTATATCCTTTATATGACATCAAGCTATATCCTTTATATGACATCAAACTATATCCTTTATATGACATCAAGCTATATTCTTTATATGACACCAAGCTATATCCTTTATATGACATCAAGCTATAGCCTTTACATGACATCAAGCTATATCCTTATATGACATCAAACTATATGGCTCTGTTCTAGAACGTGAGACCGGTCAGAGGGACATCCACCATTTCATACACTACTGTAAAGAATGAATCGCGGTGAAATTTTTTTTTTCAATATCGAAAAACGGTTTTCAGTATCTTGTCACTAATAAATATGGCAACATTGGGATCATAATTTCAAGTGCTAAAAAGTATAATTAACTTGCTAAACTGGAAGATTGAAGTTCAATGTCAAGGAAAATTTGTGCATTTTGTGCACATCCTGTTAAAACACATCTTCTTAAAAAGCTTCAATCTTTGAAATAAAATGACTTACTGATGTCTAGATGGTATGAAATCCACACAAAGAGTCCAATGAAAGTTTTGTCCAGCCAGTTTTTGGTAATTCCAAGGCTAACCCTGCTTTTTTACAAGATTTATATCCAGTCAAAAAGTGATCAGTGAACCAAATTTTTCCCTCCATTTTGGAAGTGTCCACTTGCCTCCAAAAAGCCCATTTTACTTGTAGGCAGAGGCAAATTATGATATCCTACTTATATTTCATTTATAAGAACTGATAAAACTTGTAAAAAATACCAAAAACATTGAAATTAATAACTAATTTTTTCCATATTTTAGGAAACAATGTTCAGTCAAAAAAAAGCATAAACGTCCAGCAAGTGTACATTGGTGTTGGAGGAGGCAAGCAGAAAATTATAGGGGGGAACATTTGGTGTAGACAGTATTTTTGGTGGGAGCAGCCATATTGGTAGCAGTGGGTAGTGAAAAAAGAAAGAAGAAGGCACAAAAGAAAACTAGACAATGGTAAATAGGGTGGCCCCTTCATGGACAGTCCAAAGAGATGTCCACCAGGGAAATGTGCATATTTTGAAAGGATTGTTATGGCATTATTTCACCACAAATAGTGAACATTTGGGTTTTTTTTGTGAGGGGATGTGATCTGACTTTCATATGGTGTGGTCAATGTCACCTTGAAGGTCATTAGATTGTGAATGGATTTTTGTATACTTTTGACCAGGGTCAAAAAATCTGCACATATTTTGAGACTCCTTGTCCAAAAGTGTCCAATTTGAAATTCATTCTCCTAATCATTGGGTGACTAAAACATGCAAAAAATCTTTTAATATATCAAGTATTGTATTTGGTGTTGGAAAGGTTTTCCACTCCTACTCAAAATAGTCAGTCATTCACAATATTGAATGTCAGGAATTGAACCAATCTTATTTTGTAGACCAAAAATCATGTCAGCAGTTGATATGGTTGAACCAAATTGTTCTAGGGAAATCATCAAAGTAAATTAAAAGCACAATATTGCTGATATGAATACAAACAAGGAAATTATATTTGCCCATCTATATTATCATATATGTGCAAGCAGTTGAGGATTTGGGATATTATGTGCCCTTTTTTCACGATGCGTCAAAAAGTGTCCATACCCCAACTTTGCTCATCTACACTAGCTTTTTGTAACTTATAGATGTGCATCATAGGACATATTCCATTAAAGTTCATGACTATAAATTGAATGGTCTAGAATGTGTAGAATAGGTTTAATGATTGTTTTTAGGCCAAAATATGTCAAAAAGTGTCCTTTGTTTGCAAAAAAAAGAACACATTTGCAATGATTGGCATTTATTATTACAATATTATACTTTAATTTTATGCTACAAGGAATATTTCAGTTAAGCACACCTTCCTGGCATGATTTTGATTGAAAGGTACCTTTATGAAATGAGATTCAATAAAAATCTACCATTTTCCCCTTAAAGTCAAAAAACATCCATAATTTGGGCCAGGAATCGAACATATTGCTTATTTTTCAAATAACATATTTCTACAAAATATCCTTATTTTTAAACATGCCCAGGGCAGTCATGTATATTTCAATGGCATAAATACTCCAATTTTTACACCCCTGAAAAAGTTGGACTTTTCTTGACATGTCAAAAAAGCACTCATCTTCAGTTTTCAGTTTCTGACACCTAATCAATTTCATCCCAAGTATCATTATATGGTAAATTCTATACACTGAACCTGTCCCCACTCCCAGCCAGGAGAATTAAATCAAATATTAATTTCTAATTTTGCTGAGATCTGAATTAAATTCAGATTTGCTTTTTTTATGAAGCATCCATCTTTTGGTGTTATTTCCACTTTTTTTTTAAATCACTGGAATAAATCCATTATCCTTCCATGTAAGCATGTAAGAGACCAAGGGGCACCTATGGATAAAACAACCTATGAAATTCGTGCACGTTCCCAAATTCGAAAAATCATGCAAGTTTGGGTCTCACGTTCTAGAACAGAGCCATATCCTTATATGACATAAAGCTATATCCTTATGAGATCAAACTATATCCTTTATATGACATCGAGCTATATCCTTTATATGACATCAAGCTATATCCTTTATATGACACCAAGCTATATCCTTATATGACATCAAACTATATCCTTTATATGACATCAAACTATATCCTTTATATGACATCAAGCTATATCCTTTATATGACATCAAACTATATCCTTTATATGACATCAAGCTATATCCTTTATATGACACCAAGCTATATTCTTTATATGACATCAAACTATATCCTTTATATGACATCTAACTATAGACTTTATACGACACCAAGCTATTATCCGTATACGGCATCAAACTATATCCTTTATATGACATCAAACTATATCCTTTATATGACATCAAACTATATCCTTTATATGACATCAAACTATATCCTTTATATGACATCAAACTATATCCTTTATATGACATCAAGCTATATCCTGTATATGACATCAAGCTATATCCTTTATATGACATCAAACTATATCCTTTATATGACATCAAGCTATATCCTTATATGACATCAAGCTATATCCTTTATATGACATCAAACTATATCCTTTATATGACATCAAGCTATATCCTTTATATGACATCAAGCTATATCCTTATATGACATCAAGCTATATCCTTTATATGACATCTAACTATATCCTTTATATGACATCAAACTATATCCTTTATATGACATCTAACTATATCCTTTATATGACATCAAACTATATCCTTTATATGACATCAAACTATATCCTTTATATGACATCAAACTATATCCTTTATATGACATCAAGCTATATCCTTTATATGACATCAAGCTATATCCTTTATATGACACCAAGCTATATCCTTTATATGACATCTAACTATAGACTTTATACGACACCAAGCTATATCCTTTATATGACATCTAACTATAGACTTTATACGACACCAAGCTATTATCCGTATACGGCATCAAGCTATATCCTTTATATGACATCAAACTATATCCTTTATATGACATCAAGCTATATCCTTTATATGACATCTAACTATATCCTTTATATGACATCAAACTATATCCTTTATATGACATCTAACTATATCCTTTATATGACATCAAACTATATCCTTTATATGACATCAAACTATATCCTTTATATGACATCAAACTATATCCTTTATATGACATCAAGCTATATCCTTTATATGACATCAAGCTATATCCTTTATATGACACCAAGCTATATCCTTTATATGACATCTAACTATAGACTTTATACGACACCAAACTATATCCTTTATATGACATCAAACTATATCCTTTATATGACATCAAGCTATATCCTTTATATGACATCAAACTATATCCTTTATATGACATCAAGCTATATCCTTATATGACATCAAGCTATATCCTTTATATGACATCAAACTATATCCTTTATATGACATCAAGCTATATCCTTTATATGACATCAAGCTATATCCTTATATGACATCAAGCTATATCCTTTATATGACATCTAACTATATCCTTTATATGACATCAAACTATATCCTTTATATGACATCTAACTATATCCTTTATATGACATCAAACTATATCCTTTATATGACATCTAACTATATCCTTTATATGACATCAAACTATATCCTTTATATGACATCAAACTATATCCTTTATATGACATCAAACTATATCCTTTATATGACATCAAGCTATATCCTTTATATGACATCAAACTATATCCTTTATATGACATCAAGCTATATCCTTATATGACATCAAGCTATATCCTTTATATGACATCAAACTATATCCTTTATATGACATCAAGCTATATCCTGTATATGACATCAAGCTATATCCTTTATATGACATCAAACTATATCCTTTATATGACATCAAGCTATATCCTTATATGACATCAAGCTATATCCTTTATATGACATCAAACTATATCCTTTATATGACATCAAGCTATATCCTTTATATGACATCAAGCTATATCCTTATATGACATCAAACTATATCCTTTATATGACATCTAACTATATCCTTTATATGACATCAAACTATATCCTTTATATGACATCAAGCTATATCCTTTATATGACATCAAACTATATCCTTTATATGACATCAAGCTATATCCTTTATATGACATCAAGCTATATCCTTTATATGACATCAAACTATATCCTTTATATGACATCAAACTATATCCTTTATATGACATCAAGCTATATCCTTTATATGACATCTAACTATAGACTTTATACGACACCAAGCTATATCCTTATATGACACCAAGCTATATCCTTTATACGACACCAAGCTATATCCTTTATATGACATCAAGCTATATCCTTATATGACACCAAGCTATATCCTTTATACGACACCAAGCTATATCCTTTATATGACATCAAGCTATATCCTTATGAGATCAAACTATATCCTTTATATGACATCAAGCTATATCCTTTATATGACATCAAGCTATAGCCTTTACATGACATCAAGCTATATCCTTATATGACATCAAACTATATCCTTATATGACATCAAGCTATATCCTTATGAGATCAAACTATATCCTTTATATGACATCAAGCTATATCCTTTATATGACATCTTGTAACAACCACAATATGACATTTAACTCTATCCTTTCTATTACTTTCAACTCATTTCAATACCTTTTTTTTCATGGGACATTTGAATGTTTAATTTACCTAAATTAGAAAATAAATCATTTTGTTCAATAACAATGAATATCTTACATTCTATCAAACTTGTGTTTTTGGTAACTAGTTTTGCAGCATTTGACAGTCATACATCATCAGAGCGTCAGACAATCCTCCATCAACAGTGCTGCAAATGAAATGTCTGAAAGCATGTTATCAAACCTTCAAATATGACCTTCAAAATGTCATGAAATATTCAATATTTGTCTGGCGTTGTATTTTAAGACAGCAGTACACCCCAGGACTCAGTCGTTCTCAGACATTCCTGGTGTCCAGGCAAAGCAAACCTTCACATTTGCACCCTGACCTTCCTGTTTACATTTTCAACCAGCATTAAATTGGCTAAGCTTGACCTTAATGACCTTCCTGCCTGACACAGGCTGAGGTCCTTCTCAAGTGACCTTGGATTGTTACACAAAATGAGCTGATGTATAGATCTGCCTTGCAGGAAGTCATGGAAATACACTCATAACTCAAATGGTCCGCAGCCTGATCATTGTGGATTTTAACTGGCATGATCATTTCCTACTGTCTTAAGACCAAAAAGCATATATGTATGTGTATATGTATATATCATTCTGATAAGTACATGTAAACTTGGAATCAATTTACTTGGAAGTTTTTTAAACTTGTGATAACTGTTACTATAATATAATCTACGAAATATGAAAAACCTGATAAACCTTTCATTGTATCATAATTTGACAAAATGTTAATGCCTGTCATTAATTTGAAGCAAGGTTACACACAACATTTGGCAGCATGTTATGTGTGGTCAGGTTCACAGCTCCCTGGTGACTGATAAGCTTGTCAGTTTAGAAGAAATGGTGAAAAGCTGCTTGGCAAATCTGTTTGATCCTGACTGCGGCACAAGCTCTTTGCATCTAATATTGAAGCCTGCACTATCGAGTGCGCTGTGCATCCCAGTCCTGACAAGGTAAAGTAGCCAGCTGACGAGATCGGAGGGGACAGGAGCGAGCCGTATCTCCCTGCTGCTCCTATATCATACAGACTCTATTCCTTCAGTGTATAGGCTGCCTCTGTTTGGGACACTTAATGGGACAGGACAAAAACAATATCATAACATTTATGTAGAGTCTTTTGTTGATAAAGAGAACTCTATCTGTGTTTGTGCTGTCGAATAACACTTCACCAGCAATATAGTCCAGGTCTCAGTGAGGAAGGTCTCTGTCTAGGCACAGGGTAATATTACTCTCTGAAGTCTGGGTGAGGAAGGTCTCTGTCTAGGCACAGGGTAATATTACTCTCTGAAGTCTGAGTGAGGAAGGGCTCTGTCTAGGCACAGGGTAATATTACTCTCTGAAGTCTGGGTGAGGAAGGTCTCTGTCTAGGCACAGGGTAATATTACTCTCTGAAGTCTGGGTGAGGAAGGTCTCTGTCTAGGCACAGGGTAATATTACTCTCTGAAGTCTGGGAGAGGAAGGTCTCTGTCTAGGCACAGGGTAATATTACTCTCTGAAGTCTGGGTGAGGAAGGGCTCTGTCCAGGCACAGGGTAATATTACTCTCTGAAGTCTGGGTGAGGAAGGGCTCTGTCTAGGCACAGGGTAATATTACTCTCTGAAGTCTGGGTGAGGAAGGGCTCTGTCTAGGCACAGGGTAATATTACTCTCTGAAGTCTGGGTGAGGAAGGGCTCTGTCTAGGCACAGGGTAATATTACTCTCTGAAGTCTGGGTGAGGAAGGGCTCTGTCCAGGCACAGGGTAATATTACTCTCTGAAGTCTGGGTGAGGAAGGGCTCTGTCTAGGCACAGGGTAATATTACTCTCTGAAGTCTGGGTGAGGAAGGTCTCTGTCTAGGCACAGGGTAATATTACTCTCTGAAGTCTGGGTGAGGAAGGGCTCTGTCTAGGCACAGGGTAATATTACTCTCTGAAGTCTGGGAGAGGAAGGTCTCTGTCTAGGCACAGGGTAATATTACTCTCTGAAGTCTGGGTGAGGAAGGGCTCTGTCTAGGCACAGGGTAATATTACTCTCTGAAGTCTGGGTGAGGAAGGGCTCTGTCTAGGCACAGGGTAATATTACTCTCTGAAGTCTGGGTGAGGAAGGGCTCTGTCTAGGCACAGGGTAATATTGTCAGTATTATTATCAGAGGTCCAAGTGATAAAAAACCTCAGTATAAATGGAAACTGTTTGAGGAAATTGATAGCTAAAATTGATCAAGTTGGATGGTTCTGAATGTAAATATATATCTAAAATTAACATTAGATTGTACAATGAGCACATCCTGCTAATCTTTCTCTGTTCACCCTTCCTTACGCTTCCTTATGACAGACCCCTTCATGAAAAGCTAAACCTTAATAACTTAATAACTACAAAATAATTGGAAATTCCCAAACCTAGTAAATTGATCATTGACTTCTGAAACCAAATCCAAACTGCTGCAAAAAATAAGATAAAATAGTAAAAAAAATAACAAGTGAAATATAATCCTCAATATGAAGAACTGCCTTTGAAGAGATAAAACCAGTGACTTGATCAAACCGAGTCATTCTCAGATGCCAAGCCAAATAACCACAAAGCAACCAATTCATGATGCAAAATTTCATCTTTGACACCATTCCAGTTGGCTGGTCTCACTAAAATTGAATTTGGTTGTGTCCAATTCCCACGGTGCCCATCTTATGGCCATAATTTGCCCCGTCTGTGTCCTACAAATTCAATCTATGTCGCACCGCCACCATGATAGCATCCTGAACGCTGCACTGCTTCACAGCAAACCTATATAACACCCCCTGTATAACACCCCCTGTATAAAACCCCTGTATAACACTCCTGTATAACACCCCCGTATAACACCCCCTGTATAACACCCCTGTATAACACTCCTGTATAACACCCCGTATAACACTCCTGTATAACACCCCTGTATAACACCCCATAAAACACTCCTGTATAACACCCCCATATAACACCCCTGTATAACACCCGTATGACACCCCTGTAGAACACCCCTGTATAACACCCCCATATGACATCCCTGTATAACACCCCATGTAACTCTCTTATATAACGCCCTGTATAACACCCCCATATAACCC
This sequence comes from Amphiduros pacificus, assembly GCA_949316495.1. NCBI lineage: Eukaryota > Metazoa > Annelida > Polychaeta > Phyllodocida > Hesionidae > Amphiduros > Amphiduros pacificus. The sequence goes on along the minus strand of OX439005.1, from coordinate 8,652,243 downwards.
TGTATAACACTGCTTCACAGCAAACCCATATAACACCCCCTGTATAACACCCCCGTAAAACACCCCCTGTATAACACCCCGTATAATACTCCTGTATGACACCCCTGAAGAACACCCCTGTATAACACCCCCATATGACATACCCGAATAACACCCCATGTAACACCCATATAACACCGCTAGCATGTGAGCTCACACCCCCATATAACAGCCCTGTATAACACCCCGTATGACACCCCCCGCATAACACCCTTGCCACATGTCTCATTGACTGCAGAGGCTGGGTGACGGTGCCATGATATGATATTCTAATGAGGACCTGTTGCACTGTGCTTGATGCCCAAGACGCCATATGATTGGCTGGATAAGGCTTCCAATAGCAAAGTCTCCTCGACACAAACTTAACACATCATTTCTTTTCCATATAAACTAGAGATTAAGTGCTACCAGGTGTGAGATTTTGGTGGGCAATTCTGCTATTGATCCTATGAAAGGGATAACATCTACTGATACAGGAGGCAATACTCCTCAATATCGCACGGCAGTGCATCAGAAGTAACAACAATACTGTGGAGTCTGATAAGTGAAGGGGAGTTGATGGTGCTGTAGTGCTGCCCTCTGTGAGAAACATCATGACGTTCACATACAAGGTTTCGTCTCAGAACCAGGAATCCTATTGCAATATATAAACTTGGTAATATGGAATCCATCATCATCAGGCAAAAAAGGCTTCTGAAACTTATCCGAACACCTAAAAAGCTTTTCAAAAAGTTTTTCAAATCCCAACATTTTATGTATCATTTATGAATGTTGCTTAAGTTGTTCAACTAATGCTTTGGGTATCAAATATTTTGTTCTCATGTTAATTTTAATGCTCGCAAACCATCCACAGCAATATAAAATCAAATGATTATTTCAGTGAATGGGTTTTTGATATAAAAGGATAAACTGCCTGAGATATGTGTGTCAGACTACAGTTACACAACTCAAACTCATTAAGATTTTCACAATATTTCATCAGTATGGAGTTTCTGGAAACTTTAAATGTTTTGTTTCTACAAAAACGCAAAACCAAATTGTTAACATATAATTGTTACATTGCACGATTTAATAGTGCAATAATGGCTTGTTTTTAATGTTGTGAACGATTGAAGGGACTATAATTTGGCCTTTCTGCCAGGAACTGATTCCTGTATCTCCATGTTACATTCTTTGTTTTTAAATGTGGCATTTTAATAGACACTGACGACAAATTACAATGGTGAACTTCACTTCATACACAGGCGGATATACATACATATATTTCTGATTTTTTACAGATGAAGCATTTACAATGTTTTTCAATGTTTTTCTGTTAATGCTGCCATCTGGTGGATTTTTGGAGCTCAGACATGTTTGCAAAGAAAAGTATAAAATGGCAATCAGAGATTGCAAAGATGTCTCGCCTGTGCAGAACTCTATCTAACTGAGTTGTGAGGTAACTTACCATATCAGGGTTATTGTTTAATGTCTCCTGGGATGCCTCAATTGCATGTTGTTTATTTTCATATCTCAGAATTTCATATTGGGATATGAATTTACGACATTTTGAATAATAAATAATAATTTAATCCCATTCTTGTCACAGAGCTCAAGGGGCAAAAGCTGTCTCCGAGTGGTGGTGAGAAGAGGTCTGAATTCTGCAAATATTCTCCCATATGTGCACAGTAGCCTGCCACCATTTTACAATTGTATGTTACATATAATTTGAAGACAATTAGCATTTAACAAAGTAAAACCACACTTTATGACGATCATGATTTCAGGTTTTGAACATGGACCTTAAATTTCGAGTAAGTTGGCCACAAGGCCAACCTTGAGCAAGTATGGAAGAAACTTAAAACTGAGCAAACAATACTAAATATTTCAAAGATCACATGTCTGTGGCCACCAGGCCTATTATCTGGTGCTGTCACCTAGTGTCGGATTTATCTTGCTCTCTCCGAGCCAGTCATATTGATGGGACTGTCAGAGCTTTATTGTAACCAAGAGAATGTGACATTCATTCTGGTGTCTTCCCAGCCAAAGTGATATTTTGCCATATAACTGACTTGCCGAGACTTTGGACCACTTACAGGATGATTCTATCTGCCCACTGATAAGATCGCCTTGAGCTCTTACGCAAAGTCTACAAGAACCACAGTTCATAGAACTAGAAACACAAAGGAAAATAATTAATCCCAAGAAAAACAGAACGGCAAAGTAGTTCCACGGGGAGAGTGTCTTAGGGGTGGAATATGTCTCCTGCTAATGGAAGAAGATATTTCCATAGAGGAGTTTTCTTGCATAGATTGTCAGGTTGTGTACGCGCGCTCAGAGTGGGTCCTCTTCTCCTGGTCTCACATATGTCACTGTGGCCACGTGACCTTATCTATAATGAATTGTCTCTGCAGATTATGTTACTTATATTCATATGATTAAAAACAATACACCAGAAATAGGAAGATTTTACACAATCTACAGTGTCTCTTACAGGAAATACTAGTCGTGTTTCACACCATTCATGATATATCTTGGTATTCCTGACGACCAGCACCAAATGTAAAATATGTAGGAACGGTATAATTGTGCACTTCCCGCGTCCCCTCAGGAAGCCGTCCTTCAGCCTCCAGGAAAAGCTGGCTGTAAATTATTCTGAAGATATCAGTCCGCACTCACTTTGCTAACTTATCCTGATAACCAGCTTTTATGGATTGTGGGTTGATGTAAAGCATTAACCTCATCAGGTTTGACACACCTTGACCACTCTCAGTCTGTCACAGCCTATGGGCCAATCTCTATATTATACGATTTTCAAAGGGAAGGAATTTGTTTTTGTTCATTTTCAACTTATTCAGAAAATAACAATATGACATGATCAAAAAAGCACTGTGTGTTAAACTTCTCAATACTGCACCACATATTTATGTTTCTTTTAAAAAAGAATATCTAATTTAAAAAAGAGTGTAAAAAGAGTATTTAATTTAAAGAAGAGTATAAATATGGTGAGGCTACAATCAGGTTAAGAATGTCTGCAGACTCTACCTGAGGTTGTGCCCAGTGTCATGTGGCATAGAGTGATGAGAGTTACTGACCTTCATTGCAGGTAGCTGAGATGTATCCGGTCGCCGAGCAGTCGCAGGCGTAGCGGTTCCAGCCCTCCTGGCACTCTCCACGGTGCATACAGGGTTGACTCATACAGTGGGGTTCCATCACCCTGCAGTACTCCTTGACACCCTCCACGCCCTGCTGCCGGCCCAGGCCTGCCAGGTCGATCTTCTCGCCGTTCATCACCAGGTCCTGCATGCAGCCTACATAGCCATGCCGCAACATGGCCGACCACACCGACGTGGGAATGTTGAGGAAACCATCGAGACTGTTGATTCCTCCGATGAACATGGCTCCTTCGAGGTCAAGTTGGTCACTGTCTCCAGCCATCTCATATGCGACACTGACACCATCAACGCTGATCTTGCCAGTGGCGCCTTTATGCTCTAGCGCCACCTTGTGAGGTAGACCATCATTGACCTTGGCTTCACGCCCCTTGACTTTGAGAGGTCCAGAGCCAAGGTCAAGCATTACATATAAATATCCTTCTAATATCTCTATAGCAAAGAAATCGGACGTGCTCATTGAGCCGCGACTGTACATGACTAAGCCATTGGGCTCGTTTGTCCGAAACTGGAATTCCAGTTTGCCAGATTTGGCGGTGTTCCATTGAGGAACTTTGACGAAGGCCTCCTCGGTGGTGAAGGTGATTGGCTGGGACTGGACGAGGTCCTCACACTTGTTGAAGAGGATGTCGCCATGGACGTGTATGAGGTTATGGCTGTTACGGGCCAGGTCAGTCAGGTCCAGGTTGATGCTGTCTGCCTTGTAGATCACCTGCATATACACAAAATACATAGCTATGAGATTTCTGGCTTTTTTGGCAATAAATTGTTGACAAGAATATGTTTGCCTAATCACAGTTCCAGAGAATAATGGAAACCATTTGTCTGAATCTTTGACAGGCAATAATTCATTCTCATCCTGAAGTATAAATTGGATATTACTCCAGGTTTTTCAATTTAAGCCTTGCTATATGTACACTGTAATAGAAAATATAATTTAAAATTAAACGACAATCAGAGATTGCAAGATATCCCACCTGTGTCAACATTGTCTGTCAACATTTTATAAATGTAAATTACCCAAAAGTCTGAGAAAATCAGTAAATCAGGGGGATTTTAAAATGAAGAGCCGTAGTTTTAGCAGGATGTTTCGACTGTAATATCTTTATTGTTTAAAAATGTTCAAGAAAATCAGAGTAAAGAAGGCACAGTAGGTGTGAAATAGTAGGTTTGATTTGTATGGGAAGATATGATAAATGGGAACAAAGTGTCCAAGTCGAGGTAATATAAAAATGTGTTAACATAGAAGTACATAAGAACATGCAAGCTTTGTTGATTGGTGGGTAGAAAGTAACATATCTGAACTTCCAGTGGGATATAAATATACCCATAATGCCTCAGAGTGGATGGCAGCTGATAACGGCAACTAAATCATGACGTGAGCACTTGTTTAATTGTCTTCCGTATCATCTTACCTCAAACTTTCAATCTTACGTAAAATCTGTCCAATAAGCAATATCAGACAATGAACGGTCAATGATACCATAAAAACATGTTTATCCATGATCCAAAATGAGTGGGTAGCATACACAACATCACAATATAAGTGATTTTCAGTACAATAACTAAATATCTTACAATATAAAATGTACAGATCACAAACCATTAACTGAGTATTCTAGTTACGTTTTATTTTCAGATAAAATGGAATGCAGTTGAAATTGGTGCCCTTTTTTTCTTAAGATTCAAAGTTACTGAAAGGGTGTTTATAAATCATCAAAGTTTAGCACTACTGAGAACCACCAATTGCCCACTGTCAGGATAGAGCAGCTATAAGCCTTGATGTATGTTAGAAGGGGCCTTGTATCCTCCAATGTCTACCATTAAGCACCAGGCTTTGGCCCCTTGCAACAATGATTATTGATACAAGCTGATGACACCATTGACGCCGCCACACCCGCACACTAAATCTCACCACAAATACATCCCCATCATAATGTCTCAAGAAACTCTTCTGTAAAGAAGTCAAACTGTGCCAGGCAAATGATCATTTGTGCCAAAGCCCCCGACACATTTTGGTGTTTATGTCCCAGTCTGGAGACAAGGTTATGTTTACACATCGTGAATCAACCGAATACTTTCAACTGTAAGCACAGCGTTATGCACAATCAGTCACAAATCTATGGCCGATCTTTGTTACCAAAAATGTCCTCAATATACTCTGCAATATATCACTGACTATGAGATTATTTGATTTGCCTTGATTATTTCATTGCTGGAACAGTACAGCCTGTGTTTATTTGCGACACAGTTTCTGGTTGGGCAGCCCTGGCCATTGTGTTTTTGACTTCCTGCTCCAATCAGAAGCCAGATTTACAGAATATCCTCCTCCACCCCGATATCTTCTCAAACCTCCACCAGAGGGCACTGCTTAACAAGTCACGTTATGCTGGGATTGCCGGCCGGTTTATGTTCTATTTTATCTACCAATCCCCAGATCAGGCTCGGGATGTTTCATATCAAACTACCTGCTGTAGTCGCAGTGGGCTACAGTGTTTGGTATTAACAGTTAAAATAGTCCATGTGATTCAACTATACCCATCTTGTAATAAGACAAATACTGAAACTAGAATGAATTACATGAAAATTCTGATCCATTCACAGAAAATAAAAAGAACATGATACACCAAATTACAGATACACTTAAAACGTAGTTAGTTTTATGTTGGACTAGTAAATTCATTACAAAACTAATGAAAGATTACGCATTGCAAAATGCTATTTTTCCTCCTTCATAACTGCTTCAGTGAAGAAACAATTCCTACTTATTTTCACTTATTGAGTGAACCACAAATTAATTTGTCTTTGTTCATCATAAATCAAAATATCAAAATGGCATTTCTCAAATTATTGCATTTCTCTGAGGAGTTAGTTACTATGAGAAAGAAAAACCTGCGAGCAGAAATACTGCAAGATATCTTTTTCCAACATTTTCCAATTCTTAACGCCAAGCTACTCTCATCATATTTACAAACTTAATTTGATATAAGACAACAAAAATATGACTGACTCAATACCAATGGCACTCTTTTGAATGTTTCAATCAAAATTAATCAAACTGAAATTGAAGTTCGGTGAATTTTTTCTACAAACTTCATATTGTCCATATTTCAGTTTATAATAAGTATTTATATTGTTCATGACAAGTATTTACATTTTTAGAATGGACGAATAGATGACAAAATGTATTTTTATCACATTATTACAAAGCATTTGGATTTTCAATAAAGTGTCTTTGAAAGACTTATGATGTTTAATTCTCAAAACTGATGATAAGATTTCAAAAATGCATGTCATAAACAAAGTTAATTGGAAATGCTGATTTAATTTTGAATGTGCCCTTTTCATGTGGATACTCTCATATATCAGGAATATTGTAGCCGACCTTTGTGGAGCAACGTTTCACCATCTTACCCCCCGCTGTGACGGAACACATAAAAAGTGCACAATAAAAGCCAATCAATCCCCTTGTTTACATCAGTGCAGGTTTTGGTAATCAAGCAAATCTTGCCCGTAATTGAGTAGTAAATTTGGCCTGACATTATCAAGCAGTGAAGCATAATTATAATTTTACTTGGCCTATTAACTTTATTGCTTAATTTGACAGAAATCATCTCTGTCACTATTAATTTTCAGTGTGTACATCTAACCTTTCTCCAAATTGGACTCTAATTAGGAGAAAACTTAAATAAGTGAGCAAACTCTTAAACAGAACTGTTGCTAGATGTTCATGATATATGACTGTGCTGTCGGCATGGTTTGTTTGAATGTGTTGTCAACATGGTTTGTCGACTGTGCTGTCGACATAGTTTGTTTTGACTGAGCTGTTGACATGGTTTGTTTGAATGTGTTGTCGGCATGGTTTGTTTGACTGTGTTGTCAGCATGGTTTGTTTGACTGTGTTGTCAGCATAGTTTGTTTGACTGTGTTGTTGGCATGGTTTGTTTGACTGTGTTGTCAGCATGGTTTGTTTGACTGTGTTGTCAGCATAGTTTGTTTGACTGTGTTGTTGGCATGGTTTGTTTGACTGTGTTGTTGGCATGGTTTGTTTGACTGTGTTGTTGGCATGGTTTGTTTGACTGTGTTGTCGGCATAGTTTGTTTGACTGTGTTGTCGGCATAGTTTGTTTGACTGTTTTGTTGGCATGGTTTGTTTGACTGTGTTGTCGGCATGGTTTGTTTGACTGCTTTGTCGGCATAGTTTGTTTTACTGTGTTGTCGGCATGGTTTGTTTTGACTGTGTTGTCGGCATAGTTTGTTTGACTGTGTTGTCAACATGGTTTGTTTCAGTCTGGTAAACTTGCATGCCATACTATTGTTGTTCTCTTCTGGGCTTCTTAGTTCAGGAGGGTGCTGCACAGCTTGCACAGAGAGTTGAGACTGAGTTAAGAGGCATAGGACCTGGGTTCAATTAGAGCAATCCCTCGGCATGGCGAAGTCAAGAAGAGGCTGGAGGAACTAACAACCATAGTATCTGCAGTATCAAAGTTAATCACTGCCTTATTCTAAATACAACAAAAGTAAGCCTCTTTATTGGTGTCTGATGACAGCAAGCCCCTGGTGGAGGATAGTTATATAGCTGGAATGAAGGACGGCCAATAACAGATCAAGTCATTATAACAATCTGTTAACTGACCTGCCACGGATGCTGATGTTATATACTTATCAAGGCATGATGGCAGTGAACACGACACCAGTCTTCTCCTCTCGTTATTCTCCTAGTAAAGGTGACAAATCTCCTCAAACTCAAACCAGCTGGGACTGATAGGTATGGCTAAGGCGTGAACAACATGGTTCATACTGGTAGGAGTAACTAGGGTGTGAATAACCCAGTTCATGAAGATAGAAATTATTATGATGTGAACAACACATGCAACCAAAAGAGGACCAGCCGTTGAGAGAATGCATTTTAAGCCACTTATTTGTTAGATCAAAATTCCCTGTATAGTTCACACTTGTGGATTTAAAGTTTTGTTTAATCACTCTTGTCACTGACAAATAAGTATCAAATTGTACAAAAGCAATTATAGAGTTGCCAGACAATGTTCAATCTTAATACGATATATTATATAGTACTAATCCGTATGCATGTTTCTGGCAGAAATAAGATGTTTCCCTATAATCCTTGACTTTCAATTAGGCACATATTCTATCAAGTTTTCATATGTTATATGAATCACGCTTTAAAAAATCAAGCTCATGCAAGATTTGCCAAAATTAATATGACAGGAAACCAAAAGATACTTTGTGACAAATTTCACAATCGGTACTGAAAAAATCTGTGGTGTCAATAATAATAGAATACATGGCAAGCTAAGCCTGAGATTTTCCAATATTTGACCAAAATCTTTGGTCACTTTTTCCCCTTTCCAATCCGACTGCAAAGCACCACCATGTGGCAGAATAGCCAAAACATGGCTGCCAAACTTTTAACATCAGGCAAAAATACAGTAACAATCCATAGACTTACAGCTCAATCATCCAGCTGTGAAGGCAAACAAAGAAGTGAAAAATACTCGCCCAAGAACTAGACAGTCCACACAGGTAGGAACAGGAGAAACTCTCCATGTTGCAGAGGGTGAGAGCATATCACCTGGTTCCCAGCTGGCAAATCTGGTTGTTATGACGTGGTTTTGACATGAATTTCTGACAGGATTTTGATCTGATACACTGGTGGTATATTTGTGAATTGTTCATGAAAGGAAAAAGGGAATTATTCATTTGGAGAGTTGGAAATTATTCCCATGAAGAAAACAAGAATTCTACACATGAAATAGATTTATTTTTCATATTAGCATCATTACCCCAAGGAGTGCTCTGGGCATTGCCGACTGGATCTCTCCAACACTGGGTGATATCCCTGCCACACTGGGTGATATCCCTGCCATACTGGGTGATATCCCTGCCATACTGGGTGATATCCCTGCCATACAGGGTGATATCCCTGCCATACTGGGTGATATCCCTGCCATACTGGGTGATATCCCTGCCATACTGGGTGACATCCCTGCCATACTGGGTGATATCCCTGCCATACTGGGTGATATCCCTGCCACACTGGGTGACATCCCTGCCATACTGGGTGATATCCCTGCCATACTGGGTGATATCCCTACCATACTGGGTGATATCCCTGCCATACTGGGTGATATCCCTGCCATACTGGGTGATATCCCTACCATACTGAGTGATATCCCTGCCATACTGGGTGATATCCCTGCCATACTGGGTGATATCCCTGCCATACTGGGTGATATCCCTACCATACTGAGTGATATCCCTGCCATACTGGGTGATATCCCTGCCATACTGGGTGATATCCCTGCCATACTGGGTGATATCCCTGCCATACTGGGTGATATCCCTGCCATACTGGGTGATATCCCTGCCATACTGGGTGATATCCCTGCCATACTGGGTGATATCCCTGCCACACTGGGTGATATCCCCACCATACTGGGTGATATCCCTGCCATACTGGGTGATATCCCTGCCATACTGGGTGACATCCCTGCCATACTGGGTGATATCCCTGCCATACTGGGTGATATCCCTGCCATACTGGGTGATATCCCTGCCATACTGGGTGATATCCCTGCCATACTGGGTGATATCCCTGCCATACTGGGTGATATCCCTGCCACACTGGGTGATATCCCTGCCATACTTGGTGATATCCCTGCCATACTGGGTGACATCCCTGCCATACTGGGTGATATCCCTGCCATACTGGGTGATATCCCTGCCATACAGGGTGATATCCCTGCCATACTGGGTGATATCCCTACCATACTGAGTGATATCCCTGCCATACTGGGTGATATCCCTGCCATACTGGGTGATATCCCTGCCACACTGGGTGATATCCCTGCCATACAGGGAGATATCCCTGCCATACTGGGTGATATCCCTGCCATACTGGGTGATATCCCTGCCATACTGGGTGATATCCCTGCCATACTGGGTGACATCCCTGCCACACTGGGTGATATCCCTGCCATACTGGGTGATATCCCTACCACACTGAGTGATATCCCTGCCATACTGGGTGATATCCCTGCCATACAGGGTGATATCCCTGCCATACTGGGTGATATCCCTGCCATACTGGGTGACATCCCTGCCATACTGGGTGATATCCCTACCATACTGAGTGATATCCCTGCCATACTGGGTGATATCCCTGCCACACTGGGTGATATCCCTGCCATACTGGGTGATATCCCTGCCACACTGGGTGATATCCCTGCCACACTGGGTGATATCCCTGCCATACTGGGTGATATCCCTGCCACACTGGGTGATATCCCTGCCATACTGGGTGATATCCCTGCCATACTGGGTGATATCCCTACCATACTGGGTGATATCCCTGCCATACTGGGTGATATCCCTGCCACTCTGGGTGATATCCCTGCCATACTGGGTGATATCCCTGTTGGGTGATATCCCTGCCACACTGGGTGATATCCCTGCCACACTGAGTGATATCCCTGCCATACTGGGTGATATCCCTGCTGGGTGATATCCCTGCCATACTGGGTGATATCCCTGCCATACTGGGTGATATCCCTGCCACACTGGGTGATATCCCTGCCATACTGGGTGATATCCCTGCCATACTGGGTGATATCCCTGCCATACTGGGTGATATCCCTGCCATACTGGGTGATATCCCTGCCATACTGGGTGATATCCCTGCCACACTGGGTGATATCCCTGCCATACTGGGTGACATCCCTGCTGGGTGATATCCCTGCCATACTGGGTGATATCCCTGCCATACTGGGTGATATCCCTGCCATACAGAGTGATATCCCTGCCATACTGGGTGATATCCCTGCCATACTGGGTGATATCCCTGCCATACAGGGTGATATCCCTGCCACACTGGGTGATATCCCTGCCATACTGGGTGATATCCCTGCCATACTGGGTGATATCCCTGCCATACTGGGTGACATCCCTGACATACAGGGTGATATCCCTGCCATACAGGGTGATATCCCTGCCATACTGGGTGATATCCCTGCCATACTGGGTGATATCCCTGCCATACTGGGTGATATCCCTGCCATACTGGGTGATATCCCCGCCATACTGGGTGATATCCCTACCATACTGGGTGATATCCCTGCCATACTGGGTGATATCCCTGCCATACTGGGTGATATCCCTGCCATACAGGGTGATATCCCTGCCATACTGGGTGATATCCCTGCCATACTGGGTGATATCCCTGCCATACTGGGTGACATCCCTGACATACAGGGTGATATCCCTGCCATACAGGGTGATATCCCTGCCATACTGGGTGATATCCCTGCCATACTGGGTGATATCCCTGCCACACTGGGTGACATCCCTGCCATACTGGGTGATATCCCTGCCATACTGGGTGATATCCCTGCCATACTGGGTGATATCCCTGCCATACTGGGTGATATCCCTGCCATACTGGGTGATATCCCTGCCATACTGGGTGATATCCCTGCCATACTGGGTGATATCCCTGTTGGGTGATATCCCTGCCACACTGGGTGATATCCCTGCCATACTGGGTGATATCCCTGCCATACTGAGTGATATCCCTGCCATATGACAAGGCTGGGTCAGTGCTCAATATACAGTTACTGACAACAATGCACATTATAAAATATGCCCCTTTATGTTTTTTTTTTCCTTTGAAAGAAACAAATGTTCATGTTTTATTATTTGATAGGAGTTGTTTACGCATTTTAAAATGATTCACTTGTATCACAATTCTTATTTTGTGATTAAAATCATCATATCAATATTGGAAACCAGCAGAATATTTCCCCACATATCACATATCAGGAATCAAAATACTCACTCCTGTCTTATTCCATAAACAAGAAATGTTTCCCCAGATTCGCTCAAAGCTCTATTGATATTATAGATTGTTGGGGTCTGTTCATTGTGCAGGGAGTTGTGTGGAGAAATCACATCACAAGAATACCGCACACGCTCAATTAAGGATTTCCAAAAAGCGAGACATTTTATTTTTGTTTGAAAAATCTGCACAAAGCAACATGAAGAGTTTGTGTGTATCTATTGTGAACATGAAAACTACAGGTTCAAAGACCGCCATGTGCTGCTACATGCATTCCATGCAACATAATGATTTCTACACTTTGAGAGATTTTGCCTCATGCTTCTAATTAATGTTGATCTCTCAAGTCGCACCTTTACATTTGGATTTCTCCATTGTTTGAACCTTTTTTTAGTCAAATGGGATATGCTATCTTTACACTTGAGACATGCCCCTAGATGGCTAAACCTCGACCTTTCAGTGGGACATAACAGTTATGACATAGTTAGCATTTTTGTTCATTCATCAAGTTACCAAGGTCACTTCATCAGTTGAGGAAGCCATGATAATTGTATGAAGCCCAGTTGAGGCCCATTTTTGGGGCCATACTTTGTATAATAAAAACTACAGGGACCTGAAGAACAGAGGCACAGATTCACTGGGAGTGTCACAGAGAACACTCAGCTTTGTAAACCTCAGTCAAGCCTTCAATAATACCATTACTCTGCTTGTACTTGAGTGTATAAACTATATAATCCTGTTTTGAGTGCAGGAAGATGGCAGGATTTTTAGGAGTCCAGGTGGAGCCATCTGGTGCCACTTCAAGTTGACAAACCTCCAGCCTGGTAACCTAATGCTTAATTTCATTGTCACTTCCCATTTGTGGTCCATTCATCAAAGCTTCATAATCTTCATACATCAGGCTGTATACTGTGTGCACATCCCCAGCCTGTGACTGTATCCTAACCAGGGCAGCTCATTAGCAAGAGAGAGGGCACATGGCAAGAAGTGTCACCCTATACTCCCAGGTCATCCCGTAGTGCTTATGACAGTGGAGGAAGGACTTCCCATCTCCATGCAAACACAAGGCACAGCACAGGGTGAGGGCATCAACACAGCAGGAAGGGAGCAACAAGGGCCTGGTACAGCAAGGGCCTGGTACAGCAAGGGCCTGGTACAGCAAGGGCTAGGTACAGCAAGGGCTAGGTACAGCAAGGGCTAGGTACAGCAAGGGCTAGGTACAGCAAGGGCCTGGTAGAGCAAGGGCCTGGTACAGCAAGGGCCTGGTACAACAAGGGCCTGGTACAGTAAGGGCCTGGTACAGCAAGGGCCTGGTACAGCAAGGGCCTGGTACAGCAAGGGCCTGGTACAGCAAGGGCCTGGTACAACACGGGCCTGGTACAACAAGGACCTGGTACAGCAAGGGTCTGATACAACAAGGACCTGGTACAGCAAGGGCCTGATACAGCAAGGGCCTGGTACAGCAAGGGTCTGATACAACAAGGACCTGGTACAGCAAGGGCCTGGTACAGCAAGGGCCTGATACAACAAGGGCCTGGTACAGCAAGGGTCTGATACAACAAGGACCTGGTACAGCAAGGGCCTGGTACAGCAAGGGCCTGGTACAGCAAGGGCCTGGTACAGCAAGGGCCTGGTACAACAAGGGCCTATGTATTGGGTTAATACACAGATCTTGAAAAAATTCAGATAATGGGAGGTTCTTTACAAAATTAGATTGACATATTTGAGGTTGAATATCTAATTGGCCTGCACTTATTATCCTATTTTGAAAGACAATTGTTTCCAAATGAGTCAGGTATAAGTGTCGTTTAAAGATTCACTGCTGCAATGTTTTGGGCCAATTTGATAAATATATTCCAAACCAGTATTCAATGTCAGTCCTTGTTCCCAGTGGAGAAAAGGAGCTTGACTGTCGATGTTGTGTAATGCAATTATTCACAACGGCTTTGACCAGTGCTCTATTCTTGCTGTCAGGCCGAAGACACCGCCTGCGATGCCAGCCCAGCGCTGGTGTAACTGCAAAATGCTATTAGATTATTTCCCTTTGCTACTGTGCTGGAAACACTGATGCTTAAAATGAAATTACAGACAACCGCCTGACCTCAAACACACAAGTAAGCAACAATTACAGCCCACCAGATGGCTCTGACTGTCGTGACCGATGTCACGAATCACAAGATTTGCTGATGTTCCTTATCTTATGTTGGGCAAGATCTCAACATGGCTGCCTGTATGCACTGTATATATATATATATATATATATATATATATATATATATATATATATATATATATATATATATATATATATATATATATATATATATATATATATATATATATATATATATATATGTATTTATAACTTTGCCTTAGGTCAACAACTCCTGCAAATACCATAAGTGAGGTCAGTTACTTTAACATACCTTTCACAAAGTCACCTACTAACATATCATGAGATATTCATCTAAATACATGATTCAATGTCTCAAATACATGATTCAATGTCTCAGTAATGTACAGAACAGGGAATGATCAACATTGCAGAATATAATAATTACAATAGAATAGCCTCAAGACCATAAGCTAGGGGATCCAGGTTCCTTTCTGGACTCAATCTGACACAATCATGGAAAACGGCTCTGTAAAGGCTATGAATAAACATTTCTGTAAATCTGTTCACCCATCAAACTATTTCTTTCAAAAGTACTTACCATTTTAAAAACTAAAAATTTGATTGAAAGAAAACTTTTAAAACTGATCCAAATAGTGAAAAGATTATTTAAGTCTGCAATCTGATACCCAGAATTTGTTTGTCATTTTTGTCCTCATTTTCTCAGTTCTGCCAAATAGAAAGCCATTACTTTCAAATCTTCTTGTTGATTTGTGGAATGCAAGATATAATCTCGTTTTATTTTGGTCCTTAATCCCAATTCTGTTCCAAAAAACAGAATTAATATAATTATAACGATGCTTATTTCAGCCTCAAAAATCTTCCAGAGAACTTGTCACAAGGGAAAACATTTTTGGGTCATGTGAAAGTGATTTATATTTTGCTTAAATCAATTTGACTGTGATATTGGAATCTTAATTTCCCATGACCAACCTTTAATCAAGAAAGCGTCCCTGTCAAAATGAAGCGCTGTAGAATAGTGCAGAGAGGAGATCTGCATTGTCACGTGTGTTTCATCATGTTCTGTCAGGACACGCTTCGTCATATTGCCGGCCTCCTTTGAGACGACACCCCTATAATTATGTTACATGCAGAGCCAACCATGCACATTTCATGAGGCCAATTTTTTTTCTTATTGCAGTCTTTTTGATATGGCAGCTATAAAATATATTCCATTTTGAGCATATCCGCTGGCGGAAAATAAAATGGCCACAGATAGCAATTTGTATTCATAGACATCTGCTGAAGTCATAATCAAATAAAATGAAAACTAATTGATCAAAAATTTCCTGATAGAGCCACCATATGAAATGAGGAATGTCTTGTGATTATGGACTATCTGGGTCTCTCAGAAGCCCACACAGCTCCTAATCCTGGCCACAACTGGTTGCCATAGAAATCACTAGAGATTGCAGCGTGTCCTGCCTAAAAAGCTATAATCTTGGGAATTCTATTTAAAGAGTACTCTGGCTTATATTTTATAACATGAAAATACATTGTCATAATAAGCATGTCAGTTGTTTTTGTTCCCATGAAAAAATGTTCCTTTCTAACAAAAACTTTGCCTTCGTCATATAACACACAACGAGACCTTTCTTTGTGTATATGATATTTAGGTTGCCCTTTTTTAACATTTACAGGAAATATTTCTTTGATTTATTGCATAAAGATGATTAATGTACCTTGTATTAATATAAAATGAGTTGAAACAAATCCTAGCTATGCCAGATTGTTGGAGAGCTGTGAGGTATTCCGACATATTGGAGTGGAGTAGGGCAGGGAGGGGTTATTCCATAACTAGCTTGTGGTCCGTTTGTCTGCTCAGGCCATGATGGTCAGAGATTGCTTTGATTGGCTGCTGCTATCTCAGTGGAAACATCAAGAACCAATCATAACTATGGGCACTGGGGAGGGTTGCCATGTGCCCCTGTGAACATGTGCCAGTCTGCTGATGAATATCTCTTTTGCCATCTCCTCATCAGGTGACCTTCACATTGGTCAATGCCAAATTTACATAAGGCATATATCTATTCCACGATATACAAGCTAAATGAAAACAAAATCCTTTAAATATTTTATATATATATAGAAGGAATTGTAAATATATATATGCTTTGACTGACCTTCCGGAGACATCCTCTAAAGTTATCCTTGACCTTTGACCCTTGTAACTCTGCCACATTTGAACTTCCTCCAACAAAGAGTTCCTTACTGGAGAGCATGGTAAAGTCTCCAACAGTAGTTCCTGTCCGTTTGTACATGTCATCCACCTGAACTGTCACCTGAGGTACAAAAAACAATCATACAGTATAGCACATGTATTAAGGTCTTATTTCACAAAAACTATTTCCAACTGATGGTATTTATATATATATATCATAGGTTGCCAATGTCAAAACATCAAGTATTCACTGCAAAAATAAAGAATAAATTATGAATACTTCATGAGAAATGTCATAATTAGCTATTTATAGCATGATTCTTCAATGCGTACCTGGCATGGAAACCAACACAAAAATATGTGTTGAAATATTCATGAGAGATAATCAACAACAATGGACAGAATTATTACTCACAATATAAAGTACAGCCTTCCTTGAAAAATTCAGCTGCCCAAAATTCTTTCTATTGTGTACAGCATTTGTTTTACCTCAGGACAGTCTTACAAAATTTATGACCAAACATTGGTCAACACAATTCAAACCAATTACAAAATTAAGTTTTACTTGAGTGATAACAATTACTGCAGATTAGTAGGGTTTGGTAAATTCTGTTTTATTGTGTGAAGATGTGTAGATTGTGCTGCAGAAGCTGATGATTTATATACCACATCTGCAGATTTACCCTATTGTGGCAGCAAGATCGAGCTCCGGTAGGTGAGGGGTCAAACCAACTCTCCAAAAATGCTGGAAACAAACTGATTAAAAGCAAAAATGATCCCAAACTGGAGACGAGAGGTTAGGAGTGTGAAACAAGATCAGTTTGTGTAGATGGGCAGCCACTCAGGGTGCTGTGAAGTGTTATTGTTAGATACACACACTGACTAATCAAAACACAACGCGGACAAAAATAAACCCTCACTCATCAACATTTTGTTTACATGTTAGGAGATCTGATTCAGCTTGGGAATTAAAATATAAAGAATGAAACCTGCTTTAACAAATGAAGCTGATGCAGGTGAGTGTGCAAATGATAAATATATTATCTGTCAGTCCACCAAAAGTTATCAAGCCTTCAGACAAAATGTTTGGCAATTTGCATCAAATCTTCAGAGAAGATGAAGATTCTTTGGAAAGAAAAAATGTTTGTGAAAAACAAATTGCAGCTTCCTTTGAAATGTTTGCATTGCTTTGTTGATGCATCTGAGTGTTTGTCGATTAAAATGATGAAAAAAATGGTGGGCATGCTGAGGATGTTTTTGGGCTGTGAAGTGGTTTGTGTGTTGTGCTGCTGAAGGCAAGAAGACAGAGAACTACAAATTTGTCTGTATTCGGACATGATGACATGCCAGAACATATATATTTTAATGACCAACCACAAACTATTTTGTGTGGCTACCCTGAATGAGACACCATTGCATCTTGAGGACTTTTTAAGGGACACATCTGCATGCTACATTGCTGCATGGTGCCAGTCGAGATCGCCATGGCGATCAGATAGTGAATGGTCTCGTATAACCACCGCCCTCCCCTTCGCATGTCAATGTCTGTGCATCTCACCATCCTCCACAATCAATAGATCGTTGATACTCTGAAGGAAATCCTTCACCAATTTATTCAAATCCCATTGTTGAGATTACGCCTAGACAACACTCCTAAAGAGACAAGAAATGAAGAAAATTGTAGCCAAGAGATAATGGTGAAAGCTGGCAGACCATTTATCACAAATGTGCTCATTTTGATAGCACCCAAAATAAGCATGGTTACTTTCAGTGTTTGACACACTAAATAAGGCAATATAAGCTGCAAGCAGGCAAACTACAAACTCTGATCATGCTAGTTAACATGTTATGTTTGTAGCAAGTGCAGGGAGAACGATGAGAAAGCCTTCAGTGCATGCTTGAGAAATGTCCATATCACTGTCATTATTTTCACTGACGAATAGAGCAGTCACTTTCTAGTCAGAACTCTTATCTGTGGTCACATCTGACATGGGACCATGCTTATCACCATGGTAACACTCTCCTTCCCAAACTCTCATCCAAGTCTCACACAGATGTGATCTCATCCTGGTCTCACAAAAAAGGTGGTCTCATCCAATTCTCACACAAACATGATCTCAATGAATAGTCACCACTGGCCATTCTGATCTATTCAATCCTGGAGCCCAGAAGCTGGACATTTGCGTGTTATTATGAATCAACAAGCATTAGCTTTTGATATGCTTTGTGATTTTGTCACACAATTGTATCCCCAATGAAGGGAGGATTATGCAAAGGTCTCCCATCTGCCAATTACTGAATTAGCAGAGTCCAACCATTCTGGCCAGACAACAGTACTTTGAAAAAAATCGCACTGCCAGATGCAATAAAATTTCCAACAAAAAGAATGTGACCAAAGATGAAAAAAATGAAATTACATTACAATGCATCCCAGATCCAAAAAAAAATTAAATAGTGTTGATGTCCCAGAAAACAAAAGGAAAAGGACATAAACTGACAGGATTATGTATGTGTCACCATGAGAAAGGACTTTTCTCTCTGAACCTATTTGTGACCTGCACACATCACTCCAAGTCAACACCCAAAGAAACAATTTCTGCTTCAAAAGAATCTATTTTCTTGTTCTCAACCTTGACTATCAAGTTGTCAGCACCTCAAAGCTGTCTACAACAGTCACCTAGATTAATATTCCTGCACCTATCCTTGTTCACACTCACAAATCAAGGGAAGGGAGAGAGATTTCCTCATTAGATGTTCTCGGCATATATCTCCAAAAACACATTTGATATAGCTTTAAACATGAAATTTTCAATTCAATAATCCAAAAATTGATATGGCCCTGATACGAGACAGTGCCTGTTCTTAGCACTAGTGACCTGTCCGTATCTTCATTAATAAAGATTTCTCTTATAAATGAAGGCTTTGTATGAAATAGAAGCCCATGGCCTCTACATATAGGGTCTTCAAAACCTAATAAGGAGGACCAGAAATCAAGCAAAGGCCAATCTTTGTATCTGTCACTATGAGTACCTGTAGGTCAAGTAACAAATACTACAACATGAGAAGACCATGAAATAATTGGCTTCAAATACATGTACAGGGCAATGACGGCAGAGATTGTACAGCAAGTATCACAACCGATGTAATGTAGAGTACAGTATGTCCTCCTATAGTACCAGATCACCTTATCATATACACATTATATCAATACAGCCATAGTGAGTCAAATAGTGCTGATTTAAGTATTCATGCCTTAATAGAGTGGATACAATATCCTGTATTAATGATGCTAATGATGCAAGTACTCAGCAGATTGCCTTGCTTCACTATGTCATTAGTTTTGAAACTTTTGTTATAACATTTGTACAATAAGGATGAGTTTCGGCTGGCAATATTCCAGGGATTTCCTGAGTGAAGGGAAGCGAGAGTTTTGTCTGTTTAAGTGCCAAGGAAGCTCATCTCTGGGCATCATAATGGCGATTTTGTTAAATATGAAATATGCCTCATTCCCATAGAAGTACTGAGAAATGAGTGTCTTAATGTCATATAAATCTTGACCACAACATACCCCGGCTGGGCAGGGTCCGTGTCTGATGACTGTGGGGCACAGAATTAGGGTAACCCTGTCTGGCTGCCTCGCAAAGTGGCCAAACTACACCAACTAATAAGGCAATAAATTGCTTGCAGTGGCACCCATCTAACATCTACCCAGCAAAGAGACCATCTAAATTGGTGGCTCTCTACTCTTAAAGATCACCAAAAATCACTGTTGTCTCATAAATACGCTACGTACAAGTAGACAGCCTCGATATATTGGGAGAACATTTATGATAGGTGTAGAGGCTTGTTAGGGAAATTGTGAAACAGGAAAACTATACAGTTGTAACGTGCAGTCCGGTCATACTCAAGATCAGACAATAATAACCTCACATGGTTGTAATAAATGGACCTGTCACAGGAGAGAAGGGACAATAGTAAACCCATATAGCTGTAATACATGGACCTGTCACAGGAGAGAATGGACAATAGTAAACCCACATAGTTGTAATACATGGACCTGTCACAGGAGAGAATGGACAATAGTAAACCCACATAGTTGTAATACATGGACCTGTCACAGGAGAGAATGGACAATAGTAAACCCACATAGTTGTAATACATGGACCTGTCACAGGAGAGAATGGACAATAGTAACCCACATAGTTGTAATACATGGACCTGTCACAGGAGAATGGACAATAGTAAACCACATAGTTGTAAAACATGGACCTGTCACAGGAGAGAATGGACAATAGTAAACCCACATAGTTGTAATACATGGACCTGTCACAGGAGAGAATGGACAATAGTAACCCACATAGTTGTAATACATGGACCTGTCACAGGAGAGAATGGACAATAGTAAACCACATGGTTGTAATACATGGACCTGTCACAGGAGAATGGACAATAGTAAACCACATAGTTGTAATACATGGACCTGTCACAGGAGAAAATGGACAATAGTAAACCCACATAGTTGTAATACATGGACCTGTCACAGGAGAGAATGGACAATAGTAAACCACATGGTTGTAATACATGGACCTGTCACAGGAGAGAATGGACAATAGTAACCCACATAGTTGTAATACATGGACCTGTCACAGGAGAGAATGGACAATAGTAAACCACATGGTTGTAATACATGGACCTGTCACAGGAGAGAATGGACAATAGTAAACCCACATAGTTGTAATACATGGACCTGTCACAGGAGAATGGACAATAGTAACCCACATAGTTGTAATACATGGACCTGTCACAGGAGAGAATGGACAATAGTAAACCACATGGTTGTAATACATGGACCTGTCACAGGAGAATGGACAATAGTAAACCACATGGTTGTAATACATGGACCTGTCACAGGAGAGAATGGACAATAGTAAACCACATAGTTGTAATACATGGACCTGTCACAGGAGAGAATGGACAATAGTAAACCCACATAGTTGTAATACATGGACCTGTCACAGGAGAGAAGGGACAATAGTAAACCCACATAGTTGTAAAACATGGACCTGTCACAGGAGAAGGGAAAATAGTAACCCACATAGTTGTAATACATGGACCTGTCACAGTACAGAATGGACAATAGTGATATTATCTGTCATATGTAGAGCTAATAGAATGTTTAAAAGAGATAGTAAGAGAAGGTTGAGAATATAGTCAAAGTTTCTCGTGGACATGAAGCTTGAGACAGGGTCATCCAATCAAAGAGGGAGGACACGTGAGTGGCTAATGTTATCTGCCCATCTTTCTGTCCCGTGATGGGTCGGACGCTGATGCACAATGACGGCTCATTCATCACTGTCACCTAATGTTATTCTTTCAAAAATGTGTCATTCTAAGGAAAGAAATGTTCCCCACAAAAATTTACAACACTAATTTGGTGTAACTGATGAAGCAAACCTAGAGCACAAATTACCCCCGCCAACTCTTTCAAGTGATTAAGCTTTTAATTTTCACAATTAATCATCTGCAGCAAACTTGGCTATTTCTAAGCTATTTCTCACTGCAATCCAGATTGATAATCTTAATGAAGAAATTATTTTTATGTTTGGAATGTATTCACTGCATAATTTTCCATAAAAATCATGACCTTCAAATACATGAAAACATAATGTAGCGCCAGCCAGAAAAGATATAAAATATATAATACACAAATAATTGCTCTTTACAATTGTAATAATTGTTCATCTGGCGGATGTTCTGACCTTTGCCTTGGCTTGAACATTTTCTAATCTGCCACCTTGCCAAA
Source organism: Amphiduros pacificus (assembly GCA_949316495.1). Lineage (NCBI taxonomy): Eukaryota > Metazoa > Annelida > Polychaeta > Phyllodocida > Hesionidae > Amphiduros > Amphiduros pacificus. Next base: position 8,630,062 of record OX439005.1, on the reverse strand, counting down.
TGAAGAGTTTTTTAATCTTTCCAAAAAATACCTTTACAATATATAATGTGATTACACAAGTTCAATTAAGATCAGTTTGAATCATTCCAAGTATACTTATAACAGCACCTTCCATAAAATAGTAAACTTTAAAATAATTAGCCTTTCTCAAATATCTAATGTCATATCCCACAAAATTATTTCACCTCATTGCAAAATAATGAGGAATTTTGGAAAACATGTTTATTGATCTGATAAATATATTTCTTATTTTAGACCCCGATGTCTAAAATAAACAAAGAAAAAAATAAATAATATGGCCAAAATAGCTGAATTGGTAAAGCTTTTGCCTCGAGACCCAGGAATTCCCAGTTTGAATCCTGACCAGTTATTATAAAGTGCTATGAGCAGAGATTGTCTGGAATCAGTGCCGTGTCAATGTCATCTTTACCATTTATTATAACTGTCTTCAATTATGTATTGTTATAAGATGAGATCAGGTGAGGACAGTGTCCAGGGAAATGTGTCTCTCACGTTGGCTCAGGTGGCAGAAGCTTATCAGTCATACTTTCATTTTTTGAGTATCTCTTTGCACTTTTTTTGTGAAAACATCAATTATCATACATGTATTACCTTTAACAAGGAATTATTATTTATGTCATTTTCCACATGGCTGATCTCTGCTAGTGTAGCTAGTTCTGCACAGCGATCTGCAAAATAATATCTCATAGGTGCAGAACACCATCTTGAAGCACTAAGTTTGAGATAATTAAATAATTAATTTGGAAGAATACTGTATTTGTACATCATGTCTTTTATTAAGCCTTACTCTGGGGAGTAATCAGTGCAATTATTAATTAAAAGTAAAATTTGGCAGAGGATAATATTTTGTAAACACACACAGCCACACTCTATCTCAACAAGTGCCTCTTGTGGAAGCAGGCGTCCTGTTTGCACACGTGATGGCGCATACCAAAACTCAACATCAAATTTGTCATTCCGGGTTTCTGCACTTATATTGTTTCACAAATATTGTTTGTCAAGTTACAAATGTAAATTTGTCAATTTCAAACCAGAGAGTCTGTGACAGATGACTTTAATAAACAGACGCTTTTGGATCTCAGGGATCTATGAGAACTATTATGCACTCTAAAAAGAAATCTCAAAATAATTGAAACAGATTTATAACTTACATCTATTACTACCACCAAAGAAAACCATTAGTATCATGAAGATTATACAAGCTGTAGCCACAAGGTCCTAGTGTCACAAAGGCTACCCAAGGAAGCCACAAGAAACTGGTATCATGAAGTCTGTACCCGAGAAAGCCACAAGAAACTGGTATCAATCTCGGCATGGCCCGGGATCGAACCCACAAACTTTGGATCACTACAGAGGAACTGGTGCTAATAAACTGGCGCTCTAACCAACTGCGCCACGGCCCGTGGATATAATGAAGACTGTAAAAGAGAAAGCCACAAGAAACTGGTATCATGAAGACTGTACAAGAAAGTTTTAGCATCTGGGAGGATTGCACCACAGACAGGCACAAGGGTTCTTGTATTATGAAGATTGGGCACAAGGGTCCTAGTATTGTGAAGACTGAACCACAGTTGGACACAAGGGTTCTAGTATTATGACGACTGCTCCAAAATAACCAAAAATCTCAAATTTATCACATTATGTTTGTAAAAACTGAGACGAGAGACTTCCAGTTGTTGCTTATTTAGCAGGCAACCTTTGTGATTCCTTCATATTGCGGTGGTGCTCAAGCTTTCCACTGCATAGAAGCTCCCCCCCCCCCAGTGAAACTGCCAATTCCGTGAAATTAAAGTAAACAAAACAGAATTTGTCTCCATGCGTTGAATCAATACTCCAGCCCCACATAGTCCCAGACAAAACAGATTTTTTCAGAGGAAATATTTGCAGATGACTGAAACATTTTGCTCTCTTTCAGAAGCATTCACTTTTATGGATCATCTTCTCTGCTGATTAGGAAGTTTACTTCTCTAGAACTATATCTCTAGAAAAAATATGAATACAATTTATTACATTCCTCATTTCCATCCATAGACCTTTGCAGAAAAAAACAACAAGTAGCTTACAGGCTTTATGTCTCCGTCATGGAAACTTGATGTTCAATGAAGCCAATAACAATCTGGGAAGAAAGGACAATGCACGTTAACAACTTAGCTGTGTAACAACAAATATGTACATCTATTACTTTGCTGCTGAAGTATTTGCCTTCATACAGTTCACAACACGACTTAATAACTGGCAGAAGGTAATGGGGAAGGAAAACATAACAAAATGGAATATCATTAATATGGACAATGTAAGACATGAAAAGGAGATTTTATGTTAATATGTTACAAGTCTCAAATTTTCTGAATTTGTGATAATCTTGTGTTGGTGGCAGCCATCTTGTCAATAGGATAACAGTGGTAACAGCCAATCAGAAAGATGGTATAAATGTCTTTCAAATTGCCGCAAGAATGTGGTAAAATAAATCCAAGAGCCTGTATCAGTCATGTTAACCACAAAAACAGTACATAAGTTTTGATAGGTCACCTGGCCATTTCAAACGATGTTTAAGAAAGATGTTGATGCCTTCATACCTGTGACAAATGTGAACATTTATCATACTTGGATGGGTTAAAAAAAGTTCCAGTTACAAGAATTTAAATGAATGGGACTTGAAATGGGAGTTTAGTTGGTCTTTAATAGATTTCTCAGTTAGATGCTATTTTTTGCAAAAATATCTCCAAAGTAGGTTAGTAGATGACTCAGCTGGGGCAGGGGAGGTTATAATTTATTGACTAATTACTTAAAAGGAGGCATATACATGTACTTGTTATATGGGGGGACGAAAAGTGTTAATATATCCACTCTTAACAGAGGAGGTAAAGAATATTTGCAACTCAATGTTACAGACATGTGAGATTGTTACAAGAGGTCTCAATGTGGAGAGTGAGTTCGACTCTATCAACAGCTCTATCAGTTCATAACAAAAACTATTTCAACCAGAATTTGCTGAAACATAAAAGCATCTAATTAAAAAAATCATCTCAATTCTGTGAATCAACTGTTAACCACACTTTGGCAACCACTTATGGCAGTGAAAGATTAGCCAATGATAGAATTATGACACTATAAAGAGTTTTTTCTTGTACAATCATGTGGAAAGGTTTGAGGGGCTGATTGGGCATGTCTCATCCTTCATGGCACCATCACACTGGCGGCGTGTAGCTGGGCAGAATCCGGGACCTCAAATTAGACTGACACAACCACGTGTGGTGAGGCTTAACAGGGTCACTATGGCAACATGAATCAATTCATCACTGTTATAGTGAGGCTGGCCACCAGGCGGCGCTGTAAGGGGGTGTCGCGGGGAGGTGTGGGGTGCTACATGTGGGGCAGGACTGGCACTAGCGTGGGAGACAAACCAGCCACTCACGGACCACCAAGGTCACGTTCCATCCAGAGACGGAGTGTGACTTAGTACTGACTTTCTGACCAACACTAAGATGAAGATCCCGGCTTAAAAAATGTCTGAAAACTCATGACAGCGATGATTTGTTAATGTCAGAAAAGTGCAAAAATGGCAGAGAGGTTAACAATATAGGTGTGCGACATAAAGGCAGATGACAGGTCTGCAGTAACAGGCAGTTATAGTCTATGACTAAGCCGATTGCAAATGCCACCTGCCATCATGGCAGACTTTAACTCACAAACCAAACTTGATACTAGTTTATGTATAAAGATGATAAATTGGAAAATATATGTCACAAGTTGTGAGGGATGTTGAACCACCATCAGATTACATATAAAACATCACAGAGATCAATCATTTCAGCATGAACAGCTGGTTTCCATGTCAATACATTCTTAGAATTACTCATTCACAGCTTCTCTAAAGTCAAAGGATGATAGATAAAAGAAATATCTGTCTGATGCCTTAAACTTGAAGCAGAATATGATATATTTAAGTGGCTAGATAAGTGAATGATGCTGCAGCTTGGGTGATTTATAAGTAGGGTGTGTGACCCATCACCTCTGAATCCAATATCATGGCAAGTCCCCTATATCACAACTGACCAATCACAGCTTGGAGATCAGCATCATACCTATTCCATTGTGGAAAGCAAAATTGATGAATTTAAAGTAGCACAAAAGATCTTTTTTATTAATCAGATTGGTATTATCACAAAGGACAAGAGCAATCAAGATCAGTAACAAATCATGTTCAGTCCAAACATATTACAAGAATGGTTGGGAAAAAGAGCCCTCTGGTGGCAAAAAAGGACCAATGCATGAGAAAAATATCATGTTGATGTGAAAATGGACAATCCTTCATCTTGACAGGTGACCTTACCGAATACAATGATATTGTGACCTTACTTATTGTCTACAGGGCAAAATGACCTTTTTCAAGGTCGTTTCAAATGCATCTATGTGACTTTGATCAAGTAAGCCATGTACATTTCACAGAGTCCTTCCCACAATGCCACAATAATGTAACTCATATTACCAATTTGGTTTTACTTTATTGTCGCAAAGCCAATTCATCAGCCCAGACAAGAGAAGGCGTCAAAATGATAGATCAGTGAAAATGTGTTGGAGGAAAAGAGTTCAAAATCAGCATTGGTAGGTCAGCACCTGTCTTCTAGCTTTTCCAAGACAAATGAGAAGAAATTCTCTCATTATAAAAAGTGAGAAAAATGTCTCCTAAACTGCACGGTTGTGGTAGGTGCTAGTTGCAATGGTTGTACATTCCTCTTGGGTGTTTGTGATGTCAAATATAAGATATGCATATGAAAATAGGAATAATACTCTTGGCTCAAATTGCCACAGACTATTGAGTTACCTGGCCTAAAGGATCAGGCCATCGGGAGCTCAGATGAGATCAGAACATCTATCTCCTATTCTGAAGGGAACTGTCCAGATTTTCGGTGCCAGTGCTGCCCTCTGGATGTGCACTTATTCTTACCATGTTCCATATGGACCCTCAGTGACTTCAAAGTGGGGCAGACCCAGACAGTCCCGGTGGAGGCTGCCTCGGTTACCTTGATTCTAATCCCAGACCAGGTAAGTGACACACATGTTCCACAAGTTCATTACTCTGATATAAAAACTAAAATATGACCAAGGAATAATATCATGATGAAAACATATCATTTACAGAGCTCACAGTTTTCTATATTTAAAAAACTAAAATGCAAATAGGCACCTGTGGAAAATTGTTTACGTTCAAAACTCATCACAATCAAAAAAATTCTTCTTTGACAGAAAATCTCTGACTATCTCCAGACAATGCTTGGTATTCAGTCCATTCATTCACCAATCCTTTTTGGTGGATCATATGGCTGTATAAGTGGTTATTGTTATTATTATCCAGATTAAGCTGAAACAAATAAAGCTACATGAAAATTTTACTTGTCCATGAAAAAAGTACCTTGTGTGATTGCACTCTGCCCTTGTATTGCAGCAAATCTGATAAACATAGAAACAGCTGGAAAAGAATTGGTACAATTACCCTGGTAACAATAGACATAGATTTGATGCATCATCAACATTTCAAACTTGATGCGTTCAAATCATATTATTACATTTAATATTTTTAGAACTACAGGTAAACAACTCCCTATATCATACAATATAAACAGCTCAATATATAGGCATTGGAGGTGGGGCCACTTTGTAATGCCAACCCTTGACCTTGAATTCAGGTCAAGGTCACCCATGAGTGAATTCATCAGGAATATTCATGAGAAGTGACAAGACAGCATATTTGGTGAATCTCTGATAGAGCAATAGCAAGGTGTGATGCCCATAGGACTTTGACCCCCGGCGTCCGTAGAGTCATCACTCTGCCACACAGCATGGCTAACGGCTACTGCAACATATCACACTCTACAATACAGACGGACATGTCAAGCACTTCTAGACACCACGACCTGGATAAGGGCAAGACACCACGGCCTGGATAAGGGCAAGACACCACGGCCTGGATAAGGGCAAGACACCACGACCTGGATAAGGGCAAGACACCACGACCTGGATAAGGGCAAGACACCACGGCCTGGATAAGGGCAAGACACCACGGCCTGGATAACGGGAAGACACCACGGCCTGGATAAGGGCAAGACACCACGGCCTGGATAAGGGCAAGACACCACGACCTGGATAAGGGCAAGACACCATGGCCTGGATAAGGGCAAGACACCATGGCCTGGATAAGGGCAAGACACCACGACCTGGATAAGGGCAAGACACCACGACCTGGATAAGGGCAAGACACCATGGCCTGGATAAGGGCAAGACACCATGGCCTGGATAACGGGAAGACACCATGGCCTGGATAACGGGAAGACACCATGGCCTGGATAACGGGAAGACACCATGGCCTGGATAACGGGAAGACACCACGGCCTGGATAAGGGCAAGACACCACGGCCTGGATAAGGGCAAGACACCACGACCTGGATAAGGGCAAGACACTATGGCCTGGATAACGGGAAGACACCATGGCCTGGATAACGGGAAGACACCATGGCCTGGATAAGGGCAAGACACCATGGCCTGGATAAGGGCAAGACACCATGGCCTGGATAAGGGCAAGACACCATGGCCTTGATAAGGGCAAGACACCATGGCCTGGATAACGGGAAGACACCATGGCCTGGATAACGGGAAGACACCATGGCCTGGATAACGGGAAGACACCATGGCCTGGATAAGGGCAAGACACCACGGCCTGGATAAGGGCAAGACACCACGACCTGGATAAGGGCAAGACACCATGGCCTGGATAACGGGAAGACACCATGGCCTGGATAACGGGAAGACACCATGGCCTGGATAAGGGCAAGACACCATGGCCTGGATAAGGGCAAGACACCATGGCCTGGATAACGGGAAGACAGCACTGCCTGGATAACGGGAAGACACCACGGCCTGGATAAGGGCAAGACACCACGGCCTGGATAACAGGAAGACACCATGGCCTGGATAACGGGAAGACATCTGTCAGGTTTCTAGTAAGAAGGTGATGTTACAAAACACTTCTGAACATTTTCAAGCAAGGATTACAAACTGACAACTGACATTTGTGCATAGCTTACTTTGTGTGTTATTTTGCTGCTTTTATTTTAAATTAAATATGAAAATGAATAAAATTATATGAGGATAAAAACAGAATCCTTTGTTAATTTTAACATACATTATGTTGCAATGCTATACAACATCATTTAATTTGAGGTCCCATAAAACAACAAACATTAAGATCTCACTGTAATAAGTTCATCAAATATGCTTCAATGTGAATGCATCAAATGTTATGAGAAAATCCAAACTCAAAAATGTTTCAGACAGCAGTATCAGAACATGGCTTGAAGGAGTAAGCAGAGCTTGAGATTGTTCAGAAGTGCAGACCCCGAGTGTCACATGTAATTCACATCAATATTTCATTATATGGTCACCCTGGTATGATGACCTAGTACTCTCCTTTGGTTAGCTCACCGTATCACTCTGGAGAGAAAGCAATGCTGACAGGAAAATAACATGCAAATAATAAAATATCAAGTCAATATTTGAGAAAAAAAAACTTTTTCTAACACATGGCTCTCATTGTCATTATTATAATGCCTTTTGAGAGCAAACTTTAAATTCTAAAAAGAGCAAGTATCAAATCACAGGTCAACACAAAATGGCAATACATCACAAAAACATCTCCCACCTTCTATGAACCACACAACAACGGTCAGGTTTTTGTGAAATATTATACACATGTTTATTACACACTGCATGTGCATTGAACAGCCTGAGAGATTACAAGAGATTCTCATGATGTTGATTATTGAATAAAACTGTGACGACCATTAAGACAGGCACTGTGTGTGTGTGTGTGTATGTGTGTGTGTGTGTGTGTGTGTGTGTCATACATTTAGGGGTCTAATGTTAGGAAATGGTCACAATCCATGTATTTATAAATGGATTCAATAAATAATTCATATAACATAAAAGACTTAATATTTACTTCCACCAAATAAAATTCCATTGATATTTTTTTTATATGTTAAATCGTAAATTTATGAGTAAATTGTTAAATATTAGAAAATATGCAAACACAAATATCCAAACTGGTTAGTAAATATGGCAATATTTTTTTTTATATAATATGGAATATTTAGCAAAGATAGAATCTTAATGTCATATCATATAAATATATTACAGTTCTAAAAAATACTTTTTCATTAGATGACTACACCATGAAATACAACATTTGTGAGAGGGCAATACATATTTATTCATATTTGGGGACATATAATTATACATGTTATAATGTTCTTCATATATACTGTGATACCAACATAATTGTGAGAGGGCAATACATATTTACTCATATTTGTGTATATGTAATTATACATGTAATAATATGCTTCTTGTATAGTGTGATACCATTGACTATATTGTGTTATACTGATGGGGACAGCCACTCTTCATGACAACACTAAAGGCAAGAAATGCTGCAGTCAATCCTCACTTTACTGAAAAATGAAGTTTGACTACTCTGAAAAACCTGAAAAACAACTGTTATTTAAGAATAGGAGTAAAATATGAATACATAAAAGTATCATTATAAACATTTATATGTAAACATATATTATAAGACAAACTACTTGAAGATGAACACCAAATAAAGACCACAGGAAATCAAACACATTCCAAAACATTAAGATTTGAGCCATTAGCAGAGAAGAAATTCCTGCAGACTTGCAAATTATCACTTTCTCTGGAATAGTTTTTTATATTTTAGGTGCAGTTAAAATAAATGGTAATATGAGTAATGTGATATATTTGTTGCTGAGTTTCTCTGCTGATCGCTCTCATTAATATGACTGAGTCCCAAGGCTGTTGTGTTATGATAACATGTAAAAATATGTGAGGGGACATGATTACTTACGTGACAGATTCCTCGATCCATTATAAGCTGTGTGCAGTGAGTAAGAACAAGACAAAACACAAACTATCAAAGATTGTTGCCGGATTACGAGCTTCCTGGCGCATCACTACATTCTTATATTAAAAGACCATATTTCATGCTCAAAGCTGATGCTTTAGTGCACTCTCTTTGCATTAATCAAATCATATTTGCATGTATAACATATTAACAATTGTCATGCACTTATAATGATGCTTTATAAACTGTTTGCTTGGTTTTGTCAGATATGGACATATCAAGTGGCATTCTCCTCTAACAAACACACACAAAATGACATTAATCAAGTACCTGCTACACCTGTTCAGTAACACAAATATTTTCAACAAATTCATAACAATTAGTGAAAAAATATATGCGATATAACATAATGTTTTCTTACATAAAACAATCCAATTAAACAATTTTACAGAGTACACCTGAGTGTTAGGTTTCTGACTGTGCTTTGGCTGAGAATATCAATTAGGAGGCTAAGTTACAAATATAGGACCTGTTTTTTCCCTTCCACCACTGTAAACATATTTGATCAGTTTGATAAATGAGATATTATAGCCATAAACATGTGCATATTGTACTGATGGCTATATGATATCTTAATACTTTATATGGATAGAAAAAGCCTAAGCTCACACACCAAGGCTCGGCAGAAATGTAGACTGTGTAAATATTTTACAACAGTTTTCTACTTTGTTTGACATTAGGCTGCTTCCACTTTCTATATGTAAGACTAAATGCATGTACACATATTGGGCTTATCAGGGTTTATCTTTAATTATTTGATTATTCATAAAAATTACAGCATATCTTGAAATATTCAAACAGGGAAAAAAACAATGATAAAATAAAATATCTCTGGTTTATTGAAAGAAAAATATTGTTGAGAGAAAATATTTTCTTTGGAATCAGTGGAGTTATATGTTTCATGTCATAGAAATCAAAGGCAACCAGTTGAATATAGTGATATACTTGCATGAAGAGCACTTAGTATTGATACTATTTGTATGACAATCAATCTATTCTGATCATAAATCTCTGCATAACCTTGGGTTCCCTTCATAAAATGCTACTTTTGATTAAGAATCCAGTGCCATTGTGCTCAGATAAACTGCATTACACATTCTCATTTGATCACAGAGTCCTGTTTTGTTTGCGCCTAATACACTTTGTCAATTTCATTTAATATCACTCACTTTGATCTAACCTACATAATTGCTTCAGTGCATTAACCGCGATATTCATTTCGTTCATTTTAAATTAACTTTGTCATCATTCAATTAAATCGCAATATCTTTAAACCCTGGGTATTGTCTCTACATATATGGGGTGAGAGTGATTTCCTGCAGTGATGGACGCGTATAAGCCCGATGCTATGACTATATGTGTGAGGAGACGAGGTGTACATCCCTGTCTGTCTACCATTCTCCTCTCATCTTGATTTATAGATGATTTCATCTTTTCATCACTTAATCCAGCAATGGTGAGGTGTGGCCTGTGCAATACGGGACTCTGCACCCCGGTCACATTGCTGATCTGTCTCTATTATCGCTCGCACCTCTCCGCCCCATACTTTCTATGCTGTGGTCGCGGGCGTGCCGCCCCTGACGGAAGCTGGTCACTCCATCCTAAATGGGGTGGCAGTTTAACGTGACATCTTCACCAGAGACGCAGCATTTCTCTACCCAATATTATAAATGGCAATGCTCACAGGGACCATTAAGCATCGCATTGCTAAAGTCTGTCAATGGCTCTTTTAGGGGGAAAATGTCACATATGATGGTGTGATATTGTCTCGGTGATGTTGCTGTGTACGGGGGTAACTGTTAGTTATACACCTCCCCAAGCTCCCTCTACGACTCACCAACCATCAGTCTCATCTTAACTTATCAACATTAATGTCACTATCAGTGACATATTTCTTTGTAAATTGCATGCATGGCAAAAATCCTTGTAGATAGATAAAAATTAGCCTCTTCTAATGCCTTGAAGAATATGATAAGAGACGTGGGCATGAGAGGACTTGACCCTAATGGCTTGTGAGATGTGGTTCTTATCATTTGTCACCTGCAGGCCTGGATTGCCCTACCAAGAGAAGCCGCGAATGGAGATCACTGCTGTATATATCTAGGCTGTGAGAATATCTGATACTCCCCTCTCCCGTGTGGAGGACTGATGACACTGTGTAGCAGCCAGCAATCATTCAGTCCATGCTGTATATATCTGGGCTGTGAGAATATCTGATACTGCCCTCTCCCGTGTGGGGGACTGATGACACTGTGTAGCAGCCAGCAATCATTCAGTCCATGCTGTATATATCTGGGCTGTGAGAATATCTGATACTGCCCTCTCCCGTGTGGGGGACTGATGACACTGTGTAGCAGCCAGCAATCATTCAGTCCATGCTGTATATATCTGGGCTGTGAGAATATCTGATACTGCCCTCTCCCGTGTGGGGGACTGATGACACTGTGTAGCAGCCAGCAATCATTCAGTCCATGCTGTATATATCTGGGCTGTGAGAATATCTGATACTGCCCTCTCCCGTGTGGAGGACTGATGACACTGTGTAGCAGCCAGCAATCATTCAGTCCATGCTGTATATATCAAGGCTGTGAGAATATCTGATACTGCCCTCTCCCGTGTGGGGGACTGATGACACTGTGTAGCAGCCAGCAATCATTCAGTCCATGCTGTATATATCTGGGCTGTGAGAATATCTGATACTGCCCTCTCCCGTGTGGGGGACTGATGACACTGTGTAGCAGCTAGCAATCATTCAGTCCATGCTGTATATATCTAGGCTGTGAGAATATCTGATACTCCCCTTTCCCATGTGGAGGACTGATGACACTGTGTAGCAGCCAGCAATCATTCAGTCCATGCTGTAAATAACTCGGCTGTGAGAATATCTGATACTGCCCTCTCCCGTGTGGAGGACTGATGACATTGTGTAGCAGCCAGCAATCATTCAGTCCACGTATCTACTCACCAAGAGAAACCCAAGACATTGTCATATACCTGTTCATAATTATCTGGGTCTTCAATCTCAAGTTTTCAATCTTCAAAAGGCTCTGAAAAGTTCACTAGGTCCTAATCAAATTTACATTTTCCTTTGATATTCATGTTGCCATTCTATAGCTATAGTCTAAATGGTATTTTCCCTTGATATGGAAATTAGCCTATTTTTTATGTTTCCTGGATATCAAAATTGGCCTATATTTTATGTTTCCCTCATATGGAAATTGACCTATTTTTGTGTTGATATTTTCTAAGACCTTCAAGAATGCTGTTTCCTGTGATATTTGAATCTAACTTGTAATGTAATTTGTATGCGACCCTTTTAAATAACAAGCTATCTGACATTTTTCTTATTGTATTCAATAAATCATTTCAACAATATTCCCACTGACTTTATTCCCTCACTCTATAATGACCTATTGCTCACGCTTTAAGTCATTCTAGGCTTGTGATTTTCAATTTCTCATAATATTTATTCATTTCTCAGCCCATTCCTTCCTCTTCGTGACCTTCCTGACCTCTACCATTTGCACAAATTGCAGCTCATGTCATTTATTATGAAATCTTCAGGATGGGCAGAATGTGGCATAAAGCGTATTCCTAAAACCGCATTTAACAGTGAATTCCAGCAGCACATGTAACTAATATAAATGTCTGTTAAAGTTTGAATCTTACGAAAAAAACTTTTATGTTTTGAAATAAAACCTGAGTGTGATATTGTGAATGCAATGAAGCTGAGTGCGGTGTTTGAGCAGAAGGTGTGCGCTGGTTACTGAGTCCTTGAGGGACACTTGAGTCAGAGCAAGATGGATCAGTGGCGAGTGAGTCAGGTGAACGCTCATTGTCTTCTCCTGCCATGTTCCTGGCCGTGCTGGGCTCTCCTTGCAGATTTAATCTCGAAGCTCCCAGGGATTTATGACGTTTATCAGCGCACATTTCACTGTATAACATGTGACAGCATGACAGTTGGGTCATTACGATCGTTTGTAGTTATTTCATAAATAGCCATGATTGTGGCAACTAGCAATACGAGTTTTGCTTGACAAATCATAATTAATAATGACAACATTCCACGTGGTTCTCCATTTCAAGTTGCTGTGAGCAATTTTCTCCTTATCTAAAATACCATACCTGCACATTTCTATCATTTTCCATTTATTTTTTGAGAATGGAGGTGAAATAAGAGAATCTTCCGTTCTGCACACAATATTAATCATCTTACTCTAAATAATTATATACGTTTACTCTTCTAATGTACGTTTTGTAGTCTACACACTAGCTCTTATTTCAAATCAGTCTCTCTGGACACAACATCACAAAGAATGGCATGCCAAGTGTCTAAGTCAAACTGCTGCGAGATTTAAGTGAGGGGGACTCGTGCATTTGTGTCTCCATGACTGAAGATGTCTGCAGAAGTTGGGTCAATATGTTTATCTGCCTGGTGGTCAGCTTGTGGCAGAGCCAATCCATCACCCGGCTGGACACTCTACTTCAGCGGGTAGTGACCACTCTGCCATCATCCGGTCACCATCCATTCTGCCTCCACACCAATCTAGCGGTCAGTCCAGTGGTCAACGTTTTGGACCCACATATCCAGGTCCCAGTCCATCATTCTCGGATTCCACATCTTGTCTTAATAATGTCTTCTTGAGTCCGAGAGGTTGCAATCGAAAATCATTGGGAAGCATCATTCAGCGTGGAGGGCGTGGGCTGAGCACATCTAGCGGTGTGCGCGGGGCGAGGGGGCCGAGGGCATTGATCACTGATACATGACAAACGAGAGCAATGTATCCCAACACCTTCCCCAATGTACCCACACACGCATGCTAATCTGGGACCAGATTCCTACCGAATCCCCACAAATACCCCCTGGGATCAGAATTAGCTCCCATATTAATTTACCACTGAAGTGGTCTGCAGCACAGTTTGGTCCACCATTAAAATTTATGACCCAGTCATTGACTGCTGCAGAACTTTGTGGTCTAAGGATCTTGGGGTAAACACAATTTTGTCACATGGCTTATTTTCATCATGAAAACGAATAGCAATCCTTTACAAACATAATTTCCAGGATCTGGAGTTCATATTAGCAAGTAATACCACCACATTCTGAACACTCTTGATTTTGGCATAATTCAATTTTATGGCTTGCAAAAATCAGAAAACTGTCTTGATCTTGGTCTATGATGACCATGAGCTGGTTTGCACTGATCTAATAAACTGAGAAGCCATAAGCTGATCCCCTCAGCCCCGGCCCTCTCCTTCATAAAACATATTTACTCAACTAATCCGATCATTTCTTTTGGAAAATGTTCTCAAATATAAGGTCTAATCTGTGAGCTCTGAGACATGGCACATCAAATATAAGGTCTGCAGTCTGCTCCTAACAATATACTCTCTCACTATATAAGCTTTGACATCTGCAGTGTATCCCAATATCACATTGAATATAACTTGAGATGCGAAGGTAAATAAATCCTGTCACATCTGCCTGGTGAACGTCTATATTCATAGCACAAGTGGTAATACACATGTATACTAGTGTCACAAGGACCTAAATCAGAGTCCAGGCTGCCACTGCAGCTGCTAAGCAGCTAATCTCTTAATATATATGATGATATCAACTATTACTTGTTATATTCTCTATGTTAAATGAAGCACATCGATGCTGGCGTGAGATTGGCTGGGCTTACTGTGGTTTATATAGCAATACAATAGGAGAGATGCTCTTCATATGGTCAGCTTGAGTGTGCCACAGCTTATCCTGAGTGAGCAAAGTTTGCCACATGTCTGGCAATCTGTACTCTTGTCTCACAATTATATGGATATACATGGAATATATATAGTACCATATTGTGGGAATCATATGGTATATATAGTACCATACTGTGGGAATCATATGGTATATATAGTACCATATTGTGGGAATCATATGGTCTGTACAGTACCATATTGTGGGAATCATTTGGTATATATAGTACCATACTGTGGGAATCATATGGTATATATAGTACCATATCGTGGGAATCTTATGGTATATATAATACCATATTGTGGGAATCATATGGTATATATAATACCATATTGTGGGAATCATATGGTCCATACAGTACCATATTGTGGGAATCATATGGTCTGTACAGTACCATATTGTGGGAATCATATGGTATATATAGTACCATATCGTGGGAATCTTATGGTATATATAATACCATATTGTGGGAATCATATGGTCCATACAGTACCATATTGTGGGAATCATATGGTCTGTACAGTACCATATTGTGGGAATCATTTGGTATATATAGTACCATACTGTGGGAATCATATGGTATATATAGTACCATATCGTGGGAATCTTATGGTATATATAATACCATATTGTGGGAATCATATGGTCCATACAGTACCATATTGTGGGAATCATATGGTCTGTACAGTACCATATTGTGGGAATCATATGGTATATATAGTACCATATCGTGGGAATCTTATGGTATATATAATACCATATTGTGGGAATCATATGGTCCATACAGTACCATATTGTGGGAATCATATGGTCTGTACAGTACCATATTGTGGGAATCATATGGTATATATAATACCATACTGTGGGAATCATATGGTCCGTATAGCACCATATTGTGGGAATCATATGGTCCGTATAGCACCATATTGTGGGAATCATATAGTATATAGCGCATCATACAAAAAGAATCATTGTGTATCATGTGGTATGTGAAGTATCATATTTTATCAATCATATGCTACATAGTGTATCATGTGGTATGTAAAGTATTTTATCAATCATATGCTACATAGTGTATCATGTGGTATGTGAAGTATCATATTTTATCAATCATATGCTACATAGTGTATCATGTGGTATGTAAAGTATTATATTCTATAAATCATATGCTACATAGTGTATCATGTGGTATGTAAAGTATCATATTCTATAAATCATATGCTACATAGTGTATCATGTGGTATGTAAAGTATTATATTCTACAAATCATGGTATATTGTGTAGTTAAGGTTCTATATCACTATTTCATGAGCTGACTTGAACATTGATATGAGAAGTGTTAGCAGATGTCAATTAATCAACTATCAATGTAGCAGCCATGTGTAGACTTGGATAATGTATTCAGACAATATGCATGTGCTGTGGCTCTACCTTGAGACAGAATCTCCTGCAGCATATCAAGTACGATTGTCACAACTCTCAAATCCTCTTTGTTTGATCTAGCATTTTATGACAATGTAATCAAGTTCATTCAGGAAATGTCCACGTCATGTTGGACTCCCTTCATGCAGAGCTGATATATGTAATGGCACCCCTGTCTGTCTGTATGTCTGTCTGTCAAACTCTCCCAAACTTTAATGTACAATCTACCTATCAACATAGCACATGATGGTAAAGGCGTTGTCATGGTAACTTTTGTACATAAAATCTAATTCTACATGCTAGTAATGCAATATTCCTTTTGTAAAATCATTATTTTGAGATCTTAATAAATAACTTTTCATTGTGATCTACTTTCCATTGTTATGGTCAGTACCTAAAATAGCAAGAAACTCATATCAGGTTTCTAAACATAATACCATTCAAACATTCTAAGAAATAAAGATATTATATTAAAAAATCCCCTGTGAGCTCAGTATTTTTTATGTAAGAAATATTATTAAGATACCTGATAGTTTTGCTACAATGAGGCCTGTGTAATCCTACTCATTTCTCATAACACATTCTATTCATCAAAATCTAACTTCCTTAATCTCCTTGCCGCCGCAAATCTTTCCAGTTTAGAATTCAATGATTCAGTTTCAGTGTCTTGTAATCCATCAGGAATTTCTCAAACACTATCATTTCCCCATTCCTCCCTCTCTTTATATCATATTTATGCCCCTTAAAAATATTCATGTCATTTCATTCAGACATCATTACCGCTCAATTTATCATATTATCATGTCAATTTAGGCAATCCGTCAGGGATTTTGGTTTCCGTAATTGATAATTCATGATATCTCATGTGTGAATAGAGAGAATATTATGTCTCTCACCACAGTCTGTCATATTCGGGAACCAGTTTGGGGGAGAAATCACCCGTAATATCAACCATAGCTGCACAGAAAAAACTGTCCAATCTAATTGAAATTCTTCTTAACATACTTTACCTGAAAACATATGCCAATGACCTTAGAGTTATGCTGATAATTGATTTTTGTGATGCTTGGGAACATTTTCTGGAAATGCCTGCAAATTCAAATCCTTTCCCAGAGTAGACTTGGGCAGTTACTATTCTTGGCCAATCAAAATGCACATTACATATTGAATATGTTATCTCAATTCTCATTGGTTTATTTTTCTCATTTTATTCCAAATGGCAACCTCCTTGACAACTTATTGATAGTTATATATATAATATTTTTTCAAAAAGTAAAATCAGTAGAAACTCAAGGGAGTTATGCAATGTCAATCACAACTCTCAAATGGCATATATTAGGTAAGTGACCAATCAGAGGAACCAGATCTGGGGAAATGCAGTGCTTTCCTGCAGGACAAGGTATCACCACCATTCACATGTGTCAAAACTGTGAAACAAGCTCTTTAAATATTCTGCACATTTTCTCATTTGATGACATTTCATTAATAAAAACCTCTGTAGTTGGCAAAACTGATTCTATGGATATATCACTGTTAGAGACCGACATCAAATGAGAATTGACGTTCAGTATCATTATAGTATATAGTCCCCACATCAGTGGACACCGCCTGATGAGTGAGCTCTTCAGATCTCTGCTAGTGTGAGGCATGCATGGTGTTCCTTCCTCGCATGCTTCCTCTAGCATTGAATGCTGTTGTGTGTGGTACAAACATTGCAGCATTTTGTTAACTGATGACTTGATAAATATATTGGTTGTAAAAACTGACAAAGACAAATTTCGAGATGTACGTCACACCTATTACTAGTTAATTATAATGTTCTGTATTCAGTGAAGTATTCACACTCATGATATATGCATCGATGCACAGATATGTGAATGTCAAATCTAACATTCCTTGCGTTACTCAAAAGCTAAAAAATCTGTCTCCTCATCTCATTCAACTCCCCTTGTTAAAACCTTTATACGCACCAAGTCACCAATATGATTCATTGCATTCAGGAAATTTCACTTTATTGAGTTCTGCAATTAAGACTCTAAGTTTCTCAATAGTTAGCACATTCCACCTTTCAAAGTTAGCGCTGTAAACAAACTTTGTGACATGGTGACATTCTGACCTATTCCACCAAATGTAGCTAACCATCTTTGAACTTGTGAAATTTCATTTTGCATCACACTGAGTCATTTTATCCAATTTAGGGAGCAAAGAAGTGGCACAAAGCTTAAAGCGAGGAAAGAAACTGTCAGGGAGAATTAGTCCCGCTACTGACTGGGAAAGAACATTGGCTGGAAAAGTGGAGTGAAAAAGCAATAGGGACTGTGGTTGGAATTCTCTAATTGCAGGAGGTAAGAAAGGGGGATGGATTAATGAGTGAGCAAGCATTGAGGCAAGCTGCGAGCATCACAAGCTTCAGTGAAGGGGTCGCGGCACACGGTCGCGCCGCCAATCTCAATGTGCATAGACACCATTGACTTCAAAGCTTGCCTGACAATAAAAGATACAATTAAACATTGAAACATCTCGGCATAAACAGCAAATAGATCAGAAACTAATAGCTCCTAACAATAAAATTAATGCACATATTTATACAATAGGAGGTTCTGATCTTTGTACTTATTTGATCAATTGCAACAATTTAAACTGCATACAAAACATATTTTCAGGGTTATCAGGAATTCCCACTCAAACATTAAAGCCAAGGATTCAGCCCTGACCTCTGGTGGACGAAACAATAGGGCCATACGGGTGCAACAGAAAACACAGTAGCCATTATCCACCAATCAAAGAAAAATAAAATGGGTAGTGCGTAACTCATGTCACCTCTTTCTTCTCATGATATGGCAAAGCTGACAATTCAGCAGAAATTGGATTCCTGTCATGTGATTGGTCAAAAATGGCTGTGTCAGGATGTGGTCTTCACACTATTTCTGAAAGAGATCCTTCCTGGTGGTAAAAACGTTATCACCCCATGTCACATGGAGGGGTTTAAGTGACATCTAATGGCCTTCAGAGGAGCGTGTTCATTCAGAATCAAGATACGCAATCTTGTGAAGGAAAAATGACATTTTGCTCAGGCATTTTGATGGAAGTCCTCCATATTTTACCACCCGGACAGATCCTTTTTACAGTTGACATACGGCTTCAAAGAGCCGTAATCGGAATGTCACAAACCTGAGGGATGGTGCTCTTGGAGGGTTTCTAGTATTCTCTGGTTTACAGAATAATTGGCATGCCTTTTTCTATCAACCTCTACTACACACCAGACAATCTTCTTCATATTTCTATTTCTGTGAGCTTGATTTGTTCTTATATATGATTAATTCAAAAAAAGTTTGAACTATTTCCCTTAAAAAATCTACCTAGATTTGTTTACCTTTCTTTTAATAAATAGCATTTCTATCTTTATCAAAGCTCTTATTTTCTCATTAACTCATAAATGTTAGCAGCTTTTACAAATATAAAAGGCAGATGTTTGAAAGAAGATCATCCCTTAACCTCATTATTATCCTCCTCCTTTACTGTACATCTAGGTTCTAAAGCTGGCTCTATTTATGCCACTCTAGATATCTAACGCTAATATATATTTTACCCTGGCTGTACAAAGTAGAATTTATTGGTATACATTGAGATCAAGTGTACCAAGATTACCTCACTAGAATATGTAAACAATACCAACTTCGGTTGAAAATATCTTCGAGTAGACAAAATTTTACAGGTTTCATTTTTCTGGTTTTCATTTAGTCAAAATATTTTCATTTTTTTGGCAAGTTTTGTTCTTGAAAATAAATATCATCTTCAACTTTTTTGATATTTGTCATCAACTTTCAAATCAACATTTACCAACTGAAGAGAATCTGCGAAAGATAGAAATGAAACAATTGCAGATGTTGAAATCTGAAACTTCTCTTGACAATACTTAGTAAGTTCTCTTGACATTTTGCATTACTTTCATGTTATGCAGGGAGAGCCTAATGGCTCAAATCATACTATTTGATCATACAGTAAAATAAGGGGTTGAGACTAATATGTAAAATGGTAAGCGGGTGGGCAATATTAATCGCTAATTGTTATTTGAGTCCTTATGTGCTGCACTGTGTGTGCCGCGATATGAAGTTTATTTCCAATATTTCATAACTCAAAATACATGAGATAACAGTAAGATAAACAGCGCAATCATGAAATAAAGGTGGTCACCAGAAAGGCTGGGAAGCCTATCAAGCTGGTCACCTCTGCAGTAATAAATAAACAAACTAGTATATTTAGGAAGGTATAAATGTTGTGTGGTCAGTAATAAATAAACAAACTAGTATATTTAGGAAGGTATAAATGTTGTGTCGGCAGTAATAAATAAACAAACTAGTATATTTAGGAAGGTATAAGTGTTGTGTGGGCAGTAATAAATAAACAAACTAGTATATTTAGGAAGGTATAAATGTTGTGTGGTCAGTAATAAATAAACAAACTAGTATATTTAGGAAGGTATAAATGTTGTGTGGGCAGTGTTATGACATCAGATTCTCTTTCTATCTCTGCCCTGTGTGTTAACTCCCCCAATCATTCTGTAGGTGACATTATACTTGGGCAAATCATCAATGATTCTTTGATATCACCCAGTTTGTAAGAGTGGGACTGGTTTTTATGTAAATTGTATGTGATGTCTTAACCATAAAGAATCTGAAAAGCTAACTTAAAGATAGTGCTGCAATTGTTTGATCCATGCAATGTCAATCCCCCCTTCTGCCACAACCTTAGGTGAGATCATTTTTAATCCCTGTATTACCAATTTTACTTCTCTGACCTTCAAGTGTGGATCTATCACCTATCTATATTTGCCCTTTGTGTTGTCAGTATATATCACCTATCTATGTTTGCCCTCTGTGTCGTCAGTATATATCACCTATCTATGTTTGCCCTCTGTGTCGTCAGTATATATCACCTATCTATGTTTGCCTTCTGTGTCGTCAGTATACATCACCTATCTATGTTTGCCCTCTGTGTCGTCAGTATATATCACCCGTCTATGTTTGCCCTCTGTGTCGTCAGTATACATCACCTATCTATGTTTGCCCTCTGTGTCGTCAGTATACATCACCTATTTATGTTTGCCCTCTGTGTCGTCAGTATACATCACCTATCTATGTTTGCCCTCTGTGTCGTCAGTATACATCACCTATCTATGTTTGCCCTCTGTGTTGTCAGTATATATCACCTATCTATATTTGCCCTCTGTGTTGTCAGTATATATCACCCATCTATGTTTGCCCTCTGTGTCGTCAGTCTATAGTCACCTATCTATGTTTGCCTCCTGTGTCGTCAGTCTATAGTCACCTATCTATGTTTGCCCTCTGTGTTGTCAGTATACATCACCCATCTATGATTGCCCTCTGTGTCGTCAGTATACATCACCTATCTATGTTTGCCCTCTGTGTCGTCAGTATATATCACCTATCTATGTTTGCCTCCTGTGTTGTCAGTCTATAGTCACCTATCTATGTTTGCCCTCTGCGTCGTCAGTATACATCACCTATCTATGTTTGCCTCCTGTGTCGTCAGTCTATAGTCACCTATCTATGTTTGCCTCCTGTGTCGTCAGTATATATCACCTATCTATGTTTGCCCTCTGTGTCGTCAGTATATATCACCTATCTATGTTTGCCCTCTGTGTCGTCAGTCTATAGTCACCTATCTATGTTTGCCCTCTGTGTCGTCAGTATACATCACCTATCTATGTTTGCCTCCTGTGTCGTCAGTATACATCACCTATCTATGTTTGCCTCCTGTGTCGTCAGTCTATAGTCACCTATCTATGTTTGCCTCCTGTGTCGTCAGTCTATATCACCCATCTATGTTTGCCTCCTGTGTCGTCAGTCTATAGTCACCTATCTATGTTTGCCTCCTGTGTCGTCAGTCTATAGTCACCTATCTATGTTTGCCTCCTGTGTTGTCAGTCTATAGTCACCTATCTATGTTTGCCTCCTGTGTCGTCAGTATACATCACCTATCTATGTTTGCCTCCTGTGTCGTCAGTCTATAGTCACCTATCTATGTTTGCCTCCTGTGTTGTCAGTCTATAGTCACCTATCTATGTTTGCCCTCTGTGTCGTCAGTATACATCACCTATCTATGTTTGCCCTCTGTGTCGTCAGTATACATCACCTATCTATGTTTGCCCTCTGTGTCGTCAGTATACATCACCCATCTATGTTTGCCCTCTGTGTCGTCAGTATACATCACCTATCTATGTTTGCCCTCTGTGTCGTCAGTATATATCACCCGTCTATGTTTGCCTCCTGTGTCGTCAGTCTATAGTCACCTATCTATGTTTGCCTCCTGTGTTGTCAGTCTATAGTCACCTATCTATGTTTGCCTCCTGTGTCGTCAGTATACATCACCTATCTATGTTTGCCTCCTGTGTCGTCAGTCTATAGTCACCTATCTATGTTTGCCTCCTGTGTTGTCAGTCTATAGTCACCTATCTATGTTTGCCCTCTGTGTCGTCAGTATACATCACCCATCTATGTTTGCCCTCTGTGTCGTCAGTATACATCACCTATCTATGTTTGCCCTCTGTGTCGTCAGTATACATCACCCATCTATGTTTGCCCTCTGTGTCGTCAGTATACATCACCTATCTATGTTTGCCCTCTGTGTCGTCAGTCTATAGTCACCTATCTATGTTTGCCCTCTGTGTCGTCAGTATATCACCTATCTATGTTTGCCCTCTGTGTCGTCAGTCTATAGTCACCTATCTATGTTTGCCTCCTGTGTCGTCAGTCTATAGTCACCTATCTATGTTTGCCCTCTGTGTCGTCAGTATACATCACCTATCTATGTTTGCCCTCTGTGTCGTCAGTATACATCACCTATCTATGTTTGCCCTCTGTGTCGTCAGTATATCACCTATCTATGTTTGCCTCCTGTGTCGTCAGTATATATCACCTATCTATGTTTGCCCTCTGTGTCGTCAGTATACATCACCTATCTATGTTTGCCCTCTGTGTCGTCAGTATATATCACCTATCTATGTTTGCCCTCTATGTCGTCAGTATATATCACCTATCTATGTTTGCCCTCTGTCGTCAGTCTATAGTCACCTATCAAGTTTTGCCCTCTGTGTCGTCAGTATATATCACCTATCTATGTTTGCCTCCTGTGTCGTCAGTCTATAGTCACCTATCTATGTTTGCCTCCTGTGTCGTCAGTATATATCACCTATCTATGTTTGCCCTCTGTGTCGTCAGTATATATCACCTATCTATGTTTGCCCTCTGTGTCGTCAGTATACATCACCTATCTATGTTTGCCCTCTGTGTCGTCAGTATATATCACCCATCTATGTTTGCCCTCTGTGTCGTCAGTATACATCACCTATCTATGTTTGCCCTCTGTGTCGTCAGTATATATCACCCGTCTATGTTTGCCTCCTGTGTCGTCAGTCTATAGTCACCTATCTATGTTTGCCTCCTGTGTCGTCAGTCTATAGTCACCTATCTATGTTTGCCCTCTGTGTCGTCAGTATACATCACCCATCTATGTTTGCCCTCTGTGTCGTCAGTATACATCACCTATCTATGTTTGCCCTCTGTGTCGTCAGTATACATCACCCATCTATGTTTGCCCTCTGTGTCGTCAGTATACATCACCTATCTATGTTTGCCCTCTGTGTCGTCAGTATACATCACCTATCTATGTTTGCCCTCTGTGTCGTCAGTCTATAGTCACCTATCTATGTTTGCCCTCTGTGTCGTCAGTATATATCACCTATCTATGTTTGCCCTCTGTGTCGTCAGTATACATCACCTATCTATGTTTGCCCTCTGTGTCGTCAGTATATATCACCTATCTATGTTTGCCCTCTGTGTCGTCAGTATACATCACCTATCTATGTTTGCCCTCTGTGTCGTCAGTATACATCACCTATTTATGTTTGCCCTCTGTGTCGTCAGTATACATCACCTATCTATGTTTGCCCTCTGTGTCGTCAGTATACATCACCTATCTATGTTTGCCCTCTGTGTCGTCAGTATATATCACCTGTCTATGTTTGCCCTCTGTGTCGTCAGTATATATCACCTATCTATGTTTGCCCTCTGTGTCATCAGTATATATCACCTATCTATGTTTGCCTCCTGTGTCGTCAGTCTATAGTCACCTATCTATTGTTGCATGAGAATTCTCCTTCATTTACGTTGTTTGTGTGTTTTGCACGTTTTCTTGGTCAAACTTTCTCTTATTCTCTCATTTACAACACCAATTTATAGTTCTCCCAAAGAGTTCAACAAAAGCTAGCAGTAAAATATAATCTGTGAACAGGATGAACTTAACTCAGCAGCTACCATCTAAAGGCCGATGAAAAACTCTCAGCACTTCTGAGTGTTTATGGGGACTTTAAATTTAAATGATTGAAATTAATTTTTTCTTGGCAATTCACACCATTTCCGAGTACAAAATCAAAGTTTGCTATGTAAAAATATGAAATTCTACTAATATCAAATTGGTCAATAATCTTTCTCCACAATATCTAAAACTCATGTCTGAACCTTTGCCAGCTTTAGGAGTCAACCATGCCCTCTATTTCTTCCACTTATCTCTTATATATATGAAATATGTATAAGTTTGTTTATGATTATCAATTCTGCTTGTTCCAAGACATAACAATTAGTTGGAGATAAAGAAATACTGTGCACAATGTGAGATGCTAAAATCCACGCAGCCCTATTCCTCATACAGGTTTACCTCTCTTCTCATATGTAGAAAACACATTGTGCTACCACAGGCGTAATGAGAGGTCATATTTCAAAGTGCTGCTTCAGAAAGGAGTCTGTCTGCTGAGGCAACCTCCATCAGCAAATGCCTCAACAGAGAAATATGTCCAAATATCAAAACCAAACAAACATTCCAATCAATTTATTTAATATTGAGACAACTTAGATATTGCATGAGGCTTATAAACAGTGTTAGGTAAATAACATGGCAAAATTGTGAGAATGTGTTTTGGAAAAAACACTACTGAAAATGCAAAAATATGATAAGATGAGCTTACCTCTCTTGCTTCTCTGGTAATTATCAGTTTGTGCCATTTGTTGTCATCAAATCGGATGGTGCCTCTTTTTGGCTTCACTTCTGTTTCAAAGACACCTGATCCCAGATTGAGGCTCATGGCGATGCCTCCTTCACGCAGGGCAATGTTCATGTAATCGTTCCCGTCCCCTGCAATGGTAAACATAATGATTTCCCTCAAAACACAACACTTGTCTTTATTTTGTTAATCACAGCACATGTACTGCTCACCATGTTTTATCAGAGATTTACCAACAAAGGCACTGGGTGTGAGTTTGTTATCAAACCTGGAATATTGAAAGCCTCAAAGTGATAAAAAAAACCACAGAATCCCTTCATAGTTTCAGGCACGCACCTTTGATCAAGAAAAAAGGAACATTTATGAGTCAGTGGTTTGTAATTTTGTTGCATTTTTCCAACCCATATACATATAGACCTTTTCTTATGCTGTGAAGGTCCATACATGGACTGAAGTAATGTTCCATGATGTAATATTTTTGCACACTTCCCAATCCCAAAGTTATTTTTATATATGTTCCATCAATGATTTTCCCAATCAGTAAAGCAAGCTTATTAATCTCAGGAACCTTGGTGTCCTATGCCAGTGCCTATTGTTCTTGGTAAAGGTGTCAAAATTAAGCTGTCTGCTGTCTCACCCCTTGGCTTCAACCCAGGGTACAATGTTTTGTGTGGCTCTTGTCACTTAAGTATCAGGCCTTATCCCCCCAAAAATTAATATGCCTGACCAATCAGAGTACCGTAGCCTGTAACTCATGAATAACTAATGAATATTCATGAGTTACTGGCTACTGTGCTTGATCATCCAA
Organism: Amphiduros pacificus; assembly: GCA_949316495.1. Taxonomy (NCBI): domain Eukaryota; kingdom Metazoa; phylum Annelida; class Polychaeta; order Phyllodocida; family Hesionidae; genus Amphiduros; species Amphiduros pacificus. The sequence continues at coordinate 8,604,006 of OX439005.1, read as the reverse complement.
TTGCTATTTCAGCCCCTGATGTGAGAAGGGGTCTGCTACCCAGTCAATCAATTTTGTTGGATGTCAGGAATTTTTATTTCAAACCAAATTACAAAACACTGTCATAAAATTGTGGGGGACACTTAACTGTGATAGAAATGTGAGGGACACCTAACGGTGAGGGACACCTAACGGTGAGGGACACCTAGTGGTGAGGGACACCTAATGGTGAAGGACACCTAATGGTGAGGGACACCTAATGGTGAATGACACCTAATGGTGAATGACACCTAATGGTGAGGGACACCTAATGGTGAGGGACACCTAATGGGAGGGAACCTTATGGCGAGGGACACCTAATGGTGAAGGACACCTAATGGGGAGGGACACCTAATGGTGAAGGACACCTAATGGTGAGGGACACCTAATGGTGAGGGACACCTAATGGGAGGGAACCTTATGGCGAGGGACACCTAATGGTGAAGGACACCTAATGGGGAGGGACATCTAATGGTGAATGACACCTAATGGTGAGGGACACCTAATGGTGAGGGACACCTAATGTGGTGAGGGACACCTAATGGTGAAGGATACCTAATGGTGAGGGACACCTAATGGTGAAGGATACCTAATGGTGAGGGACACCTAATGGTGAGGGACACCTAATGGGAGGGACACCTAATGGTGAAGGACACCTAATGGTGAGGGACATCTAATGGTGAGGGACACCTAATGGTGAGGGACACCTAATGGTGAGGGACACCTAATGGTGAAGGATACCTAATGGTGAGGGACACCTAATGGTGAGGGACACCTAATGGTGAGGGACACCTAATGGTGAGGGACACCTGATGGGGAGGGACACCTAATGGTGAAGGACACCTAATGGGGAGGGACACCTGATGGGGAGGGACACCTAATGGTGAATGACACCTAATGGTGAGGGACACCTAATGGTGAGGGACACCTAATGTGGTGAGGGACACCTAATGGTGAGGGACACCTAATGGTGAGGGACACCTAATGGTGAAGGACACCTAATGGGGAGGGACACCTAATGGGGAGGGACACCTAATGGTGAATGACACCTAATGGTGAAGGACACCTAATGGTGAAGGACACCTAATGGGGAGGGACACCTAATGGGGAGGGACACCTAATGGGGAGGGACACCTAATGGGGAGGGACACATTGATGGGGAGGGACACCTAGTGGTGAGGGACACCTTATAGTTGAGCGGATTCAGTTCGTTGGTGATGGCGGACGGGACACCTAATGGGGAGGGACACATTAATGGGGAGGGACACCTAGTGGTGAGGGACACCTTATAGTGAGGGCACCTAATGGTGAGGGACACCTAGTGGTGAGGGACACCTAGTGGTGAGGGACACCTAGTGGTGAGGGATACCTAGTGGTGAGGGACACCTAATGGTGAGGGACACCTAATAGTGAGGGCACCTAATGGTGAGGGACACCTAGTGGTGAGGGACACCTAATGGTGAGGGACACCTAATAGTGAGGGCACCTAATGGTGAGGGACACCTAATGGTGATACCTAGTGGTGAGGGACACCTAATGGTGAGGGACACCTAATAGTGAGGGCACCTAATGGTGAGGGACACCTAGTGGTGAGGGACACCTAATGGTGAGGGACACCTAATAGTGAGGGCACCTAATGGTGAGGGACACCTAATGGTGAATGACACCTAATGGGGAGGGACACCTAATGGTGAGGGACACCTAATGGGGAGGGACACCTAATGGTGAGGGACACCTAATCGTGAGGGCACCTCAATGTTGTGGATATATTTTCTACCAAAGATTCTCAGAATAAATGCTATGTTTCATATACATGTAGAACAGAACTTTCCCACTTCTCCCTATTTTGGCATTCTATATTTTATTAATCTATCACGACAGGTTCTGATCCTTCTTGTTCATTAGAACCTGAGCCCTGATCTCAAAATGAAGAACAACTGGGTTGATGTTATCCCAAGGTCACACAGGGTGGCAGCACTGTCACACTAAGCCATATCAAAGTGACCTCTCGGAGTGCCACTAAGCCTGTCCCTGATTAATTTGTGACTTTACATCTGAGGCAGTGAGCCCACACAGTCACTCTGCCTGATCAAAGCCTTACAAGGTGTCTGGGTGGCAAACTCACCACACACAATCCTGCACCTCCCCGAACATTCTCATACCAACAATGTGGCTGCAGACGAGTCTATCACTCTCAATACTCGGGAATATTCTCACACCTCTAATTCACTGCACAACACTGTCACTTGCACAATTAACTGCAGACTGTGATACCTTGAAAACATATGTTCAAAATATTATACACACAAATGATTGTACAACTGATCTTTATCTAATTGACCGACTGAACCATATCTGATTCTACAACTGATCTATATCCGATTCTACATCTGATCTACATGTATATCTGATTCTACATCTAATCTATATATCATTCTACAGTTGATCTATATCTCATTCTACATCTAATCTATATGATTCTACAGCTGATCTATATCTCATTCCACACCTGATCTATATCTCGTTCTACAGCTGATCTATATCTCATTCTTAATCTGATCTATATGATTCTACAGCTGATCTATATCTCATTCTACAGTTGATCTATATCTCATTCTACATCTAATCTATATGATTCTACAGCTGATCTATATCTCATTCTACAGCTGATCTATATCTCATTCTACAATTGATCTATATCTCATTCTACAATTGATCTATATCTCATTTTACAGCTGATCTATATCTCATTCTACATCTGATCTATATCTCATTCTACAGCTGATCTATATCTCATTCTACAATTGATCTATATCTCATTCTACATCTGATCTATATCTCATTCTAAATCTGATCTATATCTCATTCCACATCTGATCTATATCTCATTCCACATCTGATCTATATCTCATTCTAAATCTGATATATATCTCATTCCACATCTGATCTATATCTCATTCCACATCTGATCTATATCTCATTCTAAATCTGATCTATATCTCATTCTACATCTGATCTATATCTCGTTCTACATCTGATCTATATCTCATTCTAAATCTGATCTATATCTCATTCTACAGCTGATCTATATCTCATTCTACAATTGATCTATATCTCATTCTACATCTGATCTATATCTCATTCTACAGCTGATCTATATCTCATTCTACATCTGATCTATATCTCGTTCTACATCTGATCTATATCTCATTCTAAATCTGATCTATATCTCATTCTACATCTGATCTATATCTCGTTCTACATCTGATCTATATCTCATTCTAAATCTGATCTATATCTCATTCCACATCTGATCTATATCTCATTCCACATCTGATCTAAATCTCATTCTACAGCTGATCTATATCTCATTCCACATCTGATCTATATCTCATTCCACATCTGATCTATAGCTCATTCTCCAACTGATCTACAAGTATATCTGATTCTACATCTGATTTATATCTTATTCTATATCTGACTTAATAATAGATCTACATCTGATCCTACAAAATGTAAGCATCTGATTCTATGACCGACCAACATCTGATTATACATGTGACCTATATTTTACTTAAAGAAGAGTGTACAGATGATACCTGCAGGTTGAACAAAATAAAGAGGCCAAAATGAGTTCAATGAGTGCACATATGGGAGATTTTATTGAGTGAGCACAAATACAAGTGTTTTGCAGAATGTCTGTGGCACGTGTACAGCCTGTGTGTGCTACATGGAGACCATTGTCTGTGTCGACCCATAAGGTGTGATGGTGGCAGTACGGTCCAGCCTCACATTGTCCTCATCCTGTGAGGCCCCATGCAACATGTGATCACCGCCATTGATAGCATCCCAGGGCCCCTCACAACACTGATCAATAGCACACCAGTCTACATTCATTGCTGTAATTAATTTGTTTTGATCTTGAGGGCACAGTTTTCCGGACTGTATTACTGGACATAAGTCTCCGGCCATTGTGTGGCTTCTGTTTGTCCCATGACCAGAGATTCTAACTACTGCCAACTAAAACAACTCTCTATTCCCAGTCATTTTCAGCAGAAAGTTCCATTTAACGTGCATAGAACTTTAATTCCAGGCAAAATGTGACAGACATATCGCACTTTCATTTCTCAATGTTATTCTTGTCTGCAGTCAGTGACACTTACAGACGAGACTTACATGTGAGCAACAGGCAATTAAGTGAATCATATTCCAGCCAGACTAGTAGGGTCTGACATACAGCAATGACACATACAAAGTACAGCAATGACACATACAAAGTACAGCAATGACACATACCAAGTACAGCAATGACACATACCGAGTACAGCAATGACACATACCAAGTACAGCAATGACACATACCAAGTACAGCTATGACACATACCAAGTACAGCAATGACACATACCAAGTACAGCTATGACACATACCGAGTACAGCAATGACACATACCAAGTACAGCAATGACACATACCAAGTACAGCTATGACACATACCAAGTACAGCAATGACACATACCAAGTACAGCTATGACACATACCAAGTACAGCAATGACACATACCGAGTACAGCAATGACACATACCGAGTACAGCAATGACACATACCAAGTACAGCAATGACACATACCAAGTACAGCAATGACACACACAAAGTACAGCAATGACACATACCGAGTACAGCAATGACACATACCGAGTACAGCAATGACACATACCAAGTACAGCAATGACACATACCGAGTACAGCAATGACACATACCAAGTACAGCTATGACACATACCAAGTACAGCAATGACATATACCAAGTGCCAGACTAGCAGGGTCTGACATACAGCAATGACACATACCAAGTACAGCAATGACACATACCAAGTACAGCAATGACACATACCAAGTACAGCAATGACATATACCAAGTGCCAGACTAGCAGGGTCTGACATACAGCAATGACACATACCAAGTACAGCAATGACACATACCAAGTACAGCAATGACACATACCAAGTACAGCAATGACACATACCGAGTACAGCAATGACACATACCGAGTACAGCAATGACACATACCAAGTACAGCAATGACACATACCAAGTACAGCAATGACACACACAAAGTACAGCAATGACACATACCGAGTACAGCAATGACACATACCGAGTACAGCAATGACACATACCAAGTACAGCAATGACACATACCGAGTACAGCAATGACACATACCGAGTACAGCAATGACACATACCGAGTACAGCAATGACACATACCGAGTACAGCAATGACACATACCAAGTACAGCAATGACATATACCAAGTGCCAGACTAGCAGGGTCTGACATACAGCAATGACACATACCAAGTACAGCAATGACACATACCGAGTACAGCAATGACACATACCAAGTACAGCAATGACATATACCAAGTGCCAGACTAGCAGGGTCTGACATACAGCAATGACACATACCAAGTACAGCAATGACACATACCGAGTACAGCAATGACACATACCAAGTACAGCAATGACATATACCAAGTACAGCAATGACACATACCAAGTACAGCAATGACACATACCAAGTACAGCAATGACACATACCAAGTACAGCAATGACACATACCAAGTGCCAGACTATCAGGTCTGATGTACAGCAATGACACAGTATGAGTTAAGTAAAGGTTGTTTTGTGCAGTTGGCCACTGATGTTCTGGATACCTCATTAAATCACTGTGATTATTAGTTTGTATCAAGGCAGCATCTTATAATGTTTGAAAATGCTCTCCCTGTCTACTACACAAAATCACAATCATATAGCAATTCATCTTGTCTTTTTAATGTAAGTTGATACTGTCTATTAATATTACTCTATATGAAAACTATACTCTCCATTAATATTACTCTCCATTTACACAATCCATTCCATCAATATTTCTCTGTGCTAGCACTATACTCTCCATCAATATTTCTCTGTGCTAGCACTATACTCTCCATCAATATTTCTCTGTGCTAGCACTATACTCTCCATCAATATTCCTCTGTACTAATACTATACTCTCCATCAATATTCCTCTGTACTAATACTATACTCTCCATCAATATTCCTATGTACTAACACTATACTCTCCATCAATATTCCTCTGTACTAATACTATACTCTCCATCAATATTCCTCTGTTCTAATATTATACTCTCCATCAATATCCCTCTGTTCTAATACTATACTCTCCATCAATATTCCTGTGCTAATGCTATACTCTCCATCAATATTCCTCTGTACTAATACTATACTCTCCATCAATATTCCTCTGTTCTAATACTATACTCTCCATCAATATTCCTCTGAGCTAATGCTATACTCTCCATCAATATTCCTCTGTACTAATGCTATACTCTCCATCAATATTCCTCTACTAATACTATACTCTCCATCAATATTCCTCTGGTCTAATACTATACTCTCCATCTATATTCCTCTGAGCTAATGCTATACTCTCCATCAATATTCCTCTGTTCTAATGCTATACTCTCCATCAATATTCCTCTGTTCTAATACTACACTCTCCATCAATATTCCTCTGTTCTAATACTATACTCTCCATCAATATTCCTGTACTAATACTATACTCTCCATCAATATTCCTCTACTAATACTATACTCTCCATCAATATTCCTCTGTTCTAATATTATACTCTCCATCAATATTCCTCTGTTCTAATACTATACTCTCCATCAATATCCCTCTGTTCTAATACTATACTCTCCATCAATATTCCTCTGTTCTAATACTATACTCTCCATCAATATCCCTCTGTTCTAATACTATACTCTCCATCAATATTCCTGTGCTAATGCTATACTCTCCATCAATATTCCTCTGTTCTAATATTATACTCTCCATCAATATTCCTCTACTAATACTATACTCTCCATCAATATTCCTCTGTTCTAATATTATACTCTCCATCAATATTCCTCTGTTCTAATACTATACTCTCCATCAATATTCCTCTGTTCTAATATTATACTCTCCATCAATATTCCTCTGTTCTAATACTATACTCTCCATCAATATCCCTCTGTTCTAATACTATACTCTCCATCAATATTCCTGTGCTAATGCTATACTCTCCATCAATATTCCTCTGTACTAATACTATACTCTCCATCAATATTCCTCTGTTCTAATACTATACTCTCCATCAATATTCCTCTGAGCTAATGCTATACTCTCCATCAATATTCCTCTGTACTAATGCTATACTCTCCATCAATATTCCTCTACTAATACTATACTCTCCATCAATATTCCTCTGGTCTAATACTATACTCTCCATCTATATTCCTCTGAGCTAATGCTATACTCTCCATCAATATTCCTCTGTTCTAATGCTATACTCTCCATCAATATTCCTCTGTACTAATACTATACTCTCCATCAATATTCCTCTGGACTAATACTATACTCTCCATCAATATTCCTCTGTACTAATACTATACTCTCCATCAATATTCCTCTGTGCTAATGCTATACTCTCCATCAATATTCCTCTGTTCTAATACTATACTCTCCATCAATATTCCTCTGTTCTAATGCTATACTCTCCATCAATATTCCTCTGTGCTAATGCGATACTCTCCATCAATATCCCTCTGTTCTAATACAATACTCTCCATCAATATTCCTCTGTACTAAAACTATACTCTCCATCAATATTCCTCTGTGCTAATACTATACTCTCCATCAATATTCCTCTGTACTAATACTATACTCTCCATCAATATTTCTCTGTTCTAATACTATACTCTCCATCAATTTTCCTCTGTACTAATACTATACTCTCCATCAATATTCCTCTGTTCTAATACTATACTCTCCATCAATATTCCTCTGTGCTAATACTATACTTTCCATCAATATTCCTCTGTACTAATACTATACTCTCCATCAATATTTCTGTGCTAATACTATACTCTCCATCAATATTCCTCTGTGCTAATGCTATACTCTCCATCAATATTCCTCTGTTCTAATACTATACTCTCCATCAATATTCCTCTGTTCTAATACTATACTCTCCATCAATATTCCTCTGTGCTAATACTATACTCTCCATCAATATTCCTCTGTACTAATACTATACTCTCCATCAATATTTCTCTGTTCTAATACTATACTCTCCATCAATTTTCCTCTGTACTAATACTATACTCTCCATCAATATTCCTCTGTTCTAATACTATACTCTCCATCAATATTCCTCTGTGCTAATACTATACTTTCCATCAATATTCCTCTGTACTAATACTATACTCTCCATCAATATTTCTGTGCTAATACTATACTCTCCATCAATATTCCTGTGCTAATGCTATACTCTCCATCAATATTCCTCTGTTCTAATACTATACTCTCCATCAATATTCCTCTGTTCTAATACTATACTCTCCATCAATATTCCTCTGTTCTAATGCTATACTCTCCATCAATATTCCTCTGTTCTAATACTACACTCTCCATCAATATTCCTCTGTGCTAATGCTATACTCTCCATCAATATTTCTCTGTACTAATGCTATACTCTCCATCAATATTCCTCTGTGCTAATGCTATACTCTCCATCAATATTCCTCTGTTCTAATACTATACTCTCCATCAATATCCCTCTGTACTAATGCTATACTCTCCATCAATATTCCTCTGTACTAGCACTATACTCTCCATCAATATTCCTCTGTGCTAATACTATACTCTCCATCAATATTCCTCTGTGCTAATACTATACTCTCCATCAATATTCCTCTGTGCTAATACTATACTCTCCATCAATATTCCTCTGTTCTAATACTATACTCTCCATCAATATCCCTCTGTACTAATGCTATACTCTCCATCAATATTCCTCTGTACTAGCACTATACTCTCCATCAATATTCCTCTGTTCTAATACTATACTTTCCATCAATATTCCTCTGTTCTAATACTATACTCTCCATCAATATTCCTCTGTGCTAATGCTATACTCTCCATCAATATTCCTCTGTGCTAATACTATACTCTCCATCAATATTCCTCTGTACTAATACTATACTCTCCATCAATATTGTTCTGTGCTAATGCTATACTCTCCATCAATATCCCTCTGTACTAATACTATACTCTCCATCAATATTCCTCTGTACTAATGCTATACTCTCCATCAATATTCCTCTGTACTAATGCTATACTCTCCATCAATATTTCTCTGTTCTAATACTATACTCTCCATCAATATCCCTCTGTACTAATACTATACTCTCCATCAATATTCCTCTGTACTAATGCTATACTCTCCATCAATATTCCTCTGTACTAATGCTATACTCTCCATCAATATTTCTCTGTTCTAATACTATACTCTCCATCAATATCCCTCTGTACTAATGCTATACTCTCCATCAATATTCCTCTGTACTAGAACTATACTCTCCATCAAAATTCCTCTGTTCTAATACTATACTCTCCATCAATATTCCTCTGTTCTAATACTATACTCTCCATCAATATTCCTCTGTACTAATGCTATACTCTCCATCAATATTCCTCTGTACTAATGCTATACTCTCCATCAATATTCCTCTGTGCTAATGCTATACTCTCCATCAATATTCCTCTGTTCTAATACTATACTCTCCATCAATATTCCTGTACTAATACTATACTCTCCATCAATATTCCTCTGTTCTAATACTATACTCTCCATCAATATTCCTCTGTACTAATGCTATACTCTCCATCAATATTCCTCTGTACTAATACTATACTCTCCATCAATATTCCTCTGTACTAATACTATACTCTCCATCAATATTCCTCTGTACTAATACTATACTCTCCATCAATATTCCTCTGTTCTAATACTATACTCTCCATCAATATTCCTGTACTAATACTATACTCTCCATCAATATTCCTCTGTGCTAATACTATACTCTCCATCAATATTTCTCTGTGCTATTACTATACTCTCCAGCAATATTTCTCTGTGCTAATACTATACTCTCCATCAATATTCCTCTGTACTAGAACTATACTCTCCATCAATATTCCTCTGTACTAGAACTATACTCTCCATCAAAATTCCTCTGTTCTAATACTATACTCTCCATCAATATTCCTCTGTTCTAATACTATACTCTCCATCAATATTCCTCTGTACTAATGCTATACTCTCCATCAATATTCCTCTGTACTAATGCTATACTCTCCATTAATATTACTCTCCATTTACACAATCCATTCCATCAATATTCCTCTGTGCTAATACTATACTTTCCATCAATATTCCTCTGTACTAATACTATACTCTCCATCAATATTTCTGTGCTAATACTATACTCTCCATCAATATTCCTCTGTTCTAATGCTATACTCTCCATCAATATTCCTCTGTTCTAATACTATACTCTCCATCAATATTCCTCTGTTCTAATACTATACTCTCCATCAATATTCCTCTGTTCTAATGCTATACTCTCCATCAATATTCCTCTGTTCTAATACTATACTCTCCATCAATATTCCTCTGTTCTAATACTATACTCTCCATCAATATCCCTCTGTACTAATGCTATACTCTCCATCAATATTCCTCTGTACTAGCACTATACTCTCCATCAATATTCCTCTGTTCTAATACTATACTTTCCATCAATATTCCTCTGTTCTAATACTATACTCTCCATCAATATTCCTCTGTGCTAATGCTATACTCTCCATCAATATTCCTCTGTGCTAATACTATACTCTCCATCAATATTCCTCTGTACTAATACTATACTCTCCATCAATATTGTTCTGTGCTAATGCTATACTCTCCATCAATATCCCTCTGTACTAATGCTATACTCTCCATCAATATCCCTCTGTACTAGCACTATACTCTCCATCAATATTCCTCTGTACTAATGCTATACTCTCCATCAATATTTCTCTGTTCTAATACTATACTCTCCATCAATATCCCTCTGTACTAATGCTATACTCTCCATCAATATTCCTCTGTACTAGAACTATACTCTCCATCAAAATTCCTCTGTTCTAATACTATACTCTCCATCAATATTCCTCTGTTCTAATACTATACTCTCCATCAATATTCCTCTGTACTAATGCTATACTCTCCATCAATATTCCTCTGTACTAATACTATACTCTCCATCAATATTCCTCTGTGCTAATGCTATACTCTCCATCAAAATTCCTCTGTTCTAATACTATACTCTCCATCAATATTCCTCTGTTCTAATACTATACTCTCCATCAATATTCCTCTGTGCTAATGCTATACTCTCCATCAATATTCCTCTGTGCTAATACTATACTCTCCATCAATATTCCTCTGTACTAATACTATACTCTCCATCAATATTGTTCTGTGCTAATGCTATACTCTCCATCAATATCCCTCTGTACTAATGCTATACTCTCCATCAATATCCCTCTGTACTAATGCTATACTCTCCATCAATATTCCTCTGTACTAATACTATACTCTCCATCAATATTCCTCTGTGCTAATGCTATACTCTCCATCAAAATTCCTCTGTTCTAATACTATACTCTCCATCAATATTCCTCTGTTCTAATACTATACTCTCCATCAATATTCCTCTGTTCTAATACTATACTCTCCATCAATATTCCTCTGTACTAATGCTATACTCTCCATCAATATTTCTCTGTTCTAATACTATACTCTCCATCAATATCCCTCTGTACTAATGCTATACTCTCCATCAATATTCCTCTGTACTAATACTATACTCTCCATCAATATTCCTCTGTGCTAATGCTATACTCTCCATCAAAATTCCTCTGTTCTAATACTATACTCTCCATCAATATTCCTCTGTTCTAATACTATACTCTCCATCAATATTCCTCTGTTCTAATACTATACTCTCCATCAATATTCCTCTGTACTAATGCTATACTCTCCATCAATATTTCTCTGTTCTAATACTATACTCTCCATCAATATCCCTCTGTACTAATGCTATACTCTCCATCAATATTCCTCTGTACTAGAACTATACTCTCCATCAAAATTCCTCTGTTCTAATACTATACTCTCCATCAATATTCCTCTGTTCTAATACTATACTCTCCATCAATATTCCTCTGTACTAATACTATACTCTCCATCAATATTCCTCTGTTCTAATACTATACTCTCCATCAATATTTCTCTGTGCTAATGCTATACTCTCCATCAATATTCCTCTGTTCTAATACTATACTCTCCATCAATATTCCTCTGTTCTAATACTATACTCTCCATCAATATTCCTCTGTACTAATACTATACTCTCCATCAATATTCCTCTGTGCTAATGCTATACTCTCCATCAATATTCCTCTGTTCTAATACTATACTCTCCATCAATATTCCTGTACTAATACTATACTCTCCATCAATATTCCTGTACTAATACTATACTCTCCATCAATATTCCTCTGTGCTAATACTATACTCTCCATCAATATTTCTCTGTGCTATTACTATACTCTCCATCAATATTTCTCTGTGCTAATACTATACTCTCCATCAATATTCCTCTGTACTAGAACTATACTCTCCATCAATATTCCTCTGTACTAGAACTATACTCTCCATCAAAATTCCTCTGTTCTAATACTATACTCTCCATCAATATTCCTCTGTTCTAATACTATACTCTCCATCAATATTCCTCTGTACTAATGCTATACTCTCCATCAATATTCCTCTGTACTAATGCTATACTCTCCATCAATATTCCTCTGTGCTAATGCTATACTCTCCATCAATGTTCCTCTGTGCTAATACTATACTCTCCATCAATATTCCTCTGTGCTAATACTATACTCTCCATCAATATTCCTCTGTTCTAATACTATACTCTCCATCAATATTCCTCTGTTCTAATACTACACTCTCCATCAATATTCCTCTGTTCTAATACTATACTCTCCATCAATATTCCTGTACTAATACTATACTCTCCATCAATATTCCTGTACTAATACTATACTCTCCATCAATATTCCTCTGTGCTAATACTATACTCTCCATCAATATTTCTCTGTGCTATTACTATACTCTCCATCAATATTTCTCTGTGCTAATACTATACTCTCCATCAATATTCCTCTGTACTAGAACTATACTCTCCATCAATATTCCTCTGTACTAGAACTATACTCTCCATCAAAATTCCTCTGTTCTAATACTATACTCTCCATCAATATTCCTCTGTTCTAATACTATACTCTCCATCAATATTCCTCTGTACTAATGCTATACTCTCCATCAATATTCCTCTGTACTAATACTATACTCTCCATCAATATTCCTCTGTACTAATACTATACTCTCCATCAATATTCCTGTACTAATGCTATACTCTCCATCAATATTCCTGTACTAATACTATACTCTCCATCAATATTCCTCTGTGCTAATGCTATACTCTCCATCAAAATTCCTCTGTACTAATGCTATACTCTCCATCAATATTCCTCTGTACTAATGCTATACTCTCCATCAATATTCCTCTGTACTAATGCTATACTCTCCATCAATATTCCTCTGTACTAATGCTATACTCTCCATCAATATTCCTCTGTTCTAATACTATACTCTCCATCAATATTCCTCTGTGCTAATGCTATACTCTCCATCAATATTCCTCTGTGCTAATGCTATACTCTCCATCAAAATTCCTCTGTTCTAATACTATACTCTCCATCAATATTCCTCTGTTCTAATACTACACTCTCCATCAATATTCCTCTGTTCTAATACTATACTCTCCATCAATATTCCTGTACTAATACTATACTCTCCATCAATATTCCTGTACTAATACTATACTCTCCATCAATATTCCTCTGTGCTAATACTATACTCTCCATCAATATTTCTCTGTGCTATTACTATACTCTCCATCAATATTTCTCTGTGCTAATACTATACTCTCCATCAATATTCCTCTGTACTAGAACTATACTCTCCATCAATATTCCTCTGTACTAGAACTATACTCTCCATCAAAATTCCTCTGTTCTAATACTATACTCTCCATCAATATTCCTCTGTTCTAATACTATACTCTCCATCAATATTCCTCTGTACTAATGCTATACTCTCCATCAATATTCCTCTGTTCTAATACTATACTCTCCATCAATATTCCTCTGTACTAATACTATACTCTCCATCAATATTCCTCTGTACTAATGCTATACTCTCCATCAATATTCCTGTACTAATACTATACTCTCCATCAATATTCCTCTGTGCTAATGCTATACTCTCCATCAAAATTCCTCTGTTCTAATACTATACTCTCCATCAATATTCCTCTGTTCTAATACTACACTCTCCATCAATATTCCTCTGTTCTAATACTATACTCTCCATCAATATTCCTGTACTAATACTATACTCTCCATCAATATTCCTGTACTAATACTATACTCTCCATCAATATTCCTCTGTGCTAATACTATACTCTCCATCAATATTTCTCTGTGCTATTACTATACTCTCCATCAATATTTCTCTGTGCTAATACTATACTCTCCATCAATATTCCTCTGTGCTAATGCTATACTCTCTTTTAGACACAGTGAAACATGAACAATTAGAGGCTGAACAATGACCAAGTTCATGTCAAAGGTACTCTAAGGTCACCAATAATCCAGGGAGAAACTACATAATTTTTATAAAGATACGTAAGTAGATATTGATTGAAAACACAGCAGTATGCAGCTAAACAAACTTATGCTTATATTTCCAGTCCTATGACATTTCTAATGTTTTACATTTCTGTTCACTCTTCATTGGGTTCAACTGAGAGGAGATGGAGTAGAATTTTATCTTAAATGCGCGCCTCATTAAAATTCATATAACTCAAATTAAGGCTCAAGATGTCACTTTGAAAGTGATTTGATATTCTGTAAAACTGTAAATTCTGAAGTAAGAAATGGCCTTTATAAATCATTAGATCTGGAAATTCGAGGAAAAAGAATACCTAAGTGTTTAAAATCAAATGTAAGTTTCAAAATATTTAATGTTTGTGAAGATCATTTTTTATAATGAAGTTTAAGAAAAATGCCTCAAGCATATCATAGTCTGGAAGGGTGTTGAAAATTATTGATGAATCCTCACTCTGAAAACTTAATCAATCATTCTGCTCATGGGAAATATCTTGAAATGTCCAGCCACAATTGGTTTTGATGACTAATCCAAATTATAGATTTGCAATTGGAATGAGGTCATATTGACCACACTGGAGTCTTCCGGTGGTTCCAGAACGTCCACCATCACTTCTATGGCACTTGGAAAAGATTCCTGCTAAAACATTATGTTGAAAACATAACTCTCCTTTCCAAGGAATTTCCAAGGAATTATCCAAATCTATGACAACAATGAAAAGTAAACACTTCTTAAACCTTAAAAGGCATTTTAGACATTCAAGAATTAAATTTTTCACACAACTCACACAATTCCTCTCCAAAACCAGATGAATATTTTTACTTGGCTTTAAGTTGCAGAACATTTCCATTGGTAGGTGTTTTATCAGCAGTTATTTATTTGGCAAGGGATATCTTCCAGTTGTATCTGTCTGATAAAATGTTGCCAAGCCACTTTAGCCAAGCAAGGTACTTTAAGTCAGCCACATATCTTCCTGATGTATAACACAATGGTTTCACCTGGTATTTCCTGTTTACAATCCTCCTACTTTGAAATGAGATTAGTATGAAAATATGGAAAACTTAAATATACCTGATACTATGATACCCCAAAATGTGATAATTATTTCATAAAGAAAGATGAGATTGAGTTTTTATCCCCTGCAGAGATTTTTTAATTGCTAGGATTTTTCACATAAAAAGCTCAACAAATCTTAATTGTTTACTCTTCACAAAAGACCTTTCCATTTGCATCAAATCAGGATTTCATGGCTTCTATGTTTAAATAGTGAAATTTAATTAAAAGTTGTATTTGGAGAGCATCTTTGTTTACATTTCCATAAATTCTCCTTATAAGACATGGAGAAGATGAATTAAATTATCTAGCATCATATCAAATGTCAAGGTTTATTTGTATTTACGCCTATCACCTTTCCCTCCCCAATTCAGACACAGAAAAATCTCTTGTTCTTCAGTTCTTCTGCTGTCCCTACAACTTGAGCTATTTCAAACATTGACTTCTTCTGAAATAATCTGTGAAGACACTGAGACTTTTTGTGGTTTTCTCTGTCAGGCTGTGTTTTTATCATTCTTACCTCCCCTTTGGGATATTACTTTACTTGCCTCTCAAGTAAGATACATAAACACAAAGGACAGCTGATATTTTTCTTTCTATCAAGGTTAAAATGTTCAAACATTTTTCACCCAGGCCCTAAACCAGTTCATACTTTAAAGATTTCATCTGATGAATATTTCTTAATGTATTTGTATTGATTTTGACGTATTACAGATTGATAGGATCTACACGTCTCTTGTTAATATTTTTGTGTTCAAAATGACTTGCTTGTATTACTTACATGAGAGCACATCATGAAAGTGGGTATAGTTCCTAAAAAACTTCATAACTTCAATTTTCTTTGGGAAATGTTGTACTCTTTGTAAAAATAAAATCAGAAATGTTGAAGACAACTTTTGTGAATTTCATAACCAAGGGAAAAAAGTATTTTTCAAAAATTAATAACTTTGCAAAAATCTGAAACCGGAAAATAGTGATTCAGACCAAGATTGTTCATCTTTGTGCTCAACTTAGAAATGAAACTTTGAATATATCGAATATATTACATACTGCTATACATACTGAGAGTAAAAAAACCTTGAGTTGAAATGAAATTTCCATGACATCTTTGATAAAGAACGGGATATGTGTGCGATTACTGCATATGTTTGTTAGGTGTTCAGTTACACTTTCTCAGCTATGAGAACATACTCTACCACAGGGGCTTTCTGACCTTTATTTCAACCAAATGTCACCGTAATATTGCCAAACCTTTGATTGTGATTTCCATACAAAAATTATTAAAATAACTCATTTATTTCTCAATTGTCTGCAAACGTTTTGAATATGATAAGAGTGGATGCTTTCTGGTGCACTCTGTGAACCATCACATATTTGCAGATAAAAAGAATGGGCCCTGTGACCTTAAAAAGAGATCAAGGTCACCCTATATTGAACTCATCAGAGATCATGATATTATGTTCCAAATTACACTGATATTGATGTATTTGCTGCAGGTCAGGTGACCACTAACAAACAACACACAGACTATGTCCTTGACCTTGAGAAAAAATACATAAATGTTATAAAAATCTGGATGTAATGTTCAAACATGAGAAAACAAAAAAATAAACAAAGTAGGGGAGTTTTGGACATGGTGGAAACAGGACAGAAACATAAAGTCAGCTTGAAGGTTAGAGAATATGAATCTGGAGTATTAATGTAAGTGTGTTTAGTTCTGAGAGGTGCTGATGCTGTGTGTATGTGTGGGGGGGGGGGGGGGAGTCTTCCCTCCGAAACAGGTTTTTTGTACCATATCAGTCAGAATACAGAGTAATGATGGCAGAGGTAGTGAGAAGATTGAACCATTATCATTACTACCGATGTGATGTGAGTGCAACATATGTT
The DNA here is from genome assembly GCA_949316495.1 of Amphiduros pacificus. NCBI lineage: Eukaryota > Metazoa > Annelida > Polychaeta > Phyllodocida > Hesionidae > Amphiduros > Amphiduros pacificus. The sequence continues at coordinate 8,586,306 of OX439005.1, read as the reverse complement.
ATAAAATATTCACAACATATTCACATATCACACATGATTTAGTTATGTTTCATCATCTAAAGCCCCCTAAAAATCCAAATTATTATTGAATATTCCACAACAGTAATATTTGATTGTGATTTACAGGACAATGGTAAATATTTGCCTCATGGTGAGCGTGTGGAAAGAGACACGCTGAGGTACCTCTTCCACAAGTAATCTGCCATGTCCTTCAGCCAACACAGATGGCACACTCCATGACATTTATATGCTTCAATATCATCTGCTCCATTATTATATAAGCTATTGTGTCTGCTGGAGCCAGGGGGGACACTGTAGCGAGGACTGTGAGGGGGGTCACTGTCCTGGCTTGTATAATAACAGCTGCAGCAGGTGCACAACTCCTATCAAGGACATACTCAGGTCATAATAATCATACCACACATCTCCAGCGTCCCTGCCACTCACACGTAACCAGTGTCTTCAAGGTCATGCAAATGTATAGAAGGTCATATTGACAAGGTAAACAAATATATTAAAAAAATAAAGCTCATGCAAAATGGACATGAAAAATATATGTTATCCTGGCAGGTTTGATCAAGGTTTTATCTTATTTCAAGATTTTCAAAGTGATGTCCTGGTACATGTGATAATCTTTCAATGAGTTGAGTCTGACAGACAACTCAGTTTTCAGGCACCAGCTTGAATAAACCTCGAGGTTCAAGGACACTTTGACAGCCCCTTCAGGGCAGATATATTTGGAACCACAGCAGGGAAGGCGGAGGGGGGTGGTCATGTGACAGTCCGTGGAAGGCCCCAGCAGGGAAGCAGAGTGCTCCTGTCTGTAGGGGGTATGTTCTACTCAACCAAGGACAGGTCCTGCAGGGTGAGAGCCATAATTGATGGCTTGAAACTCAACAGTCTAAATCTTACAAATGACCTTCACCTTGATAAGGATGATAATCGCATAAAGAGTTTAATTCTATATACATGTATGTGTGTATTTTAGTTTGCCGATCTTTCTCTATAGATGGAGTGTAATAAGACATACCTGTGTAGAATAGGAGACCATTGGGCTGCCTGGTTTTAAAGTAGAGGGTGACTTGGTCATTGCTGCTGACGATGGGATCTCCATGGGAAGACAAATCGTAACTAAGATAGTGTGCTCCGTAAAACGTAGCTTCTGATGGAATCTTCTCTGAAACACACAGAAAACAACACGGTGAGAACATGTGGCTCATCACACAAGACTATAAATCTGTCCCCCTCAAAAATGTGTAATAATTCATTTGTCTTGGACATTTTTATTGTACTGAAAAAAACATTGTTCAGGTAAAATCCTCGTTGAGATGAAATAAATAAAATCACAACATGAGCTTTAAAGGTGTTATGCATCAATCTTGCAATTTATAATGTTAAAAGATAAATGAACATCAAGACATTTTTAATCTCATCAGGATGTTAAGATAAATATCTATGAGACTGAGAAGTTGTACTCTCTGAGAGGTCTGTGTCAGCAATCTACTGCCTGTGATGGGTAAAACGGGCAGAGCGTCAACTCTTTGTGACCCCAGATGAGGCTCAAAGTAGGTAAGCAATGTTTGACATCATTCTATCACCATTCAAAGGACAATGCTTATGATGACGTCATAAGCATATTACAATACTTGCTTGATGTCATTTTAAAAATTACCTTTCAGTGCCTCAATGAAAACATTCAAGGAGTGTGCTTTCAAAAAGAGGCCAAATATAAGACTCTTGTTCAAATAGGTTTTACAGATACTTATTGGAGTGTATCAACATGAACAGTAAATTGCAATGAAAGGCAAATACCTTTATCATTAACTAATGAATTTTAGACAAGTTTTCAAAAATCACTGCACATTTCCTGTAATATCAAATACTGAGAGGAAATTTTCCTAATTCTAGCTTTCCATAGACAATTTTTGATACAAAAAAAATATGTGCAAAATCATTTCTTTATATATCCTGTAAAGTAATAACATACATATAGCTTTAAACCAGGAAGGAAGTGAAACTGAGTACATGAGAAAGGGATCCAGCACGCTACCACTTCACCACATGATGCACTCGTCCTCATGATCATATTGTCTAACCAGGAAGACTGATCATATTCTTGCATGATGTTTGCCAATGTCACATGACAGATCTCTGATAAAGTACAGTTCTGACATTTATAGTACAAAACCATCTGTATGAATAGACTTCTCTGCCTCATTCAGTCACTAAGGTAGGATATAGCATATGGTGATGCCAAAGCTTTCACTTTATTTCCTTTTTCTAAAATATTTATTATTTTGAGTTTGCACTTATCTCCCCTGTCACCTACCAGACATAAGGTCCTCTGGTCATGAGTCCTCCCTGTCACCTACCAGACATAAGGTCCTCAGGTCATGAGTCCTCCCTGTCACCTACCAGACATAAGGTCATGAGTCCTCCCTGTCACCTACCAGACATAAGGTCATCAGTCCTCCCTGTCACCTACCAGACATAAGGTCATCAGTCCTCCCTGTCACCTACCAGACATAAGGTCATCAGTCCTCCCTGTCACCTACCAGACATAAGGTCCTCAGGTCATGAGTCCTCCCTGTCGCCTACCAGACATAAGGTCATCAGTCCTCCCTGTCACCTACCAGACATAAGGTCATCAGTCCTCCCTGTCACCTACCAAACATAAGGTCATGAGTCCTCCCTGTCACCTACCAGACATAAGGTCATGAGTCCTCCCTGTCACCTACCAGACATAAGGTCATGAGTCCTCCCTGTCACCTACCAGACATAAGGTCATGAGTCCTCCCTGTCACCTACCAGACATAAGGTCATGAGTCCTCCCTGTCACCTACCAGACATAAGGTCCTCTGGTCATGAGTCCTCCCTGTCACCTACCAGACATAAGGTCCTCAGGTCATGAGTCCTCCCTGTCACCTACCAGACATAAGGTCCTCAGGTCATGAGTCCTCCCTTTCACCTACCAGACATAAGGTCCTCAGGTCATGAGTCCTCCCTGTCACCTACCAGACAAGGATTCATTTCAGTGTTGTTTTCTTAATTATATTGCGTGATATTAAACACTTGGTTCATATGAAGTTCAGTCTTAATTCAAACATCACATTAAAACAGCAGCTCGCTGAATTTACTACAATGTAGTATGTTATGCTACATAAAATCACTTCTTAAATAATTATGTTTTGCATGCCTGCAGGCCATTATTGATTAGAATGCACTAATGTGAAAAAGATTTAAACCACCCCGGTTGTTGCTAATTATTTGATAATGCTTTTCAATGAGAGGAACATCTGTTGCCATTTCAAGTCTACCACGAGCAAGTCTGGAACATCCAGTATGCACGGTTTCATAACTGCATTTGATAAATCAGATTTCATAAATTTATTTTTAATTTTTTTGTTTGAAAACTGCTCACACATTCCAAATCATAGCATAAATGTCTAAAAGTGAGGTATGTTTCTTCTTGAGCGATTGACATATCATGGATTGCTGAGCAAAGTGTAAATATTTCCTCCAACGAGAGAATAAGTACCCCAACTGGCCTTGTTACAATATATTTCAATTTCAACTTTTCCCATTCAAGAACTGTTTTTCTGTCTAGTATGATGATCTATACAATCAGTTAGGTTGAAATTAATGAAACCTTTCCTCCTTGACCATCTCAAGTGACAATGCAGTTGTTGTTTAAGACTGTCAAGAGATGTAAATATGTATCATTCCATGCTATCTCTAAGACACTGACTAATTGCTTCAAGATAACATAGGATTTGCCATAAAACCAGCAGAGGCATCTGAAATGAAATGGTTTATGGTATATGAAAGCATAGTAAATCTTCTTTTTTTTCTCTGACTATGCAAGAAGTGAAGCTGTTTGCGTCAGTGAGTGCACAGTGTTGTGTTTATCGGTGCCAGCAACCTACTGCCGCATGCTTCAATTCATAGCTCCCCAAGGTGACATACATCTGCCCTCATATATCTTATCTAAACACAATGCACAATATGAAATAGAATTTTAAACCATCTCTTGAAGCATCAACATGAGCATAAATATCCCATCTTCTGACATTCCATGTACTTCTAGCCGAGTCCTTAAATCACTGGGTCTCTCCTGCCGTGCGGGGCCCTTGCCTTTCATGTGTTGCCCCTGAGAGCAGTACTGCCTCAACCATTGGAGGAAGATTTGGGCAGGAAGCCACAGAATATAGTGACAAGTGTTGCATGATGGGAGCATCGGGACGGTTATGACACCAGTCCTGTCAAATGTCAGCTCAGTGTCCATTAACCCTTAATGTACCATCACCTGAAGAGAACCCCCCCCTGACACATTACCTTGGTATCTTAAACCTTGCTATATGTGAACCGTAACTGTACTCCTCATATTAACCCTTAATGTACCATCACCTAAAGAGAACCCCCCCTGACACATTACCTTGGTATCTTAAACCTTGCTATATGTGAACCGTAACTATACTCCTCATATTAACCCTTAATGTGCCATCACCTAAAGAGAACCCCCCCTGACACATTACCTTGGTATCTTAAACCTTGCTATATGTGAACCGTAACTGTACTCCTCATATTAACCCTTAATGTGCCATCACCTAAAAAGAACCCCCCCCAACACATTATCTTGGTATCTTAAACCTTGCTATATGTGAACCGTAACTATACTCCTCATATTAACCCTTAATGTGCCATCACCTAAAAAGAACTCTCCCTGGAGTATTATCTAAGTATCTAAAAATTATAAAATGAAAAAAATAATAAAAATATCTGGCCTTTCCTTTCCCTCACACTAAAGAAAATACAATTTAAAGTTGTTATTATATGTACCCTTGCAGTCTAGTTATATTTTCCTCACCTTTTGTCACTTGAATTATAAATAACGATTATTTGTTGGCTTTACTGTCTAAAATTGTTAAATCATTAGGTCATTTTATTGGGGTGTCGTTTGACAAGGTCAAGGTTTGCATGTCCAGGATTTAGGTCATCATGTTTGTAAGCCTAACAGGCTGACACTGGGCATAAAACATGAACTCAAGTGTGAATCCAGGCAGTTATCTGCTGCACATAAAACAGATTATGTGAGGGCACATTATGGGTGTCACAGTGTTTATCACACCTTACTGGGGTATAATATTCTCCTTGGGGCATTAACCCTGCTTCTCCTTCTCATTTGTGTACAAATAAGGCATGTGGGTGTGGTGTGGTGGGCCCTGCACTGGCTTGTCACACCCTGCTCCCAGTTACCTCCATATTTATTACACACTTGCTATCTATTTGAAAACATTTTACATCAATTTCTTTTGGAATTTATCAATGAGATGCTATTTTGGATCAATTACTATCAGGATGAGTGATGATGCAGTGTGGTCTCAATGCAATAGTCTTTTCCCAGAACTGCTTGTGCAATTTGTTTGTAACATCTGCAGAATCAACAAATGACATCCTCAATGAGTTATATGCCTTTGACTGGCCGGCATACATTTATTGCGGAATCAAAAATGACTTTGTATCTGAGCCAAGTATATCTTGATCCAGCGCAATCTAGTGGCAATGACAGACAATATCGCACAAAGAGGGGACCAGACTAGAGGAGCCATCTTGCTTAGACTTGGGCCATGTCTTGTTATTTTGGCTGCCCTCCTACGATAAGAAATACTCCATTTTTCAAAATAATGGTTCTTGGAAGTGGAAAAAATGCATGGAAGAATGAGCCAATTTGAGATTTTTCATCGTAGTATGACACAGCCATGTAAAAAAACTGTCGGTTGTCTTCCGTGATATGGCAGAAATTGTGGGTATGATAAGGAGTGGGCAAGGTTGTGTCGTCTATTATTTTGTGGCCACTTTAGGCAGGGATTGCCTATGATAGTGAGCTCCTATATGTGTATGAGGCCACCGTGGATATGAGTGATGCGATCAACAATGCCAGCAAGAAAGGCACTTGTTCTTTCTCTGTGTGTCCTTTGTGAGGAGCTTAATAGAACTGCTATCTCGTACTTACAGAAGAACTAAATGTGAGGGGTCAGCACCACTTTTATTGAGCTACAAATAGGCAAATGCTTAGTGTGCTCCTATTACCAACAATTCTTCACTGATAACAAAAATGAATTCCAACACAACATTTTTCCTCATTAGTGAAATCTGACCAAAACCATTGGACTCATCTAATAATAGATGGATAATAGTCTGAGATTTTAGTTATGTGCAATTAAATGTCCATATTGCGTTTGTGATCATTTTATCTTCATCCTGTCCTTGTTAGGCATAAAATTCTCCTAATCTGTCCTGTTGATGGCCCAGGCTTCTTAGCATTGTTCTGTAAATGTCATTATATCCCAACATAACAAAGTTTCCCACAAAAGATACGCCAGGACGTTAATGCCTGGGACACATGCTGCATCGCCATGGAGATGACCTAATGAGGTCATAAATCTCTGACCTTATAATAGACACATTTGCATATGATAGGATGGGGAGGAACATCTATGAAGAAGACACAGCTATAATCCATTAGATCATTTAGGATGTCATTATTTCATGGTGGATACCCGTCCAATGATAGGCGTATTGTACGGGTGCCAGTCTATTTATTCCAGCATTTCCTCATACACCCGCCCATTTCCAATTATATTGTGTTGTCTTTGGCACTTTGAAGACTATGGGCTATCAACTTGTGGCGCACAAAGCAGGCTCAGATAAACCCTTTCCTATTTGTATTCAATGCCATCTTGATCCACATTCAATTTGATAATTGCTTTGTTATTACAAATCACAAAGTAGAGGGAGATGATTTCTTTATTCATATTTGTTGTAAGCTACGTAAGCTGGGAGGCTGGTTGTGTTATGAATGGCGAGTGTACTGAGTGACCCTTATCGGCGGGTGTCTTGCTAGGACCGGGGGTTTCATCCTATCCTGGTACAGCCTTCCTGTGTGGGCACTCGAGCAGAAAGCAGCTTTGATGCTTCACAAAGGAGGATTGCAACATAGAGGATATGAGTAGATTCTTTGCTGCATTACAGGTTATGTGGCTCATTGTCGCCGGCTGACATTTGTCACATTGCTCGTGCGAGGAAGGAGGCCTGACTTTGTCACACACAATATACCTCACATCTACTGCAGCAACATGTCCCGGCCCCACGTGAAAGAAGCTGATTTATACCGCCGCACGGAGGCCGCTCACACATCGCAGTTCAAAGAATTATAGTTAAGCCTTCATACAGGCTATGCCTGACATATTGTAGATGTTATTCATTGCAAAATTTAGCAACCTATAAATAGTGTATGCATTACAAAGCCATTGCTGGATGAGTGACACACTTTTCCCTCACAAATATACTGCACAGTTTAAAGGCAAAAATGCTTGGCCAATTATGTTAAAGGTAAACCTCAGAAATGGAATAATGTATAATGCGCATGACAAGAAATTATCCCATTTTTACACCATTAACCACCACACATTGCCAATACAGCAGTCCAAATAACAAAACATAAACACAGTAGAATAATGTGATGCCACCCTGCAGTAGGAGACCGGACAGATGGGGTGCAGTAACAATGTATTTGCTATTAACTTAACCCCTGCATCTGATGTTCCCATCTATTCTTAATTAAATCTCCATGTCCTGTAGCAGGTTTGATCTCAGTTGTAACACTTGACCCTAACACGGTGAGCGTCATCTTCAGCCTCTCCTTGTGTAAATCATGTTAACCTTCAGCTCAGTATAACAAACATTTATCATGTAGAATAACACACACACCCAGCTAACAGTAATGGCTGAGATACGGGACTAATTTAGTTGCCATCTCAGGAAGTTGTTGATGTTCTAAAGTTGAGTTTGAATGTGTGTGCATGGGTGCATCATGATATCTTCGAGCACCAATCAATGAAGCTTCCTGCAGTATGTGCGGAGCACTGAGTCCATCTGCTACAAGCCGACACCACACTCACACTCATGCATTCTAATAGACAGTCAAATCAACTCATAACTTCCATCTAAATTGATACCCACATTTTTACATATGTCTGTCATTGTATCTTTACATATATATATTTTTCCTAATCTCCCTTGGTCTGACAGAATGTATGGTTTATTCCTGACTAATTATGAAAATATTAACATTCCATGTTTGAAAAATAGAATTGCCTCAAAGACCAAGTATATTTATTGTCCAGACTGACTGTAGTTTCTGTGCAGGAGAATTATTTGCTTCAGCATATCATAATGAAAAAAAAAGATAAATAATCAGTCAAAAACATCATTGACTTGGAACTGTATTTGTGTACTCTTTAATGGTAGAAATCACCTCTTAAAACTATGTGAGGTCCAAATAAAGATCGTAGTGAGCTGAAAACTCTGTTTACCTGATGGAAGTTGAATTAAAACTATCATAATTTTCTTGACAAATCTCTGAAGAGTTACCCAGTAGAATGAAATGTATCAGGCATCTATTTTAGGAAGAATTTAATAGCTACAGTTGCTCTGAACACCATTCAAGTGTAGCTTGTGAAAATAATAATAGTGTTAGATATGCTTTTGAAAAAAATAGCTCTTACATGTGTAAAAATAGTTGTGGTTCAATTTGATACGAAAACTTTCAAATATTTCAAATTTTACCTTGAATGTTTCCTACACTATCACATTTCTGTCATTAAAATATAACTTTCGGTGTAAAATATCACATTCTTCATGTTCTTCTGAAATGCAAAGCAACCTTAATAGCTTACCAAAAGCAAAAAATAATATAACACATATTAGCTATTAATTATTCTACTTATTTCCCTCGCTGTCCATCATAATCTTTGATTCCCTCCCCACATATCCTGTGTCCATTATAATCTGTGATTCCCCCCTACATATCCTGTGTCCATCATAATCTGTGATTCCCTCCAATATCTCCTGTGTCCATTATAATCTGTGATTCCCTCCCACATATCCTGTGTCCATTATATTCTGTGATTCCCTCCCCACATATCCTGTGTCCATTATAATCTGTGATTCCCTCCCACATATCCTGTGTCCATTATAATCTGTGATTCCCTCCCACATATCCTGTGTCCAATATAATCTGTGATTCCCTCCCACATATCCTGTGTCCATTATAATCTGTGATTCCCCCCACATATCCTGTGTCCAATATAATCTGTGATTCCCTCCCACATATCCTGTGTCCATTATAATCTGTGATTCCCTCCCCTCATATCCTGTGTCCAATATAATCTGTGATTCCCTCCCACATATCCTGTGTCCAATATAATCTGTGATTCCCTCCCACATATCCTGTGTCCATTATAATCTGTGATTCCCTCCCACATATCCTGTGTCCATTATAATCTGTGATTCCCCCCCCACATATCCTGTGTCCATCATAATCTGTGATTCCCCCCCACATATCCTGTGTCCATCATAATCTGTGATTCCCTCCCACGTATCCTGTGTCCATCATAATCTTTGATTCCCTCCCCACATATCCTGTGTCCATTATAATCTGTGATTCCCCCCTACATATCCTGTGTCCATTATAATCTGTGATTCCCTCCCACATATCCTGTGTCCATTATAATCTGTGATTCCCTCCCACATATCCTGTGTCCATTATAATCTGTGATTCCCTCCCACATATCCTGTGTCCATCATAATCTGTGATTCCCTCCCACATATCCTGTGTCCATTATAATCTGTGATTCCCTCCCACATATCCTGTGTCCGTTATAATCAGTGATTCCCTCCCACATATCCTGTGTCCGTTATAATCAGTGATTCCCTCCCACATATCCTGTGTCCATTATAATCTGTGATCCCCTCCCACATATCCTGTGTCCGTTATAATCAGTGATTCCCTCCCACATATCCTGTGTCCATTATAATCTGTGATTCCCTCCCACATATCCTGTGTCCATTATAATCTGTGATTCCCTCCCACATATCCTGTGTCCATTATAATCTGTGATTCCCTCCCACATATCCTGTGTCCGTTATAATCAGTGATTCCCTCCCACATATCCTGTGTCCATTATAATCTGTGATTCCCTCCCACATATCCTGTGTCCATTATAATCTGTGATTCCCTCCCACATATCCTGTGTCCGTTATAATCAGTGATTCCCTCCCACATATCCTGTGTCCATTATATTCTGTGATTCCCTCCCCACATATCATGTGTCCATCATAATCTGTGATTCCCTCCCACATATCCTGTGTCCATTATAATCTGTGATTCCCTCCCACATATCCTGTGTCCATTATAATCTGTGATTCCCTCCCATATATCCTGAGTCCAATATAATCTGTGATTCCCTCCCACATATCCTGTGTCCATCATAAGCTGTGATTCCCTCCCACATATCCTGTGTCCATTATAATCTGTGATTCCCTCCCACATATCCTGTGTCCGTTATAATCAGTGATTCCCTCCCACATATCCTGTGTCCATTATAATCTGTGATTCCCTCCCACATATCCTGTGTCCATTATAATCTGTGATTCCCTCCCACGTATCCTGTGTCCATTATAATCTGTGATTCCCTCCCACGTATCCTGTGTCCATTATAATCTGTGATTCCCTCCCACATATCCTGTGTCCATCATAATCTGTGATTCCCTCCCACATATCCTGTGTCCATTATAATCTGTGATTCCCTCCCACATATCCTGTGTCCATTATAATCTGTGATTCCCTCCCACATATCCTGTGTCCATTATAATCTGTGATTCCCTCCCACATATCCTGTGTCCATCATAATCTGTGATTCCCTCCCACATATCCTGTATTTCAGCCATCTCCCGCATAGCTCCACACTGAGGAGTAAGTGGGACTCATAACTTCTCGATTTAATCATCATATCTTCACATGAGACCTCCCTGTAAACTCTGCTCATCTCCTCAATTGACCAACGGTGCCCATTAAACCCAGACTTTTTATCCAACCATGTCACATTCTCTCTTGATGACAAATTAGTTCCTTTCCTTTTGGTTGCTTTTTTCATTCTGTTGTATCGTGGAGGAGCAATTTTGTGGTGTTGAGTATATTATGGCCATTGGCAATTCAACTAATAGTCTGTTCTAACATCCACCCAATCTCAGAACCCCCACCCCACGTACTGAAACTGAACACATCCTGCCAAGAACCCCCACCCCACCCCACACACTGTACTGAAAACACATCCTGCCAAGAACCCCCACCCCACCCCACACACTGTACTGAAAACACATCCTACCAAGAACCCCCACCCCACCCCACACACTGTACTGAAAACACATCCTGCCAAGAACCCCCACCCCACCCCACACACTGTACTGAAAACACATCCTGCCAAGAACCCCCACCCCACCCCACACACTGTACTGAAAACACATCCTGCCAAGAACCCCCACCCCACCCCACACACTGTACTGAAAACACATCCTGCCAAGAACCCCCACCCTACCCCACCCCACATACTGAAACTGAACACATCCTGCCAAGAACCCCCACCCCACCCCACGTACTGTACTGAAAACACATCCTGCCAAGAACCCCCACCCCACCCCACACACTGTACTGAAAACACATCCTGCCAAGAACCCCCACCCTACCCCACCCCACATACTGAAACTGAACACATCCTGCCAAGAACCCCCACCCCACCCCACGTACTGTACTGAAAACACATCCTGCCAAGAACCCCCACCCCACCCCACGTACTGTACTGAAAACACGTCCTGCCAAGAACCCCCACCCCACCCCACGTACTGTACTGAAAACACATCCTGCCAAGAACCCCCACCCCACCCCACGTACTGTACTGAAAACACGTCCTGCCAAGAACCCCCACCCCACCCCACGTACTGTACTGAAAACACATCCTGCCAAGAACCCCCAACCCACCCCACGTACTGTACTGAAAACACATCCTGCCAAGAACCCCCACCCCACCCCACGTACTGTACTGAAAACACATCTTGCCAAGAACCCCCACCCTACCCCACCCCACGTACTGTACTGAAAACACATCCTGCCAAGAACCCCCACCCCACCCCACACACTGTACTGAAAACACATCCTGCCAAGAACCCCCACCCCACCCCACCCCACACACTGTACTGAAAACACGTCCTGCCAAGAACCCCCACCCCACCCCACACACTGTACTGAAAACACATCCTGCCAAGAACCCCCACCCCACCCCACACACTGTACTGAAAACACATCCTGCCAAGAACCCCCACCCCACCCCACACACTGTACTGAAAACACATCCTGCCAAGAACCCCCACCCTACCCCACCCCACATACTGAAACTGAACACATCCTGCCAAGAACCCCCACCCCACCCCACGTACTGTACTGAAAACACATCCTGCCAAGAACCCCCACCCCACATCACGTACTGTACTGAAAACACGTCCTGCCAAGAACCCCCACCCCACCCCACGTACTGTACTGAAAACACATCCTGCCAAGAACCCCCACCCCACCCCACGTACTGTACTGAAAACACGTCCTGCCAAGAACCCCCACCCCACCCCACGTACTGTACTGAAAACACATCCTGCCAAGAACCCCCAACCCACCCCACGTACTGTACTGAAAACACATCCTGCCAAGAACCCCCACCCCACCCCACGTACTGTACTGAAAACACATCCTGCCAAGAACCCCCACCCTACCCCACCCCACGTACTGTACTGAAAACACATCCTGCCAAGAACCCCCACCCCACCCCACACACTGTACTGAAAACACATCCTGCCAAGAACCCCCACCCCACCCCACACACTGTACTGAAAACACATCCTGCCAAGAACCCCCACCCCACCCCACACACTGTACTGAAAACACATCCTGTCAAGAACCCCCACCCCACGTACTGTACTGAAAACGCGTCCTGCCAAGAACCCCCACCCCATCCCACGTACTGTACTGAAAACACATCCTGCCAAGAACCCCCACCCCACCCCACACACTGTACTGAAAACACATCCTGCCAAGAACCCCCACCCCACCCCACACACTGTACTGAAAACACATCCTGTCAAGAACCCCCACCCCACGTACTGTACTGAAAACGCGTCCTGCCAAGAACCCCCACCCCATCCCACGTACTGTACTGAAAACACATCCTTAAGCCACTTGAATATCTTTCATGATATAACATTCATATGTATTCCCTTCTTTTCATAGATCTAACTGCTTATGAAATTGTGGAAATAAAATGGCGATCAGAGATTGCAAGATGTGGAATCCAGTGCAGAACTCGAGGCACACACAGATATGGTGACAATGGTGTGAAGAGATCTATAGTCTGCAAATATTCTCCCATGTGTCTATAACAGCTCACCATTATATTATAAACATTAAATACTCATAATTTGGAGAAAATAAGCATTTAACAAAGACAAACCACACTCTGCCTCAAATGCTGCTGTGATTACAGAAACCGGAAATACCATGTGTCACCTTCCAGTGAGATATAATCATTTCATAATAGAATGTAGTCAGGAAAACGAGGAATTGACCATCCTTATTTGGCTTGAACTTGATCTTTTCATATAAGAAGACAAAGCATTTGTAAAACCCCAGTATGTTGCCATAGTGGCCTGTGGCTGCAGACGAGGCCGTGCGTTATGTGGGCTGCAGTACACATGTTCATTGTTCAGCATGAGTTGCCGTTCAATGTGAGTGGCTTTAATGTGATGGGGTGAGGGGCCTTTATGTCCCCAGGGTTAAGGGTGATAGAGATTTAAAACAACAGACCATCAGCATTGAGATGGTCTATTGTCGAACAAATACTGCTCAATGTACCTCCATCCCAACGTTTAGTACTTCAACGAGCCATAAACAACCTCACAAATTGCTAAACTCAAGGTCAAGGTCAACATTTCACTGATATTACACTGTATATTGCAAGAAGACACAATTATAGGAAGAGTATTTGCATAGATTGCGCTGAGAGTGGCTTGTCAGTGTTAGTCTGCCGGATTATCATCAGTCCTGAAATCTCTCATACCACATTCAGGCCGGCCATATTGCTTGAAATGTTCTTTAGTTTGGTTTAGTTTGATTGGTTGGTTTTGAAAGTAATATAACCATGACATCTTCTCTGTGGGTGATATCTACAACAATTAGAGAGTTATTATTCTGCTGCCAGAGGTTTACTGATTAATATCAGGCTAGAATGGTATTGCAAGTCTTCTTATGTATTAAGTATATATATATATACTCAGGTGATTATTGTGAGCTTCCATCCACACAATATATGCCTGCTTCAGGCTCGTACATATGACACGATCAACTCATTGTTTTAGGAAGAATAAAATATAGGTTGTAATATTAGTATGGAAAGGGTTGTGATACTTAGAAATGTAATATGTGTGTTTTTTGTATGGGGTGTGGCAGTGGGACATTGACCTCATGACTGAGGTGAATGGGGACAGATGATGGATATGGCAGCGGTGGAGAAGAGAGCCCTTCAACAGCAGGAAGAGACAGGGATGAACTGCCTCCAGGGAACCACACCACCTGTTACTAGCTCAACCACTGGACAACAACCTCAGGCAGGGAGGGTGGCAACGGGGTGGCACCAACATCAGGCAGACAGACAGGGAGGGTGGCAACGGGGTGGTAGCAACATCCGACAGGTAGACAGGGAGGGTGGCAACGGGGTGGCAGCAACATCCGACAGGTAGACAGGGAGGGTGGCAACGGGGTGGCACCAACTTCAGGCAAGCAGGGTGGCAACGGGGTGGCACCAACCTCAGGCAAGCAGGGTGGCAACGGGGTGGCACCAACATCAGGCAGCCAGACAGACAGGGTGGGTGGAAAGGGGGTGGCAGCAACCTCTGAGGCAAGGGGGCAAGGGGGTGGCAGCAACCTCCGACAGACAGACAGGGTGGTAAGGAGGTGGCAGCAACCTCCAACAGACAGGGTGGCAAGGGGGTGGCAGTAACATCTGACAGACAGACACACAGACAGACAGACAGACAGACAGAAAGACAGACAGGGAGGGTGGCAGGGGGTGGCAGCAATATCTAACAGACAGACAGACGGAGGGTGGTAAGGGGGTGGCAGCAACCTCCGACAGACAGGGTGGGTGGCAACTGGGTGGCAGCAACTTCCGACAGAAGATAAGGGGATAAAATCAACCATAGCAGTGAGTGGGTGGCAAGAGAAGATTAAGAACACCGGACAGACAACCGGAGAATAAACATTCACCCCCCACCTGTCCTTGTTAAGGACAGTCCTAATGATCGATCTTAATCACAACAAATGGCTCTTCAATGGTGCGAGGTGAGGAAACCTACTCCATTCACCTGTGCAGATTTCCTGGCTGGCGCTGCTGCTGTCCCACTGTTATCCTCCACAACAGTTCAAGTGGGTTTTTAGTGCATGGAGGGTTTTGTTCCATTTCACAAGGGGACATCCCCAATGGACATTTGCTGTTTGTCGGCATCCTGGTTGCCCGAATCAGAAACAAATGTCGATTTAGGAATGAAGTTAATCTGATACGTCCCACGAGAGGATTTAGATAAATCCACATAGATCCCACATTGCAATAGGAGGAATGAAGAAATCCTCGGCAGCTCCACTCACAATGACACAACTTGGGCCTCGTCTTGGCTGGGCCTTTTTTTTCAGCAATGTCTTTTCCCTCCATTTTTTTAACCTCTCTGCATTAATCAATCAATCTACACTCAAAGATAACAACTTAATGAATCAATCATTTCCAATCAGCAAAATTAGTCCGCTCAACTCTCTTATCAAAGACTTTATGCGACCTTTTTGCTTGACATTTAGAGGAATCATTCTGTTTGATAAACTACTCTTTAATGCTAATCAAGGGGGAGAATCTAGTCTTGATGACATGACAGTCATCTCTGTGGGGAGAATATATATCTCCATAATGTGACATAGCACTGGGGCCTTTCCTGTGCCCAAATGGCTACTGTGTTAAATGTTTTCACGGATGGTTTATGTGACAATTAGGGTTTAGGAACTTCCTCAAACATGCCGGCATTCTGCTTATCTCAAGTCGCTGTGTTTTTCTGCGACTAATGAAGTGGCTGTAACACCGAATTTGGAGGTTGTTTGTGTTATCTTGGCCTGCGACTATAGCCATAAAGCCAGGCCTGGCCCTAGCGATGCAATCTCCCAGCTCCAACCTTTGACCATCCACCAGATTCTCGGCTTGTTCCCCTCCTGCCTTGATAAAGTAAACCTTGCCCAGGGTTACCACCTCACTGCCATGCACTCTACTCTCCTTATATCTTGTCCTTCAACACAGAATATCTCCTCTTCTTTGTGGATCAAGAAAAAGCTTCAATTTACCTACTACTGCACCCATTGCATTTGACTCAAAAACCATTTAATGCTAATTCAATAAAATGTAACTTCTTTGGCCATCCCATATTTCACATGCTTTGACACATACAATGTGCAGTGCGAGGGTTAACCTGATGTAACTTTATCTTACATTGGTGCCTAGGTCGGAAATCTGCGGTTCAGGTGAGTAAATCAAGACCACCTTCAAATAATTAGATTCTGCTACTTCCTTAACCCTTTCTGGCATGCCTCACAAGGATGGGAGAAGGTGCTCATTAACTCTCTCTACCTGCACAGATATCCCCTCCTCACCATCATTAACCACGAGATAAGACATCCGCAGTGCGCTGGGTTAACTTTCACATTCACACCTCATGCCGCAGCCTGGCCATCCACATAATGAACAACTCCTTTGCTTTGATGAAAAAGATATAAGATTTAAGAATCTTTCATGAATCAATTATCACTTATCCCCGCTGTGAATGCAACAGGGCCCCGATGTGTGGTGGTCCTCCGTCATATTGCTTCCTGAGTTTATTTACCTCTATGATGATAATACGACAGCAAAAATATAGATTTGCCTCAAAATGCAGGTTGACAATGATGGTGAGATTGAGACAGGACGGCACGGAGGCCACCGCAAGGCTAGGAGGTCAGGATTAGCATCTAGTACAGGGTAGGTACCATGTGACCTGCCTATTCATGTAGTGCAGATATTCAGGGATTCATATAAAACAGCAGCTAGGTTATAAACCTACAACCCAACTACAAGCCACATAAGTACTTGAAACCCATGTTTAGAGTATGGGTGTGTGTGCTCCACAAATATCCTGATTATAGTGCCCAGGTAAAGTGATAAATAAGTTTTTTGTATGTCCACAGTACACATGGCTTGAGCTAATACTGAAAAGCAATACTATTTCTCTATGTTAAGGTATTAAGAATATTGCCATGGTTTTTGCTTGCATTTGCTGGATGATTGAGGTTTCAATTCAATAGGCTGTAAGTCTATGGGTTGTCACTATTCTCACCCTGTGTCAGTTTAGTAGCCATCTTTAGGACATTCTGCCACTTGATGGCGCTTTTGCATTATGACTGGAAAGGGTGGAATGAATTGTAGTGTGTGACCAAGTATTGGAAAATCTCAGGCTTGGCTTGTGAGATTTTGTCAAACTTTTTAAATTATTGCATAACTCTGTTTTTCATTTTCTATTGGTTTCCTATCATATCAATTTGCAATTTCTGCATGAGCTTGATTTTTGAAATCACCACTTGTTACTAATGATGTTTATTGTGATTTTAATATCAGGTTATTTTAAAATAATTTCTGTCGTTGTTCAAAACGAGTATTGATTTGAACTTGCTTTTGTTTACATGCATGATGGTTTCCATAAAATGTTGGGTGAGAACAGAGTAATGGTTGCCAACTAAGCTATAATTGGTGGAAGCTGATGGACACAGATGGGGAACCAGGCCTATTTCCTGCTCATCTGCCACCATTTTGAAATTTCCTGGTCCCCAATCATGTGTAGATAGGCCACTCACTGCAGAGCCAGTCAGCGACCAGACAAGGCCACTTAAACATCTGCAGCTTGGGCAATGTGGAGCGAGAAGACTCCAAGTTTCCACCACATATATGTGTGAGTGGGTTTGCAGCAGGTTCAGTCTTTTGGTGGGGTTATATGACGCTGGCATTGTCTTTCACCATCTGTTTTTAACTAACTCTCTGGTGATTATTGTCAGCAAAGAAGCTGGGTCATGTTGGCACATATGTTTGTGATGTGGACTCCTGTCTCAATGTATTTGTGAGGTGAAATTGTGTGACAAACGCCCCCAGACCTCTCCCCAAGGACCCCCCCCCCCCCAAGACCCTTCACCTTGGACCCCCCTGCCTGTACTAGTGTCACAACACTCTGTCTTACTTCACATTCAAGAGCAGCATTTCTAGGGAACCTGACATTTTGGGATGCAACATTTGACAAGTCTATGTGTGAGGCTCAGGGCTGTTACCATAGCGCTGACCAATGACAGTCCACTGTCTGCCTCGTGGCATTTCCGTCAGCCAGCACCCATGACTTAGCCCTATTTTAATGTCACAACATACTTTAAGGACCTCTCCCGAGTGGAGAGCCTTGCAGCTCTGATCTCTGCACACATTACCTATCAGGGCCACACCTTTGACCTTCTTATCCACGTTCAAGGGCCTACCTCTGACCTACTTATCCATGTTCAAGGTCCTCATACTCTCAAACCTTCTTTTCCTCTGACATAAATTTTTCATCTTCATAAGATCTATTTGTGACATATTTTTTATTAGTCTCTTCTCGGCAGCTTAGAAAGCTTTTTACAGATCATAGGTCAACATCAACCCTTTCCTGTTATCAGACATCTAGTGGGAAAGATGTTTGTTCTGCGCAAACTTTTGTATAATATATTCATCACTTACATTTTGGAGGTTTTGAAGTGGTTAACGATTCACAAATCAAAGACATTGCCATGATTCTTCCAAAATAAGAGCTACAACTCCACTCCTAGACTTTTCAGATATGCGTTTTATTGTTTTCATAAATCAAGTGGATCAATAGAGATTCTATAAGTTAATGTGGTCCATTTTCTGCCATCACGGCAGCCACTGGGTTCAATCAAACATCATTAGTTTCCCCAGCACAACTTTGTAAGACAGTATGGATCTGCTGCCTCCTCTACAGAGGCGTAATGCACATGGTAGACACAGCACACGACTATTCTGTCAGAGCAGTGTTTGTCTGGAGGCAAGTTTTGCACCTTCTAAAGTAGCTGGCTCCTCATGAGGACAGTTAGCAGAAGCTGAGACGGTGTGTGAGGCTCTGACAGGGCAGTGGAGGCTTTGTGTACACCTCATGTCTCCCCTTGTCTCCGCCTCTTTCTTCTTCTCCACACAATTATGTCCCACTCGCAAGCTGTAAGCTCAGTCCCCATCTCCACTCCTACAATACTTCCACTTGTTTTATCACAAACCCTTCCATGAAAGAGAACATATTTGATCATGGACGCACTATGGATGACTTTTCTTTGATAAATTTCTAATTCTGACAACCATCAATGAATCAGTTGTGTGGGTTTTATCCTGTTAATGGGGGGGTGCAGGGAACTCGATCAATTGTAATTAGACCAGGCATTCATTTAAAGCACATCTGACATTGGAACATCTCATAAAGTATCTCTTGCCCACCGTCAGAGTGCAACTATATTTTTGTTTCAAATTGTGTGTCGTTTATCATCAGTCACCCCCAGGTGCTGGTAAATTGATCACGTCTCCTGCTGCTCCAATCGGGACATTCCTCCAGAGGTCAGCACACAACTTTTAAAACAAAAATCTATTTAGTGCAGCAGATTATTGGGTTTGAGTATTTACGCATCAATTATGATAGGAAGCCTGTGACAAATTGATGAGTGAGCCCCACTTGAAATGTTACGGCACCCACAGTCTCAGTGGTGTGTGCCTGTATGCAGACGGCAGGGAAAACAGCATATACTTCAAATATTTGATCATATGATAGATGCCACTCCGCCTGACTTTGCCTCTTGCTTCTCCTTACAGACTCCATATTTGCAGGCAAGCAAACTGGGATATGAAGTAGATTTTTGAAATAACACTGAAGGTTTGTTTTTGTGGTCACTTTGTGGCAGAAAAGTTGACTCAGCTGTGGCAGCATTGACACAGAGATGGCACAAATGCTGGGCTGTGATTGGCTGCCTTGTCAGAGCCTCCCTGGGGCACGGATCACATTACCCCCAAACTCCACACACAAATAACCAGCCCTCCTATTTTGTCTTGCGCAGGATGTGATTGTTTTCTTCAAGAAGTTGTTGCTGTCTTTTGAGACATCATCAAGGGAAAGTGTTGAGAGGGCCTGGCTGATGGAGTCCTGAGAGAGGGTCTGAATGATTGAGACCTCACAATGGATATGCCTGCAGGCCAGCAACAGGAAGCTGTAGAATGTTCATTCCTCCTAGAATGCCAATATTCTTGACCCGATTACAGCGTCCAAACAGACTCAAGTCTGCGGTACGGGGCTGGGATATTGACAGACTCTCATCATAATGGTACAAGTTTGTACACAACTGACACAAGTTTAGACCCCAATTGAGCAAGGGAAGGGAAGCTGTGTGACAAGCCCTCGGGGGTTAGGTTAGCCACTGTTGGTGAAGCAAGAGTTGATGGCACGTCTGGTTTGGTGGTCAGAGTGTAAAGGCACGTTGACCACAAAACGGCCCCCAGACAGGCACTGGTCTTCATACAATAGATGAATTCATCACTGATTCATTAGCATTCAGCTCAGGTTGCTCCATGCAGATGCGATCTGTGGAATCAACAAGGAAATAGCCTACACGATCCGCTGGGCGTGCCTCCACATCCCAGCATGCAGCACTCTGGCGCTACTTGTCCCAACCATGCCACCATTGCTGACAAGAGAGGTCAAGGTTATGGACACATAGGGTGAAGGTCACACAGACAATCACAGCTACAATTGCCTGGCCAATGTTGTGTGCTGTTTGGGTCTCTCTGTGGGTCACTGAGGCTGAACATTGCTTCCTTGACAATGACAACATTCTCCCCCCATGAATGTAAAGTATCAACCATTTCAACATGCACCACTTTTCATCACAACAAAATGCCCTTAAGACACATTATCAACTTACACAGTGGCAAGATGCCCTTGAGAACTGTAATTCATTCTATTGGCCAATAAAGTGTTCAGTAGTCTACAATGGGGCCCCTACAGGGCAGGAGGGCATGGTCAGCACCAGGGGAGAGGGTTAATGTCATATATCTGTTTGTATCTGATCGCAACCCCCCCCCCCCCGGCTGCCTGTGGTTGATCCCTGCTCCACCCACTCATCTCCCGGCCGACCCATCAAGGCTCTTCTTAACTTGATCCTCAATTGCTCTCCATTTAAATCCAGAATCTCTGACAATTCAAGCAATAACCTGGTTTTTATTAGTTTTTTAACAATGCTACTAAATGCCATATCAGTCCTGTTTTATTTCCTCTCCATTATTTCGAGATTGGGGGTATAATTAGTATTTTAACCTCTTTTCTGAGTCTTCAAAGTCTGGGTGAATTCTCTGTGACAGAAGCCATTACAGAGGAAACCCTACCGTAGTCCAATAATTGTTGCCTCAGAAAGCATTAGCTTTTATTGGTGCCATATTAGCTACATTGCTAGGGCCCTACCTTTGGATCATACTATATACTGCCTGCCAGAGGGCGTGTCTTGTGCCCTCATTGACTTTCTTGTGTTGTCACCGTTGTCCCTGGTGACAGTGGTATTGAGGATTGTTCTTTTGTAGCTCTATCACTGGAGAGGGAGCATACGTTGGTCTGCATGGACCTATCAGTGCGACATTGAGGTGCAGTCAGGCGTGGAGCATACAAACTTCTCTCCTCCCTCTCCCCCGCCTCGCCCTGTCCCCTCCACCCTATTCACTGCAAGAAACGCTGCAATTTGCCCCAGTCAGTCTCGCTGGGTTGGTGCACAAATAGGCCCACAAGTTTACACTCTATTAGTGGCGACAACCAGTGAATGGAGCTCCTTCAGTATCAGCATTCTGCTCACAAACTGGCCTCCAGTCCTCCTCCTCCCCCCCTCGCACCTCCCCCCCCCCCCCCCCCCTCGCACCTCCGACCACTCGCCATCCCCACCAAATCTCCCGCCTCCCTCTCATTTCTTATGGATTAGTTGTATTTGGGCCAATAAATATTTACTCTGTAGTTCCACAAAACACACTGCTGTCCTACAATTTCTGGCCCAGAATTGTTTCCCGAAATAGTGCCAATACGAATGGTTAGGAACCCCTTTTAAAGTTGCCGATGCCTGAGATTTGTGAATAATGTTGGGTTTCTGATCTCTTATTACTCAATGTCTTCTACAAAGTGCACATTTCTCAGTATAATTTGGCTGATTCATCAGCTAAGACATATCAATCGCAGGCCATTTGTTATGAGGCGGCCTGGGCCAGCCAGCCTGCGGTGCCACTTTATTGCTCGTCCCCCGTCTCTACCAATCCTACTAACTGTTCATTCACAATCACCCACACTCACGTCTAGACTATTAAAATCAATAAACGTTTACGGCATGAATTGTACAGCTGATTTGTGTGAGCTCCTTGGTGCATGACAATACGCGGCCGAGTTGGCCGCATGCGGTGGGGGCTCATCTACAGGAGCAGACCCGAATGATTGACCCCCTCCCAGGCCCATTACTCTCCCACACCCCCCTGAATCATCTGCTACCTTCATCCTGCGTGTCTCCCAGCCTTCACTCTTCTCATCGCGCTAATTTGCCCTACTACATCTGCTTGTCTTTTCATTTGTGTCAGCGGTTGCAAAGCACTACCTACTTATTGTGATGTTCGATAAGACAAGACGTATGAGGATCGGGGGAGACTCTGTTCCCCAGTCCACACCCCTGGGCGTCTACACACTCCATGAGCAAATTGTACTTCAGTGGCCTCAACCTTTATGCTACAAAGTTGTGCAGAATACATGGTCAATCAGCCCAGCGCAATCAGGGCGGGGTAGTGAGAGGAGAGAGCGCTCTGTGAGACGGGATGATAGTGCCGTGGTGACATGGGGTGTGATATATGATGAACTACTCTCCTCTTACACAAGCCAGACCTCACCCTGCCTCTCCCCACTCCATACCTCACCCTGCCTCAACCTGCCTCTCACCGCTCCATACCTCACCCTGCCTCTCCCCACTCCATACCTCACCCTGCCTCACCCCACTCCATACCTCACCCTGCCTCTCACCGCTCCATACCTCACCCTGCCTCACCCCACTCCATATCTCACCCTGCCTCTCCCCACTCCATACCTCACCCTGCCTCTCCCCACTCCATACCTCACCCTGCCTCTCACTGCCTCTCACTGCTCCAGACCTCACCCTGCCTCTCCCCACTCCATACCTCACCCTGCCTCTCACCGCTCCATACCTCACCCTGCCTCTCACTGCTCCATACCTAACCCTGCCTCTCACCGCTCCACACCTCACCCTCCCTCTCCCCACTCCATACCTCACCCTGCCTCTCACTGCCTCTCACTGCTCCATACCTCACCCTGTCTCTCACTGCTCCATACCTCACCCTGCCTCTCCCCACACCATACCTCACCCTGCCTCTCCCCACTCCATACCTCAACCTGCCTCACCCTGCCTCTCCCCACTCCATACCTCACCCTGCCTCTCCCCGCTCCATACCTCAACCTGCCTCACCCTGCCTCTCACCGCTCCATACCTCACCCTGCCTCTCCCCGCTCCATACCTCACCCTGCCTCTCACCGCTCCATACCTCACCCTGCCTCTCCCCGCTCCATACCTCACCCTGCCTCAACCTGTCTCTCCCCACTCCATACCTCACCCTGCCTCTCCCCACTCCATACCTCACCCTGCCTCTCCCTGCCTCTCACTGCTCCATACCTCACCCTGGCTCTCACTGCTCCATACCTCACCCTGCCTCTCCCCGCTCCATACCTCACCCTGCCTCAACCTGTCTCTCCCCACTCCATACCTCACCCTGCCTCACCCTGCCTCTCCCCACTCCATACCTCACCCTGCCTCTCCCTGCCTCTCCCTGCCTCCCACTGTTCCATACCTCACACTGCCTCTCAACGCTCCATACCTTACCCTGCCTCTCACCGCTCCATACCTCACCCTGCCTCTCCCAACTCCATACCTCACCCTGCCTCACCCTGCCTCTCACCGCTCCATACCTCACCCTGCCTCTCACTGCTCCATACCTCACCCTGTCTCTCACCGCTCCATACCTCACCCTGCCTCTCATTGCTCCATACCTCACCCTGCCTCTCACTGTTCCATACCTAACCCTGCCTCTCACCGCTCCATACCTCACCCTGCCTCTCCCCACTCCATACCTCACCCTGCCTCTCCCTGCCTCTCACTGCTCCATACCTCACCCTGCCTATCACTGTTCCATACCTCACCCTGCCTCTCACCGCTCCATACCTCACCCTGCCTCTCACTGTTCCATACTTCACCCTGCCTCTCACCGCTCCATACCTCACCCTGCCTCTCACTGTTCCATACTTCACCCTGCCTCTCACCGCTCCATACCTCACCCTGCCTCTCACCGCTCCATACCTCACCCTGCCTCTCATTGCTCCATACCTCACCCTGCCTCTCATTGCTCCATACCTCACCCTGCCTCTCACTGTTCCATACTTCACCCTGCCTCTCACCGCTCCATACCTCACCCTGCCTCTCACCGCTCCATACCTCACCCTGCCTCTCACCGCTCCATACCTCACCCTGCCTCTCATTGCTCCATACCTCACCCTGCCTCTCACTGTTCCATACCTAACCCTGCCTCTCCCCACTCCATACCTCACCCTGCCTCTCACCGCTCCATACCTCACCCTGCCTCCTCCATACCTCACCCTGCCTCTCCCTGCCTCTCACCGCTCCATACCTCACCCTGCCTCTCACCACTCCATACCTCACCCTGCCTCTCACTGCTCCATACCTCACCCTGCCTCTCACCACTCCATACCTCACCCTGCCTCTCCCCGCTCCATACCTCACCCTGCCTCTCACTGCTCCATACCTCACCCTGCCTCTCACCGCTCCATACCTCACCCTGCCTCTCATTGCTCCATACCTCACCCTGCCTCTCACTGTTCCATACCTCACCCTGCCTCTCACCGCTCCATACCTCACCCTGCCTCTCACCGCTCCATACCTCACCCTGCCTCTCACCGCTCCATACCTCACCCTGCCTCTCACTGTTCCATACCTAACCCTGCCTCTCACCGCTCCATACCTCACCCTGCCTCTCCCCACTCCATACCTCACCCTGCCTCTCCCTGCCTCTCACTGCTCCATACCTCACCCTGCCTATCACTGTTCCATACCTCACCCTGCCTCTCACCGCTCCATACCTCACCCTGCCTCTCACTGTTCCATACCTCACCCTGCCTCTCACCGCTCCATACCTCACCCTGCCTCTCACTGTTCCATACTTCACCCTGCCTCTCACCGCTCCATACCTCACCCTGCCTCTCACCGCTCCATACCTCACCCTGCCTCTCATTGCTCCATACCTCACCCTGCCTCTCACTGTTCCATACCTCACCCTGCCTCTCCCCACTCCATACCTCACCCTGCCTCTCACTGCCTCTCACTGCTCCATACCTCACCCTGCCTCTCACTGTTCCATACCTCACCCTGCCTCTCCCCGCTCCATACCTCACCCTGCCTCTCACTGCTCCATACCTCACCCTGCCTCTCACTGCTCCATACCTCACCCTGCCTCTCACTGTTCCATACCTCACCCTGCCTCTCCCCGCTCCATACCTCACCCTGCCTCATCCTTCGCTCAGTCACTGTCTGTGTGGAGCTAGAGAACTCACTTCTGTGAGCACCTTAGCTTATTCGCTCAATCTTACCATTCAACAAGACACACAGTTCAGTTAAAAGAAACTTTCGGGTTGGACACAATCAAGGTCTGAATGTACATTTGACAGTGTTACAATGCAATGAAATATTTTTTGACATCACCAAACATTCAAGATGCCACTTATGACAACAAGCTGAATGATACCTTTTAAATAAAAAAAAGAAATCACGAATCGGTGCATTACTTCCAACACAGTGAATATTTTAACGTTCGAAATTTATGAAAAATCAACTGTTACGAATGTTCATTATGTGTGGTACCTTTCTGTCAAGGTAAATTTCACAATTAATTTAAAGGTTACATTGCAAAAATAAGTCATATTTTGACTAATTATTTCTCTAGTTTTTTTAGATTGTCTGGTGTATGGTATTACTGCAAATTGCATATTCCACGATACCACTGAAAAATATGTGTTTTGTTACGGAATTTCGGGTTTAAAACCCTGTCTACATTTCTAATATTAATAACACAAATGGATTAATAAATACCTTCATTTGACAATATCATATGAAGGAATAAACAAATAAATATTTTAAGTTAGTCAAATCATTGTTATGTGAATATTATGCCATATCATGTTTTGAGGAGAATTTCAACAAAAATGCGTAGAGTACGTACCCCCATGTGAATTGGTAGTTCCAGAAAAGATAACTAATTGATATTATACAGTCATATAGAGCTACTGTTGAGTATTATTAGTGAGATAATTATTGGTTGAAAGCATGCTCCCAAAACCAGAAAATGAGATGTGAAGTCTGTATTGTAGTGTACGTACCCCCTTGTAGAGTATGTACCCCCTTGTTCACACAGGTGTTAGTGTTGGACTTGATTGACTTTAAAATCATTTATATTGTTTGTAAAGTGATGAGATGTCAAGTGGACATCTCTGTTTAACAAAACGACAGTTTTAGAAATTGTTAATAATTATGTGTTTGCTCTCTACACAAAATTTCTTGGTAATATTTGAACTTCTACCAAATTCATTAGCCAGACCAAGTGAAACTTTGAAGTTAATTTTGAATAAGTATATAAAAAGTAAATACAAATGGTTTGATAATTATTTAATTGTAAAATGAGTATCATAAAAGTCTGTATAGTCTACTCCATGAACTTACTAAAATGTAATTGCTTCTGGGGTACGTACACTACAACATTTGAGTAATATTTACCAAATACTGATCACCCTTGGACTAGGTGGCTCATAACAATTTATGAACTAAACAGAGAAAGGAATCCGTCAAGTACAAAAGTTTGTGGACTTCTTATTCAAAGAACATAGCCAAAATGAGTAAATTAAACAAGAATACAATTAAAAATATGGAGGCAACGTCATGTTTCATTTCTTTAGAAATTTTGTGTTAAAAGGCAAAACATAATTATCAAACCTGGTTTTTTAACAGAGTTGTCCACTTGACATCTCATCACTTTACAAACAACATAAATGATTTAAAATTCTATCAAGACCAACACTAACATCTCTTTGTACAACGGGGTACATATGCTATGATGGGGGTACGTGCACTACAAACAGACAAGACATCTCATTTTCAACCAACAATTATTTCACTTACAATACTCAACATTGGTCAAATATATTTTTGTACCTATATTGTACGTGTATAAACAACTATAAAATATAATTAATCAATCATTATTAGAAATGTAGATTTTTTTATTACAGGGGTTAAAACCAGAAATTCCTTTTAAAAAAACACATTTTTTTCTGAGGTATTGTGAAATATCCAGGTTTGCCATGATGTCATACATCAGACAATCCTATACAAACTAAATGGATTATAATTAGTCAAAATATACCTTGTTTGTGCAATGTATCCTTTGTATTAGTTGTTAACTTTAACTTGACAAAAAGGTACAGCACACAATGCACATTCATAACAGTTTATTTTTAATAAGTATAGGACATCAAAATATTTATTGTTTTGGAAATAGTACACTGATTCATGGTTTATTTTTTTTTTATCTAAAAGATATTATTCAGCTTGTTATCATAAGCAACACCTTAAATGTTTGGTGACATCAAAAAATATTTTATTGCATTGTAATACTGCCGAGTGTACATTCAGACCTTGATGAAGCCCATCCCAATACTGTAACAGAATTATTTGATGCTCAAGAAGATATCTAAGTATTAAAAATTTATGGAATGTCAATTGCAAGTCAATTCAAAATAAAAATCAGTTTTGTAAATATTTCAATTTCATTTTTGTTGTGAAAATCAGTGTTGTTTCTGTGGTAGTTTATGTGTAGAGTACGTACCCCAGGTAATGTATCAATTTTTTCAAAACAATAAGAAGTGAAATACTTAGGCAGTTGCATATTATATCTTTCACAAATATTCTTTCTTTATCTGCAGTTGATAAGCATTATGAGTCGAGATTCATTTGAAGTTAATTTGTTGTCATAATCTTTGCTTGGAGCAGTACTGAAAATATCGAAATGTTATTTCCCCGTCTCAACATTTTTTCTCTATATATTTAAAATTTTGGTTGTCCAAATTTAGTTTTAACTATGTTAGAACATTATATAAACTATATTAAATTATTTGCTTTATATTTGTTTCATTAATATAACTAATTTGGATAAGATTTCTTAATTATCCAAATTTCAATGGTATGTTCTTGTGCAAAAAGATTTTGGATTTAGGACAAGGAGACCTTGCATTTTAATAAAACATAAGTTAGAAATGCAGGTCACAAGTTTGATTTTTCATGTTAAGTGACTGCCTCTAGTGACCTTGATTGTGTCCAACCCGTTTGGGTTTTGAAAGGAGAAATGTCCAGTTGGTAGTGAACTTACATTGAATTGGAAAAATAGTACTTCAACAGTAAGTATTCACAGAAAAGGTTAATTCTGTGTGGTCACTAACCAAGATTCTAGACGGATGGACGGATGGATAGATTAAAGGATGGAAGGATGGACAGATGGATGGATGGACAGATGGATAGATTGAAGGATGGACGGATGGACGGATGGACAGATGGATGGATGGACAGATGGACTGATGGACGGATGGATGGATGGATGGATGGACAAGGATCACTTATGGTCATGACAATTGATCACATGTGAATGTGATTTATACAGGTACAGATGCCTCGCAATTTCTCCTTCAGCATTTACCAGTCTAAAAATATTTCCAATGAAAAATGCACCCCTACATTACGACTAGAGGCATCAAATGTCAGCTTATTATATATGTATGTGACATAATATATAGCCCTGTCATAAAATCGCTTAATAACTTGAATCTATTTATGACCTGAAATAAGTCATACAAAGAGCTGACATTTGTAAGTTGATGGGATATGACAATTCATTTAAGTTTGAAATTGACTCCAATAAACCTTTGTACTACTTGTTGGGTGGAGTGGCTGATAGAGGGAGATTGAGATGTTATATATGGGCGAGTAAGGGCTGTAAGAATGGGTGATAAATAGTGAGGTAAAGGTACCCATTGCTGACCTATAGATTGTATATCAGTTGCATCATCAATCATCGCCTCTCCATCAATAGCCGTCTGCTAAGATAAAGCACATACCAATTTCCGGATATATTCTACATCTAAATAAATCACGTCCCACCCTCCGTCTTCCAAACGCAGCATGCCAGATGTTCAAAAGGCAATGTAGGGTTGAGCATTGTTGGGAGCGGTGTTTTCTGTGCCTACCTGAGATTATGTCTCATTCATAATGCATTACATGATGATTAATGCATCTTGTGTGTGTGACGCTATAAATGGGAAATATTTACCTAGCAGAACTTCTTTTATATGTAATGTTTCCGTGTGTACTATCTAATTGCCATCTCAGGTTATAATCAGTCCTGCTGTCTGCCTTCCACCAAATACACCAATTTCTCATTATATTAATCTTTTAATCATTCGTGGATAATTACTAACCCTATGAAAAAAATCAATAACAATATGATTAAAAACAATAAATCTGTGCGGCACATGTTGAGGTTGTGTTTTATTTCATGTTATCTGCTTGACCACACTTGGTGCTCCACTGTTTGCTCCACAGTCACGGTAAGCCAAGGAGACACACTCTTCATGAGCTAAATAGTCTCTAAGCTGCTACATTGGGCCACCTAATTTCCTGTATGGCAAGATTTTAGGGGGCATTATCTCCGCAGACAACATTAATAAAGTCATCGGCAGTGTGTAATTATTGCACACCTTCTTGGCAATGCTTGGCTCTAACCACCACGGCTGCTCACACAAATACCCACAAACTCTCACTCAACTCTCGGGCAACTCTCAGCCAACTCTCAGGCAACTCTCAGGCAACGCCAGCTTCTCACTCAGCTAAAAAGGACGTAGTTTTGCCCCCGGAAAAATTCTAATCGGATTATTTAGACACCTGTTTCCTGAACAAGATTTTTACATGCTTGCTTTTGAATTATGGCAGTTTTCCACTCTGTACCTTGTTGTAACCATTCTAAGCTTCAATACATTTCACAGCCAGTATATCAAGTATCATTACCGTAAAAATGACTTTTCTTTTATTACACATTGTCTCAATAATAGAAGGCGATTAATCCAATAATGCTATTAATCCAATATTGTTAGGATACACAATGACAAACATTATGCTGAAATAAGATCTGTTATCATAATAAGTCAGTGATACTTTACAATTTATTTTGTAACCATTATTTCAGTTGAGAAACAAGATACAGCCAAATCTTAACTTCGAAGTAAGTTTTGAAAATTCTTAAGAGTATTAATATTGTGGACTGCTATGTCTGAGGTATGAAGTCATTGTTTGTTATGGTGAATGTAAGAGTATTAATATTGTGGGCTGCTATGTCTGAGGTATGAAGTCATTGTTTGTTATGGTGAATGTAAGAGTATAATATTGTGAACTGCTATGTCTGAGGTATGAAGTCATTGTTTGTTATGGTGAATGTAAGAGTATTAATATTGTGGGCTGCTATGTCTGAGGTATGAAGTCATTGTTTGTTATGGTGAATGTAAGAGTATTAATATTGTGGACTGCTATGTCTGAGGTATGAAGTCATTGTTTGTTACGGTGAATGTAAGAGTATTAATATTGTGGGCTGCTATGTCTGAGGTATGAAGTCATTGTTTGTTATGGTGAATGTAAGAGTATAATATTGTGGGCTGCTATGTCTGAGGTATGAAGTCATTGTTTGTTATGGCGAATGTAAGAGTATAATATTGTGGACTGCTATGTCTGAGGTATGAAGTCATTGTTTGTTACGGTGAATGTAAGATTATAATATTGTGGACTGCTATGTCTGAGGTATGAAGTCATTGTTTGTTACTGTGAATGTAAGAGTATTAATACTGAGGGCTGCTATGTCTGAGGTATGAAGTCATTGTTTGTTATGGCGAATGTAAGAGTATAATATTGTGGACTGCTATGTCTGAGGTATGAAGTCATTGTTTGTTATGGTGAATGTAAGAGTATTAATATTGTGGACTGCTATGTCTGAGGTATGAAGTCATTGTTTGTTATGGTGAATGTAAGAGTATTAATATTGTGGGCTGCTATGTCTGAGGTATGAAGTCATTGTTTGTTACGGTGAATGTAAAAGTATTAATATTGTGGACTGCTATGTCTGAGGTGTGAAGTCATTGTTTGTTACGGTGAATGTGCTTATATTTTAGGAATACTGGAGAGATGAAAATGGTATTATTATCTGTACAAACTGCAGAGTTACGTTTTGAGTCCTATGTTGAAGCAGATCTGCCTGATATGAAGACAAGGTGGAATGTGTGTCATCTGGGCAACGGTTGGTAAGGGATGTGAGAGTGCCACCTAGAGGCCAATATCTCACACACCAGAATAGGTTCAAAATTGGAATGTCCTGTATATATATATATAGGCAGGTTCATCTACCTCATATACAGGCAGGTTCAGACTTCTCTCTACCTATATATGGGCAGGTTCAGACTTCTCTCTACCTATATATGGCCAGATTTAGACTTCTCTACCTATATATGGGCAGGTTCAGACTTCTACCTATATATGGGCAGGTTTAGACTTCTCTCTACCTATATATGGGCAGGTTCAGACTTCTACCTATATATGGGCAGGTTCAGACTTCTACCTATATATGGGCAGGTTGAGACTTCTCTCTACCTATATATGGGCAGGTTCAGACTTCTCTACCTATATATAGGCAGGTTTAGACTTCTCTCTACCTATATATGGGCAGGTTCAGACTTCTACCTATATATGGGCAGGTTCAGACTTCTCTCTACCTATATATGGCCAGGTTCAGAATTCTCTCTACCTATATATGGGCAGATTTAGACTTCTCTACCTATATATAGGCAGGTTCAGACTTCTCTCTACCTATATATGGGCAGGTTCAGACTTCTACCTATATATGGGCAGGTTCAGACTTCTACCTATATATGGGCAGGTTCAGACTTCTCTCTACCTATATATGGCCAGATTTAGACTTCTCTACCTATATATGGGCAGGTTCAGACTTCTCTCTACCTATAAATGGGCAGGTTCAGACTTCTCTCTACCTATATATGGGCAGGTTCAGAATTCTCTCTACCTATATATGGGCAGGTTCAGAATTTTCTTTACATATATGGCCAGATTTAGACTTCTCTCTACCTATATATAGGCAGGTTCAGACTTCTCTCTACCTATATATAGGCAGATTTAGACTTCTCTACCTATATATAGGCAGGTTTAGACTTCTACTTATATATGGGTAGGTTCAGACCTCTCTCTACCTATATATGGGCAGGTTCAGACTTCTCTCTACCTATATATGGGCAGGTTCAGAATTTTCTTTACATATATGGCCAGATTTAGACTTCTCTCTACCTATATATAGGCAGGTTCAGACCTCTCTCTACCTATATATGAGCAGGTTTAGACTTCTCTCTACCTATATATGGGCAGGTTCAGACTTCTCTCTACCTATATATAGGCAGGTTCAGACCTCTCTCTACCTATATATGGGCAGGTTTAGACTTCTCTCTACCTATATATGGGCAGGTTCAGACTTCTCTCTACCTATATATAGGCAGGTTCAGACCTCTCTCTACCTATATATGAGCAGGTTCAGACCTTTTTCTACCATTATATGGGCATGTTCAGACCTCTTTCTGCCGTTATATGGGCAGGTTCAGACCTCTTTCTGCCGTTATATGGGCAGGTTCAGACCTCTTTCTACCATTATATGGGAAGGTTCAGACCTCTTTCTACCGTTATATGGGCAGGTTCAGACCTCTTGCTGCCATTATATGGGCAGGTTCAGACCTCTTTCTGCCATTATATGGGCAGGTTCAGACCTCTTTCTACCGTTATATGGGCAGGTTCAGACCTCTTTCTACCGTTATATGGGCAGGTTCAGACCTCTTTCTACCGTTATATGGGCAGGTTCAGACCTCTTTCTACCATTATATGGGCAGGTTCAGACCTCTTTCTACCGTTATATGGGCAGGTTCAGACCTCTTTCTACCGTTATATGGGCAGGTTCAGACCTCTTTCTACCGTTATATGGGCAGGTTCAGACCTCTTTCTACCGTTATATGGGCAGGTTCAGACCTCATTCTACCGTTATATGGGCAGGTTCAGACCTCTTTCTGCCGTTATATGGGCAGGTTCAGACCTCTTTCTACCGTTATATGGGCAGGTTCAGACCTCTTTCTACCGTTATATGGGCAGGTTCAGACCTCTTTCTACCGTTATATGGGCAGGTTCAGACCTCTTTCTACCGTTATATGGGCAGGTTCAGACCTCATTCTACCGTTGTATGGGCAGGTTCAGACGTCCTTCTACCATTATATGGGCAGGTTCAGACCTCTTTCTACCATTATATGGGCAGGTTCAGACCTCTTTCTACCGTTATATGGGCAGGTTCAGACCTCTTTCTACCGTTATATGGGCAGGTTCAGACCTCATTCTACCGTTGTATGGGCAGGTTCAGACGTCCTTCTACCATTATATGGGCAGGTTCAGACCTCTTTCTACCATTATATGGGCAGGTTCAGACCTCTTTCTGCCATTATATGGGCAGGTTCAGACCTCTTTCTGCCATTATATGGGCAGGTTCAGACCTCTTTCTACCGTTATATGGGCAGGTTCAGACCTCTTTCTGCCATTATATGGGCAGGTTCAGACCTCTTTCTACCGTTATATGGGCAGGTTCAGACCTCTTTCTACCGTTATATGGGCAGGTTCAGACCTCTTTCTACCTATATATGGGCAGGTTCAGACCTCTTTCTACCATTATATGGGAAGGTTCAGACCTCTTTCTACCTATATATGGGAAGGTGTAACTAATTATGGGTAATTTTATTCTCTGTGGCTATATCTGATCATGAGCAAGTGTAAACCTCTCTTTACCTATATAACTATGCTTATGTGTGAAGAGATTTTCAAAAAGATTTCTTATGGAGAACAACTCATTTCACAGATTCATTTAAAAACATTCTCATCTTTTGGATAATAGTCAGATAAAGAAAACATGTATCTAATTAGAAGGATTATAATAAAACTGTGAAGCAAAAGTTTAGGAGAATAATGATGAGGATAGGTGTGAAGTCTGTCAGGAATATGCTTCATCAAACAGCAAGTCGGAGCAGGAATGGTGTCAGGTTCTGCCTCGTTCACACATGCATGTCAGGTGGAAATAAAGCTGCAAAGATGTGCACAGCATTATAGCAGAGGCAAATAATAGGAGGTGTGGTAATGACTGTAGACTCGCATGTCACCCAGCCACGGCTTGGCCACCTTAGACTTATGTCTAGA
The DNA here is from genome assembly GCA_949316495.1 of Amphiduros pacificus. Taxonomy (NCBI): domain Eukaryota; kingdom Metazoa; phylum Annelida; class Polychaeta; order Phyllodocida; family Hesionidae; genus Amphiduros; species Amphiduros pacificus. Next base: position 8,551,766 of record OX439005.1, on the reverse strand, counting down.
AAATGTCCAACATTTCTGGCCAAATTGACCCCGAAGGACATCCTAGATGTACAAGACATGCAATATATTGTGTGACATTCCCGAGGGGTTCATAGAGCTTATAAACGCACAGGGAATCTGGCCGACTTCTTCTACTACCCTTGCTTCTTTGCATCACATCCTTCTCATAACTTGGTATAATCTAGAGAACAATTGATGTGAATATTTCATATTTTGTGACTTTATCGAGGCCAAGGAAGTGCTTAACACGGCGTTGAGTCGTCCACTGTGCATGCCATGTTGTTTCTCCTGTCCCACTTGTATCGTAACTATAATCAACATTGGCTGCATCACAAAGTCACAGTCTCTTATTGCATTACATCCCATCTCAACCACAAATTATCTCAAATCGGCAAAAATGCATAATGAGTTAATGTTAAACTTAGAATTTTCAAGCCCTGGATGAAAATCTCATTGACCTAGTTAATGGCACTTATCCTTGACTGTCTAGCATCTGTCCAGGCAATTCACATTTAAGATTAATTTCTAGCCATCATTTCTTGCCTCCTCTGGTTTGTGTTTTATACACCATGTAACACTAGTTCATAGCACACTGTGTGGAATAATGTAATGCCTGTAATCCTGTGTCATACTGACCATGCTAGACATCTGAGGACAACTTATAATAAAGTTTATGTTAGTATCAAAGTTGCCTGTTTTACACAATTTTGGCAAAGAATGTTCTGAATGATATATTAGTGTTCCTTTTTTTGTGATGCTGATTTCAACTATTTTGAATGATGCTGATTTCAACTATTTTGAGTGATAATGATGTCGACCATTTTGAGTGATAATGATGTCGACCATTTTGAGTGATAATGATGTCGACCATTTTGAGTGATAATGATGTCGACCATTTTGTGTGATAATGATGTTGACCATTTTGAGTGATAATGATGTCACCCATTTAGAGTGATAATGATGTCGACCATTATGAGGGATAATGATGTCGACCATTTTGAGTGATAATGTTGTTGACCATTTTGAGTGATAATGTTGTAGTCCATTTTGAGTGACGATGTTGTAGACCATGATGTTTTAGACCACTTTAATTGATATTTAAGAATTCCATTTGAGTAATAAGGATCAAGACCATTTTGAATGACAAATAAATAGTCCATTTTGAATGATGATAAAAAGATATTTTGATATCCAAGTAGTCTATGAGAAGAAATCTTAGTAGATCATTTTGAAAGTTATCCAATGTGAAGTTATTTGTGTTTGATGGTTGGCCTTGAAACTTAAGTTGATCTTAATTGTTTGGAACTTTAAGATGCCTATAAAACTATTTCAATAGGTGATTTTTATATACTTTTAAGTGAATCCACAGTGTATTCTTGTGATGAATTACTTAATGTATGATCTCTACATCACAATAAAGCCAGCAAGAGCTAGTTCCTATTTCAAATCTCTAAGGCCAATCAATAGAGAATGCATCATTTGAAAATCTCCAGTTACCTCTCACACTGTCATGTCTATATCTGAGCCTCATCTGGGGAGAAAAGCTGAGTCATAACTTGGTTTACAACTTATTTTGTGTCTCTTTACTTTAACGGGCATATAATAGGGCCAGAATAGAGGCCCTATAAAATGGCACGAGCGTGGTGAAGCAGGCAGCCTCGGCTCTGACCTCGTAAAGGACTGGCTGAGTGAGCACCTGATACTTGTAATACCACCAGAGATGCTGCAGTGGCTTGTGTATAACCCTCTCCTACCACACTATCTGCTGCAGACGGGTCTTGCTGCGGTCGCCTCATGCCCCTCGCACGTTTTCATCAAGCCCAGCACAAGTCTATGGCACATCATATCTGCACCGTCACATGACAGATCACTGTCTTCCTCTCAGTAAGAAAAATAGCATTGAGAACAAAAATATGGCCATGAGGTAAACTTGACATGATTCAGAATAACAGTATGTGACATGCTGTGCAGCTTCATGCTTTAATCTCTCTAAATTTCCACAAATGATACATTATGGCCATGTCTGCATGCATATTGTCTGGTACCCGGCCCAAATCCCACCACAACATCCCTTTGTCATATACTATTACATTACAGACTTGATTTATTAATCACAAGTGGGTGTTTTCTACCTTATCCCTTGGAGGGCCATTGAGCCTGACAGGGCCCCCCTAATGAGGCATCAAAAACAGTCTGCCAGCTTACATTGATAATGTTAATACCTCATCTGTGCTGGGGGTGATATCACGGGTACCCTACCCTCCCTCTCAGGGTGATAACACATGATATGACTCCTTTATGCTGGGAGTGATATCACGGGTTCCCTACCCTCCCTCTCAGGGTGATAACACATGATATGACTCCTCTGTGCTGGGGGTGATATCACGGGTACCCTACCCTCCCTCTCAGGGTGATAACACATGATATGACTCCTTTATGCTGGGGGTGATATCACGGGTACCCTACCCTCCCTCTCAGGGTGATAACACATGATATGACTCCTTTATGCTGGGGGTGATATCACGGGTACCCTACCCTCCCTCTCAGGGTGATAACACATGATATGACTCCTTTATGCTGGGGGTGATATCACGGGTACCCTACCCTCCCTCTCAGGGTGATAACACATGATATGACTCCTTTATGCTGGGGGTGATATCACGGGTACCCTACCCTCCCTCTCAGGGTGATAACACATGATATGACTCCTTTATGCTGGGGGTGATATCACGGGTACCCTACCCTCCCTCTCAGGGTGATAACACATGATATGACTCCTTTATGCTGGGGGTGATATCACGGGTACCCTACCCTCCCTCTCAGGGTGATAACACATGATATGACTGCTTTACAGCTAACATTGTGCAGTCATATATTTTATGACCAGATCAGCACATCCTGCAATAATAAGACATGAAATTGAGATACTGTGGATGGCAATTTGTTTTACTTATAACATACAGGTGTGCTGTGCATCTCACCACAATATACATTACAGTCTTATATCTGGAGAAGAATGTCCTCATGCAAATCAACATTCTGGCCCAGACCATCAATACCACCAGAACTTCTGTCTAGTTCTCTATTGTGCATTTAGTATTTATGACTTTCTTAAGCAGAGAAATACGAAACTTTCTGTGCTGTGAGCACCCCACATTTTATACAGGTTACAAGATGCCAAAGCATTGATCTAAAAACATCATGTTGTTTCTTTTTTTACTACTTTTATATGTAAAAAGAGAATTTCTTCTGAAGTATAAATACTGCCAAGAGGCAAGTAACAATGGAGGATGTCAAATTCAGAGAACATAAATCATGCTTATAATATGCATGTATCAATGAAGGACGTCAAATTCAGATAATGAACATAAACAAATAAGGTTTCTATGAGGTTTTTTCAAAATATTCAAATGTCTATTTCATGAGTAAGTTAAGAATATCAAAGAAATTGGTCTGAGTATGATATTTTAATCCATACTAGCTGTTTATTTTGTAAATGGGCTACTTTCTCTCTTATGTTTCCACAGGGGTGGACCTATTTCAGTTTCTGTCGGGTATATTTCTATTTTATGTTCTGACTTATCAAGGTGATATTCTCATTAAGCAAATTAGAATAATCAAAACATGTTCCATGTCACAGATAGCTTAGAAAGGTTTTGGGAAAGCAGCAAACAGTCAGCATGGATGTACCAGTTCCTGTTTATTTTCTATTGATGTTTAACTGACCTTGCAATTGACCAATCAATAAATAGGCAGCTTTGAAGCTCAGTCAGACAAGATGTTTGCCTAACTGAACCTCTACCCTTCTGATACCTCTGAATATCATTATTTTTAAATAGGAGAACTTTGCTTTTCACAAACTTAAAGAGATAGATAAAGGCATCTAATTTTCAACAGCAAGAGCACATCACAAAGATGGGCAAAAAAGACAAAAAGATTGTGCTGATTCCAGACAATGTCTGCTAATCATGCTTGATAACAACTATTTGGGATTAGAACCATGAATCCCAGGGTCTCAAGGCAAATACTCTACCAATTGAGTTATTTCCACAGTTTAATTTTCTGCTGGACTTTACATGGTACGGTGCTGCCTTACATGAGTGACCTGCTTGACTTTACATAGTACGGTGCTGCCTTACATGAGTGACCTGCTGGACTTTACATGGTAAGGTGCTGCCTTACATGAGTGACCTGCTGGACTTTACATGGTAAGGTGCTGCCTTACATGAGTGACCTGCTGGACTTTACATGGTAAGGTGCTGCCTTACCTCAGTGACCTGCCGAACTTTAATCAATGTAGCAGATGCCTGTGGTCAGGTGATAGGCTCCACCTGGTGGTCTAAACATTCATGTTCATATTTCTCATCATCCTAATGATATACGAGTGCCTCCACTAATATAACAATTAAGACATACCTCTTTAGAAAGCACTACCTTGTTACACGCTATGAACAGACCCTGTCTGGCATCAGCCTTATGTAATGACTATATTATTATTATTACACTGATTAACTGCAATACCTGAATGTTCACTTTTCCTCACCAAATACTCATAATAAACAGATATGTGTAAATCCTCTTTTTGTGAAATGACATCATAATTTTCATTTGAATTATCTTTCTCTCTATGGAAGTGATGAAATGACTTTTGAAGATACCTATATCATCACAAACATCTCCAACTTTCATGATGACATTATCAAATCTCTAAAAGGATTAGAAAATTCACAACATGACATGGATAATTGAATCCCAAATTTCAAATGGAAAATAAGAGTGCTGAGAAATAATGGGTTGAAAAGTAACCTCCATCTCAGAAGAGTTGTTATCACGGTGTTGATAAGGGAATAGAGCATGCAACGCTCTCATGGACACTCCCGCTTGCTTTCAATTTCTTCAAGTGTCACTCCAGCCTGCTTGAAGGATACAGAACACAAACAGTTGATATAAGACAGGAATATATGTGTAGCTTGTAGTAGAAGATAACAGCTGCTTTGTACTTTTTAATGGCTTGGGGCTGATATGACAGAAGTGTGCAACCATTAGTACAAGTCAGGCAAAATGCATTAGGCAAGGAACAAGAGAAGAGTTGCTAGTCAAGTCCAAATCTTTCCTGTAGGCATACAGATATGAAATATAAATACTCCTTTTTCAATGTTTGAACATGTAAAGTAAATATAGTAGCTACTCCACCCATTATATGAGCTCGCCATGCTCTAGTCTGTTTGTTGTCTTCTGCTTCTGTGAATCTAACTCACATCCTTCCACTAAACTTATTTCAGTATGTTTCAGTGAAATTCAATACACTTTAATGAGTATCAGCCTCCTGGTGCAATTCAATAAAATAATTGGAATCAAAATGCCTATTTTTCATAAGAAATTCTGATGGTATTTTATTTTCAACCAAATGTGCGGTGTCTGTGCCGGAGAAATATTAAATGAGGGATAACTATCTATTATTCTTGGCCTTACCAGATGGCGCTCTCGTGAAATTTCTCATCTTAAAATATCCTTACATGGGAACTTTTTTTGACAAAACCATTCATTAAATAGGAAATTCAGTGGATGCCCCTGATTCCATGAAGAAGTTCTGTCATGAGGAGACGTCTACATTCACAATACATTTACTGATGCCTCGGCGAGTGTAAAACTGTGGAGTTTACAATTTCCAAATGTGTTGCCACTGCAGTATCACATTCTTGAAAGACATAAAAAATATTCAGTTTTAATGATGGCAACTTTCATTTTTGTAATTACACCTCTATCGGTTTGTTTTTAATCAAAAATAAAATCTTTCAAAAGGATGCATCAGATTGCCCACATGTCTGCATCTCCTGAACCCAGTTCAGTTTAGAAGACAATTCTTGTAATATCTGCAATATATTTTAAAACTTTAATATGATATTTATGTTCAGATAATGAAATCTTCACCAAGTTTTAACGCTGACTCACACTCAAGAAAACATATGATACAAGTTCTTTAATTCAATAGGTGAGGCAAATAAATTCTAATCTATTTCAGAAATATAAGTAGGAAACGAACTCCACCTCCATGTATTCTTATATTAATCAAAACATCTAATAACCAATACCACTTAGCAAGACATAATCACCAAACTATAGGAGATGGTGTGTGACCATGATATCCATGGCGTGGCTTGCCTTTGATGGATGTGGCAGGGAGACCCTCAGAACCTGCCCGCCACTGTATGGAGTGTGAGATAGCCTCAGATATCGGGCAGCCTCTCAGATCTTGAGGGCTAATTATCCCAAACCATTATTCCTCCCAATTCCTCCCAGCTTTTGTCATCACTCTGAAAGCTTTCTCAACCAATTAAGACACTGCTCAATTATAAACATTCATTGCTGACTGAGAGACATTTCTGAAATAGGTTTTTCTCTTTTTTGTTGATTTTAGTCTTCTTAAAGTAAAGTGATATGGGATTTCATGATGTGTACATACATGTAATAATAAAATTCAAGCTAAGTATATAAAGTGGCACAGAAAAAAAGATAGTTATTCCATTATAAGAATGCAATCGCTTACTCTTTGTGTGACATCATCCTACCATATATTTCCATTATAAATGGAATGACAGAGAAATATTGTCATCTATAGATTAAAAGAATTGATTCTAACTATATGAATTGAGGTGGAGAATGATCACTGGTGTGCGATGAAATCTCCCGGCAAACCAGCAATAAGACTGTGAGATTAACCTCTTGTGCAGATGCTTTTAAATAATGATAATGCAATTTCTGCCCATCAATTACCAGATGAGAGGTGACACAGTGACTGCTTAAGAGGTAAATAAGACAAAATCAGGCAAACAGACCATGATGAATTTGAACAAATTGTTTGTGTTGGAACAGTGACTTTGGGTAATCATTGGTAATCAGCTTGTCTGAGAAAACAATGCCAGGCAATGGAAACACGTCCAAACAGATTAAGATGCATTGGGAAGCTCAAGTGGGACGGATTCTCAGCTAAATGCTGCAGATTGCTACAAGACTGTCTCGAGTACGACAAGAAAGCAAACACTGCGCACACTCCAGGCAGTCCTCCTCTTACTCCACAAGCTGCCGCCTTTTTCTCTTGTCGCCACGTAATAACCAAAACAACTAATTGCTGAACTAAATTTAATCACACAGTTGAAATTAAATGTGTTGAAATAATTGGAGTAACTGGTGTAACTTGTGATTTATATTATTGCAATGGCTGCTGAGCTAAACCTGCTGCTTATTTTGATTCCTCGTAATTCTATGATTGCACAAATCCATAAGGATGTTGTGTCTGAGAGATATTTGGTCAACAATGACCTCCAAATTGAGGATGTGCTGCTGAGGCAAGGTTGCCTGTATGGAATGTAATATGGAGTTGACTATCACCTCCATCAGAACCATTACCGACTGTCCATGGCCATATCCCTGCCCTCGGCCACCCTTGTTGGTCCAATCACCATTGTTCATGGCCCCGTTGTGCAGGCGTCTAATTGGCCAAATCTTGTTAGTGATGCCAAATGACCTGTCCAATCAGAGGGCTCGCTGCATGCTGTTCGCATCATGCGGAGACTCTGCAGACCGTCATGGCTCGTTCGTTTGTTGCCCGCCCGACTCCAGCCAATGTGATTACATACAACTGATTACAGGAAGCATTTCCTGCGAGTAGCGCTCAAATTGGGTTATGGTCCTCTCTGACATACATAACTTCACAAATGAATGTGAGGTGGTCTGACATGTAAAAAAACTCCCACTTTGTGCACCCAGGTCAGGTTGTTGGGAAGACGCTGGCTCGCGTAAACCCAGACACACCTCATCAACACGGGCACACACCACCCAAACTACAATGCTCCACACAATTTGTCAACACTAATGGCAACTTTAATAGCAGTGAAACTTTATATTTGTGTACAAGTACGAAAATAAATGACTGAGATTGGCATCCACTTGTTTTCATCGAACTCAGATTTCCCTGATCATTGTCTGAAGATTTGCATCACAGAGAAGAGAAACAATCATATATCAGCTTTAACCATTTAGCCCACTGTCATTTCATAGCTTTGATTAATTAGCCTCAACCAAACTTGTGTGATAAAATGTTACAAAGATTGTCAAAGTTAAATAGCAAAGTAAATCTAACAAAACTTATCGGATGTAAAGGTAAAATGTCAGATAACCCTGGGAAGATTTATCAATGCAGTATTATGGAGACTTTTAGAGCTTTTATCATATTGTACAGACAAAGTGTCACATCTGAAGATCAGGCTTAAAAGCCACACACAGACCTCCAGAGATTGAAGACTAAAGAGCTGAGACAAGTGTATGAGATAAGGCGAGACTGAAGGCAGAGATGTTAGTGCGCAGGAGGTCAGGGGAATGCTGCATGCTTGTCTACTATCATGCTTTGATCTATAAGCCTTTCCTCCACACCAGCACAGCCACTGACCACCCTCCATATACAGCTCTCCTGCAATGGAGGAAGTATAGGAAGAGGTGAGAGGAAGTAGCAATCAGAAAGCAGCTGATTGGCTGCCTCTGCTCTCAAAAAGAAGTTCCATCACAGTCCTGCAGCAAAAGATTTCGGTCAACACAGGAAACACAATTTAAATGGTCAAAATTGATCATCCATGGCACATCAACATCAAGTGCTGTGGTTAATTTATCTGTTATTGTAATCTCACAGGACAAATAAAGATATCTTTTTGGTGTTTTATATGGTGTTCTAGTGAAAGGCTTTTACTCCTGTCTGTGTTATGCTTAATCTGGAATATCAGGTTGGTATTGTTTTCTATGATTAAATAATTAATGCAGAGTATTAATGCAGAGAGCCATAAGATCCCATATATTTACAATCTAAACAGAAAACTCAACAGCTTGGCAGAAAGAGCCCCGAGAAAAATATTTTTTCACATAAATTTGGTTTTGGCCTTCCACATAGGGCTCTTATAATTAAATGGTCCCCTAGGTGTATGGGCTACAGCGTACCATTTTATATGGAAAAACCAGTCAATAATTCTGTTGACAAATGTCTACCCTGAGGTAAACTAATCTTAGTGAGTCATTCTTCCATTTATTTACTAAATTGCTTCAAAATATCCAGATATGCTGAATATAACATAAGATGAATACAAAAAACTTATTCTAATGATATTTTTCTTTCATTCAACTGGTGGTGTTCTGTGTCTGTCTTGATATTTTGTGCATGATCTAATGGAAAACTACACACGACAAACCCATTTATCCTCAAGGCAATGGTTGATTTTATCTCAGCTGAAGTGAAATGCTGTTATGATGAGATCAAACACTCTCATTACACCTGATCCAAGAACAGTTGAATTCTCCCTGAGAACTCCGCCCTGAGCAGGATGGTGTTGACCAGAATATTAGAGAGAAATACATCTTGAACAAGACATATTGAAGATATTATATCATTAAGTGAGATCTGAGTGTTTGTAAATTTAATATTTACCCTGTGTGGTTTAAACAAGCTGGAAAATTTGATATGATTATTTAATGAATCAGTAGCACGTAGAGCAACCGTTGGGGATAAAGAACCTTCTATCCTCATGCAACAAACAAGGTTAACAGCTTTCTTTGCTTTATATCAGGACACAAAACCTGCTGGTTACTGCTATGTTCTATATGAGGATACAAAACCTGCTAGTTACTGCTGTGTTTTATATGAGTATACAAAACCTGCTGGTTACTGCTATGTTTTATGTGGGTATACAAAACCTGCTGGTTACTGCTGTGTTTTATTCGAGGATATAGAACCTGCTGGTTACTGCTGTGTTTTATTCGAGGATATAGAACCTGCTGTTTACTGCTGTGTTTTCTTTGAGGATACAGAACCTGCTGGTTACTGCTGTGTTTTATTCGAGGATACAGAACCTGCTGGTTACTGCTGTGTTTTATTTGAGGATACAGAACCTGCTGGTTACTGCTGTGTTTTATTCGAGGATATAGAACCTGCTGGTTACTGCTGTGTTTTATTTGAGGATACAGAACCTGCTGGTTACTGCTGTGTTTTATTCGAGGATATAGAACCTGCTGGTTACTGCTGTGCTTTATGTGGGGATACAAAATCTGGAAGTTACTGTTATGATTTATTTCAGGACACAGAAACTGCTGGTTTCTGCTGTTTTATTTGAGGACACAGAAACTGGTTACTGGTTACTGCCACTTTATCATTTTAAAATGCTTACTGTTTTTGGTAATATAATAAAAAACATGCAAATAACAAACATCTTGTTAATACTACTATGCTTTGTGTGAGGAAACATAACTTGTTGGTTTAGCTTTTTACGGGCTTTAAACTTCTATGTCTGTCTGCACACACAATGATTCTTTTCTTTTTTTTGTAATGACAAGGGATCACATGATAATCTGATTTTTTCAGTCACTACAGAGTGAGCTGTCACGGGAATATGAGACGTGAGAACTGTTGCCATGATCTACAGCACTAAAACAACAATCACTATTCTTAGATATGCCATTCACACAGGAAATATTTGCTGAGGAACACTTATTTCACCCTTGCATAGGTCTTTGCCATTCGCAGTATCATGTTATTATTATGCAATATAAATATGAGATGTTCTTCTTGTTTATCTTTTATTAGCATTGTTTCCATGCCGGATGCCTATTGGTTCCATTGTACTACGAGACTCTCCGGTCGTTCAAGTCAACATATCTTGTGATGCATTATCCGATATCTCCAATAATATGGCAATAAAAACCTTCCTTGAAGCACAAGTAACCTGTAACAAACATGTCACTAGGTCAGAAGACATGCCCTGACTCACCCTGACCAACAAAGGCATAGATATGCTACTAGGTCAGGAAACTCACCCTGACCAACAAAGCCACAAATATGCTACCAGGTCAGAAGACACGCCCTGACTCACCCTGAACAAAAGGCATAGATATGCTACTAGGTCAGGAAACTCAACCTGACTCACCCTGACCAACAAAGGCATAGATATGCTTCTAGGTCAGGAAACTCTGACTTACCCTGACTTACCCTGACTCACCCTGACTCACCCTAACCAACAAAGCCACAAATATGCTACTAGGTCAGAAGACACGCCCTGACTCACCCTGAACAAAAGGCACAGATATGCTACTAGGTCAGGAAACTCACCCTGACTCACTCTGACCATCAAAGCCACAGATATCCTACTAGGTCAGGAAACTCACCCTGACCAACAAAGCCACAAATATGCTACCAGGTCAGAAGACACGCCCTGACTCACCCTGAACAAAAGGCACAGATATGCTACTAGGTCAGGAAACTCACCCTGACTCACCCTGACCAACAAAGCCACAGATATGCTACTAGGTCAGGAGAATCACTCTAACTCACCCTGACTCACTCACTCTAACTCACCCTGACTCACTCTAACTCACTCTAATATGGATGCTACATACAGGTGTTTGTTGATATTTCAATCTCTCAGTATGGTGAGGGAGATCAACCCAGCAGACAGATATAGCAATATAGCCATCTTGGGTTGGAGATGTTATTGTTGATTCTCTCCAGGGTGCGGTGAACATCACATTGTATCGGTTGCAGTGGGACAATGCCAACTCCTCCGCCCATCCTTTGCTGGCTAATCACGCCTCTCATATCAACTTGCTTCACACCTCAATGGTTCAAATTACATTCCAATTTTAAAACATACTTAGAATGTGACCTTAAAAACAGCACCCAATAAAATGTGTAGAAAAGTGAATGGGATGTGAAGGACAGGAGGCAGTGTTGGGATGGGATGTGAAGCATCCTGCTGGTGGTGAGGCCAGCTTGTGAGGATGAGGACAGGAGGTGGCGGCGTTGGGATGGCTTGTGAGGATGAGGACAGGAGGTGGCGGTGTCGGGATGGCTTGTGAGGATGAGGACAGGAGGTGGTGGCATTGGGAAGGCTTGTGAGGATGAGGACAGGAGGTGGCGGTGTCGGGATGGCTTGTGAGGATGAGGACAGGAGGTGGTGGCATTGGGATGGCTTGTGAGGATGAGGACAGGAGGTGGCGGTGTCGGGATGGCTTGTGAGGATGAGGACAGGAGGTGGTGGCATTGGGAAGGCTTGTGAGGATGAGGACAGGAGGTGGCGGTGTCGGGATGGCTTGTGAGGATGAGGACAGGAGGTGGTGGCATTGGGAAGGCTTGTGAGGATGAGGACAGGAGGTGGCTGTGTTGGGATGGCTTGTGAGGATGAGGACAGGAGGTGGCGGTGTTGGGATGGCTTTTGGGGATGAGGACAGGAGGTGGCGGTGTTGGGATGGCTTGTGAGGATGAGGACAGGAGGTGGCGGTGTTGGGATGGCTTGTGAGGATGAGGACAGGAGGTGGCGGTGTTGGGATGGCTTGTGAGGATGAGGACAGGAGGTGGCGGTGTTGGGATGGCTTGTGAGGATGAGGACAGGAGGTGGCGGTGTTGGGATGGCTTGTGAGGATGAGGACAGGAGGTGGCGGTGTTGGGATGGCTTGTGAGGATGAGGACAGGAGGTGGCGGTGTTGGGATGGCTTGTGAGGATGAGGACAGGAGGTGGCGGTGTTGGGATGGCTTGTGAGGATGAGGACAGGAGGTGGCGGAGTTGGGATGGCTTGTGAGGATGAGGACAGGAGGTGGCGGAGTTGGGATGGCTTGTGAGGATGAGGACAGGAGGTGGCAGTGTTGGGATGGCTTGTGAGGATGAGGACAGGAGGTAGCGGTGTTGGGATGGCTTGTGAGGATGAGGACAGGAGGTAGCGGTGTTGGGATGGCTTGTGAGGATGAGGACAGGAGGTGGCAGTGTTGGGATGGCTTGTGAGGATGAGGACAGGAGGCAGCGGCGTTGGGATGGGATGGTGTGATGCAAGGTGGCCCGCTCTTATTTATTGCCGTCATGAGCGGCACTCAGTTTATATATTGAGAATGGTGCATTTATTGTATATAGCGGCAGCAGCTGACCCGAGGGGGATGGTAATAGCCCGGCTGACATCCGCGGGATTCCATCATCATATGCCCTCATATAAAATGTCCATTATGAGACGACCCCTATCTGACTCTATTACCTGACAGTTCCCCGTTCTGATGGACCCCCGTTCTGATGGACCCCCGGTCTGATGGACCCCGGTCTGATGGACCCCCGGTCTGATGGACCCCCGGTCTGATGGACCCCGGTCTGATGGACCCCCGGTCTGATGGATTTTTTACCACTATCACAGGCAGCCACTGTCATCATGTTTCAGAATTTCACTCTCTTGCTACGGCATATTCTTTGTCTTGCATAAGTACAAATGAAAGCATTTTGTTTCATTTTAGATGACCCTCTTTTGTCAAAGCTTGTTTCATGAGAGATAACCTTTTATATATTATCCTAAAATCTCTGACATTTTAAAAGCACTCCTTAATTGTGACTGATGTCCCCCAGAGTATCATGATAGTCCTGTTCATAGGCATGGTTTTGACACCTATATACGTGTGAAAAAAGCAGTTCTTCCTTATTCACATGAATATCTCAACCACAAAGCATTAATTTGTATTGATATTCTCTAACATTGCATGACAAGTTGACAACTACATGCTGTGCTCTGTCTTTACACACTGGATAAACAAATCCACCACAGAAATGAAAATAACACCTCTCTTTGGAACACATCTATGAAACAAATGAAAAACAAATACAGCTGTGTCTCAGAGGCGTACAGTTACCTGACTCGCTTTTTTCACAGGATCTTTGAATATGAATTTTGGAGCATTTCATTCAGTTATTATTCAAGGATGTAATCACCATTAATGAGATTATGCGACAGCATCTTGCATAATGACAGGCTGGGTAAGGTGAGAAGCTGGCAGAGCTTCCTAATCCACTGCCTGGAGTGTGGGCCAGTGCTGCGGACAATCACACTGCCAGGTGTCAAGTGTAAGGCAACATAGCAAATGAAACCTACACCAGAAAGAAGCCAGCTCCTGACTAACACCAATCATCAGTGAGGCCAGGATATATACCAGTTATCTGGCATGGCGGCTCCTGACTAACACCAATGTTGCCATCAGTGAGGCCAGGATATATACCAGTTATCTGGCGTGGGGGCTCCTGACTAACACCAATCATCAGTGAGGCCAGGATATATACCAGTTATCTGGCGTGGCGGCTCCTGACTAGCACCAATGTTGCCATCAGTGAGGCCAGGATATATACCAGTTATCTGGCGTGGTGGCTCCTGTATGAAGCACCAATGTTGCCATCAGTGAGGCCAGGATATATACCAGTTATCTGGTGTGGCGGCTCCTGACTAACACCAATGTTGCCATCAGTGAGGCCAGGATATATACCAGTTATCTGGCATGGCGGCTCCTGACTAACACCAATCATCAGTGAGGCCAGGATATATACCAGTTATCTGGCGTGGCGGCTCCTGACTAGCACCAATGTTGCCATCAGTGAGGCCAGGATATATACCAGTTGTCTGGCATGGTGGCTCCTGACTAGCACCAATGTTGCCATCAGTGAGGCCAGGATATATACCAGCTATCTGGCGTGGTGGCTCCTGACTAGCACCAATGTTGCCATCAGTGAGGCCAGGATATATACCAGTTATCTGGCGTGGCGGCTCCTGACTAACACCAATGTTGCCATCAGTGAGGCCAGGATATATACCAGTTATCTGGCGTGGTGGCTCCTGACTAGCACCAATGTTGCCATCAGTGAGGCCAGGATATATACCAGTTGTCTGGCATGGCGGCTCCTGACTAGCACCAATGTTGCCATCAGTGAGGCCAGGATATATACCAGTTATCTGGCGTGGCGGCTCCTGACTAACACCAATGTTGCCATCAGTGAGGCCAGGATATATACCAGTTATCTGGCGTGGTGGCTCCTGACTAGCACCAATGTTGCCATCAGTGAGGCCAGGATATATACCAGTTATCTGGCGTGGTGGCTCCTGACTAACACCAATGTTGCCATCAGTGAGGCCAGGATATATACCAGTTATCTGGCGTGGTGGCTCCTGACTAGCACCAATGTTGCCATCAGTGAGGCCAGGATATATACCAGTTATCTGGCGTGGCGGCTCCTGACTAGCACCAATGTTGCCATCAGTGAGGCCAGGATATATACCAGTTGTCTGGCATGGTGGCTCCTGACTAGCACCAATGTTGCCATCAGTGAGGCCAGGATATATACCAGTTATCTGGCATGGTGGCTCCTGTATGAAGCACCAATGTTGCCATCAGTGAGGCCAGGATATATACCAGCTATCTGGCGTGGTGGCTCCTGTATGAAGCACCAATGTTGCCATCAGTGAGGCCAGGATATATACCAGTTATCTGGCATGGTGGCTCCTGTATGAAGCACCAATGTTGCCATCAGTGAGGCCAGGATATATACCAGTTATCTGGAGTGGTGGCTCCTGTATGAAGCACCAATGTTGCCATCAGTGAGGCCAGGATATATACCAGTCATCTGGCGTGGTGACTCCTGACTAACACCAATGTTGCCATCAGTGAGGCCAGGATATATACCAGTTATCTGGCATGGCGGCTCCTGTATGAAGCACCAATGTTGCCATCAGTGAGGCCAAAATATATACCAGTTATCTGGCGTGGTGGCTCCTGTACGAAGTATGGTGCCTTCTCATTTATCTGCTCCAGTTTCTCCACCATTCTCAACCTTGACCTCCTGTATTACACACATTCTCCTGTGCGTACAAACAAAAAATAGATCTTCTCACAACCAAACCAGTGTGAGACCCTTCACGGAGGGAGCACATGTGGGTGTATTTATGTCCCCGATGCCGTTCCCAGGATGCCATTACCCCTGACAATATATCCCGCTTCTGTAACTTTCCATTCGGCATTCATTGCATCTAATCTATATCTCCTACAGACAAGATGATCTTGGCTATCTGTGGGGATCATCTCGCGGAGACCGTCACCTCCTTGAAAGATGCTCAGCCTGAGAATAATGAGCTTCTGTCACTTCTCACCTCAAATAATCCCAAATCATGGTCAATTCTAATACGATTTCTATAGATTTTCTGTCATGGAATCAAAACGTATAGGATAATTTGCAGATTTTGTTAGTGCCTTTGCACAAGCGCATTTAAAGTTGAAATAACAAATGCTCTAGGTGTTTACCACGATTAATAGGCACTGATGTTGAGATTTATGAGCTCTATAAATCTGTTCATAAAGGTTGGATGAAGCATGAAATCCTGGCAGGATGGATACTTGCTCTCACACCACCAGGCATTGTCACTGCCTTTAATGGTCAGTCATCGTTAATTACACAACAAAACCTGTGCTTCCGGCAGCCACCCGGGCACAGACACCACCGGTCATGTGTAAAATCTCATCTGTGTGAGAGTTGGGTGAGAGTTTGGCGTGATGTGACAGCTGCGGAGGGATCAATAGCTGTTGCAGGAAGTTGGCAGTGCAGATGTGACAGAGGGGTGGCTAATTTGACACTAGAGCCTGTGTCTAGGGTGGATCCATCTCCCCTGACACCCACCACATCACATGGATCATCCCCACAACAAAACCACAGGTCCTCCCCTCCACCTCGCCCACTCTCCCTCCGCCTCACCCGCTATCCCTCCACCTCACCCGCTCTCCCTCCACCTCATCCTCCACCTCACCCACTCTCCCTCCACCTCACCTGCTCTCCCTCCACCTCATCCTCCACCTCACCCACTCTCCCTCCAACTCGCCCACTCTCCCACCACCTCACTCGTTCTCCCTCCACCTCATCCTCCACCTCATCCTCCACCTCACCCACTAACCCTCCACCTCACCCGCTCACCCTCCACCTCACCCACTCTCCCTCCACCTCACCCGCTCTCCCTCCACCTCACTCACTCTCCCTCCACCTCACCCACTCTCCCTCCACCTCGCCCACTCTCCCTCCACCTCGCCCACTCTCCCTTCACCTCGCCCACTCTCCCTTCACCTCACCCGCTCACCCTCCACCTCACCCACTCTCCCTCCACCTCACCTACTCTCCCTCCACCTCACTCACTCTCTCTACACCTCACCCTCCACCTCGCCCACTAACCCTCGACCTCGCCCACTAACCCTCCACCTCACCCGCTCATCCTCCACCTCACCCGCTCTCCCTCCACCTCACCCACTCTCCCTCCACCTCACCCTCCACCTCACCCGCTCTCCCTTCACGTCACCCGCTCACCCTCCACCTCGCCCACTAACCCTCCACCTCACCCACTCTCCCTCCACCTCACCCACTCTCCCTCCACCTCGTCCACTCTCCCTCGACCTCGCCCACTAACCCTCCACCTCACTCACTCTCTCTACACCTCACCCTCCACCTCGTCCACTCTCCCTCGACCTCGCCCACTAACCCTCCACCTCACCCGCTCACCCTCCACCTCACCCGCTCTCCCCCCCACCTCGCCTTCCACCTCGCCCGCTCACCCTCCACCTCACCCGCTCTCCCCCCCACCTCGCCCTCCACCTCGCCCGCTCACCCTCCACCTCACCCTCTATACTCTTTTATGCTTTTTACAGCCAGGTCACTTCTGCCGCTGAGGAAGCTTTCCTGCTACAAGTTCACCTTCTGCCCCTTTAATTCTCCGGCAGGAAGTGATTTACAGAAGGGCGTTGTTATATAAATGAAGTCATTAGACTTTCCATTAGTTATTCCCCAGTGATGGGTGATTGCATCATTGACATGTGATGTGGCAGTTATCACATTCCGAGCACGTGCCGGATCGTGGCACAGTCAAGCAGAATGCCACACGCTGACATACAGCAGCACATGTACTAATATATATTGGATTGAAATGATTGACCTCTTTGCAACTATATCTGCAAAGAAATCCCTGCAAATGGAAAGACGATTTGGTGGGAGAGATAATTTCAAAATCATATACATTCTGGAGAAAAAACAAATGTGCAAGCTGATTTAAGAAGAATATTTCATGAAACTAAATCAATAGTTTTATTTCCTAGATGATATTTTTGCATAGATAATTTTGCTTTGATTATCTTGGAATGGCATGGAGAATTTAAAGTTTTGTGATTCTTCATGCTAAGATCAGGACTACTCACATCCAATACTCACATTCAATATATATCTAATGACATAATACTATGAGTGATGTTCACACATCCAGTTTGCTGACCAATTACTGCAGATGAAACAAAGGCAGGGTTGAAAAGTGATTTTTTGGCCAATCAGAGACCAGTTAACAAAATGTTTCAAGAAGTTTCCACAGTAACAGTGGAAGGAGCAAACAAAATCTGTCTGTATTTCAAACTTGCAAGAGTCTAGAAATGTTTGGAATATATTCAAAAATCTTTTGCTTCTTAATTGCAATATGATCACATTGATAACAAAATGGAGAATGACAGGCTGCTTCCTGGCTGAATGGTGGTGCTATAAGGAGAAGGCTGTCACAGGGTGACAACTGGAGACAACGTCACCGACAGATTGAAGTGGACCTGTTAGTCCAGCAATATATATACATTTTGTGGCTACTGGAGCTGAATTTGCAGCTTTAACTCCAATGTTTTGTCATAGATGGGGCAGAAAATCATGCAATCAAAGTCATTAAGCATCCCCATCGTCCCCCTCACACCCCTTACTTAATATTTTCAAATGAAACAAATTTAGGGATGCCAGTAGATGGTCTAGTAAATGATATTATCTATATTTAGGCATATAAATATGTGCATCATAACATCAGCAGAAGTGGATTAAGTTTGGAAGTTGAATTGATCCTGGCTGCAGGATTACAGGTAGGCTGGCTGCGGGGGATGAGTCCCTCATTAATCCGTATTGTGCTCCTATTGCACTATTTATCCCACACCTCTCCACTCCATCCACTCACAGACAGCCTCACAAAATCCCTCAATTAAAATAACACTTTCATCAGCAAACTTCCATATCAGCTTGATAAGTTGTGGCTACAAGGAAAAGAGCTCTCTTGTTTGAAGATTAAAATGAAATTATTAGATATCTTACCTCCGACAAAGGAAACTCCTAAGAGTTAATTCTTGTTAAAAGACACATACGGATAAAGAAAGGGCTTTTTTTGCTTTAGGATTATAATGTCTGTTTGATATGCACAAAAAAGATGTTGAGGATGAAAGCATCACATCTCTGATGTAAAACTATGGCGCTGAAACACAGAGGAAGAAAGCAAAGACACAAAGAGCGACTTAACTGCAGCCTCCAGCAACAAATACGTAAATCCCACTGACCATTTCCTTACAAATACCATACATAATCTGCTAACAAGAACTGCCAGAGGACAGAATTGAAATCTTATCACCTTGGTTTTCATCTGTGTTGGAGGGACATAAACAGTAAAGAGGCAGTGCTTTTTGGATAGTGAGAAATGATAGGTTTTCTATATATAGCGTTGTAGGTAAAGATAGGATCTATAGGTATCAATGGAGCCGGCTGTCCATGTCTTGATCGGTGAGTCTCCCATGAGTCTTGGTAGAGAGCACCCACTTGCCTTGTACTCGCCAGATCAATAACAACATGAATAGGACCCTGACTGAAAACTACTGTGTCAGCCGCTCCCTCCTTCAGCCGCGACAAATACTCAACACACTTTTTATACAACTTTGACAAGTATATTGGGGGTAACTGATGGAATCACTTGGTGGACTGTCAAGATCTGCTTGTGCAGTCAAACACTTCCTCAATGTTCCCTCCAAATAAATTGGCAGTGGCATTTTAATACCTCAATTTGCATTGACAATGAGCACCTGTGATTTGTTACTTCGTTAAAAAGAAGTTTTATAATTATATAAAATACAGATTGACAGATTCTGGCTGGATTGAGAATAAATAATTACTGCATGTTTTTGCCTTGGCTTGAATGTGAGCAGTTGGTGGGGCCATCTTGTGTGACAGACAAGGTGTGAATGACTTCTCCCTGTATTAGGTCTCCTATAAGTCATCGGCCCTGTGTAGAGCACCATTGACACATAATAACTGCTCCCCACTCCTGTCTTATGACTGCCTGGTCAATACTTAATGTACAAGATTGGTAGCTTTCAGCCAAACATTTCCACTTTTAATTTAGCTGAATAAATACTGCAAGGGAAGCACTGCTAATCATATTCAATTTTCACCACTGTGTTTTGGGTACCCAAGATGCACTTCTCTTCCTTGTCAAATGGCTTTTCACTGTCAGACTATTAATAAAGTTGGCTGTCCAGTACATACTGAATGTGACCCTCTGCAGCAGCCATGTTTGTGTTGACATGACTCTATCACCCAGTGCCAGTGTGGACAGGAAGTGCTGGCCTTCCCAGCATTCAGTAGTGGGCAATTAGGACAACTTCCCAAGGGACAGCATCCATGGCCACACCACAGCCCCACTCTCACATCGCCATGGATACAAAGAAAAAGAAGCCATGCCTCTTGATTGAGGGGAAACTTCACAATTTACATAGACAAGTATTTGTGGAAATTGCCTGCTCATCTTAGCTGAACAACTGACCTCCTTCCGGCTTCCTCCTCTCTTACAGACAACTCAATATCGATAACTCTAACATCAACTTTCAAAGTTGTATGTGAAATCCAGAAATCCATTCTGAAAGTGACCATAAAACACCAATATTTTTTCAGAACTATTAATCTGGTTTCTTGATCATTTCTATGTATTCTTCTGCAAGATCACATGCAATATATGATTGTATTCTCAATTCCACAAATCAGTTGGATGACCTGGAGTTTTTATAACGTTAGAGCCACGTATTGGTAACTGCACACAAAGAGTTTGGTGCAAGGGATTGCAATTTAGTATTTTACTTATTGAATCCTCCGTTAGAGTAATTACGGCGGAGATATCACTCATCGATGTGTGTATACAAAATGGATCCAACATCACAGATACTGCGCTGTCTTTGCAATGAATTCAAAGGCTTATATGTGACAATGTTCTGCTGCCTTTGTTGTGTTGTGATCAGCATGAGAGGGACATGGAATCAAGAAGCACCTTTATGAGTGAAGTCAGACAGGATGACAGAATCTCATCGACCCAACTTCCCCATAAAGCATATGTCAAACCATTCTCCTTTGATGGACATATCATTTCATTAACAAATGACCTTTGAAAATGAATTCACACAAAGGAAAAAATGCAAGAACCTGTTGAATTACTTCTCAAATCCATTATATATTATAGAATATTTGGAAAAAATCCCTCTCTCTAATCAGCCCCTGGTTGCTTCAGTTTCGCAGCTGATGTCATGTTCAGTGTTTCTGAGTGTTTCTGGGGAGTACCAGCCTGGATGTGGAGTCTTGGGCACTGCTCTGGGTCATTCCACTCCTGCACAGTCTCCTAATGACATGCCTGCCTCACTATCTGATCAACAATCAGGCCAACAGGTGGCGCTCTGCATTGCTAATATCAGCAAAATGCAATCAAGTCACTCCTAAATTATTTCTATTGTCACGATTATATTAGGTCAGATTATTCAGAACTGAATATCAACAATATAGATAAAGAAGAACAAAATGAACACAATGAGACTGCAGTAACCAATGATACATGAATGTAATAAAAGATATTCTAACAAATAAGCCTAAGTTGTGAGCATATTTTTCAGTTTCCTAAATTAAAAAGTAAGAATGAAGATAGAGTTCTAATTTGTCGATTCATTACACCATGCTCCCAAATAATGACTTGTTGGGTCCATGCTAAATCATTCTGCAATCACCAATCATATATTTGCATTTAGAATATGAATTTAAACATTTGAATAATTATGCTATTTGCCATTCAGCAAATTGAATCTGATATCATGATCATTAAATGATCCCTCGGAGTACAGAAAACTCATCGTGAATTTCCCTTAATAACTTACAAGGCAATTAGTCTATATCTATTCTGAGCAACACAGACCAGATATAAAGTTCTATCAAAGTTCTCGGGTTTGATGAACATAAAACCTGCTAATTGTGGCCATTTATAGCTGCCTGATGACTGTGGAGGACAATGAATATAAGGTGATTCCCTGGCCCCATATTCAATAAAGAGGAGATTAAAATTCATATTTGTCTTCAAAAGAAGAGGTAATCAAGAAGTCATACTGGCAACAACGTATTGTACTTATGAGCAGACAGGGCGCTATAAAAATGTTTAACCCCTAATGGACTAGCCTATCTAAATTTGGTTGATTGGCAGGACTAACCTTTTTTGTCTGGACTAGTGTCCATACTAAATTAATAAAATTTATAACCATGGTTATTCAATATGCTTAATGAAGTGCTGGGGTAAAAATGATCCAGTCAGTCTGATGTCATTATCATGATTAAATTGTAACAAGTTGCAGCCCTTCAGAATGTTACAAATGACGTCATCAGACCAGAACAATGGGGACGTCAACGTCCTTTCCGTCCGTTGTCGGTGGTGGATGTTGCCATCCTTCCCGTTCATTAGAGGTTATAAACTGACTATGACCTGGACTATATGAGGTTCCCTAATTAGCATCATACCTGCTAGTATCATGTCTGGACAATACAGAGCTCATACCAATTCAACATTCAAGTCTATTTCTTTTTGTGGTTTGGATTTGGCAAAATCTTTGATAACTACATTTTTAATTATTGCATATTGAGTGGCAGTAAAATAAAGGCAACATTTTTTTTCTTGCTTGTATGATATTTTCATATTATTTCCAAACATAAAAAGCATGATTTTTTCTTCTATTTGATTGGTGGATGTTGGGTTGAAGACCAGGATGTAGCGTGCAGGGTGTTCATACATTGATGGTAATACAGTTTGTGGTCTATTGTGTCTTATATTTCCTGGCCAAGACCTCAAGGTCACATTCATCACAAGATTGTGTGACCTTCACCCCGGGCTACCCATGACTTTGACCTCTGCATGACCAGGAAGGTCATGCCTACATTTACAGATTATGGCCTGTGTGTATTCTGCAGCAATGTGGTATTGTGCAAGAAAAAGATACAATAATGGGCCGATGTAATCAGAATCTAACAGTCTATTATGTCGCTAAAATGACAAATACAGAAAATTGTCATATAAAACTCTGCAATTGTTCACCAATGAGGCATGATGAGATGACAAATTTGAACAATCTTCCTGTGTCTGCTGCAGGTGGACTTGCTAGAATAACAAACAACTTAGACTGGTCACACAGCCTATAAGATTGTCTGCACATGCCTGAAGAGCAAGGTGGCAGGGTAGGAGACCAGGCTCAGGAATCATCTAAACTATCTAGTGTTGATGGTGGCCGCATGAGGGGAAGTGGCAGAAAGAAAATAATTCTATGGGTTGACTGTCACCCCAGGTGGTTCACAGGGCAGTTCTGACAGATAAAAGAATCATCTGGAGCCATCATAAACCCGCCTCCTGAATGTCAATCTTAGGCACAATATACCTCTTTCCTTCTGCATTTTTGCACTTAAAAACTGTTTGGGGTCCTTGACCAGACCATTACATTGCTATTTACGTTTTTCAAGAAGGCAAAAGTAATTTCTATTTTGTCATTTTTCCTTGCGTTCTAAATCTAATTTGGGGTTAAATGTATTTCCTTAGTGAATTACCATAGATCAGATAATGAGATGTTTTAAAGAGAGGGAAAGCAGACCAAATTGTGCTTGTAGCCACAATAAAAGGTGACACTGTCTCAGGATGCCAATAGCAGGATTCAGTAAGGGGTCATTAGTATTCACCAGATGGCGCTGCGATGAGAAGTGTGCCTTGACAGAGTCCCATGCCCGGCCTTTGTATTATCACAATGGACAATGGCAACTCCTGTCCCATTTCTTAGCAGCAACTTCAGACAAAAACCTCTTACATATTTTTCTATCTTTTGATAAAATACAAAACATTCTAATTGTTTCCTTTAAAAAAATGTTGATCAAATTTGTTTTAAAAAAGCATACTTGATATTAATAGCTGTAGGTTTAAGCTGACACATTCATAACACTCCATGTCTGCAACCGATATTTAATCTTTGAGATGATGAAATACTATAAATACCAGTGAATGATTTAATGGTGCTGTGTTTTACGTTCATTGAGGCACTGATTCATGTGAGATGATATTGATGTCACGTAGAGATTGAGGCAGTCACCGATCTCGGCCACATCCTCTCAATGTAATTGATCTTATCACACATAAAATTCAACATGTGCGATTACTTTAAATAAGTCTGGACAATAAAAATTGATTGAATTCTTCAAACATGCATGAGACATAAAGCAGTGAATTATGCGGTACTCCCCAGCAGGCCAGACACCTCGGTAGCTCTACTCTGCATGCCGAGTGTGAGACAATTCATCAGCACATTCTGCCACTGAACCATCACTCACATCTGCCGCAGGATGCGTGTCTCAGATGGAACCGCGAGATGGGCTGGCTTCCCTGCCACGCCACCTATATATCCACCCCACCCCTCCCCCACGCCACCTATATATCCACCCCACCCCTCCCCCACGCCACCTATATATCCACCCCACCCCTCCCCCACGCCACCTATATATCCACCCCACCCCTCCCCCACGCCACCTATATATCCACCCCACCCCTCCCCCACGCCACCTATATATCCACCCCACCCCTCCCCCACGCCACCTATATATATTGTTAGACTTCAGAATGTTTTCTACTGATTAATATTCATACCAAAGGCCTGGCTGAGACATGCTGAGACATGGTGGAGATATTTGTATTGCTTCATGAGCAATTTGGTAAGAAAAGAAAGTGTTTGTGTCGGGATGGCTGCAGCAATAGGTTCTGCATGGTGGTGTTTTGGGGTGGAGTGTTTGAAGGCCCAGCTCTCCCTCCCAGTTTTAGTCTGCACTCTCACTCATATTTCCATGTAGAACTAATATAGGAGCAATCACAGCGTGTCTATGCCGACGAGGAATCACGCCTCGTGATCAAACCTGCCAGGCCACACTCCTACAGAAGCCACCACTATACGCCATGTAACACTCCACCAATCAGATACAGACCATGTTCCACGTTATTACACCGTAATCAACATGTGAAAGTGCATATCAGACACCGGGCAACGCGTGCCATTTGATCAGTGCCACATTACATGTTACAATACACCATTTCATGCCTTGTAACAGAATAACAAAAAAGGCTTTTTGTTATCTAACTGCCCATCCATCAGGAAAAATGATTTGTACTTAAATACACACTCTGTACCACAGTGTTATGGCCAAAACAAAAATCATACTATAATAAGGTTTCAAATTATCAGTTTTCATATGGTCAATTTGATTAGCATAATATTTTTCTTCATATGATTTACTATTATAATATAAAATTCAATCAGTTGTTTTTTTCTTTATCTTCTTTGTTTATTTTGAATGGCAATCAAGTTAATGTTTTTGTGTGATATTGAAGATGACCATTTTGTATGACACTTTAGTTTTCTATATTGCGTGATACAAAATAAACTCCTTCTCACAAAATTTGAAACTAAATATCTTCTATATGATTTATTTCATTGAAAACTATCAGAGTGTGGAAAAAACTAAGATATTGACATGATATTTAACTGAATATCACACAATATGATAACATGAGTTATTTTTCCAATAACAAACTCATTCATCTGCAATCTGTGTTTATTTTGAGTCAAGCTGTATTTTACCTGTTTTTACCATACAGGGTGTCATAAATCTAATTATAGTACTATTCCATATCTGTCTAAAACATAGGCATCAGAGATGCATCAACCCTCAGCCCTTGTAACTCATTGCACAACATTCGCTCCACACAATATCTGTGAACAAAACGTCACTGCACCAAGGCAAATTGATGCAGGGGTAAAAAAAATCCATAAAATCTACTTCCTTTGATAGCTTAGGTGTGTCAAGTATCATGAAACTGTCATCATTTACTCTAGAATTATTGAGATGGGCCGGTGACCTTGAAAAGCAGGTTAAGGTCACCGTCCATCAAACTCATCTGGAGTCTTCCTAGATGCTTATGTGTGTCAATTTTCATGAAGCTGCCATTATTTGCTCTTAAGTTATTGCAATGACGTGGATTTGACATGATTGTCCCTGTGACCTTGAAAAGTAGGTGAAGGTCATGTTCCAGCAAGAGAAGTGTGAGGTCTTCACCAGATGCTTATGTGTGTCAAGTCTCATAAAGCTGCCATCATTCGTTCTCGAGTTATAGCAATGATAGGGATTTCACATAATTGTACCTGTGACCTTGAAAAGTAGGTGAAGGTCATGTTCCATACAAAAATGTCTGAGGTTTTCATCAGATGCTTATGTGTGTCAAGTTTCATGAAGCTGCCATCATTTGTTCTCGAGTTATTGCGATGACAAGGATGATTTCACATAATTGTCCCTGTGACCTTGAAAATTAGGTGAAGGTCATGTTTCATAGAAAAAATTCTGAGGTCTTCACCAGATGCTTATGTGTGTCAAATCTCATAAAGCTGCCATCATTTGTTCTTGAGCTATTGCGATTCTTGGGATTTCACATAAATGTCCCTGTGACCTTGAAAAATAAGTCAAGGTCGCCGTCCACCGAACTAGTCCGAGGTTTTCAACAGATGCTTATGCGTGTAAAGATTCATGAAGCTGCCATCATTTGTTCTTGAGTTATCACGATGACAAGGATGATTTCACATAATTGTCCCTGTGACCTTGAAAAGTAGGTGAAGGTCATGTTCCATCAAGAGAAGTCTGAGGTCTTCACCAGATACTTATGTGTGTCAAATCTAATAAAGCTACCATTATTCGTTCTTGAGTTATTGTGATTCTTGGGATTTCACAAAATTGTCCCTGTGACCTTGAAAAATAGGTCAAGGTCGCCGTCCATCGAACTCGTCCGAGGTTTTCACCAGATGCATATGTGTGTCAAGTTTCATGAAGCTGCCGTCATTTGTTCTCGAGTTATCGCGATGACAAGATGATTTCACATAATTGTCCCTGTGACCTTGAAAAGTAGGTGAAGGTCATGTTTCATAGAAAAAATTCTGAGGTCTTCACCAGATACTTATGTGTGTCATATCTCATAAAGCTACCATTATTCGTTCTTGAGTTATTGTGATTCTTGGGATTTCACATAATTGTTCCTGTGACCTTGAAAAATAGGTCAAGGTCGCCGTCCATCGAACTCGTCCGAGGTTTTCACCAGATGCATATGTGTGTCAAGTTTCATGAAGCTGCCATCATTTGTTCTTGAGTTATCGCGATGACAAGGATGTTCGCTACAGACATACATACATACATACATACATACATACATACATACAGACATACATACATACCCACGCCAGGAGTACTGCAATACCCTCAGCCTGATTACATCAGGGGCTGAGGGTAAAAAGTGCATAATATCAAAATACAATAAACAAGTGTTGATTTAAAAAAAATCAAGCTCACGTAAGTTTGCAATATCCCAAGGCAAAAAAACCCAAGGCAAAATCTTCTTACTCTACTACGCACTCACAAATCACTTCTCAAACAAAAGCGACATCTGACGGTGTAAGCAGAATTATTAAGCCAAAACATGGCCGCCATGGACCGATAATCGGGGTAGGCTCCATAGACTTACGGCTTAATCATCTTGAAACCTCGAACATCTAGCCCTAAAGGCAAAACAAACGCGAGCGAAAATATCTAAACCAATACCACAAATATAATGTAGCATTTGTGGGTTGGTCATTTTTATATTTTCCCCATGTCTGACAGACTAAATGTCAAGTCAATAAATGCACAAAGAAACCATCAAGAGTGGGATGTTTAACTACTGGTACCATGTATCTAAATATCACAGAATGTAACAGATGAGGTCCCATGTTAACATTTGTACCATGAATTGGGTGAGCAGTTCTTTGCAGCACATGATATGGTGGTGGTTAGGTGCAGTGGTATGTGGCATGATGCTGGTGTGTAAAGCAGAGCCCCTTTGCATGACATTGCTCCATTATTTGTGTATCTCTACGCATGGCTCATCTCTAGTCATACCAGTCCATCACATCAACACAAACACTGTCCTACATACATCCTGGTGCACAACATACAACATAAAAACTGCTGTTTACAATCACTGAGTGTATGTCTTGCCATCTGGCTGTTCAGAGTCTGGAGCATTCAGTATCTCTATGATCAATGTCTGGCATACTTTTTATGGTGATCGCACCACTCTAGTATAACCCTCCTGGAATTAACCTCCTGCACCTATGTTAATTTCGTGAAGTCACAGCCTCCCCCGACCAGTTACCGTCAAGCGTCCGTCGTCCACGATGAGATCAGGGGAACACAGAGGTAAATCTCTGCCCTGTCTGGCAGGTACCCGAGAGCTCACCCCAGCCACAGCCATCCTGGCTCCGTACCGTATCCCAAGCTATTTACCCTCAGCTTAATGTCTCAATCCCATCATAACACCTTGTGTATTCTATTGTCTTCAATCTTGGCTTTGAGCCAGATGTTATCGCTCATCCTGGGCCTTCTTGCTTCCACACCGCCACTTGTCTTACCCATCGCAGGGCGTCGGCAACAATAGTGACCCCTGGTGGCAGCTAATCTACTCAAGCTTTCAATCTTCATTGTTTATGCTGTGAAGGATCATGTTATTGTGTATTCTTGTCTTCAAATGATTCTTTCTTCAGTGAAATAAGTAAAGACGGTGGGCTTGGCTTAAGATGAGATGTAATTTTAATTAACTTTCCCAATTCCTATGATATTCCGGTACAACTACTCTTGGCTTTGCCATCAGTTATTGATCATTCCTGGCAAAGAAAGTAGCTAAGTATAAGATTATTTTCAATCTCCAAATAAAATGGTCGACACTCAGTTGATATCCTGTGGATTTTCAAAGTGAACTGAAAGCTGCAGAAATCATGCCTGAATCTTCTGCCTAACATGGTGTCGGTGAATGCGGTAATTGTCAGTCCGGGTGTCTGGATGGAATTAAAAAGTACAAGTTATCCTTGCATGTGATTGTTAAGAAATAGATGTTTTTAAGACTTAAATCGACCCATATCAGGTGTCTGACGCCCCTTGCTTATCACCCTCAAGACAAACTCAATCTCATCCCAGAAGCTATACCCGGACTCTCGTATTTCAGCTTGGTACAGAGTTGTTTCTTTTGTTTCAATCCTCCAATCCCAGCCACGAGACTTCCCTACCAAGATCATTACTAACGTAAAAAGAGTATTTTTTTGGATTCCAACATTGCGATGAGACTATGCTATGCGATTTGCATGGATAATTTTGACAGGGCTGTTTCTTTCTATCCATCCCAGATCCCATCCCCATCATTAGACCATACCCTGCCCCAAAGTGTTGGCACTCACAGTTTACACCCTTAGGACCGTCTTGTTTCCTTTGTCTCAATCTTCCTATCATTGTTTTCGACTCAATTTCCAATTTCATCCTTCAGCCTGTGTTCTTCTGGTTGTGTTTGGCTTCAGACGGCATGTCAAGACATACGATCTTGCCATTGTGCTGACATGCGTAGGGTTCTATATCTCTTTCAATATTTCATCTCATGCTCAAAATTGCTACAACAATGCTTCCTCTTGTCAATTGAGAAATATGGCAGCACCTTTCCTCCTTCCATCAGATACAAAATAAAAAACATTGACCAAAGGAACTTGAACACTTTAGCTCATGACAAAGAAAACAGGTTAGACCAATCAAAGAAGACAGGAAATTTGCTTGCTTTGAATAATTGTGTTCAGTATATGACAATTCCCGTCATTGTTCTCCATTTATGGCCCATCCCCTGAGTCATGTGTCACTGTTCCCCATTCATGGACCATCCCCTGAGTCATGTGTCACTGTTCCCCATTCATGGACCATCCCATGAGTCATGTGTCACTGTTCCCCATTCATGGACCATCCCCTGAGTCATGTGTCACTGTTCCCCATTCATGGACCATCCCCTGAGTCATGTGTCACTGTTCCCCATTCATGGACCATCCCCTGAGTCATGTGTCACTGTTCCCCATTCATGGACCATCCCCTGAGTCATGTGTCACTGTTCCCCATTCATGGACCATCCCCTGAGTCATGTGTCACTGTTCCCCATTCATGGACCATCCCCTGAGTCATGTGTCACTGTTCCCCATTCATGGACCATCCCCTGAGTCATGTGTCATTGTTCCCCATTCATAGTCCATCCCCTGAGTCATGTGTCACTGTTCCCCATTCATGGACCATCCCCTGAGTCATGTGTCACTGTTCCTGAGCCATTAAGCATTTCTATATACAAAAAGCATAATTAAATTATCTCTGTTTGGAGAAAATAGCATCTTAGAAATATAGTTTTAGCTGAACATGATACCCAAACTACTAGTTACATCTGATATTTCATTCTTAATACTTGAAATGTGACAATTCTCTGTTATGAAGATTAACTTCTAAATCTAGACAGGAAAGAAGCTGGTATCCTGTGACTAGTGACGTAAGGGTTAAGTGTTATTGAGGCTGTGCATTGGGACACTTAAGGGTTAAGCCACCTTCCCGCAATACACCAAGATAGTGTAATCCGTTTTCATTGCCTCAAATCAACTGAATCTGTACAGAAAAATGTGCTCGGAGCTTGGTGACATTGTGCAGGTCTGGAGAGCCTGCACTCAGCCGGCAATCTGATGTGATTTCTCTATGTTTCTCTGGGGAAATTCCCTTCTACATTATTTCCTATGAATACATTTAATGTGTGGTCATGAACCATGCACTGTTCAGAGAAATCTGTCAGTCATGAGTAAATATGGCAGAATATTTGCTGAGGACTTGTCCCACAATCTGCCCCAGAACAAAAAAATGATACGTCCTAATCATTATCTGAGCAAATGCATTTCTGAGGAAAAATGCGATCTATTTAAAGTTAAGCTAGGTCATGAATCTAATAGTTCTTATCAAGAATTCATCACACTCGCTCGGATATTATATTTTCGACTATCAAAAAAGACATCTGAAAATTACGCATGTGAAGATTGTTTTGAAATAATCATGGGTGCTGAAAGGTTTTATAATGCTGATTCTACTAATAAATGTGAAGTGTAATTTTAACATTTCATTTGTAGCCTTTTCATTGTAGAGGTCATAATATACTTAGTGGTATTTGTGATATTACAACCTGATTGTATAAAGTCTCCAGATTTGGTACTCTCCTCTGGTAGAGTGTCGTCAAAGAGGCCCTGAAAGGTGACGGACATTAAGGAGGCATCTCAGTAGCTTATCACACCCTGAAAGGTCCTCTTCACTGTCCTCGACCCATCACAGGCTGCCGTAGCAAAAATGCACATCATTCTACATATACAATTGGTGAACAATATTTTTCAATAAATCTTGAATTATAAAATTCATTCCTCAATAATTTTCTATCATTTGAATTTTTCACATAGCACAATATGTGTGCATGCATTCATTATTAACAACCTGTATCTTCATGTCATCTGTTTGAACCATTCACAGAGTGTTTGAAATAAGATCCTTGAAAATGATGCTTTTCCTGAAGTAAATCTATAAAATGATTGTGTACGGTTAATCAGCTTGTATATGTATTAATCTCAGACAGGTTTAACACCTATTAGCCCTGGAATGTGAAACAGTGTTTCTCACATCAAACTCAAAACGATGGACTGGTGGGTCCTTGAAATTCTTCTTTGATTTACACTTAACCACGGCAAGGTGCGTGCCTTGGCAGGCAAAGCGTCAATATGTGGATTTAACAAGACGGCAATAAATGTGCAGTGCAGTGGCAGACATGTAGCAAGGATGGGCACAGATAATTAGGTCTCATCATAACAACATGAGTATGAAATCCTTGCCCTACTGCCAGGGTGACAGCAGGGCGATGCCAGCATCACACCTTTCTCTTCTGACTGATGCAAACCTTCTCTTGCAGGCAGAACATGGAGCATCCCTGCCATCACTCAAACAACGCGCAATCAAATACAACCCTCTCTACAAACTGCATATGCCCAGGCAGAAATTTTTTTTAAATTATGAAAGAAGCCATGTTGAGCGCTTGAATTGCTTGACTTGGCTTTAAGGCTACTGCAAGTGACTTAACATATGAGAAGCAAGGCCGAACTGCTTATGTAAGCAGTACTATTACTTGTACACATTGAGGGATCATATTTACATGCTGATGTGGCTGTGTGCTATCTAATGTGTATATGTGGGTCTGCCTTGGAGGCCAGCCTCGCCAGATGTAAATGTTGACAATAAATGCTCTAGTGTGAACCACACATGTCAGTAATGACACAATCCCACTGCTATAAAGCTCGTATTCCAATCATTTCTTAACTTTATAATGTCATTGTTGCTGGTGTTTCCTGATTAGCCTCTGCAATTTAGTAAGTCAATCAAGCAAATAATAAATGATAAATATCATTCAAAATTATAAAAACCCATTAACATCAATTTCGAGTTTTATGAAAGAGATCTGGTAAAAGATATGTCTTTTACTGTAAATGGATGTAGCATCTGATATGCTCATTTACACTAAATGCAATATGAGCATGTCTATAACATTTTTTAAACTACAATTTGCCTCCTGTGGCAGACTCCCCATGCTGCCTTTGCCTCTCAACAGACCCAGATTGTCTCTCCAGGCAAAACGCAGCTGCTCACACAGCTTGGCAAATTAATTACACAAGCAATTAATCAAGCCCGCCATTTAAACATCTAGGCAACTCTCTATCTGCTAATTACAATTTGAAGTGAACCAAAACACTCGATATAAGACTCTTGTTTTAACATGTATATTCTTCCAACTTCCGTCGCCCACAAATAATAATTATACTCAAGTAGGAGATGTGGATGATTGCCTCCAACTATTATCAACAATTTACATCCTATCATAAAATCTATTATTTGCAGAGCTTTACTTTTCAAATTTAATTGTCTACACAATCAGGAATTGAGTTTTTCATATTTCCACAAACCAACGATGCTGAATGGGGGAATTGTAATTGCGGATTGTCTGGCGCATATGCTTCCATTATTCCAGTCAACAGTTGCATTAAACAATCATAAATATCATCACCATAACATTGTATTTAATTGAATTAGAATCTGGTGTGAAAGTCTCCTCGTTCATCACCGGGGAATATGGATGATATATGCTTATGACACTCCCCCAAGATTCTCTCCCTTCTTCAAATATCTCCACGCAAATTGAATTTCAATTGCACAATGAGACAAATTTCTGATGCTGGAGATTCAAAGAAATAGCAGTTGGAGTGGATAAATTTGATTGTCATGGATTTAATTATCAGATGGAGATGTGATTCTTAATTCTACATGCAGAGGGAGGGCAAATGGAGGTGGTTTTCCTGGGATTACCTGATTAAATTATCAAGGTTGGGGCATTAGATATGAATGGGAAACCATATATTTATTTAAGTATGCATCAATAGGAAGATCTTGTGTATGCTGCATCAGGCTTATCACAATACATACTAGTAGTTATTTGGGCAGTTAAACACCTGAACACAAATAAAAAAATCCATGGGGAAAATGGACCTGAAATCCACTGTTTTCAAAAATATCATGATCACCCATCATATATTGGTAGAACTCTATATCCGGAACCAAGTTTTTAAGAAAACATGTTCCCTTCATTTCTATATCAGCTGCCTGGCTTTTCAGAAAAAAAATTCTTTGTTGCTTCTTGATTTCAGACTGTTTGCCATAGGCCCCCTTCCAATCTCTATTGTCAATGATTAAATATAGAGGAGTTGTACAGTTCTGGTTCCAGTAAAGTTGTACAGATCTGGTGTGTACTTTTCAATGGGGAAAAATTGGAAATCAGCAATTGGCCTATTGTTTATGAGTTTGCGCAATGAGGTGAAAAGTGGGTCAGTCTATTTATAGGAGGTAAGTCAACAAGGCGTGCACTGTCCACCCACAGTGCTTGCCCTATGACATCATTTGGCATTTCCTCGGCCTATTGTGTGGCTATGACATTATCACTTGGACTCTTCTAAATGCCATCTTGAGCTGTCAAGTCTAATGTCAACAGAGAAACTGAAGAAAGGACACTGCAGGAAACACATGGGTTTATATTTGTAGACATTATGAGTGGAAAAGATTGAAGCAGACATAATAACTGCAACAGTAACTCCACAATGGTCGAGTTCAACAAGTTTAAAACTCATATATGCTGCACATGGATCTGTAGCCACTGAGAAATATATGATTTTCATGTTGGCAAGATGAATTTCTGGCTAGCTCTAAATCATATTCTATATTATTAGTTAAAGCATCTGAAACTTCACTGTAACTGGGGAGAAAAACATCTGATCCCTCATTGTAACTGGGGAGAAAAACATCTGATCCCTCATTGTAACTGGGGAGAAAAACATCTGAACCCTCACTGTAACTGGGGAGAAAAACATCTGAACCCTCACTGTAACTGGGGAGAAAAACATCTGAACCCTCACTGTAACTGGGGAGTAAAGCATCTGAACCCTCACTGTAACTGGGGAGTAAAGCATCTGAACCCTCACTGTAACTGGGGAGTAAAGCATCTGAACCCTCACTGTAACTGGGGAGTAAAGCATCTGAACCCTCACTGTAACTGGGGAGTAAAGCATCTGAACCCTCACTGTAACTGGGGAGTAAAGCATCTGAACCCTCACTGTAACTGGGGAGTAAAGCATCTGAACCCTCACTGTAACTGGGGAGAAAAACATCTGAACCCTGACTGTAACTGGGGAGTAAAGCATCTGAACCCTCACTGTAACTGGGGAGTAAAGCATCTGAACCCTCACTGTAACTGGGGAGTAAAGCATCTGAACCCTCACTGTAACTGGGGAGAAAAACATCTGAACCCTCACTGTAACTGGGGAGTAAAGCATCTGAACCCTGACTGTAACTGGGGAGAAAAACATCTGAACCCTCACTGTAACTGGGGAGAAAAACATCTGAACCCTCACTGTAACTGGGGAGTAAAGCATCTGAACCCTCACTGTAACTGGGGAGTAAAGCATCTGAACCCTCACTGTAACTGGGGAGTAAAGTATCCCTTACTAAACTACCCAGATTCAGTTTTGGCCATAGATGGTGCATGGCAGGAGGTGGTATGAAATTAGGGCCTCACTGTACTCTGCACTGATTGTTATTGTTATATATATATATATATGATTGTTATATATATATATATGATATATATATATATATATATATATATATATATATATATATATATATATATATATATATATATATATATATATATATATATATATATATATATATATATATATATATATATATATATATAGAAAGAGATTGTATCAGATATGGGGTTTTTACCAATCTCAGACCTGTCTTGTGGGGCATTGACGTACTGTGAGGCATATAAAATACCCCACTCTTCATAGTGCAGCTGCTTAGTCACAGTTACATAAGTAACCTGTACAAGGCCTTTTTGAACAAACATGTCTGAGAAGCATATTTATACAACCAGGCCATAACTATATAAATCACTGCCATCTAGTGTCACAGGTAGTAATAAGTGCCCTGGTGGTGGATAATGGCATTAGCGCCATTGATATGAATGTTATATTTGTGGGGTATGTAAAATAATTTCATTATTAACACCAGATGGCACTCTCCTGTTACACACATTAAGGTATGAGATGGTATCCCATAATGAGGTCTGACAAAGATATATATATATATATATATATATATATATATATATATATATATATATATATATATATATATATATATATATATATATATATATATATATATATATATATATATATATAGTCCAGATCATATTCTTTCCCCGTCATTTGTGATTTGATTCTTCAAAGAATAGACATTCACATATCAATTAGGGAAATAGTTGACAAGAATATTGCCATTTATTTGTTAATTGTGCAGCAGGATATCCTTATATATTGGAAATCCATGCAGATAAAATATATTTCATGACAATAGCTTTGAATGAAAACACAATTTCTTACACTAATCTGCTTGAGTTGGTTTGGTGGATAAATTGTATACATTTGTCAGTGTTGATTCATTGAGAGGTAAGAAAGTTTGTGGTATTCATCTTGAATAATGTGTCCCTGTCTGAGTCGAGGAAAGACAAAACCCAGTGAGCAGGAAGTGATCGCCTATGTATGCCTGGCACTGCCAGAACACTGTAATCTATCACTTCCTGTCCCAATGGACTACTTTTGTCTGCACCAGTGCCATCAGAGTTGCAAGAACATTGCCCCTGCCCTAACCCCCAGGGGTGCTACGTGCCATGACCCCAGCAGTTGCCAGCCCCCGGGAGGTCTACCGTGTCATGACTGGTCCCACCTGCAGTTCTCACCCACCAATAATGCAGCCTCTCCTTGGTTGCATAACTCACAGTGTTCATGTCTGAGGTGGTGCTTGTACTGAGATCCTACAGCAAGGCTTGGATATAAAGTCACCCCAGACACTCCATCTCCTGCCCCAGCTAAACTAACACTGCTGCGTGGCTCACGGCCATCTGTAATCTTTACAAATACATCAGCACACAAACACACTGCCAAGCCTAATGCAAAATGGCTTGGAAAGTGAAGTTGACAAATTTTTAGTGTTTTCTTTCTGAAATATTTCCAACTTTAAAGTGATACCTTGGAACTAAATTTAGCACAAACTTGCAAATATTCATTGGGCTACAGCCAGAGACTGGTGTCACACTACGTGAGAGATAATTCAATATTTGAGGCTCAATCACGGTAAGAATGGAAAATGATGTGATATTTGTAAGTCAAACAGTGGCAACCATAAAACAAAGCCGCTCACAGACAGAACCGTATTGGCAGGAAAACCCACATCTGTGTGTGTTGACATGTGGACCAATATCTTGGCAGAGATGGGGGAGTAGGTCCCTGATAGGGATGGGGTGAGTAGGTCCCTGGTAGGGATGGGGTGAGTAGGTCGCTGGAGGGATGTGGTGAGTAGGTCGCTGGTAGGGATGGGGTGAGTAGGTCCCTGGTAGGGATGGGGTGAGTAGGTCCCTGGTAGGGATGGGGTGAGTAGGTCCTTGGTAGGGATGGGGTGAGTAGGTCACTGGAGGCATGAGTAGGTCCCTGGTAGGGATGGGGTGAGTAGGTCCCTGGTAGGGATGGGGTGAGTAGGTCCCTGGTAGGGATGGGGCGAGTAAGTCCCTGGTAGGGATGGGGCGAGTAGGTCCCTGGTAGGGATGGGGCGAGTAGGTCCCTGGTAGGGATGGGGTGAGTAGGTCGCTGCTAGGGATGGGGCGAGTAAGTCCCTGGTAGGGATGGGGTGAGTAGGTCCCTGGTAGGGGTGGGGTGAGTAGGTCCCTGGTAGGGATGGGGTGAGTAGGTCCCTGGTAGGGATGGGGTGAGTAGGTCCCTGGTAGGGATGGGGTGAGTAGGTCGCTGCTAGGGATGGGATGAGTAAGTCTCTGGTAGGGATGGGGTGAGTAGGTCCATGGTAGGGATTTGGTCAGTAAGTCCCTGGTAGGGATGGGGTGAGTAGGTCCATGGTAGGGATGGGGCGAGTAGGTCGCTGCTAGGGATGGGGCGAGTAAGTCCCTGGTAGGGATGGGGTGAGTAGGTCCCTGGTAGGGATGGGGTGAGTAGGTCCCTGGTAGGGATGGGGTGAGTAGGTCCATGGTAGGGATGGGGTGAGTAGGTCCATGGTAGGGATGGGGTGAGTAGGTCCATGGTAGGGATGGGGTGAGTAGGTCCCAGGTTCAGATGGATAGAGGCCCTGGGATAAGCCTGATGTGCCGAGACCAGACAGGTGACTTTGCCAGAATGGGTCAGATTTTGAGAGATTGGAGTATGTGCAGCTGTTTTGCTGTCCCAATCCAAATAATAGCAAAATGTTGACAAAGCGTGCAGACAGAATGAATACCCCCAATGTCTGCCAGGATAGCTTTGTCCACAGTGTCTGCCAGGATAGCTCTGTCCACAGTGTCTGCCAGGATAGCTCTGTCCACAGTGTCTGCCAGGATAGCTCTGTCCACAGTGTCTGCCAGGATAGCTCTGTCCACAGTGTCTGCCAGGATAGCTCTGTCCACGTGGATTTGGCCATCACAGTGGATTTGGCCATCACAGTGGATTTGGCCATCACAGTGGATTTGGCCATCACAGTGGATTTGGCCATCACAGTGGATTTGGCCATCAGTGGATTTGGCCATCACAGTGGATTTGGCCATCACAGTGGATTTGGCCATCACAGTGGATTTGGCCATCACAATCAGATGGCTACACATATCCATAATGAGCTAATAGAAAGTTTGACCATTACATTTAGAGGGCTAAACATATTCATAAAGATAGAGAGAACAGAATCAATGTCAAAGGTGGAATGCTTTATACAGAGTGTCAATAATCTGGTTATGTTAGTGTCCACCAGCAAACAGTACTTGATACAAGCTATAGATTCCTGGTATTATGAACAAACATAGACGGACATATATGCCTGCAGCCTTGCCAGAATATTACATGTATTGAACATAATGTCAGCCCCCTCCTCATAAAGGTGAACAAAGTAGTAGTATATGAGAATCATCACGACCATTTCCACCAACAGTTTGAGAAATTTAAAGGTGCCCATAAAGTTCAATAGAAGGCCGAGATTCTGAGGCAGATCTCCCATGAAGCATCACTACCACGTCTCAGCACATCACAAAATGTAGCCTTCATATTTCACCTCATTGTTATGTTTTCTCTCACCAATTCATTACAAATTCCTACCAAAAACCATTTGTTTGCATATCTTTCAAGGAAAGTATCAAATAGCTGAATTAATTCACAAAAATGATATTTTTATTTGCCTGGTTCAACTTTATTTGCACTGTTTGCATTAAAATATTAAGAATCACAATTATTGCCAGTTGAATTTATTTTATTTATCAAATCATTAGTACAAATGGAAAATTTGCATTGAGGTATCATGTGACATTCACAATATAAGGAGAAGGAATGAGTTGTGCAATTCTCAGCACTCATCCCATTCAGCCACATAATGCAGCCATTATATTGCACTTCAGCCTTCAAATACTGTCACAATATGGCACAGCATGTTATTCATATGATGAAACACTTTTCCATTTTATTGTGAAACAAATCAATACCAACAGGTGTCTGCAGTCAATTGTCTGCTGCAGCACAATCCCTTTGCAAAATCCAATTCATAAAGCTGCTTTTCACTCATTTGTTGATACATCTAAAAGGAAGCAAAAAGCTATTTGTTTGATTAGATTCTGATCACACATACAAGAGAAAGTAAACAGAAAACATATCTGAGCTCACAAGAAAATGCATATCAATTATTGCCCTGGTGGTTGTTATTTGCAGAGGATAGATTCTGTGTGTATGAATACAGTCAATATTGTCACACTCCTAAATAGCAATATATCAAACCGTTCAACTTAATGACATTTTTCATAAATATGGTTCCAACTTCAATCCACTTATTCAAAGTAAGTGAGTTTACACAAAGTAAGAAAAATGTTAATTATCTTAGAATCACTTCTACACATAAATGGAAATATTTCATCGGCACTTCCCACAATGCATTGTTGATGTTTGATGACTCGCTTCCCATGGCATCCAGTTGAAAATAC
This sequence comes from Amphiduros pacificus, assembly GCA_949316495.1. Lineage (NCBI taxonomy): Eukaryota > Metazoa > Annelida > Polychaeta > Phyllodocida > Hesionidae > Amphiduros > Amphiduros pacificus. The sequence continues at coordinate 8,512,235 of OX439005.1, read as the reverse complement.
ATCATTTACAAAAACATGACTACCTAATGTGGACTGGACATATTGAGTAGAAAACAATGAAGTCAGGTATGTACAAGAGGCAGTGCTTTGTCATAGACATGGTAAAATTCATACCGATATGTCAAAGGATGTGTGACAGAAGCTTGTGGCGATGGTCGTCTATATTTAATTGCATTTGTACATTATTCATGCCCCCACCACAAAAAACCTTCTCCATACTCAGCTGCAGGCGTTCTGCAGCTCAGTGATAAATTAGATTTATCCCACCAAATATTCTAGCATTGAGTTTTGCAATTGTTTGTGACTCTTGTGTGGGAATTAGCACACAAAGCTTATGAAGCATGGATGGAGGACGTATAAGATATTCATATGGCGGCCACTTGCCTCTGTCGGATATGCACACAGAATACCCACGTCCCTTCCTCTTGTTGACTCGCTCCTTATTTCATTGGCTATGTCAAACAATGTCAAATTCCAATAATTTATCAAATATATCAGCATGATACGTTTGATCTTTGGAATATATTTAAAGATATTTATTTCCTGTTTGAGTTTTGAGGTTTCTGAATAATTGCTATTCAACTTGCACAGCATGATAGATAAGGCAAGGATATTGAATTACGGCAGTGAGAGGCTGGGTGTCCGAGACTTGATCACTTCCCTCTCCTTACATTCACTAATTAGCAGCAGGTCGGCATGTTTGGAACCAACAAACTTCCCAACCACTTTAAAACCTCCTGACATTTTGTTGTCTGGAGTCTTAGCCTTAAATTCGTCTTCATTCTAGATGCAGAAACAATTAAACCAGAATAAAAAAATATGATGTCGGCTATACTGCGAAAATGAGACTGCGATGTGAAGGTCGAGTCCAGCACATCAGATCATGCCCTTCCCACAGTAAAATGATCTTACCTCCATGTCCCATGATGCATCAGGTGCTAAGGATTATGGGTAATAGTACAAATAGAGAGTGACAGCTTTAGTCAAGTTATGCGTGAACTTGTCAAGTCCCCCTGGAGTTATGATGACCGGGTCTAAGTTGTTCACACCCACATACAACTTTTACATCATCTCCATCATCTTCAATATCTTCAATCTCTTCATGTCAATTCTTGGGTCATAAAAAATCTATTACTGATTTAATGATAATCTCTGTATTCGTCTCAGAAATGTCTTGTTAAATGTTAACGCTTTAAGACAAAAATAAAAAGAAGCTTTTTATCTAAAAAAAATCAGATGCTTGATTTGCATGGATATCATGAAATTAATTGATATAGGCATACCAAAAACATAATACGGTAAAACACAGCTTGCACTGTTAATAGTAGATTAAGTGAACGCTCACTTTCAGCACAAATCAATGAGCAGAAACATGTGATACAAGCAAGATTAATTGAGTGGGATTGAGATGGTTTTGCAAAGCTTTGATATCAACATGTGCACACTGGAAGCACCTGGCCAGCACACTTGCCGGTTCAATACTTTGAAGAGAGAATCAAAGCAGGAATTGGCAAATTGTCCACAACTTTGGAATATCAATAAAAATGTTTGAAACCAATTGGGTGCTGGGTCTTACATGAAACTGAGTACACATGATTGAAGTGTGGAAGTCAAGAGAAATACCTCTCTTTGCTCACACAATTAAGGGTTTTTTTACAGTAAATTAGCTATCTATCTCCAATCACTTTATGCTTGATGCCTTGTGATTGGCTTAATTTTATATTCAACTAATCTGTGCTATACCAGAAACACCACTAAATAGTAATCACACTGAAATGAAATGGTCAGTTATCCTTCACATGTGTATTAATATCAACCGTAAAATGATAAGAATACATTATAAAGTTCAGCAAAGTATCTAAATTGTATATGTTTTCCTGTGTGCAAGCCTTGGCTCGTAATGGCAGGCATATAGATGATCACAACTTGTAGCTTGGATTTGCATTGGCGTATCTTTGGGACAGTATAATTGTCAGCCCGCGGGACCACCCCATATCATCCCTCCACTGACTGTGATAAAAGCCGGCAAGGCACCCAAGTCACTATCACAGTCATAATGAACCACTGGCAAAGGCTGTATCATCCCTCCACTGACTGTGATAAAGGCCGGCAAGGCATCCAAGTCACTATCACAGTCATATTGAACCACTGACAAAGGCTGTATCATCCCTCCCCTGACTGTGATAAAGGCCGGCAAGGCACCCAAGTCATTATCACAGTCATAATGAACCAGTGGCAAAGGCTGTATCATCCCTCCACTGACTGTGATAAAGGCCGGCAAGGCACCCAAGTCATTATCAGTCATAATGAACCACTGGCAAAGGCTGTATCATCCCTCCCCTTACTGTGATAAAGGCCGGCAAGGCACCCAAGTCATTATCACAGTCATAATGAACCAGTGGCAAAGGCTGTATCATCCCTCCCCTGACTGTGATAAAGGCCGGCAAGGCACCCAAGTCACTATCACAGTCATAATGAACCACTAGCAAAGGCTGTATCATCCCTCCCCTTACTGTGATAAAGGACGGCAAGGCACCCAAGTCATTATCAAAGTCACATTGAACCACTGACAAAGGCTATATCATCCCTCCCCTTACTGTGATAAAGGCCGGCAAGGCACCCAAGTCATTATCACAGTCATAATGAACCAGTGGCAAAGGCTGTATCATCCCTCCCCTGACTGTGATAAAGGCCGGCAAGGCACCCAAGTCACTATCACAGTCATAATGAACCACTAGCAAAGGCTGTATCATCCCTCCCCTTACTGTGATAAAGGCCGGCAAGGCATCCAAGTCACTATCACAGTCATAATGAACCACTGACAAAGGCTATATCATCCCTCCCCTTACTGTGATAAAGGCCGGCAAGGCACCCAAATCATTATCACAGTCATAATGAACCACTGGCAAAGGCTGTATCATCCCTCCACTGACTGTGATAAAGGCCGGCAAGGCACCCAATCATTATCACAGTCATAATGAACCACTGGCAAAGGCTGTATCATCCCTCCCCTGACTGTGATAAAGGCCGGCAAGGCACCCAAGTCATTATCACAGTCATAATGAACCAGTGGCAAAGGCTGTATCATCCCTCCACTAACTGTGATAAAGGCCAGCAAGGCATCCAAGTCATTATCACAGTCATAATGAACCACTGGCAAAGGCTGTATCATCCCTCCCCTGACTGTGATAAAGGCCGGCAAGGCACCCAAGTCATTATCACAGTCATAATGAACCACTGGCAAAGGCTGTATCATCCCTCCACTGACTGTGATAAAGGCCGGCAAGGCACCCAAGTCATTATCAGTCATAATGAACCAGTGACAAAGGCTGTATCATCCCTCCCCTGACTGTGATAAAGGCCGGCAAGGCACCCAAGTCATTATCACAGTCATAATGAACCACTGGCAAAGGCTGTATCATCCCTCCACTGACTGTGATAAAGGCCGGCAAGGCACCCAAGTCATTATCACAGTCATAATGAACCACTGGCAAAGGCTGTATCATCCCTCCCCTGACTGTGATAAAGGCCGGCAAGGCACCCAAGTCATTATCACAGTCATAATGAACCACTGGCAAAGGCTGTATCATCCCTCCACTGACTGTGATAAAGGCCGGCAAGGCACCCAAGTCATTATCACAGTCATAATGAACCACTGGCAAAGGCTGTATCATCCCTCCCCTGACTGTGATAAAGGCCGGCAAGGCACCCAAGTCACTATCACAGTCATAATGAACCACTGGCAAAGGCTGTATCATCCCTCCCCTGACTGTGATAAAGGCCGGCAAGGCACCCAAGTCATTATCACAGTCATAATGAACCACTGGCAAAGGCTGTATCATCCCTCCACTGACTGTGATAAAGGCCGGCAAGGCACCCAAGTCATTATCACAGTCATAATGAACCACTGGCAAAGGCTGTATCATCCCTCCCCTGACTGTGATAAAGGCCGGCAAGGCATCCAAGTCATTATCACAGTCATAATGAACCACTGGCAAAGGCTGTATCATCCCTCCCCTGACTGTGATAAAGGCCAGCAAGGCATCCAAGTCATTATCACAGTCATAATGAACCACTGGCAAAGGCTGTATCATCCCTCCCCTGACTGTGATAAAGGCCGGCAAGGCACCCAAGTCATTATCACAGTCATAATGAACCACTGGCAAAGGCTGTATCATCCCTCCACTGACTGTGATAAAGGCCGGCAAGGCACCCAAGTCATTATCACAGTCATAATGAACCACTGGCAAAGGCTGTATCATCCCTCCCCTGACTGTGATAAAGGCCGGCAAGGCACCCAAGTCACTATCACAGTCATAATGAACCACTGGCAAAGGCTGTATCATCCCTCCCCTGACTGTGATAAAGGCCGGCAAGGCACCCAAGTCATTATCACAGTCATAATGAACCACTGGCAAAGGCTGTATCATCCCTCCACTGACTGTGATAAAGGCCGGCAAGGCATCCATGTCATTATCACAGTCATAATGAACCAGTGGCAAAGGCTGTATCATCCCTCCCCTGACTGTGATAAAGGCCGGCAAGGCATCCAAGTCATTATCACAGTCATAATGAACCACTGGCAAAGGCTGTATCATCCCTCCCCTGACTGTGATAAAGGCCGGCAAGGCACCCAAGTCATTATCACAGTCATAATGAACCACTGGCAAAGGCTGTATCATCCCTCCCCTGACTGTGATAAAGGCCGGCAAGGCACCCAAGTCATTATCACAGTCATAATGTACCACTGGCAAAGGCTGTATCATCCCTCCCCTGACTGTGATAAAGGCCGGCAAGGCATCCAAGTCATTATCACAGTCATAATGAACCACTGGCAAAGGCTGTATCATCCCTCCCCTGACTGTGATAAAGGCCGGCAAGGCATCCAAGTCATTATCACAGTCATAATGAACCACTGGCAAAGGCTGTATCATCCCTCCCCTGACTGTGATAAAGGCCGGCAAGGCATCCAAGTCATTATCACAGTCATAATGAACCACTGGCAAAGGCTGCGTCTTAGCAGACAGTATTATTATCAATCCAGCCCCCTTTTCTCAGCACATTTGTTGGACTTTTCAAATGAAATGTCTTTGTCATTATAATTGTGAGTTATTTGATCACCTTACCTCTAACTTGATATATATGCTTCACATTTATAGTTACTCAGTCAGCTTCCTATTTTTCATCATATTATCCTTTTCTCCTCTTTCACATTTCCTCTTTCATTCTCTCTTTGTTTCATATTAACATCTAAAATCTTTTAATGCCTTCTGCATCCTGTGATCTGCACAGCCATCCATCTATTGCTCAATGCCATTCAGCTACTACAGTAACTGTTTTGTGATATTCAACTACATTATTTTTGTGTGACATCCAACAATAATTCTTTGTCTTCAACATTTAATTAACAATTATGATACCAAAATATTACCCAGTGACAAGGAGCACCGTTATACCCGGCCACAGTGCAGTCCACCGATGGCAGACGGAGCAAGTTTCTTATAAGCTTCCATACAGATAGTATGTAGGACACAGCAGATAAATACCGCTGACCTCAGTGAACTCGGACGACGTGATCCTTTGCACATGTCCTCAGTGTATTGTCAACTATTGAGATCTTTTTACAGCATAGTGATGTTTGATTTCAGATCTGAGGCTTAATAATAGTGTGCCACATGCAATATCTTATTGTGGTTCCACAAGTATCATGCAGGTCAGAGCCCGGTGGCGCCCCCCTATGTAGCAAATATATGTCTCACTCTCATGCATTAAACAAACACAGGTGTGTTGTATTGTAACATGATAACATAATATGAGATGTTTGAATGCATAATTGCACTCACATTATAAAAAAAATAACATGGGTCACAGACAAAGCAAAAATAGTTTACTGAAAGTAATATTAATTGGTACCAGATGACCCAGGAATACAATTTGTTCCTGGTTAGGTTAGGGGACATCATCACTGCTGCTGGGAGAGGACCTCTCGACCTCTGTATTGAAGTCCACATTGCTGACATTAAAACAACAGAGCCAATATAGTTCATATAACACAACCCTGCTGAAGACAGCAGATACAATGGAGAGAATATCACCGGGAGACACACCCCGGGAGACACACCCCGGGAGACACACCCCGGGAGACACACCCCGGGAGACACACCCCGGGAGACACACCCCGGGAGACACACCCCGGGAGACACACCCCGGGAGACACACCCCGGGAGACACACCCCGGGAGACACACCCCGGGAGACACACCCCGGGAGACACACCCCGGGAGACACACCCCGGGAGACACACCCCGGGAGACACACCCCGGGAGACACACCCCGGGAGACACACCCCGGGAGACACACCCCGGGAGACACACCCCGGGAGACACACCCCGGGAGACACACCCCGGGAGACACACCCTGGGAGACACACCTGGAGACACCCCGGGAGACACACCCCGGGAGACACACCCCGGGAGACACACCCCTGGAGACACACCCCGGGAGACACACCCGGGAGACACACCCGGGAGACACTCCCCGGGACACTCCCGGGGTGTTATAGAGGAACTATTACCCCCATCATGATCACCGCTGGTAAATCATTTTATGAATCAATCAAGAAAGTTTTATCCAATGATGTTTAATTTTTATTATATATGATAAATAAAAATGTAACTATTGTCAATATTTTGTGGATGGATGGATGGATTGCATAACGATAGTGAAATGATATTCCTTTTTAGGAAAGTATACAAATCTTTAAAGGGACTGAGAGGGCCTGATTTTACTTTAATCAGAACCAAAGTAAAGTTAAAGTTTACTTTGACCATGTCCATGTGATTAATATAATATAAAATGTAGACATTCTGATTCATAGTATTAGAGTAAAGTGATTTGAAATTTATTCTCATTCTAAATTGAACTAATTTTCTAGATTTGCTATTTTAATATATTTTTCTCCAACATTGTACAAATTTAGAACACCGAAAAAAATAATACTGAAGATTACAATAAAATAAAAAGAGCTAATTCTTGGGCTATTTTAGGTGTGAAACATGGCCGGCTTCAGGGTTTCATGTGCCAGAATGACATGTGTGCATTGTTCTAGTGTTTTTATGACAGACATGACACAAGTCCAACTTCATCCTGGTATTCATACAGAAGATACATTGATATGTTTGCCCTTACCATAACCATGTATATTTTATTGCATTACACAATTACTAATTGCTCAAACTGATATGGATAAACACTGAATGTCAGGCTTATAATTCTGGTATTCTGAGATTGAGTTTCCATCCAATATTCTGGGATTAAGCTACCCAGTATTAAGAGTGTTGCCTTCGCTGGGTGATTGGGTCCTATTTTCTTCTATATGGCTAAATAAAACTGTGGACATAAAAAATTGCATGTGATTGAAATTATATACAGGAAACAACAGCTGCAAAGTTCATTATGGAATGGGGAGCCAATAGTGTTACAATATCTTGTAACGCTAATTAGGATATAAGAGGAAAAAACCAGTGGATAAAATGGCCTTGTGTTTCCTGGCTGAGATGATAACCCTGCAGCAGAAGTGTATGAGAACCTTGATAGCAGCAGACATATGCATTTTAATCTCCCCGGTAATATATGATCACCATTTGACCAGCTGTCGGTTATCTGGCAAGGCAGGCGGCGGAGTGCAGAAGTTAATGGGGAGAGTGTGGCAAACATTATATCACAGCCATATCCCTGATTATCACCCAGGCAGCAGTGAGATACTGGCTCACAATAACGATAGACTGCCTGATTACAAGTGATGTTTTACACGAGTCAGGACGGATAATTGACAAGTAGATAGGGGAATCTCCTCTGCACCAATTAGCCCATTATACCCTCCCCAAGAGCTCCATTCAAAATGATAATCATAAAAAATTACATAGAATATTCTCTGAGCTAAGTGGGAGTTGGCTTATATTAAGTTTACATGCATATATAAGCTTCCTTCTTGACGCTAATTATAATGGCCTCCAACCACAGTAAAATGAAATGGGAAATTAGAAAAATGGCACAGTTACATTGCACACGTCAAGATGATATTGCTTGTTTGGATACAAAATTATTCTGATTTTATTTGCAACTTAATTTTAGAAGATATAAGTAGGTACAAATAATCAAGTGGTGTAGAATGTATTCAAATTTGAAATATAAACTTCTCAATAAGGTCATGCAAAAATGGGAGTCAATCTGATTGCAGTTTCCTTCAGACTTCCTACAATCGCAATGTGATGCAAGCATAGTCCAAGCAACATGTAGATTTGCCCTTCTACTGTAGCCTCTAAACACATCAAATCCAGGTACCATAGCCCACCACAATGATAGCTGGACAATGAAATAACAGACAGACAGATGTTGACATGCCATTTCAAATAACCTCCCCATATTACACAACGCAGTCACAAATTTAAAAGAACATTTGAGTGGCCTTTTTAGAGATAAGTTTTTTTCTGATGTGTGGCTTTTATTTGTCAGGTTTAGTATTAAATCAGGTGTAATATTAAGTCTATGAGGCCAGCATGTATCGCATAGTGTCAGGTGTAATATTAAGTCTATGAGGCCAGCGTGTATCGCATAGTGTCAGGTGTAATATTAAGTCTATGAGGCCATCATGTATCACATAGCATCAGGTGTAATATTAAGTCTATGAGGCCAGCATGTATCGCATAGTGTCAGGTGTAATATTAAGTCTATGAGGCCAGCATGTATCACATAGCGTCAGGTGTAATATTAAGTCTATGAGGCCAGCATGTATCGCATAGTGTCAGGTGTAATATTAAGTCTATGAGGCCAGCATGTATCACATAGCGTCAGGTGTAATATTAAGTCTATGAGGCCATCATGTATCGCATAGCGTCAGGTGTAATATTAAGTCTATGAGGCCAGCATGTATCGCATAGCGTCAGGTGTAATATTAAGTCTATGAGGCCAGCATGTATTGCATAGAGCAGTTTAAATGTCAGGTTAATGGCCTGCCAGAAACACATCTGTCTCTCATCCAAGTACTCAGAGTGCACCTCCAAAAAGGGTCATTAAAAGTCACAGAAAGGAATCTGTGTTTTTGCAGAAAGTTTTACAAGTCAGTTAGATGAAGGCATAAAACATTGATCACATTTTATGAAAAGAGTAAACTGTGTGGTGTGGAGAAGGGAGGTGGGTGGGACATAAAGGTTAACATACAAGCAACTGTGTGTGGCTCCATTACAGAGATGGCTACGCTGTGATAGAGATGGTGGGAAAATATTGAGGTGCGACCTTCTGTGGGGCGGAGGTTCTGTGGCGAGTAGCCTAGTGTAGCTAATGTGTGACCTGGCTATCAATATGCATCTGCAGCCGACCTCGTAGCAAAGTGTTTATATTGACAAAACACATCTACGCGAGGGCATCAAACATCACTTGCACGTCATGCGTCTTGGAGTAGCTCACTCTGTACCTGGCCAAACATCAAAGCCTCTCCCGTCCATCTTCTCACACCTACAAGTTATTCCTGTCATTAAATACATCCAGCCTGCTCTAACCCAGTTTTCCGCCACCCTTTTTATGGTATGATTATTCCGGTGCAGTTGATCAAGCTAAGCGGATGCTTTCTTGCTTGTCACTTTGATCCAATATGGCTGACACTAATTTTACCGATGTGACCTGCAGGATTTCCATCTGTTTCCCGTCCTTGGTCTTGGTTATAAAATTATACATGGGATATGCCAGTTTCCTCCACCAGATGGCTACAAATATTCACCTCCATCTCCACATCGGGAAATTAAGTTTTAGCAATCGTATTTGCTAACATTGCAGACTATGATCCGAAGCTATGGTCTCCATAGAAACTGGTAACTTGGTTGCCAGGCTTGGAATTGGGAAATGTTTGGGGTTTGGCTAGAACATGTTCCAAGCTCCAGCTTTATTTGAACAATATCACGTATGGGATTGTGTGATTGCTGCCGCCTTTCACGACCCAAACTGGCGAGGTCCTACGGATAATACAATAGTCTGATACCAGTCAATCTCCAAACAATGTGATGAAAGTTGTGCAGCCCGCACACAAATCATACAATCAAATATGTTTGTGATTGAATTGTCACAATTGTTACCAACAGTTTCTACTGTGTTGTGATATTGCAGAACACATCTGATCCCAATCTGCGGTTGACCCTTCTACAATTTAATTTTGACCCCCTGCAATTTGGGCCCACACCCCTGCAATTGGGGAGAGGATCTCTCTGTTTGACACAGTAATTTAAATGTAGATTTTGTGGATTCAATAAGCAGCTACGCTGGCCTCTCTCTGAGATGAGCCTCACTTTGATGTTGCTTGGAATGTAGCATGGAATAATCTCCAGCACATATTTGTGGTTTTCCATCAATTCCCTGTCTGAATGCAATGTGATAAAAGTAATTTTACAAGACCAAGACTTTTAGTGGAAAAAGACATTTATTCATCAACATCACTCAACCTCAATAATTCAACAGAATGAAAAACTTTTTAATTGTAAAATGCCTCACTTGAGTAGCTTAACGATTTCCTTCAAAATAG